>WWNC01000099.1:0-1200000 GCA_011125475.1 Melanerpes aurifrons
CCTTTCCCTTTCCTTCCCAAACCTTCCCTTCCCTTTCAAACCTTCCTTCCCAAATCTTTCCTTCCCAAACCTTTCCCTTCCTTCCCTTCCTACCTCTCCCTTCCCCTTCCTCTCCTTCCTTCCTTCCCTTCCTTCCTTCCTTCCCCTTCCTTTCCTTCCTTCCTTCCCTTCCTTCCCTTCCCTTCCCTTCCCTTTCCTTCCTTCCCTTCCTTCCCTTCCCCTTCCTTCCTTCCTTCCTTTCCTTCCCTTCCTTCCATCCCAAACCTTTCCTTCCCTTTCCTTCCCTTCCCTTCCTTCCTTCCCTTCCTTTTCCTTCTCTTCCCTAAACCTTCCTTCTTCCTTCCTTCCTTTCTTCTTCCTAAACTTCCCTTCCTTCCTTCCCCTTCCCTTCCCCTTCCCTTCCCTTCCTTCCCTTCCTTTCCCTTCCCACTTCCCTTCCCTTTCCTTCCTTCCTTCCCTTCCTTCCCCTTCCCTTCCCTTCCCCTTCCTTCTAAACCTTCCTTCCTAAACCTTCCCTTCCTTCCCAAACCTTCCCTTCCTTCCCTTCCTTCCCTTCCCAAACCTTCCCTTCCCTTCCCCTTCCCTTCCCTTCCCTTCCCTTTCCTTCCCTTCCCTTCTTCCCTTCCCTTTCCTTCCTTCCCTTCCCTTTCCTTCCCTTCCTTCCCTTCCTTCCCTTCCCTTCCCAAACTTTCCTTCCTTCCCAAACTTTCCTTCCTTCCTAAACTTTCCCTTCCCTTCCCTTCCCTTCCCTTCCTTCCTTCCTTCCCTTCCCTTCCCTTCCCTTCCTTCCCTTCCCTTCCCTTCCCTTCCCTTCCCTTCCCTTCCCCTTCCTTCCTTCCTTCCCTTCCCTTCCCTTCCTTCCTTCCTTCCAAACCTTCCCTTCCCAAACCTTCCGTTCCTAAACCTTCCTTCCCAAACCTTCCTTCCAAACCTTCCCCTTCCCAAATCTTCCCTTCCCTTCCCTTCCTTCCCTTCCCTTCCCTTCCCTTCCCTTCCCTTCCCTTCCCTTCCCTTCCCTTCCCTTCCCTTCCTTCCTCTTCCTTCCTTCCCTTCCCTTCCCTTCCTTCCCTTCCTTCCTTCCCTTTCCTTCCCTTCCCTTCCTTCCCTTCCCTTCCCTTTCCTTTCCCTACACCCTTCCCTTCCCTTCCTTCCTTCCCTTCCCTTCCTTTCCCCTTCCCTTCCCTTCCTTCCTTTCCTTCCCTTCCCTTCCTTCCTTCCTTCCCTTCTCCCCTTTCCCTTCCTTCCTTCCCCAAACCTTCCTTCCTTCCTTCCCCTTCCCCTTCCCTTCCCAAACCTTCCTTCCTAAAACTTCCCTTCCTAAACCTTCCTTCCTTCCTAAACCTTCCTTTCCTTCCCTTCCTTCCCTTCCTTCCTTCCTTCCCTTCCTTCCTTCCTGCCCTTCTTTCCTTTCCTTCCTTTCCTTCCTGCCCTTCCTTCCCAAACCTTCCTAAACCTTTCCCAAACCTTCCTTCCTTCCCAAACCTTCCTTCCTAAATCTTCCCTTCCCTTCCTAAACCTTCCTTCCCTTCCCTTTCCTTCTTCCTTCCTCCCTTCCTTCCCAAAACTTCCTTCGAAACTTCCCTTCCCAAACTTCCTTCCCAAAATTCCCTACCCAAAACTTCCCTCCCTTCCAAATCTTCCTTCCCTTCCCAAAACTTCCTTCCTTCACAAAACTTCCCTTCCTTCCCCTTTCCCTTCCCCTTCCTTCCCCTTCCTTCCCTTCCTTCCTTCCCAAACCTTTCCCTTCCTAAACCTTCCTTCCTTCCTAAACCTTTCCTTCCCTTCAAACCTTCCTTCCAAACCTTTCCTTCCCAAACCTTTCCTTCCTTCCTTCCTAAACCTTCCTTCTTCCTTCCTTCCCTTCCTTTCCTTCCCTAAAACTTCCTTCCTTCCCTTCCTTCCTTCCTTCCCTTCCTTCCTTCCCTTCCTTCCCTTCCCTTCCCTTCCTTCCCTTCCTTCCCTTCCTTTCCTTCCTTCCTAAACCTTCCCAAACCTTCCCCAAACCTTCCTAAACCTTCCTAAACCTTTCCTTCCCCAAACCTTCCTTCCTAAACCTTCCCTTCCCAAACCTTCCTTCCCTTCCAAACCTTCCTTCCCCAAACCTTCCCAAACCTTCCCAAAGCCTCCCAAACCTTCCTAAACCTTCCTTCCCAAACCTTCCCAAACCTTCCTAAACCTTCCTTCCCCCAAATCTTCCCTTCCTTCCCAAACCTTCCCAAAGCTTCCTATACCTTCCTAAACCTTCCTTCCCAAACCTTCCCAAACCTTCCTTCCTTCCCCTAAACTCTTTCCTTCCTTCCCTTCTTCCTTCCTTCCCTTTCCCTTCCTTCCTTCCTTCCTCTTCCTTCCTTCCTTCCCTTCCCCTTCCTTCCTTTCCTTCTTCCAAAACTTCCTTCCTTCCTTTCCTTCCTTCCTTCCTTCCTTTCCCTTTCCTTCCTTCCTTCCCTTCCTTCCCTTCCCTTCCCTTCTCTTCCCTTCCCTTCCTCTCCTTCTTCCAAACCTTCCCAAACCTTCCCTTCCTTCCTAACCTTCCTAAACCTTCCCTTCCTTCCTTCCTTCCTTCCTTCCTAAACCTTTCCTTCCTTTCCCCTTCCCTTTCCTTCCTTCCCTTTCCTTCCCTTCCCTTCCCCTTCCTTCCTTTCTTCCTTCCCTTCCCCTTCTTCCTTCCTTTCCCTTCTTCCTTCCCTTTTCCTTTCCCTTCCTTCCTTCCTTCCTAACCTTCCTTCCTTTTTCCTTTCCTTCCTTCCTTCCTTCCCTTCCTTTCCTTTCCTTCCCTTCTTCCTTCTTTCCTTCCCTTCTTCCTTCCTTTCCTTCTTCCTTCCCAAACCTTCCTAAACCTTCCTTCCTTCCTAAACCTTCCCTTCCCTTCCCCTTTCCTTCCTAAACCTTCCTTCCTAAACCTTTCCTTCCCTTCCCTTCCCTTCCCTTCTTCCTGCCCTTCCCCTTCCTTCCCTTCCTTCCTAAACCCTTCAAACCTTTCCCAAACCTTCCTTCTTCAAACCTTCCCTTCCCTTCCTAAACCTTCCTTCCTAAACCTTCCTTCCTTCCCAAACCTTCCCTTCCTTTCCTTTCCTTCCCTTCCTCCTTCCTTCCTAAAACTTCCCTTCCCTGAAACCCTTCCCTTCTCCTTCCTAAAATTTCCCTACCAAACCTTCCAAACCTTCCTAAATCTTCCCTTCCCTTCCCAAACCTTCCTTCACAAAACTTCCCTTCCATCCCAAACCTTCCCTTCCCTTCCCTTCCCTTCTCTTTCCTTCCTTCCTCCCTTCCCCTTCCCAAAACTTTCCTTCCCTTCCTTCCCGAAACTTCCCTTCCTTCCTTCCGAAACTTCCTTCCTTCCAAATCTTCCTTCCTTCCTAAACCTTCCTTCTTCCTTCCCTAAACTTCCCTTCCATTCCCTCCCTTCCCTTCCTTCCCTTCCCTTCCCTTCCTTCCTTCCCTTCCTTCCTTCCTTCCTTCCTTCCCTTCCTTCCTTTTCCTTTCCCTTCCCTTCCTTCCTTCCCTTCCTTCCTAAAACCTTCCCTTCCTTCCCTTCCTAAAACCTTCCCTTCCCTTCCTTCCCCTTCCCTTCCCTTCCCCTTTCCTTTCCTCCCTTCCCCTTCCCTTCCCTTCCCTTTCCTTCCTTCCTTTTCCCTTCCTTCCTTCCTCCCTAAACCTTCCTTCCTTCCCCCTTCCCAAACCCTTCCTAAACCTTTCCCCTTCTTCCTAAACCTTCCTTCCTAAACCTTCCTTCCTAAACCTTCCTTCCCTTCCTAAACCTTTCCTTCCTCCCTTCAGCCCTTCCTCTTCCCAAAGCCTCTCCCAAACCTTCCCAAACCTTCCCCTTCCCAAACCTTCCCAAACCTTCCCTCCCAAACTTCCCTTCCCTTCCCAAATCTTCTTCCCAAACCTTCCCAAACCTTCCTCCCAAAGCTTCCCAAACCTTCCCAAACCTTCCTTCCTAAACCTTTTCCCAAATCTTCCCTTCCTTCCCAAACCTTCCAAAGCTTCCCTTCCTTCCCAAACCTTCCCTTCCCAAACCTTCCCAATCCTTCCCTTCCCTTCCCTTCCCTTCCCTTCCCTTCCCTTCCCTTTCCCTTCCCTTCCCTTCCTTCCTTCCCTTTCCTTCCTTCCCTTCCTAAACCTTCCTTCCTAAACCTTCCTTTCCTTCCCTTCCCTTCCTTCCTTCCTTCCTTCTCCTTCCCAAACCTTCCTAAACCTTCCCCTTTCCCTAACCTTCCCAAACCTTCCTTCCTTCCCTTCCTTCCCTTCCCTCTCCCTTCCCAAACCTTCCCAAACCTTCCTTCCTTCCTAAACCTTTCCCTTCCTTCCTAAACCTTTCCTTCCCTTCCCTTCCTTCCTTCCCTTCCCTTCCCTTTCCTTCCTTTTACCCTAAACCTTTCCTTCCCTCTCCCTTCCTAAACCTTCCTTCCTTCCTTCCCAAACCTTCCCTTCCTTCCCTTTCCTTCCTTCCCAAACCTTCCTTCCCTAAACCTTTTCCTTCCTAAACCTTCCCTTCCCTTCCCAAACCTTTTCCTTCCTTCCCTTCCCAAACCTTCCCAAACCTTCCCAAACCTTCCTTCCTTCCTTCCCTTCCTTCCTAAACCCTTCCTTCTTTCCTTTCCTTCCCTTCCTTCCCTTCCCCTTCCTTCCCTTCCCTTCCCTTCCCTTCCCTTCCCTTCCCTTCCCTTCCTTCCCTTCCCAAACCTTTCCCAAACCTTCCCTTCCTTCCCAAACCTTCCAAACCTTTCCCAAACTCTTCCCCTTCCTAAACCTTCCTTCCCGAACCTTCCTTCCTTCCCTTCCCTTCCTTCCCTTCCTTCCTTCCTTTCCCTTCCCTTCCCTTCCCTTCCCTTCCTTCCTTCCCTTCCCAAACCTTCCCAAACCTTCCCAAACCTTCCTAAACTTTTCCAAACCTTCTCCAAACCTTCCTTCCTACACCTTTCCCCTTCCTTCCCTTCCCTTCCCACACCTTCCCTTCCCTTCCCCTTCCCTTCCCCTTCCTTCCTTCCTTCCTTCCTTCCTTCCCTTCCCTTCCTTCCTAAACCTTTCCCTTTCCTTCCTTCCTTCCTTCCTTCCTTCTTCCTTCCCAAACCTTCCCTTCCCTTCCTTCCTTCCTTCCTTCCCTTTTCCTTTCCTTCCTTTTCCTTCCTTCCTTTCCCTTCCTTCCCTTCTTTCCTTCCCTTCCCTTCCCCTTCCCTTTCCTTCCCTTCCTTCCTTCCCTTCCTTCCTTCCTTCCTTCCCCTTCCTTCCTTCCTTCCTTCCTTCCCTTCCTTCCTTTTCAAACCTTCCTTAAACCTTCCCTTCTTCCCAAACCTTCTTCTCTTTCCAAACCTTCCCAAACCTTCCCTTCCTAAACCTTCCCTTCCCTTCCTAAACCTTCCCTTCCTTCCTTCCCAAACTTTCCTTCCCTTCCAAACCTTCCTTCCCTTCCCAAACCTTCCTTCCTTCCCTAAACCTTCCTAAACTTTCCCAAACCTTCCGAACCCCTTCCTTTCCTTCCCTTCCCTTCCCCTTCCTTCCCTTCCTTCCTTCCCTTCCCTTCCCTTCCCTTCCTTCCTAAACCTTACCTTCCTTCCCTTCCTTCCCTTCCTTCCCTTCCTTCCCTTCCTTCCCTTTCCCTTCCCTTTCCCTTCCCTTCCCTTCCGTTCCCTTCCTTCCCAAACCTTCCTTCCTAAACCTTTCCTTCCTAAACCTTCCCTTCCCTTCCCAAACCTTCCCCTTCCCTTCCCAAAACTTCCCTTCCCTTCCCTTCCCAAACCTTCCTTCCTTCCCAAACCTTCCTTCCCAAACCTTCCCAAACCTTCCCAAACCTTCCAAACCTTCCCAAACCTTCCCAAACCTTCCCAAACCTTCACTTCCCAAAACTTCCCTTCCTTCCCAAACATTCCCTTCCTTCCTTTTCCCTTCCAAATCTTCCCTTCCCTTCCCTTCCTTCCTTCCCTTCCTTCCTTCCTTCCTTAAACTTCCTTCCTTCCTTCCTTCCCTTCCCTTCCTTTCCTTCCCTTCCCCTTTTCCCTTTCCTTCCCTTCCCTTCCCTTCCCTTCCTTCCCTTTCCTTTTCCTTCCCTTCCTTCTTTCCTTCCCTTCCTTCCTAAACCTTCCTTCCCAAACCTTTCTTCCAAACCTTTAAACCTTCCCCTTCCCTTCCCTTCCCCTTCCCTTCCTTCCCTTCCCTTCCCTTCCCTTCCTTCCCTTCCCTTCCCTGCCCTTCCCTTCCCTTCCCTTCCCAAACCTTCCAAACCTTCCTTCCCTTCCCAAAACTTCCTTCCCAAATCTTCCCTTCCTTCCTTCCCAAACCTTCCCTTCCTTCCCTTTCCTTCTCTTCCCTTCCTCCCTTCCTTCCCAAAACTTCCTTCCGAAACTTCCCTTCCGAAACTTCCTTCCCAAAATTCCCTACCCAAAACTTCCTTAACTTCCCAAATCTCCTTCCTTCCTTCCAAAACTTCCTTCCTTCACAAAACTTCCCTTCCCTTCCTTCCTTCCTTCCCTTCCTTCCCTTCCCTTTTCCCTTCCTTCCTTCCCTTCCTTCCTTCCTTCCCTTCCTTCCTTCCTTCCCTTCCTAAACCTTTTCCTTCCCTTCCCTTCCTTCCCTTCCTTCCCTTCCTTCCTTCCCTTCCTCTTCCTTTCCTTCCTTCCTTCCTTTCCTTCCCCTTCCTTCCCTTCCTTCCTTCCTTCCTTTCCTTCCCAAACCTTCCTTTCCTTCCTTCCCTTCCCTTCCTAAACCTTCCTTCCTTTCCTTCCTTCCTTCCCTTCCTTCCTTCCCTTCCCTTCCCTTCCCTTCCTTCCCTTCCCTTTCCTTCCCTTCCTTTCCTTTCCTTCCTTTTCCCTTCCTTTCCCTTCCCTTCCTTCCCTTCCTTCCCTTCCCTTTCCTTTCTCAAACCTTCCCTTCCCTTCCCTTCCTTCCCAAACCTTCCCTTCCCTCCCTTTCCTTCCTTCCTTCCTTCCCTTTCCCTTCCCTTCCCTTCCCTTCCTTCCTTCCTTCCCTTCCTTCCTTCCTTCCTTCCCTTCCTTCCTTCCCTTCCCTTCCTTCCCTTCCCCTTCCTTCCTAAACCTTCCTTCCCAAACCTTTCCTTCCCAAACCTTCCTTCCCAAACCTTCCCTTCCCTTCCCTTCCTTTCCCTTCCCTTCCCTTCCCTTCCTTCCCTTCCCTTCCTTCTTCCTTCCTTCCTGCCCTGCCCTGCCCTGCCCTGCCCTTCCCTTCCCTTCCTTCCCAAACCTTCCTAAACCTTCCCTTCCTTCCCAAAACTTCCCTTCCTAAATCTTCCTTCCCTTCCTTCCTTCCTTCCTTCCTTTCCCTTCCTTCCCTTCCTTCCTTCCCTTCCCTTCCTTCCTTCCCTTCCTTCCTTTCCTTCCTTCCTTCCCTTCCTTCCTTTCCCTTCCTTCCTTTCTTCCTTTCCTTCCTTCCTTCCTTCCCTTCCTTCCCTTCCCAAACCTTCCCAAACCTTCCCTAAACCTTCCTAAACCTTCACTTCCCTAAACTTCCCCTTCCTTCCCAAACCTTCCTTCCTTCCCAAACCTTCCCATACCTTCCTAAACCTTCCTTCCTAAACCTTCCTTCCCTTCCCAAACCTTCCCAAACCTTCCCAAACCTTCCTTCCCAAACCTTCCTTCCCAAACCTTCCCAAACCTTCCTTCCTTCCCAAACCTTCCTTCCTTCTCAAACCTTCCTTCCCAAATCTTCCTTCCTTCCTTCCCTTCCTTCCCTTCCTTCCTTCCTTCCCTTCCTTCCCTTCCTTCCTTCCCTTCCCTTCCCTTCCTTCCTTCCTTCCTTCCAAACCTTCCCAAACCTTCCTTCCCAAACCTTCCTTCCCAAACCTTCCTTCCTAAACCTTCCTTCCCTTCCCTTCCAAACCTTTCCTTCCCAAACCTTCCTTCCTGAAACTTCCCAAACCTTCCTTCCTAAACCTTCCTTCCTTCCTTCCTTCCTTCCCTTCCTTCCTTCCTTCCTTCCTTCCTTCCTTCCTTCCTTCCTTCCTTCCTTCCCTTCCCTTCCTTCCTTCCCTTCCCTTCCCTTCCCTTCCTTCCTTCCCAAACCTTCCTTCCCAAACCTTCCTAAACCTTCCTTCCCAAACCTTCCTTCCAAACCTTCCTTCCTAAACCTTCCTTCCTTCCCAAACCTTCCTTCCCTTCCCTTCCTTCCTTTCCCACACCTTCCCTTCCCTTCCTTCCCTTCCTTCCCTTCCCTTCTTCCTTCCCTTCCTTCCTTCCTTCCCTTCCCTTCCCTTCCCTTCCTTCCCTTCCCTTCCCAAACCTTCCTTCCTTCCCAAACCTTCCCAAACCTTCCCAAACCTTCCCAAACCTTCCTTCCTTCCCAAACCTTCCCAAACCTTCCCAAACCTTCCTTCCCAAACCTTCCCAAACCTTCCCAAACCTTCCCAAACCTTCCCAAACCTTCCTTCCTTCCCAAACCTTCCTTCCTTCCTTCCCAAACCTTCCCTTCCTTCCCAAACCTTCCTTCCCTTCCCTTCCCAAACTTTCCCTTCCTTCCCAAACCTTCCCTTCCTTCCCAAACCTTCCCTTCCCAAACCTTCCCTTCCCAAACCTTCCCTTCCCAAACCTTCCCTTCCCAAACCTTCCCTTCCCTTCCCAAACCTTCCTTCCTTCCTTCCTTCCCAAACCTCCCCTTCCCTTCCCATCATCAAATTAGAAAACTTGTGATGACATGTCTGGCGAAGTGAATATCTTCATCTTGGCATCCACCCAAACAGTCTCTCATTCAGGCTCATGTGTTTGTCTATTCCAGTTCTTCTTCCTTCATCCAATGGAACCTCTCAGCGATGCAGAGCTCATTCTCCTGTGATGTAAGTTCTCCATGGATTAGTTGGATATCGTGGTCACCTGAAAAGCCTCACAACTTCTCAGCCAAGCCTTTATTCTCATCTATTTTTTTCTCGGTGGCATATTCTCCACCCGTGGGGCAGGCCAGTCGGAACAATCTGGCTCCATGACTGCCTTTTTCAATCCATCCAGGGTGCCAAAACCAACCTCTTCTATCTGTGGTCCAAAACTACACGGATGCATGTCAGAGGCACTCCGTCCCCCCACTGGGCGTTCATGTACTGAGGCATGACGGCATCTGGCTCAGGAATCTATGGTGCATGATCCCTGGGAACTCTGAGAGCCCTCAGTCAACTAAGAGTCCCTGTGTCCCTGATTCCTTTTCTTCGCTTTGTTTGCAAAGAGACAAACTGTTTTCCACTTTCTTGTTTCCTGATTTTCTTGGACTTCTGAATCATCTACATCTGAGGATAGCCGGAATGGATTATGAACTTTACTTATGAACTGTAAATATTGTTTTAGACTGGATGGACAGTATGAACAGCCAATGAAATTGTTTAGAAGGGCTGGATTGTGACCATTTTAGGCTGTGCCTTTAAGAAAGCGACAGTTGCTGAAACACTCTGGCTGAATGTTTTGAAAACAAAGATAAGTCTAAACGAATTTCATTGGTAGATAGGTAAAATGCAACTCTAAGTTTTAGTTCAGTTTGAGTCTCAGTCAGTTCAGATCTGTCTCTTTTTCAGCTTGTCTGCTTCTGTCTCTGAGCAACAGCTGCTGGACAGAGTTAACCTTGAACTAACTGGCTCACAGGCGAGGTCCCAGAGGACTGGAAGCTGGCCAACGTGGTGCTCATCCATAAGAAGGGCCGGTTGGATGAGCCAGGGAATTACAGGCCTGTCAGCCTGACCTCAGTGTCAGGCAAGATCATGGAACAGGTCATCCTGAGTGCAATAACACAACACTTCCAGGATGGCCAAGCAATCAGGCCTAGCCAGCATGGATTTAGGAAGGGCAGGTCCTGCCTGACCAAGCTGATCTCCTTCTATGATCAGGTGACCCGCCTGGTGGATGTGGGGCGGCCTGTGGATGTAGTCTACCTGGACCTCAGCAAGGCCTATGACACCGTCCCCCATAGCAAACTCCTGGCCAAGCTGTCAGCCCATGGCTTGGACGGGAGCACACTGCGATGGGTTAGGAACTGTCTGGAGGGCTGAGCCCAGAGAGTGGTGGTGAATGGTGCCACATCCAGCTGGCAGCCAGTCACTAGTGGTGTGCCCCAAGGATCAGTGCTGGGCCCCATCCTCTTTAACATCTTTATTGATGATCTGGATGAGGGCATTGAGTCCATCATCAGGAAATTTGCTGATGACACCAAGCTGGGGGCAGGAGTTGATCTGCTGGAGGGTAGAGAGGCTCTGCAGAAGGACCTCCACAGGCTGGACAGATGGGCAGAATCCAACGGCATGAGATTTAACACATCCAAGTGCCGGGTTCTGCACATTGGCCACAACAACCCCATGCAGTGCTACAGGCTGGGGTCAGAGTGGCTGGAGAGCAGCCAGGCAGAGAGGGACCTGGGGGTGCTGGTTGATGGTAGGATGAACATGAGCCTGCAGTGTGCCCAGGCAGCCAAGAGGGCCAATGGCATCCTGGCCTGCATCAAGAACAGTGTGTTCAGCAGGAGGAGGGAGGTCATTGTGCCCCTGTACACTGCACTGGTTAGGCCACACCTCGAGTCCTGTGTCCAGTTCTGGGCCCCTCAGTTTAGGAAGGATGTTGACTTGCTGGAACGAGTCCAGAGAAGATCAACAAAGTTGGTGAGGGGTTTGGAACACAAACCCTATGAGGAGGGGCTAAGGGAGCTGGGGTTGCTCAGCCTGGAGAAGAGGAGACTCAGAGGTGACCTTATCACTCTCTACAACTACCTGAAGGGAGGTTGTAGACAGGCTGATGATGGTCTCTTCTCCCAGACAGCCAGTACCAGAACAAGAGGACACAGTCTCAGGCTGCACCAGGGAAGGTTCAGGTTGGATGTTAGGAAGAAGTTCTATACAGAAAGAGTGATTGCCCATTGGAATGGGTTGCCCGGGGAGGTGTTGGAGTCGCCGTCATTGAAGCTGTTCAGAAGGAGACTTGATGGGGTGCTTGGTGCCATGGGTTAGCTGTTTGGGTGGGTTGGATTGGTTGATGGGTTGGACACAATGATCTTGAAGGTCTCTTCCAACCTGGTTTGGTTTATTCTAATAAAGGTTCTAATTCTAATAAAGGTTCTAACAGATAAGAATAATTCTTGCATACACTTTGAGCTAACAGAATTTCCTCCTTAATAATTACCTTTTCTCTCTCTCTAACCCTTTTTGGGAAAAAAATGAGGTAGAGGGAGAGAGGGATTGGGAGGGGAGGCAGGGGGAGTGACAGACACGACACCCTCCTGGCTGGAGGAGGGAGTTTAGTTCTGTATTACGTTCTTGCCTGTATATTTCTGTATATATTGTAAATACTGTATATTGTGTATATATTCACTGCATTTCATCCTGCTTGTAAATATAGCTTATTCATCTCTGCTTCTCCGACTGAGTTAGCCATGGTTTCTCTGTGTGTGTGTGAGAACTGACCTTTCTCTCACCACCACGATTATCTATAGTAAGAAGCTCTAATGGATGAATCATGGGTTTGACTTCACCAATTTGCCTCTGAAGTTGATTTCAAGTCTCTTTGTATCATGCTTCTGTGTAGTTTAAGAAGGTATAAGGTACATTTTATTTGATGTAATTCTAGTTCTACCTGGGTCCCCTCAGTTACACTAGAAAGAATTCAGAAGGTTATAAGTATTTCTGGCACACACTGCAGGAAATCTGGTGAGCTGGGACGGAGTCTGTTGTGGATCAAGAGTACACCACACTGGTTATGTGAAGACTGGTCTGTGATGCATACATCTGTGCATACAGGTGCATAGAATGAGATAGTAAAGATGCCGTAATAGTTTTCTTGTAAATGTAAAGTATGATGTTATGGTAAATTTTTCATTTCCTTAGCTACACATAAAAGATTTTCAGGTGATTTGCTGTGATGGCCATGAGTTATTTGCATTCTCATTACTTTAAGAAAGGAAAATGTCACAAGATCAAAGGCAAGATCTTGTTTAGTAAGATGCAACATTAAAAAGATGAGCATATGTATGCAGAATAACTGCCTTGAAATGTTTCATTTTTAAGAACCTTGTTGAGATGCGGTTTTGGACATTTTAGTCTTTGAATTCCAGTTGACAATGAATACCAGAAATGTTAATGAAAGTGGTAATACTGAGATTGCAGCAGATTTAATTCTGTTATAATTTAAGGATCAATGTGTGTGGCATACTTGCAGCAAAGGACATACTGAAAGAAAAGCTTACTTGCTGCCATGGTATGCATTCATAAGTATTACTGGAAGACTTCCTGCAATTATGGAGAAGGTTGTCCTAAAGAGTGGAAAAGAATATTCTACAGAATATGAGATCAGGGGGAAACACTTATTTTCCTATTTTGAAAATTGAACTATGACTATCTCAGCTTGCTTATCCGATGCTTTTATACTGTAAACTCTTTCTTAGTGAAGAGAAATACAATCTGAAACTGAGAGCTTCTTTATTTTCTGCTACACCTAAAAAGTGAATCTTGTGCAGAAGCATGGTTACAGAAGAAGTTTAGAGTGAATACTATGGGAAGAATTAGGCAGAACTGATTAGAAACAGGGCTGTAAGAAAATGTCTAACATATATGTGTATGCCTTCAAACAGGGATAGTATTCCATGCTTTGTGTTTTATCATTTTACTCAGTAATTTATGTACAGGAATTGTATATAGCAACTATGCAGATGGAATCCCACTTAAATAAAGTGAAAAATAATAAGCCTTGGGCTGCTTGGGAATTTGTAGTTCTCATAAATATTGAATTCTCATCCTCAGCCACTAGAGAAGTAAGGACCAAAGAAGAAAGATAATGTAATGGGAAACCTCTATTTACTGAAAGAGGATTTGTTTACTAATTTCCATCTCCTAGTCCTTTTGAATAACTGTAACATGAAAAGAGCAAATTCCTTCTGTATCAGATTATTGCTGTGCTGAGCCTTTTAGAAATTATTTTGATTGGAGATTCTATACCAGCTTTCTCAGAGAGGTATTTGGGCTGCTCATGCCCTTACGTCTCCTGTGTGTCCTCACCATTGGCTAGTTTTTTGGGGTTTTTGTGTCCTCTAGTGCACCAGACACCCAGGGCTATGAATCTATTTGGTAACAATGTGGCATTTCAGGAGAAAGCATGTAAAACTGGCCTTGAGCAAGGAGGCATATGCAGAAATCCACAGTATGTCAAAGCTGCCAGACATTGTTAATGGATCAGCTTTCCCCAGGAAGGACCTTTAAACCTGAAGAGAATTTTTCTTATGTAGACTTCATTGAGATACAGATTAGGCTTTATATGCATGTTTTAACTATGCTTTTTGAGTGATGAAAGTTAGTTAATCTTTAATTAAGCCATACCTTTGTAATTCCAATTATTTTATTGGCCTTTCATATTCTTGTTCATATTCTTATTCATATTGTCCTGTCTTCTTTTAATTTGAGTACTTATTGTTCTAGTATGGCATTAACATGAAATATGGAATGACAAAATTTAAGCTACAGGTTGGCAGGTAGGCCAAAACCTTACCACCTCGTGTAACACTTGAAATATTTCTTTTATGGTGATTTAGGAAAGGCTGTATCCTAACTTGGCCTGAGATTTTCTGATACATTGAATAATATTTTTAAATGTCCGTGAACTAAGTTTCCATATATATTTTTTTCTCAGTGTCATGATCCTGTTGACTGTTAGAAAAAACTATGTTACAGTATAAAACATACTTCAGCTACTGGATTTTTAAAATTTCATTTTACAGAAATGTTGCTCTTCCTGAAGTCATTGTAACTGATTCTATAGAGTAAGCCTGTCTACCTGGCTATCAGCTCAAGAGCTTTAGATAAAAATCTCTTTGTGAGCAAAGGCTTAACATCACAAGGTCTATGAACAGTTCATGGCAAATTGGGTATAGGACACTGCTTTTAAGTGATATTTATAATTGCTCAAATTGAGGGAATTACATTGAAAATATACAGAAGGAGAGAAACACTGGGTAATTGGCAGCTGAATGATATGTTTCAAATGTTGCTTCTTGGTACAATACACTGAGTGACATATGAATCCCAAATGTTTTAGAGTCCATTACTGAGATGTGTAGACTTGTTGGGTCATGAACAATTTGAGTTCAATGAATAGAATCTATTTTGTGAACTTCTCCTAAGAGTTCTATCTCAACTCTCTGAAATGGCCTATTAGCAGGCTATCGTAGTTTGGGCTGGGTGCCCTCTGCTACAGGGGTGTTTCCTGTGTCCAGAAGTCCAACCCAGTGGGTGGACACAGGAAATTAGCTTATTTCCTACCATGATCCCTTGCACCACTATAAGTTTTACGGCGGGGTCTGGCACTTCCTCTTTCCTTCCTCTCCGCCACCTGGTAACTGGGGGAGAGATCTCCTGGCCATGGGCCTGGTTAGGCCCAAGGCCACGGGGGGATGGGCAGTCTCAGATCTGGCCAGCTGAGCCTAGCCTAGGTGGGGGGGGGGGGGGAAGGAGGCGCCCTGGGGGTTTTGGGTGCACCCTCAGGTGGGGATGGGATCTCTCTGCGTCTGTTTTGTGGTTCTTCTTGTCACTGTGTTTCTAGTTCTCTGCATGCACTCACTGTTTTCTATTTAAACTTTCCATCACTTTTGCAATCTGTTCGTCTGAGTCGTTATTTCTGCGTGTGGTGGGGAGAGGGTTTGCCCCAACCTATTACACAGGCAGGAGCCTTCTAGCTAGAAAAAAAAAGCCAAACCACACCCAAAAAACCTCAACCAGGCAAACAAAAAAGCCACCCTATGAATAGAGCAGAATAGAATAGAATAAACCAGGTTGGAAGAGACTTTCAAGTTCATCGCATCCAACCTATCATCCAACACCACCTAGTCAACTAAACCATGCAACCAAGCACCCCATCCAGTCTTCTCCTAAACACCTCCATTGATGGCAACTCCACCACCTCCCCAGGCAGCCCATTCCAATGAGCAATCACTCTCTTTATGAAAAATTTCCTCCTAACGTTCAGTCTAAACCTCCCCTGGTGCAGCTTGAGACTGTGTCCTCTTGTTCTGGTGCTGGCTGCCTGGGAAAAAAGACCAGCCCCCTCCTGATGAAGTTATCATCAGAGAAGTTTACAAGAAGGTTGTTTGCTAATATAAAGAAGAAAGAATGCTGCCAGGTGACACATTAGAAGTCAAAGGTAAGAAAAAAAAAAAAAAAGACAACAAACATTTAAGACAGGGTGAAGTAGACCTAATAATGACGTCAGTAGAATCAAGCTGCTTCATCAGGGGTCTGTACCAGGACCTCTGTTCTTCGGTATCTTCATCAATGGCATAGGCAATGGGATTGAGTGCACTTTTGACAAATTTGCAGATGACACCAATGTGAGTGGTTTAGTTGACAAGTGTGATGAAGAGGTTATTAAATTTATTAATATGAAATTTGAATTATTAAAACAGTATTTTTATTAATTATAAAAATTATTAATAACCAATGAATCACTAACTTATATACATGTTCTAGTGCACGTTCATGAAATATATTCCATAAGTGGGTTAGTGTTATAATTAGAACTTAATTGAACTATCTGCAGACCTTCATCTATATTTATATTACAAAGGCTGCAGTTCCGCCGCTTGGCCACTAGATGGCGACCAGACGGGATGCGGGCGGCTTCTGGCTATATATAGCGCTATCACAATATTTCTGTGCATCAGCGATTACTCTGCTAGATGTGGATACTTTGAACTGAGTGCTAGTGGATGGAAAGGATGTGGAAGATACTCTGTAGCTGTTTGTACAACGGTGGGGGTCCAGCAGACTACTGTCGCTGGACTGGTTCCTAGTTGATTTAGATGGTGGCATTGGGTAGCTGTCTGCTCTCTCCGCAGCAGTGGAGAGGGAATGGAACCTGTGCTTAGCCCGTAAGCAGGTTCCCTTCAGGACTTGGTCGATTCCCTCTAGACAATAGGGATTGGTCCTGGTCGGGTCAGCCCATGGAGTCGGCCTTCGGAGTTGGCTCACACAGCAGGGCGGGGCGACGGTTACCGATAGGTGGGCTCAGAGGTTTCTGATTGGACACGACAAAAGACAGGGCTGTGGGGTCGGCCCGTCTACAATGATTCTCGGGGCTGATGTAAACGGCCTCGGGAGAAGAATGCGGCTGCGTCGAGCGGTGACTTCTCATTTGCTTGGCTTAAAAGGAACAGTGAGACACTTGGAGTGGTCCCAGATTTGGTGCAGTATAGGCACGAACAGTGCTTTAGTCTCCCCTGAGGTTTACAGGGCACAGAGTGGTATACGTGGTTGCTCCTCTCCTGCTATAGCGGGGCTGGGCATATGTGGACTCAGTCTCGATCAAGTCCCTTCTCCCCAGCAACTTCACAGATCTTACCCTTGGGGGTTGGCCCAGTTCTCCGGTGGCGTGGTGGGCTCTCCCGGTTGGTGTGACTGGCTGTGGTGACGCTGGGCTTCTCAGGCTCTGCAAAGGTCTTCCCTCTGGAAATGATCCTCAGGTCTGCTTCTTGTGATGCAGAGGTTTTCAGTATGTGTGCATGTATGAATAAGAGAAGCTAATAACAAGGAGCTCAATGGCAGAGACTAATAGCTCGAGTGTTTTCCTCTCCAGCAAGAAGAGAGAGACAAAGTGCAGGAGGTGGCCACTTGCTTACCAACTGGGGCCAGACTTATTGTGGTGGGTTGGAAGGGTAAGGCCAAGAAGTCTCTTCCCTTCCCCCTTGTAAAGTAAAGGGAAAGAAAAATTGAAGGGAAAGGAAAAAAAAACTCACAAGCTGAATTAGCAAAGCAGTGGAGCTTTATATTTACAAAGCAATGTAGGATTTGCAGGGGAATATATACAAATTTACAATATTTACAATATATACAAAGATATACAATAAAGTAACACAGAAATGAGGGTTCCCCCCTCTGCTGAGGGGGGGGTTTCCCACCTCCGCTCTCCCCTCTTTCCCCCTTTCCCCAGAGTGGGATAGAAAGAGAAAGAAAAGAGAGAAGAGGAAAAAAAAATGTTAGAAGCAGTTTGTTTAATTGGAAGGGAGTTAATACAGGCCTTATCAGGTTTGTCAGTTTGAAGGCCGGAGCCTTGGCAGAAAGCCCAGCACAGAGAGAGCTGCTGCACGAAGAAGAGGCGGAAGCAAGACTGAAGATAAAGTTCCGGAGTGCCCAGGATACTTTCTCCTGCACTCCCAGTTCAGAAGGTGCTTCCTCCCACTTCACCAATGAAATTAGTTTAGATTATTCTTTCCGTTTACCAACTTCCATCCACCATATTCCCTTTCTTAAGGGGGCAACGTCAACTGGTCACACTTATAGATTCCTGGAGGCTGGGTTTGACCAGTGGGCACTCTCGTAAACAACTGGCTTCAGCCTATAGAAAGCATGAAGCTAGACTTATGGCCATACTTGGTATTTGCATCAGCACTGCATGCGCTGGGTGAGTGCTGGCCTGGCTAATGCCTTAGCTTTTGTCTTCCTCTGAAGGAGGGGGAACCTGTCCACATGCTGGGACAAGATTCGATATTTGGGCATAATGTGCCTTCACCACAAAATGCTTAAGGCATGGGATGCTATCCAGAAGGACCTGGACAAGCCTGAGAAGAGGGCCTACACAAATCTCCTAAAGTTCAACAAGCCAACTGCAAGGTCCTGCACCTGGGTTGGGTCAACCCCCAATATCAGTACAGGCTGAGGGATGAAGGGATTGAGAGCAGCCCTGAGGAGAAGGACTGGATGTGAGGCAGTATGCTCACAGTTCAGAAAGCTGATTCTTCTATTCTTCTCTGCTAAAGTATCACCTGGAGTATTTCATCCAGCCTTAGGATCCCTGGCATAGGTCTATTAAAAAAAAAAATAAAATCAGATGGATGGAACACCTCTCTCAGGCTTAAAATATTGGAGTTGTTTAGTCTGCAGTAGATAAGGCTTCAGGGAGACCTTATTGAGGTTTTTCAAAACTCAAAGGAACTTGTAAGAAAGATTGGGACAGTCTTTAGCAGAGACTGTAGTGGTATGATGATTCAGGTTAGACATAAGAAGTTTTATTAAATGAGGATGGTGAAACACTGAAACACATTGCTCAGAGAAGGTGATAGAAGGTCCATCCTTAGGAAAATTCAAGATCAGATTGGATGAAGCTCTAAACAGCATGATACAGTTGAAGATGTCCCTGCATATTGCAGAGGTGTTGAACTAGATGGCCTGTAAAGGTCCCTTCCTACCCGAAGTATTCTATGATTCTATGATCACTTCTTCCTTCGATAACTTTCTCTTCTGCCAGTGCTTCACCTGCTTTCTCCTAAGAAATAAAACAGGTGGTTATTTTTCCCTTTCCTACTAAGGAAAAAACAAAACAAAACAAAACAACCAAGCAAACATTTCTTCTATCTTTATTAGTTTCTTTGCATCCAAGTGATGGTTTGGGGAAAAATAAACATTTTTCTTCTTTCCAATATACACAAAAATATATCAGTCTCCGTATCATCAGGTATTTGCTCTTTAAAGATTATGTCTTACCCTAATAATTTCTGGATTGTATTTTGCTGTACTGTCCTGAAGACAATACATTATTGATGAGCATATACACAAACAAGCAAGACATATTTTCAGTAGCAAAGATTCTGCAATCTGTCTAGTGTCTGCCTGTACTGATGCTACCAGCAATACTGACAGAAGGTTATAATTTGTGGTTGTAGTAGAATACTGACAGAAGGTTATAATTTGTGATTGTAGTAGAATACAAATTAAACTTATCAACCACTATGTGTGTGGTGGGTTTGGTTTTGTTTGGTTGGTTGTTTGTTTGGTGTTTTGTTTGTTTGGTTGTTTTCCTATTTACTTTGCCTGGGCTTAATCCACACTGTTTAGCATGTGTTTCTCTGGACTGAATTCATTAGGATATTTTCTCTTGATTAAAAAGCTGATTTATTCTCTCAGAAGCTAGACTAACAGAATCAGTATTTGTGAAACATCATTTAAATAGGGTCTATGATATCAGTTTCCCTTGCCCCTGAAGGAAAAGTAGTTAATCTCTGTAATTCCTCAGAAGCAACATGTGAAATCCCAAAGGAGGACAGTCAGAGAGGAGATGGATCAAGCTTGTTGGTTTGCCTTTCTTTTCTGATGCATGTGAGAGAGAGAGAGAAAACTAATACGCTTGCCCTTTACTAGCTGAAAAATAGCTTTAGTAGTTTTTCTCCTTTAGTGCCTCTTACAAGCTGGAGGATCAAGGTTTGCTAGTACCGTCTTTGACATGCCCATTCCCTGCTTGCAAAACCAGAGGGAGAAAGAGCAGCTGCACAGGTGAAAGATGGGGAGGATTGTGTCTGGTAGTAGAAAGCATTGATTTTATGGCTCACTGCCATCACAACAACAGTGCTTAATGCTACTGTGATAGCTTTGTGGAGTGGTTTGAGGACCTGAGTCTCATGGGACTCAGAAATAATCTGCAGCTATCAATATTTCCTTGAGCCTAAATTCACTATTATAACTCTGTAGGTGCCCATAGAACTTATTTATAGCTCCAGGGGAAGTCCTAATAGCGTTTTGACTTCTGATACTAGGGTGTTTCAAGTCTGTAAATTATCATCCTGCAACTTGCATTCATGCTTTGTCACAAGTTATATTGACAGAGGAAGAATTAGGGACAAGGCTCTTATCCATAGAGCCCAGATTTTCCACTCTGTGTTTTACTAGATAGTCATGTTGAACAGTGGAAAAACTGAGGGAATTTTTATTCCACTTTTTACTCCTATTGCTAATATCATACACACCCAAACCTAAGATCAATAGGCAGAAGTGTATTCCCACTGGTGGGACTGGAAGAGGTGTTCAAGGATGGCTGAACAGGCTTCACAGAGTTCTCAGTTAAATCCAAACAGGGAAAACTTTATCTTAACTTGGATCTATGATGTTCTGAGGTAGTGAAGGCTGTGTACATGTGTCTTGCTTAAGTCAGATTGACTTCCAGTAGATTAAACTTGAATGCTTCCTGAAAGTAAGACTTACAATTTCCCAACCCTCATACCAGAGGACAAGTTGACATGCCTCTTTCAAGAGGAGGATATTTATATTTGAATGTTTGATAGTACTGATACAAGATCATAATGATAGTAATCCATTACAGCATGAGAATTTTGACTTTCAAGCAGTAGTGACAGGAGAATTTTCCTATTTTTGCCATCATTTACCAGCAGATATTCTGATGTCCCTTATGGTCCCGTATATTTCCATGAAACTATAAAAAAAAATAATTTATAAATATATTAATGGTAAAAAGAGAGGCAAGAAGAACCTCCACTCTTTATTGGACCTGGAGGGGAATATTGTAACTAAAGATGAGGAAAAGGCTGAGGTACAAAATATCTTCTTTGCCTCCATTTTCAACAGTAAGGCAGGAGGACCTCAGGATAACTGTCCTCCTGAAGTGGTTGGTGGGGTCAGGGAGCAGTGTAATGCCCCGGAAATCCATGAGAAAGTAGTTAGGGATTTGCTGAGCCACTTGATTACTCACAAGTCCATGGGACCAGATGGGATCCATCCTAGGGTAGTGAGAGAACTGGCAGCTGAGATTGCCAAACCACTTTCCATCATTTACAAGCAGTGCTGGCTCACCAGAGAGGTCCCAGATGACTGGAAACTGGCCAATGTGATGCCCATCCACAAGAAGGGCCAGATGGAGGAAACTGCAGGAAACTACAGGCCTGTCAGCCTTACCTCAGTGTCAGGAAAGATTATGGAGCAGATCATCTTGGGGGCAATCACAGCACACCTACAGGATGGCCAAGGGATCAGGTCCAACCAACATGGATTTAGGAAGGGCAGGTCCTGCCTGACCAACCTGATCTCCTTCTATGATCAGATGACCCGCCTGGTGGATGTGGGGAAGGCTGTGGATGTAGTCTACCTGGACTTCAGCAAAGCCTTTGACATTGTCCCCCACAGCAAACTCCTGACGAAGCTACCAGTCCGTGGCTTGGACAACAGCACTCTGTGCTGGGTTAGGAACTGGCTGGATGACTGAGCCCAGACAGTGGTGGTAAATGGTGTCACTGTGTGGTGAGATCAGTGTTGGGCCTGATCCTATTCAGTATCTTTATCGATGGTCTGCATGAGGGGATATAGTCCATCATTAGTAAATTTGCATACAACACCAAGTTGGGAGCAGGTGTTGATGTGTTAGAGGGCAGACGGGCTCTGCAGAGGGACCTTGGCAGGTTGGACAGATGGCTGGAGTCCAACAGGATGGCATTTAACAAGTTCAAGTGCTGGGTGCTGCACTTTGGCCACAACAACCCCATTCAGAGCTACAGGTTGGGGTCAGAGTGGCTGGAGAGTAGCCAGGAAGAAAGGGATCTGGGGGTACTGGTTGACAGCTGACAGAACATGAGCCAGCAGTGTGCCCAGGTGGTCAAGAAGCCCAATTGCATTCTGGCATGCATCAGAAATAGAGTGGCCAGCAGGAGCAGGGAAGTCATTGTGCCCCTGGACTCAGCACTGGTTAGGCCACACTTTGAGTCCTGTGTCCAGTTCTGGGCTCCTCAATTTAAGAAGGACATTGAGACACTTGAACATGTCCAGGGAAGGGCAACAATGCTGGTGAGAGGTCTGGAGCACAAGCCCTATGAAAAGACACTGAGGGAGCTGGGATTGTTTAGCCTGGAGAAGAGGAGGCTCAGGGGTGACCTCATTGCCCTCTACAACTACCTGAAAGGTGGTTGTAGCCAGGAAGGGGTTGGTCTCTTCTCCCAGGCAACCAGCACTAGAACCAGAGGACACAGTCTCAAGCTGCATCAGGGGAAGTTTAGGCTCGAGGTGAGGAGGAAGTTCTTCACAGAAAGAGTAATCAGCCATTGGAATATGCTGCCCAGGGAGGTGGTGGATTCACTGCCCTGAAAGCGTTCAAAAAGGTATTGCACTGGGCACTTGAAGCCATGGTTTGGCTGTCATGAGGTGTTAGGTATGAGGTAATAGGTTGGACTTGATGATCTCTGAGGTCTTTTCTAACCTGATTGATTCTATGATTCAATAGAATAGAATAGAATAGAATAGAATAGAATAGAATAGAATAGAATAGAATAGAATAGAATAGACCAGGTTGGAATAGACCTTCAAGACCATCACGTCCAACCTATCAACTAATCCAATCCACCTAATCAACTAAACCATGGCACCAAGCACCCTATCAAGTCTCTTCCTAAACACTGCCAGTGATGGTGACTCCACCACCTCCCAGGGAAGCCCATTCCAAAGGCCAATAACTCTTTCTATTAAGAACTTCTTCCTAACATCCAACCTAAACCTCCTCTGGCACAGCTTGAGACTGTGTCCTCTTGTTCTGGTGCTGGCTGCCTGGGAGATTCCTTTGACAGAAATTTCAGAACAGGATGATGGTGAAAGGAAAGATAACTTTTTTTCCTCCTTTGAGCTTGACTTCCTGGTGTTAGTCCAATAGCTCCCTGAAACTGCTAGTGCCTTGATGTCTCTAGCTCTTATCTGAGGAGAGGAAAAAAAGGCTGCTGTGCTATGAGCCATGCATTGTAAAAAGATCAGGGAAAATCTTTCCATCATGTGTGCCAAATAATTGTAGCATCATTTAGACACTACAGAAAGCCATGCTAGCAGAGTTTAATTAGAATGTCTGTCCGTTAAATCCACAACTTGCAAAGCACGGTGAAATAGATTTACTAATTCAGCTAGCAATCTGCATGAGAAGAGTACTTTCCAGATATGCAAGATTTTTGGTACAGCTTTGTGCTCTCTTTGCAGTTTTGGTGCAGAATTAAAATGGAAACATACCATTAATTTAAAAGCAACCCCTCTCAAACCCTAAAAAAAACAGTAAATACACCAATAATGGAATTCCTAACACATGTTAACAGCATCAAGAGATATATCTACCTATAATTTCATTTTAACTTCTCAGATTTTTGGCACATACTCCTGTCCATATGTACACTTCATTACTATGCCATTTTCAAATCCTGTAGCATACAGATGGTACAAAATAAAATTAATAAAAATTAATAGAATCATATTAATTTATATTCTCTAATTCTACTTTTATTACAGAATCCATATTCTTTCTCTCTAGAAATCATTTAGACATTAGAAGAATGCTTAGCAACTATTAAATGTAGATTGTGGTCTAAGCACTAAAGCAAAGTAATTCAATATAATTTAATAGCCCTCCAATTTGATGAAAGTTTATCTCTATATTGTTTAATCAAAAATTTTTGTTGCTTGTGTAATTCATTTCAACAGTTTCTCCTGGTTTTGTTTGTAGAAATCCTAGAGAAAAACTTCAATACAGTACAACTACTGCAATACCAGCCTATTCCACTTACTTTTGCAAGGGTCGAATCATTAAATTTCAGGTAAAGTTAATGGCATCTGTGCAGAAGCATTTTACAAGTATTAAGTATAACTGACAGAAAATACAAATATAGTTTGAAGCTTATTGTATGAATGCAGCTGTGAGCTCTTTGTCATACTATTATGGTGCCTATCAAACTTGAAACACAGAATGCCAGCAAATATCTAAATAGCAAGTCTATGGTAATTTACCTTGACTTCCTAAACATCATGAGAATTATAAAGAAAAAACAACCATGAATTTCTGCACCCACAAAACCTTTGATGACCACATTGGATAAAGATGAGTCCTTAGAGAATCATTATTCATATGACACATATGAGAGCTCACTGTACACACTGTTTTAAAAAAAAATCAACATAGAGAAAAAAATCCAGGGTTACATTCTGGCCTGTTCACCTAGACATCTTACATTCTGGCTGATGCAAATGCAAACACAAGAATTCAAGGATATCTATAAATACTGAGAAGCAAAAATTGAAGCTGAAAGAAATACCTCATTCAAAGTTGCAATATGATGAGCATAGAGGAATATTCCAAGAACATTATAATTTAAAGCATCAGTTGTTATCTAAGAACTTTAAATATTCACTCCTGTGCTTCATTTAGAGCCTTCAGGAGTTCTCACTGCTGTGCAGAAGTGAAATGTGTTCCCTATTTTGTATTGGTAAATACAAAAGCATTCCTGTTGTATCACAGTATCACGGAATCACTAAGGTTGGAAGAGACCTCGAGGATCACTGAGTCCAACCTGTCACCCCAGACCTCATGACTAGACCATGGCACCAAGCACCACGTCCAATCTCTTCTTGAACGCCTCCAGGGATGGTGACTCCACTATCTCCCTAGGCAGCCCATTCCAATGACTAATGACTCTCTCTGTGAAGAATTTCTCCTCACCTCGAGCCTAAACTTCCCCTGGTGCAGCTTGAGACTGTGCCCTTGTTCTGCTGCTGGTTGCTAGAGAGAAGAGAGAAGAGACCAACCCCTTCCTGGCTACAACCACTATTCAGGTAGTTGTAGAGGGCAATGAGGCAACCTGTGAGCCTCCTCTTCTCCAGGCTAAACAATCTCAGCTCCCTCAGCCTCTCCTCATACGGCTTGTGCTCAAGGCCTCTCACCAGCCTCATTGCCCTTCTCTGGACATTTCCAAGTGTCTTGATGTCCTTCCTAAACTGAGGGTCCCAGAACTGGACACAGTACTCAAGGTGAGGCCTAACCAAGGCAGAGTACAAGAGCACAATGACTTCCCTGCTCCTGCTGGTCACACTGTTCCTAATGCAGGCCAGAATGCCATTGGCCTTCTTGGCCACCTGGCCACACTGCTGGCTCATGTTTAGGCAGCTGTCAATCAGCACCCCAGGTCCCTCTCTGTTTGGCAGCTCTCCAGCCACTCTGACCCCAGCCTGTAGCTCTGCATGGGGTTGCCATGGCCAAAGTGCAGCACCCAGCACTTGGACTTGTTAAATGCAATCCCATTGGACTCTGCCCATCTGTCCACTCGGTCGAGGTCCCTCTGCAGAGCCCTTCAATCCTCTAACTGACCAACATCTGCTCCTCACTTGATGTCATCTGCAAATTTGCTGATGACTTACTCCATCCCCTCATCCAGATCATCAATAAAGATATTAAAGAGGATGGGGCCCAGCACTGATCCTTGGGGGACACCACTACTGACTGGCTGCCGGCTGGATGTGGCACCATTCACCACCAGTCTCTGGGCTCAGCCCTCCTGTCAGTTCCTAACCCAGCACAGAGTGTTGCTGCCCACGCCACGAACTGACAGCTTAGACAGCAGTTTGCTGTGGGGGACGGTATCAAAGGCTTTGCTGAAGTCCAGGTAGACTACATCCACAGCCTTCCCCACATCCACCAGGTGGGTCACCTGATCATAGAAGGAGATCAGCTTGGTCAGGCAGGACCTGCCCTTCCTAAATCCATGTTGGCTGGACCTGAGCCATTGACCATCCTTCAGATGTGCAGTTATTGCTGCCAAGACAATCTGCTCCATCATTTTCCCTGGCACTGAGGTCAGGCTGACTGGCCTGGAGTTTCCAGGTTCCTTCATCCGACCCTTCTTGTGGATGGGGACCACATTGGCCAGTTTCCAGTCATCTGGGACCTCACCAGTGGTCCAGGAGTGGTGGAAAATGATGGAGAGCATCTTGGCCAGCTCATCTGCCAGCTCTCTAAGCACTCTAGGATGGATTCCATCTGTTTCCATGGACTTGTGAGTATCCATGTGGCTCAGCAGGTCCTGAACTAATTCCTCATGGATTTCCAGGAAATTACACTGCTCCCTGACCCCATCACCTAGCTCAGGAGGCCACTTGCCCTGAACTCCTCCTGCCTTACTGTTGAAAATTGAGGCAAAGAATTTGATAGTTGTTTGCTTACTAATAAGGGAAGCAGGTGTTACTGTCCTAATCTGGGACAAGACAGTTATATTTTCTTAACAGGACTACAATTTTCATTTTGAATGGAGTTCTGTTTCTTGATTTATTGACTAAATAGGCCTTTTTGAATTTTTCAGAAGTTATTTTCAATGAAAAGAAAGTGTCCTTTGTCTAATCCTCTATGTAAAAAAAAACACCATATTGTATGGGTATGTATATTGTGAATGCAAACCAATACAATAAGTATACCACAAACTGTAACTACAGAGATTCCCAGATGATTGTCTGTTTTGTGTGGATTTGTAACTGACACTGACAGTGAGATTTTAGAGTGACACTTCAGAGCAAGGATCAACATGAAGTCAAGATACTAGCTGAAATTTGAGTCTCTGTAGCTCATAATAAACCAAAAAGCAATTACTGATTTAATGTAATATACATGTTAAATACAGAGATTAAAAGTTTATCAAATTTGCAGACATCATGCAATGAAAACTTATCATTTCTTAGTGTTAGAATAGAATAGAATAGAATAGAATAGAATAGAATAGAATAGAATAGAATAGAATAGAACAGAACAGGTTGGAAGAGACCTTCCAGATCATCGCGTCCAACCCATCAACCAATCCAACCCGCCTAAACAACTAAACCATGGTACCAAGCACCCTGTCAAGTCTCCTCCTGAACACCTCCAGTGACGGCGACTCCACCACCTCCCCAGGCAGCCCATTCCAATGGGCAATCACTCTCTCCGTGTAAAACTTCCTCCTGACCTCCAGCCTGAACTTCCCCTGGCGCAGCCTGAGACTGTGTCCTCTTGTTCTGGTGCTGGCTGCCTGGGAGAAGAGACCAACCTCTGCCTGTTTACAACTCCCCTTCAGGTAGTTGTAGAGAGTAATGAGGTCACCCCTAAGTCTCCTCTTCTCCAGGCTAAGCAACCCCAGCTCTCTCAGTCTTTCCTCATAGGGCTTGTGTTCCAAACCCCTCACCAACTTTGTTGCTCTTCTCTGGACTCGTTCCAGCAAGTCAACATCCTTCCTAAACTGAGGGGCCCAGAACTGGACACAGGACTCGAGGTGTGGCCTAACCAGTGCAGTGTACAGGGGCAGAATGACCTCCCTGCTCCTGCTGGCCACACTGTTCCTGATGCAGGCCAGGATGCCATTGGCCCTCTTGGCTGCCTGGACACACTGCAGACTCATGTTCATCCTACCACCAACCAGTACCCCCAGGTCCCTCTCTACCTGGCTGCTTTCCAGCCACTCTGACCCCAGCCTGTAGCACTGCATGGGGTTGTTGTTGTGGGGTTGTTGTTGGGGATCGTTCGGGTCCCTCCCTGCGTGCCGCATGCGGCGTGCGGCGTGCCGCGGCAGTTTCAAAGCCCGCGGCAGCTCGCGGCAGCTTCCATTTCAGCGGTGAGCTCCATCGGGGACACACATCAACCAGGGGCCTCGGAAAAGCATGGACTGCTGCTGTTTTTTGACCTGAAGGACCCGCACACAGCCTCTGCGCTCAGCAGGAATCGGCTTTCACCGATTCTCCACGTGTTTGGGATCGTTCGGGTCCCTGCGTGCCGCGGCAGTTTCAAAGCCCGCGGCAGCTCGCGGCAGCTTCCATTTCAGCCCCTCTTCTCGCTCGGACATGCGCGCCGACACACTTTTTTAAAAAAAACATTCTCCAGTAGGTCCGGTGGGCAGGGCTAGCATGGTGGTAACTCGCCGCAATAACTCCTTTAAAAAGTCAGTCTCGACCCAGACTGAGGGCGAATATAAGCAGATAGGTAGGTGTAATAAGCAAGAGGTAGGTGTCCAGGCATCTAGCTGCAGACAGTGCTGGAACCTGGCACTTGAGATACAGGGTAGAGGGGACGGCTCCTGCTTTAGGTGTGAGCAGATTGACTGTCTGCTTAGCCTGGTGGCTGGACTGAAGGATAAGGCTGCTAGATTTAGAGATGTATGCAATTGCAGAAGGGTGACGAACCTGAGTAACCAGGCTCTGCAGGCCCCCCCAGCAGAGGCCAGTCATCCAAAAAGAAGAGGGCAATGGATGCAGGTTCCTATCAAAAGATGCAAGGTTAAACCTCCTTGCCCCCCCTCACCTCCCCCACTGCCCTTGGAAAACAAGTACGGGGCATTGGAGGTTGAGGGTGAGGTGATTCTGATATCGGAGGGCACGCCATCTGGGGTTTTCCCTGTGGCAAAACAGCCCAAGGTGAAACGACCTAAGGTGAAACAGCCTAAGCTTAAACAGCCTTCCCCCGGCATCAGGACTTCCTCCCTTAAAAAAAAGAGGAGGGTAATTGTTATTGGTGATTCCCTCCTGAGGGGAACAGAGGACCCCATATGTCGGCCAGACCCTACTCACAGGGAGGTTTGTTCCCTTCCAGGACCATGGTTGGAGATGTTACCAGAAGACTGCCTGGTATGGTGCAGCCCTCTGACTATTATCCCTTGATAGTTATGCAGTTAGGGAATGATGATGTTGCAACCAGAACTCCCAGGGCTATCAAAGATGACTTCAGGGCCCTGGGAGATCTGGTTGAGGGATCAGGGGCACAAATAATTTTTTCATCTATACCCTTAGTTGCAGGTGGGAATACCATAAGGAACAGGTCAGCAGCTGAAGTCAACAAGTGGCTTAGAGGCTGGTGCAGGGAAAAGAATTTTGGGTTTTTGATCTTGAAAACTTTCTGCTGCACCAGGCCAGCTGGCAACAGATGGAGCACATCTGTCCCAGAGGAGGGGTAAGATCAGAGTGTACGAGAATGGCCTATCCCTCAAAGGGAAAAAGATTCTGGGGAGGGAATTGGCAGGTCTCATAGATAGGGCTTTAAACTAGTTTTGAAGGGGGAAGGGGTTGAAACCAGTCCTCCCAGGCTGGGGTCTGGGGGTGATAAGCCAGAGCAAGAGGTGAAACCAGCAGCCCGGCTGAAGTGCATGTACACTAATGCACGAAGCATGGGCAACAAACAAGAGGAGCTGGAAGCCTTGCTGCAGCAGGAAAGTTATGATGTAGTTGCCATCACAGAGACGTCGTGGGATGACTCACATGACTGGAGCACTGCAATTGATGGCTACAGGCTCTTCAGGAGAGACAGGCAAGGAAGAAGGGGTGGAGGGGTGGCCCTGTACGTCAGGGAGGCACTAGATGCCGTTGAGACGGAGATTAGGGACGATCGGGTTGAGTGCCTGTGGGTAAGAATTAGAGGGAAGGCCAACAGGGCAGACATCCTGGTTGGAGTCTGTTATAGACCACCCAACCAGGAGGAGGATGTTGATGAGTCATTCTATAGGCAGCTTAAGGCTGTCTCAAGATCGTCTGACCTTGTTCTCATGGGCGACTTCAACTTGCCTGATATCTGCTGGGATCTTAACATAGCAGAGAAGTGGCAATCTAGGAGGTTCTTAGAATGCATGGAGGACAGCTTCTTATCCCAGGTGCTGCGAGAGCCTACCAGGGGCAAGGCTATGCTTGACCTCCTCTTCACCAATAGGAAGGGTTGGTGGGTAATGTGGTGGTCGGAGGGTGCTTAGGGGCCAGTGACCACGAGATAATTGAATTCTCATTATTTGGTCAAGCTAAGAGGGGTAGCAAGAAGACCTCCACTCTGGATTTCCGGAGGGCGGACTTCAGGCTACTCAAGGAACTAATTCAGAAGGTTCCTTGGGATAAAGCCCTTAAAAACAAAGGGGTCCAGGAGAGCTGGTCCTACTTTAAGGAAGAACTGTTGAAGGCTCAGGGACAGGCTGTGCCAATGTGCCGGAAGATGAGCCGCGGGGCAGACGGCCAGCCTGGATGGTTAAAGAACTTTTAATGGAACTAAGGGAAAAAAAGAGGGTGTATCACCTTTGGAAGAGAGGGGAGGCAACCCGTGAAAAATTTAAGGATGTTGCTAGGTCTTGCAGGAAGAAAATTAGGCAGGCAAAAGCGCAGTTGGAGCTTAGTCTGGCCTCTGCTGTGAAGGACAACAAAAAGTCCTTCTATAAATACATTAATAGCAAGAGGAAGGGCAGAGACAACCTCCACTCCTTGGTGGACATGGAGGGGAACGTTGTGATAAGGGATGAGGAAAAGGCAGAGATACTTAACACCTTCTTTGCCTCAATTTTTACTAGCAGGACAGAATGTCTTCCAGACAGCTGGCCTCCAGAGCTGGCAGAAGGAGCCAGGGAGCAGCATAGTTTTCCACTGTTCCAAAATGGGGCAGTTGGTGATCTGCTCAGCCGCCTGGATCCCCACAAGTCCATGGGACCAGATGGGATCCATCCTAGGGTGCTGAGGGAGCTGTCAGAGGAGCTGGCCAAGCCGCTCTCCATCATTTTTCAGCAGTCCTGGCTCACTGGAGAGGTCCCAGAGGACTGGAAGCTGGCCAACGTGGTGCCCATCCATAAGAAGGGCCGGTTGGATGAGCCAGGGAATTACAGGCCTGTCAGCCTGACCTCAGTGCCAGGCAAGATCATGGAACAGGTCATCCTGAGTGCATTAACACAGCACTTAGAGGATGGTCAAGGGATCAGGCCTAGCCAGCATGGATTTAGGAAAGGCAGGTCCTGCCTGATCAAACTGATCTCCTTCTGTGATCAGGTGACCCACGTGGTGGATGTGGGGAGGCCTGTGGATGTAGTTTACCTGGACTTCAGCAAGGCCTTTGACACCGTCCCCCATAGCAAACTGCTGGCCAAGCTGTCAGCCCATGGCTTGGACAGCAGCACTCTGAGCTGGGTTAGGAACTGGCTGGATGGCCGAACCCAGAGAGTGGTGGTGAATGGTGTCACATCTGGCTGGCGGCCAGTCAGTAGTGGTGTCCCCCAGGGATCAGTGCTGGGCCCCATGCTCTTTAACATCTTTATTGATGATCTGGATGAGGGCATTGAGTCTATCATCAGTAAATTTGCTAATGACACCAAGCTGGGGACAGGAGTTGATCTGCTAGAGGGTAGAGAGTCTTTGCAGAGAGACCTCAACAGGCCGGACAGATGGGCAGAGTCCAACGGCATGAGATTTAATGCATCCAAGTGCCGGGTTCCGCACATTGGCCACAACAACCCCATGCAGTGCTACAGGCTGGGGTCAGAGTGGCTGGAAAGCAGCCAGGTAGAGAGGGACCTGGGGGTACTGGTTGGTGGTAGGATGAACATGAGTCTGCAGTGTGTCCAGGCAGCCAAGAGGGCCAATGGCATCCTGGCCTGCATCAGGAACAGTGTGGCCAGCAGGAGCAGGGAGGTCATTCTGCCCCTGTACACTGCACTGGTTAGGCCACACCTCGAGTCCTGTGTCCAGTTCTGGGCCCCTCAGTTTAGGAAGGATGTTGACTTGCTGGAACGAGTCCAGAGAAGGGCAACGAAGTTAGTGAGGGGCTTGGAACACAAGCCCTATGAGGAGAGACTGAGGGAGCTGGGGCTGCTTAGCCTGGAGAGGAGGAGACTTAGGGTGACCTCATTACTCTCTACAACTACCTGAAGGGGAGTTGTAAACAGGCAGAGGTTGGTCTCTTCTCCCAGGCAGCCAGCACCAGAACAAGAGGACACAGTCTCAGGCTGCGCCAGGGGAAGTTCAGGCTGGAGGTCAGGAGGAAGTTTTACACGGAGAGAGTGATTGCCCATTGGAATGGGCTGCCTGGGGAGGTGGTGGAGTCGCCGTCACTGGAGGTGTTCAGGAGGAGACTTGACAGGGTGCTTGGTTACATGGGTTAGTTGATTGGGTGGTGTTGGGTGATAGGTTGGACGTGATGATCTTGAAGGTCTCTTCCAACCTGGTTTATTCTATTCTATTCTATTCAATGTGCAGAACTCGGCACTTGGATGTGTTAAATCTCATGCCGTTGGATTCTGCCCATCTGTCCAGCCTGTTGAGGTCCCTCTGTAGAGCCTCTCTACCCTCCAGCAGATCAACTCCTGCCCCCAGCTTGGTATCATCAGCAAATTTCCTGATGATGGACTCAATGCCCTCATCCAGATCATCAATAAAGATGTTAAAGAGGATGGGGCCCAGCACTGATCCTTGGGGCACACCACTAGTGCCTGGCTGCCAGCTCGATGTGGCACCATTCACCACCACTCTCTGGGCTCAGCCATCCAGCCAGTTCCTAATCCATCGCAGTGTGCTCCCGTCCAAGCCATGGGCTGACAGCTTGGCCAGCAGTTTGCTATGGGGGACGGTGTCATAGGCCTTGCTGAGGTCCAGGTAGACTACATCCACAGGCCTCCCCACTTCCACCAGGTGGGTCACCTGATCATAGAAAGAGATCAGATTGGTCAGGCAGGACCTGCCCTTCCTAAATCCATGCTGGCTAGGCCTGATCCCTTGACCATCCTCTAAGTGCTGTGTGATTGCATTCAGGATGACCTGTTCCATGATCTTGCCTGACACTGAGGTCAGGCTGACAGGCCTATAATTCCCTGGTTCATCCAACCGGCCCTTCTTATGGATGAGCACAATGTTGGCCAGCTTCCAGTCCTCTGGGACCTCTCCAGTGAGCCAGGACTGCTGGAAAATGATGGATAGTGGCTTGGCCAGCTCATCTGCCAGCTCTCTCATCACCATAGGATGGATCCCATTTGGTCCCATGGACTTGTGGGGATCCGAGCTGCTGAGGAATGTTCCAACCACCTCCTCATGGAACACAGGGAGACTGTGCAACTCCCTGGCTCCTTCTGCCAGCTCTGCAGGCTAGTAAATATTGAGGCAAAGAAGGTGTTAAGTATCTCTGCCTTTTCCTCATCCCTTGATACAACATTTCCCTCCATGTCAACCAAGGAGTGGAGGTTGTCTCTGCCCTTCCTCTTGCTATTAATGTATTTATAGAAGGACTTTTTGTTGTCCTTCACAGCAGAGCACAGTCTAAGCTCCAACTGCGCTTTTGCCTCCCTAATTTTCTTCCTACAAGACCTAGCAACATCTTTAAACATTCCGTGGGTTGCCTCCCCTCTCTTCCAAAGGTGATACACCCTCTTTTTTTCCCTTAGTTCTATTAAAAGTTCATTAACCATCCAGGCTGGCCGTCTGCCCCGGCGGCTCATCTTCCGGCACATTGGCACAGCCTGTCCCTGAGCCTTCAACAATTCTTCCTTGAAGTAGGTCCAGCTCTCCTGGACCCCTTTATTATTAAGGGCTTTATCCCAGGGAACCCTCTGAATTAGTTCCTTGAGTAACCCGAAGTCTGCCCTCCAGAAGTCCAGAGTGGAGGTCTTCTTGCTGCCCCTCTTAGATTGACTGAACGTTGAAAATTCAATTATCTCGTGGTCACTGGCCCCTAAGCACCCTCCGACCACCACATCACCCACCAGCCCTTCCCTGTTGGTGAAGAGGAAGTCAAGCATAGCCTTACTCCTGGTAGGCTCGCACAGCACCTGGGATAAGAAGTTGTCCTCCATGCACTCTAACAACTTCCTAGACTGCCTCCTCTTTGCTGTGTTGAGATCCCAGCAGATATTAGGCAGGTTGAAGTCACCCATGAGAACAAGGTCAGACGATCTTGAGACAGCCTTTAGCTACCTATAGAATGCTTCATCAACATCTTCTTCCTGGTTGGGTGGTCTATAACACACTCCAACCAGGATGTCTGCCCTGCTGGTCTTCCCTCTAATTCTCACCCACAAGCATTCAACCCGATTGTCCCTGATCTCCAGCTCAATGGCATCTAGTGCCTCCCTGATGTACAGGGCCACCGCTCCACCCCTTCTTCCTTGCCTGTCTCTCCTGAAGAGCCTGTAGCCATCAATTGCAGTGCTCCAGTCATGTGAATCATCCCACCTCGACTCTGTGGCAACTGCATCATAACTTTCCTGCTGCAACAAGGCTTCCAGCTCCTCTTGTTTGTTACTCATGCTTCATTCATTAGTGTTCATGCATCTTCACATCTGGCTCTGGCTTATCACCCCCAGACTCCTGTCTGAGGGGACTGGATTCAGCCCCTTCCTCCTTTGAATCTAGTTTAAAGCCCTATCAATGAGACCTGCCAATTCCCTTCATAGAATCTTTTTACCTTTGGGGGATAGACCAGTCTCATATACTGTGACGTTTCCCCTCCTCTGGGACAGATGTACTCCATCTCTTGCCAGCTGACCTGGTGCAGTAGAAAGTTCTCCAAGATCAAAAAACCCAAAATTCTTTTGACTGCACCAGCCTCTAAGCCACTTGTTGACTATAGCTGCAGACCTGTTCCTTCTGGTATTCCTTCCTGCAACTAAGGGGACTGATGAAAAAAATATTTGTGCACCTGATCCCTCAACCAGATCTCCCAGGGTTTTGAAGTAATTTTTGATATCCTGGGAGTTCTGGTTTCAACATCAACATTCCCTAACTGCATAACTATTAAGGGATGGTAGTCAGAGGGCTGCACCAGACTAGGCAGCCTTCTGGTAACATCTCTAACTTGGGCTCCTGGAAGGTAACAAACTTCCCTATGAGAAGGGTCTGGCCAATATATAGGACCTTCTGTTCCCCTCAGGAGGGAGTCACCAGTAACAATTCCCCTCCCCTTCTTTTTAAGGGAACAAGTCCTGATGCCGGGGAAGGCTGTTTAACCTTAGGCTGCTTTGCCTCAGGCTGTTTAACCTTAGGCTGTTTAGCCTCAGGGAAAACCCCAGATGGTGTGTTCTCTGGCATCAGAATCACCTCACCCTCGATCTCCAGTGCCCCATATCTGTTTTCCAAGGGCAGCAGGGGAAGGTGAGGGGAGGCAAGGAGGTTTTACTTTGTGTCTTTTGAGAGAACCTGTGTCCATTCCCCTCTGCTTTTTGGATATCCAGCTTCTGCTGGTTCATCACTTTCCTCCTCTGGTTCATCTCTTTTCTACATTCCCTTACAGCTCTAATTCTAACAACCTTCAGTCAGACCACCAGGTTAAGCAGATAGTTGATCTGCTCACACCTAATGCAAGAGTTGTGCCCACTACCCTGCATCTCAAGAGCCAGGCTCCAGCATTCTCTGCAGCCAGATACCTGGACAGCTACCTGCTTGTGTTCTACCTCAGTCTGGGTCGACACTGATTTTTTTTAAGGAGTTTTTTCTGTGAGTTACAACCATTCCTGTCCCTGGCCACAGCACCTACTGGACAAAAACAATTAGAAAAAGTGCGGCGGCACATGTGTCTGGCTGCTGCCAAGAGAATACAAGAGAAGATGGGCTTCCAACCAAAATGGAAGCCCTGCGAGCCGTGGCTGTCCCTTTCAAAATTTGCCACTGATAACGCTGAGATCACAAACTGCAGACACATGAAAAGACGGCTTCTCTGAGCCTTGCAGCATGTCTAGGAATTTCCAGAGTCCTGGAAGTTCACAGTATCACGTATCACAGTATCACAGTATCACTTAGGTTGGAAAGGACCTCGAGGATCATCGAGTCCAACCTATCAACACAGAACCCATGCCTAGACCATGGCACCAAGTGCCACGTCCAATCTCCTCTTGAACGCCTCCAGGGTCGATGACTCAGCCACCTCCCTGGGCAACCCATTCCAATGACGAATGACTCGCTCGGTGAAGAACTTCCTCCTCACCTCGAGTCTAAACCTCCCCTGGTGCAGCTTGAGACTGTGTCCCCTTGTTCTGGTGCTGGTTGCCTGGGAGAAGAGGCCAACCCCCTCCTGGCTACAACCACTATTCAGGTAGTTGTAGAGGGCAATGAGGTAACCCCTGAGCCTCCTCTTCTCCAGGCTAAACAATCCCAGCTCCCTCAGCCTCTCCTCATAGGGCTTGTGTTCAAGGCCTCTCACCAGCCTTGTTGCCCTTCTCTGGACACGTTCAAGTATTTCGATGACCTTCTTAAACTGAGGAGCCCAGAACTGGACACAGTACTCAAGGTGTGGCCTAACCAAGGCAGAGTACAGGGGCACAATAACTTCCCTGCTCCTGCTGGCCACACTATTCCTAATGCAGGCCAGGATGCCTTTGGCCCTCCTGGCCACCTGGGCACACTGCTGGCTCATATTCAGGCAGCTGTCGATCAGCACCCCCAGGTCCCTCTCTGTTTGGCAGCTCTCCAGCCACTCTGACCCCAGCCTGTAGCTCTGCATGGAATTGCCATGGCCAGAGTGCAGCACTCGGCACTTGGACTTGTTGAATGACATCCCATTGGACTCTACCCATCTGTCCACTCAGTTGAGGTCCCTCTGCACAGCTTTTCAACCCTCTAACTGACTAACATCTGCCCACAACTTGGTGTCATCTGCAAACTTGCTGATGACTGACTCGACCCCCTCATCCAGATCATGAATGAAGATGTTAAAGAGGATGGGGCCCAGCACTGATCCCTGGGGGACACCACTGGTGACTGGCCTCCAGCTGGATGTGGCACCGTTCACTACCACTCTGGTAGTGGCCCGGCCCTCCAGCCAGTTCCTAACCCAGCAAAGAGTGTAATGGTCCAATCCACAGGCTGACAGCTTAGCCAGCAGTTTGCTGTGGGGGACGGTGTCAAAGGCCTTGCTGAATTCCAGGTAGACCACATCCACAGGCCTCCCCACGTCCACCAGGTGGGTCACCTGATCATAGAAGGAGATCAGGTTGGAGAGGCAAGACCTGCCCTTCCTAAATCCATGTTGGCTGGACCTGAGCCCTTGGCCATCCTTCAGGTGCGTAGTTATTGCCGCCAGGATAATCTGCTCCATCACTTTCCCTGGCACTGAGGTCAGGCTGACTGGCCTGGAGTTTCCAGGTTCCTCCATCCGACCCTTCTTGTGGATGGGGACCACATTGGCCAGTTTCCAGTCATCTGGGACCTCACCTGTGAGCCAGGAGTGGTGGAAAATGATGGAGAGTGGCTTGGCCAGCTCATCTGCCAGCTCTCTCAGCACCCTAGGATGGATCCCATCCGGTCCCATGGACTTGTGAGTGTCCAATTGGCTCAGCAGGTCCCGAACTAATTCCTCATGGATTTCCGGGGCATTACACTGCTCCCTCACCCCATCGCCCAGCTCTGAAAGCCACTCATCCTGAACTCCTGCCTTGCTGTTAAAAATTGAGGCAAAGAAGGTGTTCAGGACCTCAGCCTTTTCCTCATCTTCGGTCACCATGTTCCCTTCCAGGTCCAATAGGGAGTGCAGGTTCTGCCTGCCCTTCTTCTTATTGTTAATATATTTATAAAAATGCTTTTTATTATCTTTGACAGAGGTGGCCAGCTTCAGTTCCAGCTGGGCCTTTGCCTCCCTAATTTTATTCCTACATAATCTAACAGCTTCCTTGAACATACCTCGAGAAGCCTTCCCCTCCTTCCAAAGGTGATACAGCCTCTTCTTCCCCCTTAAATCCTCCAGGAGCTGCTTGCTCATCCAGGCTGGTCGCCTTCCCCGCCGGCTTGCCTTCCGGCACGTGGGAACCGCCAGTTCCTGTGCCTTCAAGAGCTCCTCTTTGAAGTAAGTCCAACCCTCCTGGACCCCTTGGTTCATGAGGGTTGGCACTCAGGGGACTTCACAAAAAAGTTTCTTAAATAGGCTGAAGTTCACCCTTCGGAAGTCCAAGGTGAAGGTTCTGTTGGTGCTCCTCCCTATCTCCCTGCATATTGAAAACTTCACTATCTCGTAGTCACTGCATTCTAGGCAGCCTCCCACGATCACGTCTCCCACCAGCCCTTCCCTATCGGAGAGCAGCAGGTCAAGCAGAGCCTGTCCCCTGGTAGGCTCGCTTAACAGCTGTGTCAGGAAGCAGTCCTCCATTCGCTCCAGGAATCTTCTGGACTGCCTCCTCCCTGCTGAATTAAGTTCCCAGCAGATATCTGGGAGGTTGAAGTCACCAACAAGGACAAGATCTGATGATCTTGAGACGGCCTCCAGTTGCTTGTAGAACACTTCATCAGCCGCCTCATCCTGATTGGGTGGTCTGTAACAGATTCCAATCAGGATGTCAGATTTGTTAGGCTGTCCTCTGATTTTAACCCACAGGCTCTCAACTCCCTCATCTTCCACCTCAAGTTCTGTGGCAGAGAGTGACTCCCTAATATACAGAGCCACCCCTCCTCCTCTTCTCCCTTGCCTGTCCCTCCTAAAGAGCCTGTAACCTCCCAGTGTAGCACTCCAGTCATGGGTGTTGTCCCACCAAGTTTCTGAGATGGCGACTACATCATAGTTGCCCTGATGGATTAGGGCCTCCAACTCCTCTTGCTTGTTGCCCAGGCTGCGTGCATTGGTGTACATGCATCACAGCTGGGTTCCTGATTTCTCAACTGACCCTACCTTGTGCCTTACTCTTACCTCTGCAGAGGGACCAATTGCCTCTCCCACCCCCTTCAGACCTAGTTTAAAGCCCTCCTAATGAGCCCTGCCAACTCCAGTGCCAGGACTCTCTTACCCCTTCTAGATAGATGTACCCCATCAGGACCTAGCAGGTCAGGTGCGGTGAAAGTAGTCCCATGGTCAAAGAACCCAAAGTTCTGCCTTTGGCACCATCCTCTGAGCCAATTGTTGATGGCATGGGTTCTCCCATTCCTCTCAGTGTACACCCCTGTCACTGAGGGAACTGAGCAGAACACCACTTGAGCTCCTGCCCCATCAATCAATTGTCCAAGGGCCCTGAATTCCTTCTTAATTGCCCTGGTGCCCTTCCTGTCAATCTCATCGCTCCCAGCCTCTATCACCAGCAGAGGGTAATAGTCAGTGGGCTGGATTAATTTAGGGAGTCTCTTTGCAATGTCCCTAACCCGCGCCCCAGGTAGGGAGCAGACCTCCCTGTGGGATGGGTTGGGACGACATATGGGTCCCTCAGTACCCCCCAGGAGAGAGTCCCCAGCAACTATAACCCTTCTCATTTTCTTAGTGGAGCTGGTTGTTATAGTTGGTGGGGACCGCTTGGGCTTAGCCTCCCCTCTGGATGGCTGCTCCTCAGCCTCAGCCCTCTCATCCTTACTGCCCTCAGCCTGCAGGGCCTCATACTTATTATCCAAGAGCAGCAGAGGAGGAGTAGAGGGTCGGGGTGGATTTCTCTTGCCACCCCTGGCAAGGATCTGTATCCATCCCTCTCCATTTCCATGGACCCTTCCCTCAACAAGGGAGATCTGCAGAGCCTTCTCCCACAAATCTAACTCCCTTTCACTTTCCCTTATTGTCCTTAGCCTAGCTACCTCCTCTTTCAGCTCGGCCACTTCATCCTTCAGCTCTGCCACCAGGCTGAGGAGAAAATTCACCTGTTCACACCTGACACAGCTGTCCTCTCCCACCCCCTCTATTCCAAGTGCCAGGCTGAAACACTCTCTGCAGCTGACAGCCTGGACTCCAGCATGTTGGTAAAGCAGCTCTATCTGAGCAGATGCTGCCTTTTTACCCTTCGTCCCAGTGACGACCATGGTGCAACGTTTGAGGTTTTTGTGTTTGTTTTTTTTTTTTGTCACCCAGCCGCTCGACTAGCTACTGAACCAAAATGGTGCCGTGCGCACAGCCCAGGTGGTATTTAAAACTGCCGCGGCTGACAACAGGCTCCCGTACCCGTGCAGGCTCGCGTGAGCACGATCCTGCCGGCTCCTCCCCCTACCAGGAGTCCTCCTGACCCGCTAAAACCCCGAAAGGAAAGTATAAAAACCCCAAGAAACTCACAGCTTAAGCAGAGCGATTCCGGATGAGCGGTCCCAATGTGCTACTGAACCAACATGGTTCCTGTAGCCTGAAAAGGAGAGCAGTAGATGCACCCCTAGGCTGCTGGTCTCGGTGTGGTCCTGAGAGAGCTTCCCGCTGAAAATATGAAACAGGGCATTCAGTATCTGAGACAGATGGCTGTGCTGGAAATAATTTACGGGGATGGCCAGCTCCCTTCAGACCCAGATGAGGGCCCATGAGGTGTCCCTTCATAAAGAAACTCACACAGGGTGTCCCTCAAAAATATGCTTCCACATTAGGAGGGATACTCCTGACTGGACAGGGTGGAAGTCCTAAAAATGTGTGAGTTTGCTAATAATTTAAGGGAATATGAGGACAGTGTGAATCAGAAACCCCTGATCTTAGCCTTAGAAACTATGGCTAAAGACATCATCAAAGAGATTAAACCCTCTATATCTGAACTGAAAAAGGGGAGCGATACCTCTTTTTCCCCTTCTCCTTCATTATGGGTCCAGGTTTCAGGAATCAGGAATAGGCAAACTTCCCCTAGGAGATCACCCCCAAGCCAATCAGGGGATGTCAAGGAGGTCTCTGTGGAGGTTCCTCTGTGACCATGGAGAGGACATGGACACCTGGCATGGCCAACCCACCTCTGCCCTGTACAACAGACAGTGGGAACTGCAAGGCGGCCACACTGGGGATAACTCAGCCAGGAGAAGGGCTGCCCCAGTTTCCTGAAGTGGTCCCTCTCACTCAAGAGACCCTTTTCCTAGTAACACAGGACTCTGTGACAAGTGTGGGCATGGCCGCCAGCATTAGAGGTGCCCTACCTCCAGCCAGGTAGAAGCCAGGGACAACAGAGTGTACTGGGACATCTATGTGAAATGGCCTCACACTTCAGAAGCCTTGAAGTACTGAGCTCTGGTGGACACAGGGGCCCAATGCACCCTGATACCACCGAGGTACAAAGGGTCTGAGCCCACTACATTCAGGGAGCCTCAGGAGGTTCACAAGATTTGACTGTACTGCAAGCTCAGATAAGCCTGACTGGGAATGAGTGGGGAAAGCACGACATAGTGACTGGTCCAGATGCACCTTACATTCTTGGCATTGACTTTCTGTGGGAGGGATGCTTCAATGACGTAGGCATTTGGGGTGGCAGCTGTAATGACTGCAGGCAAAAAACAGCTGTCTACCACACCTGAACTGTCAGACCACCCCTCTGTAGTGGGCAGCCATAAGGTGCAGGATTTTAAGTTTATCTATTGCCTCTTGCGTAGTACATTGCAGGGAATACAGGACCAACAGAGACTCTCTGTACCCCATACACCAACTGATTCAAGAACTGGAGAGCCAGAAGGTAAAAGGCCCTGCAAGGAGATCCATTTCCTGGATGTTAGATGGCAAGATGGCCATTGCCACATCCTTCAAGAGGTGGTGAACAGGGTAGCCACTATGGTGCAACCTGTTGAGGAATGGCTTGAATCTCAGGGACATGGTTCTACGGAACAACTATTTGAACTAAGTGTGTAGGCCATACTCCATCTTATTGTTTACTGCTCACAGTTAGCTGATATGCTGATGCAGCAAGGTCACCATGGTCTTGTGGCTGTGCTTGCAGCTGTGTTACAAGATAACAGTATGTGAAACAAAGTGTATGTGAAACAAAGAACTAGTTGGAGAGGAGCTTGTGAAATTGCACATAGACCTAACTGCAAGTAGGCTGGATATTATAATGTAACCCTTAGGTAACAGCCAATAGAATGATGATATTTGTGCGTATTTAGCTGAGATGCTTTGTAAGCTGTGCATTTGAAAATAAAATTGGAGCTTGTTTATCAATCATATTGATTGTCACTTGTCTTCCCTCGCTGTCTTCCCGACAAGTGGCACCTGAACAGGGACGTAAAGGGTTAATCAGGGACAGAAGACTGTCGGAGACCCTCCTGCTGTTGTGGTAATGCGGCTCAACGCTGGCATAAGGAGTTCCTACCGTGCCTGGGCAGGAATTTTGCTCGCCGTCCAGGTAAGGGTTGCTGGCTCTCTAGGTTCAAGGCTGCACTAAAGGACAGAAAAGGTATGGAGAGCGAAGTAGCCCTTAACTTATTTAGAAGTTTCCTTGAGAAAAAAAAAGTAGAGGATGTGGATTTAAAGAATCATCCTGAATGTTTATTACAGTTTGGTAAAGAGCATAATCTTTTTAAATCATCAGGAGATGTTTTTAATGTTGATGTGTGGAGAGAATTAGGTAGTATCTTGTGGGATAAAGTCATTGATGACGACAAGGTTGCTCGTAAGCTTATGAAACCATGGAGGGCTATTAAAAATTGTTTAAATCAATATCAAACTGAAAAGAAGGTAGTGGTAGTCGCAACAGCTGCCTTAGATGGAGAGCAGGGAAAACCAGGGCTGCATCAATTTGGTCATGACTATGTGCCTAGCCCACCATCTGGGAGCCCTATTGGTTTCTAATCCTGTCAAAATCAACAAGGAGCCCCTCTCAGACTCCAGTGAAGTGATTATAACACTATCTGTTCCTCCTTTGGATACTGATCCACATTGTCAGCCATGTAGTGCTTCTCCTCCCCAGCCTCTTATCCAGTCATCGTCCAATACAAAGGCTGAGAAAGAATCATTTTCTGATGCAGATGAGGAGGAGCTGGAGGAAGAGGCTGCACAGTATCACAAGGAGGAAGTATTTGTGGTGTGCAATTCCTTTATAAAGGATTTAAAAATTAATAACGAAAATCTTATACATGAAAGGTCTCAAAAGAATACGGATGATAACATTAAGTTAAAACAGAATACTCCCTCTAAGCCAAAGCAGAATGCTCCCTCTATAGTAAGGACTAATTGGTTATCCAATCAAAAGGAAGCCCTGCATAACAAGGATTTTAAGCTTTGTGATTCTTTGGAAGGGCTTTTTGGGGCTTGTGGATTTCTGGAAAATGCATATTCCTGGGTACAGTTGTTATAAATGCAATAGTGATTTGTGATTTTTGTTAAAAGGTATAATTTCAGGGTGTCCTAAGACCGAGGTTAAAGAGGAGCTTGTTTTGAGAACAAATAGTAAACTGCACATTTGAATTGAGACTACTTCAGTTGTCTGCCTAATAACTAGACACAGCACCAAGGAAAAGCAGTTCCAAGGGGAGTTTGGTACAGATAAGCACCAATTTTCTCAGGACTGTGGAATGTGTTTATCTTAGATAAGGGAACCTTATCAACAACTGTGTCTGTGTGAAAACATGGGGTTACTCAGAGGACACATGAGGAAGACCTTCCCTGCTTCATCCACGATCCCCAGGAAGACCTCTACCACATGGAATGCACATGAGCAAGGAAGTTCCACCTATTCCAGGAATTTGCTAGAACTCATTATCATATCCCTGCCTTCTATTTACCATAAGCATGAATATGTAGATGATGTAGCTATATAAAGATAGTAATTACAAGGGTGCCGTGAAGAGTGCTATGAGGTGTGCTGTGAGGTGAAGTCCTGTACTCTCTGCAGCCCAGCACGTCACTCTTGCTTGTCTCTAGTTCTATTATTTTTTTAATAAAACGACTTTCACAATAAACTTAGAAATTTTCTTGTGCAGCCTATTTATATCACAATCAAATTGTGAAACCTCTCTTCCATGTAACATGGAAGAAAAATGATTTTGTATGGGGACCTGAACAGCAGGTGGAATTTGACCAGATAAAATGCTATGGCTCTGGGACCTGTTCAGACTGGACCAGAGATCAAGAATGTGCTGTGCACTGCAGCCAGCGAGAATGGTCTTACGTGGAGCTTGTGGCAGAAGGCGCCTGGTGAAACCAGAGGCAGGCCCCTAGGCCTCTGGAGTAGGGAGTACAAAGGCTCCAAGGCCAACTACACCGCAACAGAGAAAGAAATCTTAGCTGCCTATGAGGGCATCCGGGCTGCCTCTGAGGTAATTGGAACTGAGTCACTACTATTTGTAGCTCCAAGGTTTCCAGCCCTGACCTGGATGTTCCAAGGGAGAGGCTCAACCCCACATCATGCCACAGATGCCACCTCGAGTAAGTGGATGGCCCTGATAACTCAGCATGCTTGGATGGGGAGCTCCAAACACCCTGGCATAGTGGAATTGATCACCAACTGGCCAGAGAGTGCTGACTTCGGAATGCCACCAGATCAGAGAGTGACCTATGCTGAGGAGGCTCCCCCATATAGCAATCTCCCTGAGAATAGAAGGGATATGCTCTATTTACAGATGGGTCCTCCTGGCTTGTAGGAAGCAAGTGGAGATGGAAGGCAGCTGTCTGGAGCCCAAAAAGGCAAGTGGTGGAAACAAGGGATGAAGAAGGTGAATTCAGTCAGTATGCAGAGGTAAAAGCTGTCCAGCTGGCCCTGGATATAGCAGAACAGGAGAGCTTGCCAGTGCTGTACCTCTATACTGACTCCTGCATGGTAGCCAATGCCTTGTGGGGGTGGCTGAAGGAATGGAGGAGGAATGGGTGGCAAAGAAAGGGGAAGCCTGTTTGGGCCACTGATCTGTGGCAAGATGTTACTGCCCACCTGGACAGGATGCCAACCAAAGTGTGACACATCGATGCACACATCCCCAAGAGCAGAGCCACAGAGGAACACAAGCACAACCACCAAGCAGACCTGGCTGCTATGATCTCCCAAATAAACTTGGACTGGGAACACAAGGGTGAGCGGTTCTTAGCTCATTGGGCCCATGACACTTCTGGCCACCAAGGGAGAGATGCCACATACCAGTGGGCTCAGGATAGATCAGTGGACATCTCTATGGAGGCCATCTCACAGGTCATCCATGAGTGCGATGTCTGCGCTGCCATCAAGCAGGCTAAGCACATGAAGCCTCTGTGTTATGGAGTGGGATAGTTGAAATATAAGTATGGAGAGGCCTGGCAGATTGACTACATCACTCTTCCTCGGTCTCACAGTGGCAAGCAGTACGTACTGACCATGGTGGAGGCAAGTGCAGGATGGCTGGAAACCTACCCAGTACCTCATGCCACTGCCCGCAACACCATTATGGGCCTAGAGAGACATGTGCTGTGGAGACATGGCACCCCTGGGAGGATTGAATCAGACAATGGAACCCATTTCAAGAATCATCTCATAAGGGACTGGGCAAAGGAACATGGGACTGAGTGGATTTACCACATCCCATACCATGCACCAGCTGCAGGGAAGGTCGAGTACTACAATGGCTTGCTAAAGACCACCCTAAAAGCCATGGGGGGGTGGAACCTTTAAGAACTGGGAGAGACACCTAGCTCAAGCCACTTGCTTAATGAACAGCAGAGGATCTGTGAACCAAGCTGGTCCTGCCCTGTCTGACCTGCTGCGAACAGTGGATGGAGATGGAGTTCCTGTGATTGCTGAGAAGAACCTGCTGGGGGAGTCAATGTGGGTTTTCCCTATTGCTGGTGGGGGCAAACCAACCCAAGGGGTGGTCTCTGCTGAGGGTCCTGGTCACACGTACTGGGTCATGTTAGAAACTGGGGACATTCAATGTATCCCACAGCAGAACGTGACTCTGGGTGAGAGAGGATAAACTCAGAGGGGGCAGTGCAGACCAATGTATTACAGCCATTGTATAATAGTTATAAGTTGTTCTAAGTTTTTTCTCTCCTAGTTTAATATCGGCCAACATCCAGGACTCAACATGAGCACACTGCACACCAATCCAGAGAGCTCCTGCATCATCTCACCTGCACCTGTTCCTGATGCCCTACAGCAAAAGACTGTCCCTGTTCCCCTACAGCAATGGACATTTCCTGATTTTTCCTTTCCCTTCAAAGACAGACTGTTTTCCTGGTTCCTGATTTTTCTCCACATTCCTGCTCAGTTCAAGCACCACCTACACTGACCAGCACCAGAGAGGGAGAGACTGCCCTGAGAGAGAACCTGGATAAAGAAGGACTTGCATATCAAGATTAGATGAAGGGACTATGACAGGAGAGTGGAAGTGGAACAGAAAGGTGAATTGTGATGGGTTATGCCCACCCTGAAAGCAGGGGGGAGGGCGGGCTTGTGAGAGCTTTGCTCTCCCCAGAGGGGATTTTCCCTGTGGGAAAGTGAGCTAGTCTTTTCCACTCCCCCTCCCTGTCCAGCAAGCCTATAAAAAGGAAGACACTGTAGCCATTTGCTCCCTTTTACTTCTGCCTCATGGGGATGAAAGGACTAAGAGAGTTGCTGCTGGTTTCCTGGTTCCATGAGTTTGGTCCTGGTCCTCCTCCTCCCTGCTACATTCACGCTTCTTCAAAGGACTTCAAAGGACTGGGTTTGTGTATATATATATATTTTTTTTTTCCCCATCCATCCTTATTCCTTATCCTTGTGAACCCTTTACATTATTGTTATATATTAAAGAAAATTTTTACCTATCTACTTCTAAACTGACTCCAAATTATTTCTTGGTAGATTTGCTCCTTCCCTTTCTTTTTCTCTTGATCAGGAAAGAGGAGGGGTGAGCAGGGGAGGGATTCTCAGCCTTGCCCACCATCTGAGCTCTTAAATCCCAGTTAAAGCTCAAACCACCACAGAATGTCATGGAATCATAGAATTGTTAGGGTTGGAAGCAACCTCAAGGATCATCTAGTTGTACCCCCCTGCCATGCACAGGGGCACCTCACACTAGATCAGGATGCTCAGAGACACATCCAGCCTGGTCTTAAAAGCCTCCAGGGATGGGGCTTCTACCACCTCCTTGGGCAACCTGTTCCATTGTCTTCACCCTTATGGTGGGGAATTTCAGTGATAAAAGAGACTAGAGAAGAGATGGGCCCCCTCCAGAAAGAAACATTGGGTTGGGTCACCCAGATTAAGGAGAAGATTGAAGTACTCAACAATTTTTTTGGCTCAGTCTTCACTGGCAAAGGCTCTAATTATGTTGTCCTGTTTACAGAAGGTAAAAAAATGGGGAAATGAACAATTGCCCACTGCAAATTAAGATCATATTTGAAACCTCCTAAAGAATCTGAAGATGCACAAGTCCATAGCACCTGATGGGATCCATTTGTAGGTCCTGAGGACACCTGCAGCTGAAGTTGCTAAGCCATTGTCCGTCAGATTTGAAAAATCTTTTGTAGTACTTATGTATAGGCAATCTTGTGAAATTCCCATTAACTGGAAAAGGGAAAACATAATCCCCATTTTCAGAAAGATAAAACAGGAAGAACCAGGGAACTACAGGCTAGTCAGTCTTACCTTTGTGCCCAGCAAGGTCATGGAGCAGATCCTCCTGGAAACTTTTCTAAGTCACATGAGGAGGTGATTGATGGTAGCCAGCATGGCTTCAACAGAAGCAAGCTGTACCTGAGAAATTTGGTGGCCTTCTATGACGGGGCTAAAAGCATCAGTGAAGAAGGGAAGGGCAACTGCCATCATCTACCTGGATGTGTGCAAAGTATTTGACAGTTTTCCACAGCATGCTGGAAAGACATGAGTTCAATGACTGGACCATTTAGTGGATAAGAAATGGGCTTGATGGCACTCAAAGAGTCAATGACTCATGTCTATGTGGAAACTAATAACAAGTGATGATCTTCAGATATTGGCACTATGACCAGTGCTGTTTAGCATCTTAGCAGCATGGAGAGCAGGACCAAGTGCACCCTCAGCAAGTCTGCCCACAACACCAGATTCTGTGGTACAGTTAGTACCCTAGAGGAAGGGATGTCACACAGATGGATCTTGACAGGCTTGAGAGATGGGCCGCTGCTAGCCTCAAAAATTTCAGTAGTCAGGGCAATCCCAAGTAAGGTGGATAGAGAACAGTCCTAAGGTAAAGGAGTTGGGGGTACTGGTTGATGAGAAGTTCAACATGAGTCAGCTACATATGCCTATAACTCAGAAAACCATCAAAAGAAACATGGCTAATTGAGGAAGATGATTCTCCCATTCTACTCTGCTCTTCTCAGATCCCACTGGGAGTATGTGGTGGGTTAACACCCATTCTGAAAAGAAACAAAACAGGGTGGAGGGCTTGAGGGTGTTTTGCCCTCCCTGCAGGGTGTTTTTCCCCCTGGGAAACTGAGTCTATTCCACATCCCATTCCCTGCCCAACTATCCTGTGTCCACCCACTGAGCTGGACTCCTTCAAGATACAGGAAGCATCCCTCATATGAACACAGCGGAGGGCACCTAGTCCAAACTGCTACATTCCACCCCTTATTTCATCCCATAATACCCTGCTCCCCTATAAGATCTCAGCGGGGGTCCTGGCACTTCCTCTTTTCTTCCCTCCCTTACTTCCTGGCCGGTAACTTGGGGGGACATCTCCCGGCCTTTTGGGCCTAGCTAGGCTCAAGGCCAGGGGGATGGGCAGTCTCAGATCTGGCCAGCTGAGACTAGCCTAACAGTGGAGGAAGGGCGGGGAAGAAGGAGCCCTGGGGGTTTTGGGTGTACCCCCAGGTGGGGATGGGATATTTCTGGGTCTGCTTTGGGATCTCTTTTTGCCACTGTGCTTCTGACTCTCTGTAAACATTCATTGCTATCCATTTAAACTTTCCACCACTTTTGCAATCCATTTGTTTGGGTCTCATTATTTTGCCTGTGGTGGGGAGGGGGATGGCCTCAACCCTTCACAGAGTACTGTGTCCAGCTCCAGAGCCTCCATCACAAAAACTACATGGAAATGAGTGGGTCCAGAGGAGGACCATTAAAGTAGTTAGAGGGCTGGAACCCTCTCTTATGAAGACAGGAAAGAGTGTGAGAATTTGAGTTGTTCAGTATGGAGAAGAGAAGGCTCTGGGGACACTTCACTGCAGCCTTCCAATTTATGAAGAGGACCAATAGGATAGCTGGAGAGAAACTTTGTAATCAAGGTATGCAGGACAGGACAAGGAGTAAGAGCTTCAGATTGAAAGATTATAGGTTTACATTAGACATTAAGAAGAAATTATTCTCCATGAATGTCATGAGGTGCTGTAACAGGTTGCCTGCAGAAGTTGATGTTTCAGCCATGGGAGTGTTCAAAGCCAGGTTGGATGAGGCCTTGAGCAACATGCTCTAGTAGGAGGTGTTCCTGCCCACAGCAGAGGCATTGGAACTAGGATCTTTAAGTTCCCTTGCAAGCCAAATAATCCTTTGATTCTATGAAATCTACTATAAAGTTTCTGTTAACTGTACAGAAACTAGACAAAAGAACTGGATTTGGTTTCATAATCTAGCAGCACACACAACTTTAAGTGTATGAAAAATTTCATTAATGAAACATCATAATTTTGGTAAAACACTGAAATTGGAGAAATTCTTATGAAACTTTAAACTGTTTCTATGTAACTGTCTTGGTGGGAATTTACAAGGTGTATCCCAGTATGTTTACAGGAGACAAGAAAAAGCCACACTAAAGTAGTAGAACAGAATATTTGTCTAATATTGTAAACTTTGAATAAACTCTTGTTGAAAATAGTGAAGCAAAGAGGCATACAGAAATAAATGTGACTGTGATGCTGGAAAAACTCTTTTAGGTTGAGAACATATTTCCAAAATACACATACTTTCAATGTAATTACACCATCATAAATGCAAAAAGATATTTTACATGACAGCAAAATTCTTTAAAAGCTTATCTGTTTGGTTGCATAAACTTCTATTGCTATTTGGTCTTGAGTGACATTCAATGTTGCCACAGTACTAAGAAAAAGTAAAAATAAAAAAGAAAAGAAGAAGGATGAACTAAATGGGCTTTAGTCTTACTCAAAACCAGGAAGATTCTACAAGAATGTTGATGGGGTGTATGTGCTGACAGTTAATGCAATGTACCTGGTACATAACTTGCAGCATATGGATACTTGAATAATTTATTGGTGGACCTATAGATTAACACTGTTAACAGCAGTCTTCTTGTGTGCCATCCAGTTTAGGTGCTTGGCTTGGTGTCTCAATGTGCAACAGCAGTTTACCTCTGCTGGGGGTCTGCTTATGATCCAGTTGTCATTAATGTTGCTGTGACTATTCCCATTCACTCTGGGTGCATTGGGCTGAATTACTAAGTGACAACATTTTCTTGCATGAGTATCAATGAAAGTGGCATGTAAATGCCAGATTCCATTTTATTCTTAATGTATCCTGTTGGATACAGAGAATGTTTTGCTCATTCAAGGGGTATGAAATAACAAGACCTGTCAGAGAAATCTCAGATGCAATTATAGCACATTTAGAGTACTATGTTATGAGAAAATGTTTTCAGAATAACTAGCAATTTATTTTGTGCAAGTTGGTTCAACTACACACTGCAGAATATGTAATTGACAGCAATGGGTATCATAACAGTGTTAGACAAATTATATTAAATAAAAGTTAAGTCTGGGTCTGTTTTATTTCTTTGGAGTTAAATGTGATTTCCTGCCCACCCTCCCCCCAATAAATCAGAGCCGCTTGCTTACTGCAAGATAGTAGGAGTGGTGTACTATTCATAAAGCAGATAAATACAGTCAGTAGTTATGTTTATCATGATATATATATTTTTGATCTGGGGAAATTTTTCTGAGCAAGAATTTGCAATTTGTTCTTAAGGATCTCTTCTTAAGTGGTGATAGTCCATTTTGGGCAATGGTTCCACCCATGTGAAATACTGCGAACAAAGCGTTGTGTGAAATTAACTAGACCTAAAGTCTTTAATTACTGTGATGAAGAAATAATATATTTCAAGAAGTTTCTCTTTGGCCCTGTTTTATGTCCCCTTCACCCACTTGTATAAATAGAGAAAAATTAATTTAGGAAAGCGAAATTACATTTTTTCGAGTAGCAGTTAAGACTTATCAAAATCAGAATGCCATATACAAATCATACACTTATATTTGCATCAGGAGTAGTGTTTTTCAGGGAGGCATAAAGAGTTCACACTTCACATTTTAGAGAAAACTTGAGAACTGACTTGATTGCAGTTTATAAGTACTTTCGCAGTGAGAAAAATCCAGTTGCTTAAGTACTTTGTCCTTTTCTAGACAAAGACAGCAAAACCCAGGGGTAGAAACTGGAATCAAACCAATGGATATGTTTTAAATAGTGGAACTGATTAAGCCCTGAAATGAGCATTAATGGATCCTTCATCTCTTCAAAAGAATATTGTCTGCATTCAGGAAGACATCAGTTAAAAATGTGTTACCAAATTTCATATCACTATATTTGTGTGACAAAAAATAAATTGATCTAGAGGATAGTGTTATGGCCACAACAGCAACTAGGAATGGAGAAAGAAAAGGAAGAATAGTAGTTTGTTGCTCTGCTATCCAGTATGCAATAAATTTATTCCACCTAAATAACATTTCTCCCCTTTCCCCTCTAACTACCTTTACAGGTAAGAGAAAAAGAATGAAATACCACAAAAGGATAATTTAGATGAAGAGTCAATGAATCACAATATAACTTAGGTTGGAAAGGACCTTGAGGATCATCAAGTCCAACCTATCAACACAGACCCCATGACTAGACCATGGCACCAAGTACCACGTCCAATCTCCTCTTGAACGCTTCCAGGGACGGCGACTCAATCACCTCCCTGGGCAGCCCGTTCCAATGACGAATGACTCTCTCAGTGAAGAACTTCCTCCTCACCTCGAGCCTAGACCTCCCCTGGTGCAGCTTGACACTGTGTCCCCTTGTTCTGGCGCTGGTTGCCTGGGAGAAGAGACCAACCCCTTCCCGGTTACATCTACCTTTCAGGTAGTTGTAGAGGGCAATGAGGTCACCCCTGAGCCTCCTCTTCTCCAGGCTAAACAATCCCAGCTCCCTCAGCCTCTCCTCATAGGGCTTGTGCTCAAGGCCTCTCACCAGCCTCGTTGCCCTTCTCTGGACACATTCAAGTGTTTCAGTGTCCTTCTTAAACTGAGGAGCCCAGAACTGGACACAGTACTCAAGGTGTGGCCTAACCAAGGCAGAGTACAAGAGCACAATGACTTCCCTGCTCCTGCTGGCCACACTATTCCTAATGCAGGCCAGAATGCCATTGGCCTTCTTAGCCACCTGGCCACACTGCTGGCTCATGATCAGGTGTCTGTCAATCAGTACCCCCATGTCCCTCTCTGTTTGGCAGCTCTCCAGCCACTCTGACCCCAGCCTGTAGCTCTGCATGGGGTTGCCGTGGCCAAAGTGCAGCACCCAGCACTTGGACTTGTTGAATGCCATTCCATTGGACTCCTCCCATCTGTCCAGTCAGTCGAGGTCCCTCTGCAGAGGCTTTCTACCCTCTAACTGACCAATATCTGCTCCTCACTTGGTGTCATCTGCAAATTTGCTGATGACTTACTCCATCCCCTCATCCAGATCATCAATTAAGATGTTAAAGAGGATGGGGCCCAGCACTGATCCCTGGGGGATGCCACTGGTGAATGGCCTCCAGCTGGATGGTCACAACATTCACCACCAGTCTCTGGGCTCAGCCCTCCTGTCAGTTCCTAACCCAGCACAAAGTGTTGCAGTCCAAGCCACGAGCTGACAGCTTAGACAGCAGTTTGCTGTAGGGGATGGTGTCAAAGGCCTTGCTGAAGTCCAGGTAGACCACATCCACAGCCTTCCCCACATCCACCAGGTGGGTCATCTGATCATAGAAGGAGCTCAGGTTGGAGAGGCAAGACCTGCCCTTCCTAAATCCATGTTGGCTGGACCTGAGCCCTTGGCCATCCTTCAGGTGCGCAGTTATTGCCGCCAGGATAATCTGCTCCATCATTTTCCCTGGCACTGAGGTCAGGCTGACATGCCTGTAGTTTCCAGATTCCTCCATCTGACCCTTCTTGTGGATGGGGACCACATTGGCCTTTTCCAGTCATCTGGGACCTCACCAGTGGTCCAGGAGTGGTGGAAAATGATGGAGAGTGGCTTGGCCAGCTCATTTGCCAGCTCTCTCAGCAGTTTAGGATGGATCCCATTTTGCCCTATGGACTTGTGAGTGTCCGAGTGGCTCAGCAGGTCCCGAACTAATTCCTCATGGATTTCCAGGGCTCTACACTGCTCCCTGACCCCGTCACCTAGCTCAGGAGGCCACTTGTCCTGAACTCCTCCTGCCTTGCTGTTAAAAATTGAGGCAGAGAAGGTGTTCGGGACCTCAGCCTTTTCCGCATCTTCAGTCACAGTGTTCCCCTCCAGGTCCAATAAAGAATGCAGGTTCTTCTTGTCCCTCTTTTTAGTGTTAATATATTTGTAAAAATGCTTTTTATTATCTTTCACAGAGATGGCCATCTTAAGTTCCAATTGGGCCTTTGCCTCTCTAATTTTTTTCCTACATAATCTAACAACTTCCATAGAATAGAATAGAATAGAATAGAATAGAATAGAATAGAATAGAATAGAATAGAATAGAATAGAATTAACCAGGTTGGAAAAGACCTGTGAGATCATCAAGTCCAACCCATCACCCAACACCATCTGATCAGCTAAACCATGGCACCAAGTGCCTCATCCAGTCTCCTCTTAAACACCTCCAGTGATGGTGACTCCAACACCTACCTGGGCAGACAATTCCAATGGCAAATCACTCTCTCTATGAAGAATTTCTTCTTAACATCCAGCCTAAACCTCCCCTGGTACAGCTTGAGACTGTGTCCTCTTGTTCTCGTGCTGGTTGCCTGGGAGAAGAGACCAACCCCCACCTGGCTACAACCTCCCTTCAGGTAGCTGTAGACAGCAATAAGGTCTGCCCTGAGCCTCCTCTTCTCTAGAAGCCTCGAGATACCTCGAGAAGCCATCCCCTCCTTCCAAATGTGATACAGCCTCATTTTTCCCCTCAAATCGTCCAGGAGCTGCTTGCTCACCCAGGCAGGTCACCTTCCCCACCAGCTCATCTTTCGGCACATGGGAACTGCCAGTTCCTGTGCCTTCAAGAGCTCCTCTTTGAAGTAGGTCCAACCACCCTGGACCCCTCGGTTCTTCAGGGCTGCTATCCAGGGAACTTTTCAAATAAGTTTCTTAAACAGGCTGAAATTTGCCCACCGGAAATCCAAGGTGAGGGTTCTGTTGGTGTTCCTCTCTATCTCTCTGCATATTGAAAACTTCGCTATCTCGTGGTCACTGCACCCTAGGCAGCCTCCCACTGTCACATCTCCCACCAGCCCTTCTCTATTGGAGAACAGCAGGTCAAGCAGAGCCTGGCCCCTGATAGTCTCACTTAACAGCTGCATCAGGAAGCTGTCCCCCATGTGCTCCAGGAATCTTCTGGACTGCCTCCTCTCCGTTGAATTAAGTTCCCAGCAGATATCTGGCAGGTTGAAGTCACCCACAAGGACAAGATCCGATGATCTTGAGACAGCCTCCAGCTGCTTATAGAGTATTTCGTCTGCCTCCTCATCCTGGTTGGGTGGTCTATAACAGACTCTAACCAGGATGTCAGATTTGTTAGGTTGCCCTTTGATTTTAACCAACAGGCTCCCAATCCCTTCATTTTCCACCTCAGTTCTGTGGCAGAGAGTGACTCCCTAATATACAAAGCCACCCCTCTTCCTCTTCTCCCTCCCCTGTGTCCCCTAAAGAGCCTGTAACCTCCCAGTGTAGCGCTCCAATCTTGTGTGTTATCCCACCGTGTTTCTGAAATGGCAGCTATATCATAGTCACCCTGGTGGACCAGGACTTCCAGCTTATCTTGCTTATGGCCTATGCTGTGTGCTTTGGTGTACATGCACTTCAGCTGGGCTCCCAACTTCTCAATTGACCCTAATTTGTGCCCCACTCTTTCCTCTCCAGACGGACTGATTTCCTCACCCACTCCCTTCAGACCTAATTTACAGCCCTCTTAATGAGCCCTGCCAACTCTAGTGCTAGATAACTTTCTAGATAATTGCACCCCATCAGGATCCAGCAGGTCAGGTGCAGTAAAAGTTGCCCCATGATCAAGGAAACCAAAATTCTGCTGCTGGCACCATCCCCTGAGCCAATTGTTGATGGTATGGATTCTCCCATTCCTCTCAGTGTACACCCCTGCCACTGAGAGAAATGAGCAGAATACCACTTGAGCTCCTGCCCTATCAATCAATTGTCCAAGGGCCTTTAATTGCTTTTTAATCACCCTGGTGCCCTTCTTGTCAATTTCATCACTCCCAGCTTGTATTGCCAGCAGAGGATAATAGTCAGAGGGCTGGATTCACTTTAGGAGTCTCCTTGCGATGTCCTTGACCCGCACCCCGGGTAGGGAACAGACCTCCCTGTGGGATGGGTATGGACAACATATGGGTGCCTCAGTTCCCCCCAGAAGAGAGTCCCCAACAACTATAACCCTTCTCCTTTTCTTTATGGAGTTGGTTGTTATAGTTGGTGGGGACCACTTGGCCTTTGGCATCTCCCTGGGTGGCTGTTCCTCGGCCCTGTCATCCCCACTGCCCTCAGCCTGCAGGGCCTCATACTTATTATGCAAGGGCAGTGGAAGAGGAGGAGAGGGCCAGGATGGATTTCCCTTGACACCTCTGACAGGGACCTCCCCGTTTCCAGGGACCTTTCCCTCAGCAGGGGAGATCTGCTGAGCCTTCTCCCACATATCTAACTCCCTTTCACTTTCCCGTATTGACCTGAGCCTAGATACCTCCTCCTTCAGCTCGGCCGCTTCATCCTTCAGCTCCGCCACCAGATTGAGGAGAAAGTTCACCTGGTCACACCTGACACAGGTGTTCTCTCCTTCCCCCTCTACTCCAAGTGCCAGGCTGAAGCACTCTCTGCAGCTGGCAGCCTGGATTCCGGTATGCTGATGCAGCAACTCTGTCTGGGTAGATGCTGTTTTTCTACCCTTTGTCCAAGTGACAACCATGGTTCAATGTTTGATTGATTTTTTTTTTAATGCAAGAAGCCAAAAGGCTCTCAAACCAAAATGGCATCAGGCGCACAGCCTGGGTGGGATTTAAACCTCCTGCAGCTGACGTCACACTCCCAATCCCGAGCAGGCTTGTGACAGCACAATCCTGCCGGATCTCCCTGGCAACCAAGAGTCCACCCAACCCGCAAAACCCCACAATGAAAGCAAAAAGGCAAACAGAAAGCTCACGATTCAAGTGGAGCGGTCCTGAATGCCGGTCCCAGTTGGCTCTCAAACCAAAATGGTTTACTAAATAATGGTTTACTAATGGTTTACATGTTTACTAACTTTATTTCTAAGCATAACTCAATGGAATATTAAAATGTAGGAGTAGCTTACAGTGAATTTTTCATATATTTCTGTCTGCCTTTATGAAGAATATATGTGATAAATTTAACCAAACGTTTTAACACCAGAAAACCAGGGCTGGATGAAAATCAGTACATACATGGAGCACTGGTAAACCATGATAATTTACAGGTTGCAAATTACCAAACAAACAAACTTGCTTTTCCTCAGCTATAATCACTTTATCTTTGTCCATAATGTATGCAATAAGACGTAAGATAAAAGTGATGAAACATTGAAAAAACACTTGAAATACAGCCAAGTATTACATATGAAAATTAACACCGCAGGTTTTTATCAGGCCAAAAATTCAATCAGAGACCAGTCCCTCTGAATCCATTTCATTGTATGATTAAGCCTTTTCAGGCTTCAAAGATATTTGAACAACTATAAGCATGTGCTCAAGATATAATGGTTGATGTTTAACAATATATTACATTGTTGAATATAGGACAGAATTATAACTATTTATCAACATGAAAAATCATCCCTTGTGTTGACTGTCAAGGCAAGATGTACTGTAAACAAATAAAAAAACCCTTGTGACTATTTAGAAAGAGAATTATTTTTCTATTCAGAATACTCTAACAGATTTTAGTTATCTTGTCTTTCCCACAGAAGTATGTCTCTAGTGGAAACTGGCAAAATAATGACAAAACTCTCAGGGTAGCTATTGACTTCTGATGCTGAAATTTACTTCAAGATAATCTCCACACTAATGAAATCCTCTCAATGTAATTATTCCTCCTTAAGGGTTTCTACTTTTATTAACTTGTTTAAAAGGACAACTGTTTTGTCTTTTTCTCTCTTTCAATATCAATTTTTCTAAAATAAACCATCCAGTATTCACTGAGTTTGTAAATTAAAAAATTAGTGTGTTTCTCAGAGCAATTTCAGTTTAACTTCTAGAGATGTAGTTTTCACCTGGAATTGACCATAAATTCACAGCCTGGTTCGACTATTTGTTATTCATAGAAACAGAGAATTGTTAGAGTTGGAAAGCACCTCAAGGATCATCTAGTTCCAACCCCCCTGCCATGGGCAGGGACCCCTCATGCTACATCAGGTTGCTCAGAGCCACATCCAGCTTAGCCTTAAAAACCTCCAGGGGTGGGGCTGCTACCACCTCCCTGGGCAACCTGTTCCAGTGTCTCACCACCTTCATGGTGAAGAACTTCTCCCTAACATCCAATCCGAATCTACCTACTTCTAGTTTTGTTCCATTCCCTCTACTTCTATCATTATCTGACACCCTAAAAAGTCCCTCACCAGCTTTCTTGTAGGCCCTCTTAAGATACTGGGAGGCCACAATTAGGTCTCCTCGGAGACTTCTCATCTCCAGACTGAACAGCCCCAACTCCCTCATTCTGTCCTCATAGGAGAGGTGCTCCAGCCCTCTAATCATCTTCATGGCTGTTCTCTGAACACACTCTAGCACATCCAGATGCTTCCTGCAATAGGGGCTCCAGAACTGGATGCAGTACTCCAGGTGGGGTCTCACCAGAGGGGAGTAGAGGGGGAGAATCACCTTCCTTGACCTGCTGGCTATCCTTCTCTTGATGCAGCCCAGGATGTGATTGGCTTTCTGTGCTGCAAGTGCACACTGCTAGCTCATGTCAAGCTTCTCATCCACCAGCAACCCCAAGTCCTTTTCTTCAGGACTGCTCTCAAGGCAGTCCCTGCCCAGCTTACATTGGTGCTTGGGATTGCCTGACCCAGATGCAGGACCCTGTATTTGGTCTTGTTGAACTTCATGAGATTGTCATAGACCCACCTCTCCAGCCTGTCAAGGTCCCTCTGGATGCCATCCCTTCCCTTCAGCATGTCTGCTGCATCACACAGCTTGGTGTCGCCAGCAAACCTGCTGAGGGTGCATTCAATGTTGCTGTCCATGTTGCCAACATATTACATAAGACAGGTCCCAGTACTGACCCCTGAGGGACTCCACTTGTCACTGGCCTCCACTTGGATGAGGACCTATTGACAGCCACCATTTGGGTGTGGCTGTCAAGCCAGTTCTTTATCCACTGAAGGGTCAATCCATCAAACCTATTCTGCACCAGCTTGGAGACCAGGATGCTGTATGGGACGGTGTCAAAGGCTTTGCTCAGGTCCTGGTAAATGATGTCAGTTGCTTGGCTTTCATCTGTTCATGTCGTGACCTTGTCATAGAAGGTCACCAGGTTTGTCAGGCAGGATTTGTCTTTGGTGAAGCTGTGCTGATCTGGTTGTGCCCAATCACATCTGCCTCAGCAGCGCCTCCAGAAAGATCTGCTCCATGATCTTACCAGGCACAGAGGTGAGACTGACTGCCCTGTAGTTCCGTGGTTCATCCCTCTTTCTCTTCTTGAAAATGGGTGTTATGTTTCCCCTTTTCCAGTCAGTGGGGACCTCCCCAGACTGCCATCACTTTTGGAATATAGTAGAGAACAATGCAGCAACCTCATCTGCCAGTTCCCTCAGCACCTGTGGGTGTATCCCATTGGGTCCCATGGACTTGAACACTTTCAGGTTCTTCAGATGTTCATGAACCTGATCTTCACTCATGATGGGCAGTTCCTTCTTCCAGTTCCTGCCATTATCTTCCATTATTCTGGGAGTGAGGCTGGAACCCTTGCTAATGAAGACTGGAACCCTTGCTAGTGAAGACTGAGGTAAAGAAGTCATCGAGAACCTCAGCCTTCTCCATGTCACTTGTCACCACTTCTTCACCTGTGTCCTTTCTCAGGGGGTCCACAACTTCCCTAGTCTTCTTTTTACCATTAATATACCTATAGAAACTTTTACTGATCCCTTTGATCTCCCTGGCTGGATTCAATTCTAACTGAGCTTTAGAGTTTCTAACCAGGTCTCTTACTGCTTGGGCAGCTTCCTTATATGCCCCCCACTCCAGCTCTCCTTTCTTCCACTCTTTGTAGAATTTATTTCTGTGTGCCAGCATGTCCAAGAGCTCCTTGCTCATCTAGGCAGGTCTCCTACTATTCTTTCCTGCTTTGTTTTTTGTGGTTGTACTTTGCTCCTGGGCATGGAGAAGGTGATCCTTGAACACTGACCAGCTGTCCTGGGTTCCTCTTCCCTCTAGGGCTTTGTCCTATGATACTTTGGCCAGCAGATCCCTGAAGTGATCAAAGTCTGCATGCCTAAAGTCCAGGGTTGTAATTTTGGGATACATCCTCCTGGTTGCCAAGAGGATCTTAAATTCTGTTGCTTCATAGTGACTGCAGCCAAGGTTATCCCTGAGCCTCACATTGGTGACCAGCCCTTCCCTACTGGTGAGAACAAGGTCAAGCATAGTAACTTTTCTTTTTGGTTCCTCTACCATTTGGAGGAGGAAGTTGTCATTTATGCATTCCAGGAACATCCTGGAATGTTGGTACCTAGCTGTGTTGTCCCTCCAGCAGATGTCAGGGTGGTTGAAATCCCAGGGCTTGTGAATGTGAAGCCACTTCTATTTGCCTGTGGAGGGCCTCATCTGCTTGGTTCTGCTGTGCAGGTGTCCTGTAGCAGACCCCTACAGTAACATCATCTTCCCCTGTCTTCCCTTTAATCTTCACCCATATGCTCTCAACAGCTCATCATCTTTGCCCAGGTGGAGCTCCACTGATTCCAGCTGGTCATTGACATAGAGAGCAATACTTCCTCCTCTGCCTGTCCTTCCTAAAGAGCTTGTACCCATCTACCCCTCCATTCCAGTCATGGGAATCAGCCCCCCAGGTTTCAGTAATAGGCACTATGTCATAGCATCCTAGCAGCTCAGTGGCCTTTATTTTGTCCTGTATATTGCCCAAGATGTGTGCATTTGCATAGAGGTACTTCAGCTGCGCTATCCATGCCACCCTCTTAGGTGAATTCCTCTTGATTCCCTTGGGGTGTCCCAGGGCTTTGTCCCTGGCTTGTTTCAGGGCAACAAATGGAGAGCCCTTGCTAGCATTCCATTCCTCTGCCACTGGTGAGCTGCCCCAATGCTTGTCACAGCCAAGCATGAGATTAACATCCCCTTCCCCCTTCAAATCTAGTTTAAAGCCCTATCAATGAGCCCTGCCAATTTCTGCCCTAGAATGTGCTGCATTGGTTTTGCATGGCAAAGTTTTGGTAATCAGGGAGCTACAATCATGGCTTCTGTGTGAGGTGTTGGAAGTTGTCCTTATCAAACAGAGCAAATACCAGCTGGCTGTCAATCAGACTTGCTGCTGGTCAAAGCTGAGTTCATCAGTGATGAAGGAAAAACACCTCTGAAATAGCATCTTTAAGAAAGGAAAACAATTACCTCATGACAGAAATTGTAGCCAGAAGAGTGAAAATATATGAAAGACAAACCTCTGCAGAAACAAAGATCAGCGAAGACGAGGAATGAGGTGCTCCAAGTGCTGAAACAGTTTCTCCTGTAGCCTGTGGAGGAGCCCATGTCAGCAGATGGATGTGCCTGAAGGAGGCTGTGACTCCATGGGAAGCTCTGGATAAAGCAGGCTCCTTGCAGGGTTTGTGATCCCCTGGAGAAGAGTTTATGCTGGAGCAGGTTTTCCAACAGGACTCATGACCTCATCAGGACCCACACTGGAGAAGTTTTTTCCCTAAAGGATTACACTATATGGAAGAGACCCATTCTGGATCATTTAATGAAGAACTGCAGCCTGTGAGAAGGGCTCATATTAGAGAGGTTCATGGAGGACTGTGTCCCATGGGATGACCCCATGTTGCAGCAGGGAGGAGTGAGAGAGGTACTCCCTCTGAGAAGGAAGGAGCAGCAGAAACAATGTGTGATGAAGTGATGGCAGTTCACCTTCCTATGTACTGCTTAGGGAAAGGCAGCAGAAAACTCAGGAGCAAAATTAAGCCCAGAAGAAAAGGAGGGCAGGGAAAAGGTGTTTTTAACATTTACTTTTTATTTCTCATTATCCTAATCTGATTTAATTGGTAGTACATTAAACTAAATTCCTCAAATCAAATCTGTTTTGCCTGTGACAATAATTAGTGAGTGATTTATCTTTGTTTTTTCTTGATCCACAAGCCTTCAATCTTATTTTTTCTCCTCTGTCCAGTTGAGGATGGGGGAGAGACAGAGCAGCCTTTTTGTGTACTTGGTGTCCAACCAGGATCAACACACCACTCCTGCAAAACAAAGTGGGTTCTTAATTTGAACTGTATTTTCTTTAGAAAATTAGTTAGTATTGGTTTATTAAAACCAATCAATGTTATCTGCATTGGAGCATCTTCCATTGTATAATGCAGTAATATTCTTCAATTTTAGATTAATAAGTACACAACACTGGAAGTGAAAGAGGGATCCTCACTGGAGCAAGAGAGAAACAAAAAGGGCATGAATTAACACTGTAACCCATTTATATAGCAGATGCAGGGTTTATGGGATAAAGTAACAGAAGATTACAATTTCCTGTGCCTATCTAGTCCCTTGGAGGACTTTTCAACTCTATGGTTAAGACATTCAGTCTTAAACCCACAACACACAAAAAAATTGGGGTTGAGGCAAAAAGAAAAGTGAGATAAGAATAGTTTAATGATCATTATCAGATAAACACAGTACAAAATGCATAATTACCTTAGCCTTTTTACAGAAGAAGCATGGCACAAAGCAACAGCAAGCGGAAGCAAGTGAGCCAAAAGCCCAAGCCAGAAAATAACTCCCCCATCCCTCCTTGTCCCCCTGCCATCCCAGTGGAAAAGACCACCCAAGAACCCAGAAGCAGCAACTGTAACCGGAAGCCTCTCATGTTGCAATCTGGACTTCAAGCCCTGTAATACTTTGCTCCAGTTAGCACATCCATTTTTTTTGAAGTTGGCATGACTGAAGCATGGTATGAATAAAAGCAGCAGGTTCAACTCAATCTGTGACACATATAAACATGAATTGTACATTTTATATAGAACGTTTCTTGTATTGTTATTTGCCTGTAAAATATTCACGTGTGTAGCCTACACTTATTTTAACAAGATATGCTTACTTCCGCATGGAAAATGATGAGTGCTTAAGTCAAGGGCTGACGGCTGGGCAAATGTACCTATAGGTCTCTTGAAGAACAACTGTTAAACAGTATATGCAACCCAACTGAGAATATAAAGATATAATATAGGGAGCAGCTTCCATTAAAAGATAAAAACATTTTCACACACCCTTGTTAGACCATGTAGAGAGTCAAATTTAATTTGTACTTAGCATTTAATTTCATTTTTAATTTCATTCATCTTTTAACATAAGTTTTGCAAAAATCTGAGCAATTGTTGATTTTTTACTTGAAACATTTAGCTCTAATAAATCTCTTCTTCCTCAATCAAAAAGGAATAGGATTCATTGAACAGTCTATCCATTTTGCTGAATACAGCAGGGAAAAAAAATATCACAGAATCACAGACATATTCAGGTTGGAAAAGACCCTCAGGATCACCAAGTCCAACCAATAACCCTAGTCCACAAGGTTCAACCCTAAACCATATCCCCAAGTATCACATTCACACAATCTTTAAACATATCCAGTGTTGGTGAGTGAACCACCTCCCTGGGCAGCACATTCCAATGCCTGACTGCTTTCTGTGAATGTTTTTTTCCCTAATGTCCAGTCTAAACCTGCCCAGTCAGAGCTTGAGATCATTCCTTCATCTTTTATCACTAATTACCTGTGAGAAGGTAACACCAATGTCCAATGAGCACCAATGTCCTCACCATGTCCTTTCAGGCAGTTGTAGAGAGCAATGAGATCTCCCCTCAGCCTTCTCCTTTCCAAACTAAACAGCCCCAGCTCCTTCAGTCACTATTCATAAGATTTATTCTCCAGGCTCTTCACCAGCTTTGTTGCCCTCCTCTGCACTCTAGCACCTCCACATCTCTCCTGTATTGAGGTGTCCAGAGTTGAACACACCACTTGAGGTGCAGCCTCATCAGAGTTGAGTACAAGGCGAAAATCATCTCCCTACTCCTGCTGGACACCGTATTTCTAATATAAGCTAGGATGCCATTGGCAATCTTGGCCACTTGGGCATACTGATTGCTCAGTTAGACAATTGCTTGTCAATTAGAAACCCCAGGTCCCTTTCTGCCAGACAGCTTTCCAGCCACACTTCCCCAGGCCTGTAGTGTTGCTTGGGGTTGATGTGACCCAAGTGCAGGACCTGGCATTTGACCTTGTGGAAGCTCATCTTGTTAACATAGTCCCATCAATCCAATTTATCCAAGTCCCTCTGTAGAGCTTCCCTACCCTCATGATGATCAAGACTCCCACCTAACTTGGTGTCATCTGCAAACTTACCGATGACACACTCTATGTCTTCATCAAGGTCATCAATAAAGATGTTAAATGGAAGTGGTCCCAACACTTAGCCCTGAGGACCACTTGTGACTGGCTGCCAGGTGGATTTAATGCCATTGACCACCATTCTTTGGGCCTGTTCGTCCATCCAGTGCTTTATCCAGAAAAGTTTGTGTTCATCCAAGCCATGAGCAGTCAGTTTGTCCACGAGAATTCTGTAGGAAACAGTGTCAAAGGCATTTAAAAAGTGAAGGTAGACATTATTCACAGCCTTTCCCTCATCCACCAGTCAGGTCATCCTGTCACATAAGAAGATCAGGTTGGTCAGGCAGGACCTACCCTTCATAACCCCATGCTGACTGTGCCTGATCCCCTGGTTGTTCTCTATATGTCATGTGATGGCACTTGAGGTGACATGCTCTATGACCTTCCCTGGTACTGAGGTCAGATTGATAGGTCTATAGTTCCCCAGACCCTCCTTTCTTCCTTTCTGGTAGATAGGTGTTACATTTGCTATGTTCCTGTCCATTGGGACCTCCCAAGTTAGCCAGGACTTCAGGTAAATAACAGAAAGTAGCTTGGTGAGCACATTCTTCATGGCTTGGACTGCAACACTCTGTGCTGGGTTAGGAACTGGCTGGAGGGCTGAGCCCAGAGACTGGTGGTGAATGGTGCCACAGTCAGCTGGCAGCCAGTCACCAGTGCGTCCCCCAGGGATCAGTGCTGGGCCCCATCCTCTTTAACATCTTCATTGATGATCTGGATGAGGGGATTGAGTCAGTCATCAGCAAATTTGCAGATGACACGAAGTGAGGAGCAGATGTTAGCCAGTTAGAGGGTTGAAGGGCTCTGCAGAGGGACCTCAACCGAGTGGACAGATGAGCAGAGTCCAATGGGATTGCATTTAACAAGTCCAAGTGCTGGGTGCTGCACTTTGGCCATGGCAACCCCATGCAGAGCTACAGGCTGGGGTCAGAGTGGTTGGAGAGCTGCCAAACAGAGAGGGACCTGGGGTGCTGATTGACAGCTGCCTAAACATGAGCCAGCAGTGTGGCCAGGTGGCCAAGAAGGTCAATGGCATCCTGGCCTGCATTAGGAATAGTGTGGCCAGCAGGAGCAGGGAAGTCATTGTGCCCCTGTACTCTGCATTGGTTAGGCCGCACCTTGAGTACTGTGTCCAGTTCTGGGCCCCTCAGTTTAGGAAGGACATTGAGACACTTGAATGTGTTCAGAGTAGGGCAATGAGGCTGGGGAGAGGCCTTGAACACAAGCCCTATGAGGAGAAGCTGAGGGAGCTGAGATTGTTTAGCCTGGAGAAGAGGAGGCTCAGGGGTGACCTCATTGCCCTCTACAACTACCTGAAAGGTGGTTGTAGCCAGGAAGGGGTTGGTCTCTTCTCTCTTCTCTCTAGCAACCAGCACCAGAACAAGGGGACACAGTGTCAAGCTGCGCCAGGGGAAGTTTAGGCTCAAGGTGAGGAAAAAGTTCTTCACCATGAGAGTCATTTGTCATTGGAATGGGCTGCCCAGGGAGGTGGTGGAGTCACCATCCCTGGAGGTGTTCAAGAGGAGGTTGGATGTGGCACTTGGTGCCATGGTCTAGTCATGAGGTCTGTGGTTACACGTTGGACCCAATGATCCTCGAGGTCTCTTCCAACCTTTATGATTCTGTGATACTGTCACACTTTGGTCTGCCAACTCACTCAGCATCCCATCCAGCCCCACAGACTTCTGTGAGTCTAAGCAGATCAAGGACCACTTCCTCATTTATTGTGATGTCCTCATTCTAATTGCCATCCCTGACTCCTAGTACATGAGGCTGAGTGTCCAGGGAACTGCTGGTTCCAGTGCTGAAGACTGTAGCAAAGTAGGCATTGAACACCTCAGCCTTCTCCTCTTCCTTAGTCACTATTTTTCCCTCTGCCCCCATAAAAGGATGGAGATTTCCCCCAGTCCTCCTTTTGTTGCTAATGAATTTATAGAAACATTTTTTATTATCCTGAATGTCTGTATCTATGTTTCATAGTTTCATAGTTTCATAGTTTCATAGTTTCATTCAGGGTTGGAAGGGACCACAAGGATCATCTAGTTCCAACCCCCCTGCCATGGGCAGGGAAACCCCACACTAGATCAGGCTGGCCAGAGCCTCATCCAGCCTGCTCTTAAACACCCCCAGGGACGGGGCCTCCACCACCTCCCTGGACAACCCATTCCAGGGTCTCACCACTCTCATGGTGAAGAACCTCCTCCTCACATCCAGCCTGAATCTCCCCACCTCCAGCTTCATTCCATTCCCCCTAGTCCTATCACTACCTGACATCCTGAGAAGTCCCTCCCCAGCCTTCCTGTAGGCCCCTTCAGATACTGGAAGGCCACAATTAGGTCACCTCGAGCCTTCTCTTCTGCAGACTGAACAGCCCCAACTCCTTCAGTCTGCTCTCATAGGAGAGGTGCTCCAGCCCTCTGATCATCCTTGTGGCCCTTCTCTGGACACGTTCCAGCACCTCCACATCCCTCTTGTAATAGGGGCTCCAGAACTGGACACAGTACTCCAGGTGGGGTCTCACCAGGGCTGAGTAGAGGGGGAGGATCACCTTCCTCGACCTGCTAGCCACACTTCTCCTGATGCAGCCCAGGATCTGATTGGCCTTGCGGGCTGCAAGTGCACATTGGGAGCTCATGTTGAGCTTTTTGTCCACCAGCACCCCCAAGTCTCTCTCCTCAGGGCTACTTTCCAGCCAGTCACTGCCCAGCCTGGATTTGTGCCTGGGATTGCCTCGACCCAGATGCAGGACCCTGCACTTGCTCTTATTGAACTTCATGAGGTTGGCTTGTGCCCACCTCTCCAGCCTGTCAAGGTCCCTCTGGATGGCCTCCCTTCCCTCCAGTGTGTCTGCTGCACCACATAGCTTGGTGTCATCAGCAAACTTGCTGAGGGTGCACTCAATGCCACTGTCCATGTCACCCACAAAGATGTTGAACAAGACAGGTCCCAGGACTGATGCCTGAGGGACTCCGCTTGTCACTGGCCTCCACTGGGACATGGACCCATTGACAGCCACTCTTTGGGTGCGGCCATCAAGCCAGTTCCTTATCCATCTAGTGGTCCACCCATCAAACCCATGTGTCACCAGTTTGGAGACCAGGATGTGGTGTGGGACAGTGTCAAAGGCTTTGCTCAGGTCCAGGTAAATAACATCAGTTGCTCGCCCTCATCTATTAATGTTGTCACCTGCTCATAGAAGGCCACCAGGTTGGTCAGGCAGGATTTGCCCTTGGCAAAGCCATGCTGCCTGTTCCCAATTACCTCTTCACTATTCTTTTGAGCAAGTAGTGACTCCAGGAGGATCTGCTCCATGATCTTTCCAGGCACAGAGGTGAGACTGACTGGCCTGTAGTTCCCTGGTTCCTCCTTCTTACCCTTTTTGAAGATGGGGGCAATGTTTCCCCTTTTCCAGTCCGTGGGGACTTCACCAGATTGCCATGACTTTTGAAATATAACAGAGAGGGGTTTAGCAACCTCATCTGCCACTTCTCTTAGTACCCGTGGGTGTATCCCGTCGGGTCCCATGGACTTGAACACTTTCAGGTTCTTCAGATGATCACGAACCTGATCTGCACTTACAATGGGCAGTTCTTCCTCCCCATCCCTGGCTTTGACTTCCATAACATCAGGAGTGTGGCTAGAGGCCCTTGCAGTGAAGACTGAGGTAAAGAAGTTATTAAGTACCTCAGCCTTTTCTCATCCCTTGTGACCATGTCACCATTTTCCTTTCTGAGGGGGCCCACACCTTCCCTAGTCTTCTTCTTCCCATTAATATACCTGTAAAAGTTCTTAGTGTTCCCTCTAATCTCCCTGGCTAGATTCAATTCAAACTCTGCTTTGGCTTTCCTAACCAGGACTCTCGCTGCTCGGGCAGCTTCCTTATATTCCCCCTGTTCTACCTGTCCTTCCCTCCACTTCCTGTAGAGTTTCCTTTTAAGTAATAGTGTGTCCAATAGCTCCTTGCCCATCCAGGCAGGCCTCCTAGCATTCTTACCTGCTTTTCTCTTTGTTGGTACACAGAGCTCCTGGACACAGAGGAGGTGGTCCTTGAATATTGACCAGCTATCCTGGGTCCCTCTTCCCTCCAGGGCTTTGTCCCACGACACTTTGGCTAGCAGATCCCTGAAGCGATCAAAATCTGCACGCCTAAAGTCTAGGGTCGTGAGCTTGGAATACTTCCTCCTGATTGCCCTGAGGATGTTAAATTCAACTGCTTCATGGTCACTGCAGCCAAGGCCATCTCTGAGCCTCACATTGCTTACCAGCCCTTCCCTGTTGGTGAGAACAAGGTCCAGCATAGCACCATTTCTTGTTGGTTCCTCTACCATTTGGAGGAGGAAGTTGTCTTCTATGCAGTCCAGGAACATCCTGGATTGCTGGTGCCTTGCTGTGTTGTCCCTCCAGCAGATGTCCGGGTGGTTGAAATCACCCATGAGGACCAGGGCTTGTGACCTGGAAGCCGCTTCTATTTGCCTATGGAGGGCCTCATCTGCTTGGATCTGCTGGTCAGGTGGCCTGTAGGAGACCCCCACAGTAATATCTCCTTCCCCTGTCCTGCCTTTAATTTTAACCCATACGCTCTCAACTAGCTCATCATCCCTCCCCAGTTGGAGCTCCACTGATTCCAACTGGCTACTGACATAGAGGGCAACACCTCCTCCTCTCCTTCCCTGCCTATCCTTCCTAAAGAGTTTATATCCATCTATGCCTACATTCCAGTCATGGGATTCATCCCACCAAGTTTCAGTAACTGCCACTATGTCGTGGCATCCCAGCAGCACAGTGGCCCTTAACTCATCCTGTTTGTTGCCCAAGCTGCGCGCATTCGCATAGAAGCACTTCAGCTGGGCTGGCCCTGGCCTCCTCTTGTGCCAATTCCCCTCGGTTTCCACAGAATGTCCTGGTGAATCATTCGTGGCTTGCCTCAGGGCAGCAAGTTGAGAGCCCTTACCATCTCTCCTCTCTACTGCTGGTGAGCTGCCCCTCTGTTTGTCACCAGCCAGCAGGAGACTATAAACCCCTTCCCCCTTCAAATCTAGTTTAAAGCCCTATCAATGAGCCCTGCCAATTCCTGCCCCAGTATTCTTATCCCACTCTGGGACAAGTGTGTCCCATGAGTTGTTTTCAGCTCAGGTGCCTTGAAAACCAATCCATGATTGTGGAACCCAAAGCCCTGTCGATGGCACCAGCCCCTGAGCCATGAATTGATCTGTCGGCCCCTTCCTCAGTGTGTCCTCATCCATTGCTGACGTTAGAGGGATGGCTGAGAACACGACTTGAGCCCCTGATCCCTTTAGCATTTGCCCTAAAGTTCTGAAGTCTTTTTTAATAGATTGTGAGCCTCTCATTGTTACATCATCACTGCCCACCTGAAAGACCAGCAGTGGGTAGTAGTCTGAAGGACTCACGAGGTTGGGAATTCTATCTACAACGTCTTTTACTTGGGCACCAGGGAGGCAGCTGACCGCTCTATGAAATTGGTCTGGTCTGCATATTGGGCCCTCTGTTCCCCTCAGTAGGGAGTCTCCTATGACGATGACCCTGCGAGGTTTCTTTTCTGGGTAAGTTTTGATGGCTGGCCTGAGGCAACCTGTCATTGGTACAGCTTCTGACCTTCTTGAGTCCTCAGCCTCACCAATGACCTGTTCCTCCTGCAGAGCCTCATACCTGTTCTGTAACTGCACTGGAGGCAGGGTGCTGCTCACAGGAGCAGACTTCCTTTGTTTGCACTTCTTCCGTCGGGCAGAGACCTGTTCCCATTGGCCCTGCTCATGTGGGTTACTACAGGGAGGTTGAGAATCTTGCTTCTGGGGAGGTATCAAACTCCCTGTTCCCCTAAGTGTTACCCCCTGTTCTGGTTTAGAAGAGATTACGTTATGGGAATCGTCAATTTTCTGCTCACCATCTCTTCTAGCTCTTAGCCTTTCCACCTCTTCTTTTAGTTTGACCACCATGCTCATCAGATCACTGACCTGCTCACACCTGAAACAGCTGCTCCCTCCAGCCTCCATATCGAGTGCCAGGCTCCAGCACTCACTGCAGCCACCTACCTGAACATCTGCATGCTTGTGTGTGGTCTCTGTTTGGGTGCCCACTGTCCTTCTGCTAGCCTTTGCTCTAGTGGTGACCATCTTGCAGTAACCACCCTCTCCACACGGCTTTTTTTTTTTTTTTTTTTCCTCCCTGTCAGTGAGAAGGTGAGCTGCACTGCTCAAGCTCAAGCTGCCCCCTCTCTCCTCAGCCACGCGCTGGGTTCTGTTTGGTTTGCGCGCGGTCTCCGCGGCAACCCCTCCCCCAGCTGCGTCAGTGCCCTCCGGCAAGTAGGCAGTCTGAGCCCCCTGCCCCTCCTCCTCTCTTCAGGAAGCCTCAAGCCACCAGCCCCTTACCGCCTGAAAAGCAAGGGAATCAAAGCCAAAAGCCAAACTCCCAGAGCTGCGCTGCTCAAGCTCAAGCTGCCCCCTCTCTCCTCAGCCACGCGCTGGTTCTGTTTGGTTTGCGCGGTCTCCGCGGCAACCCCTCCCCCAGCTGCGTCAGTGCCCTCCGGCAAGTAGGCAGTCTGAGCCCCTGCCCCTCCTCCTCTCTTCGGGAAGCCTCAAGCCACCAGCCCCTTACCGCCTGAAAAGCAAGGGAATCAAAGCCAAAAGCCAAACTCCCAGAGCTGCGCTGCTCAAGCTCAAGCTGCCCCCTCTCTCCTCAGCCACGCGCTGGGTTCTGTTTGGTTTGCGCGCGGTCTCCGCGGCAACCCCTCCCCAGCTGCGTCACTGCCCTCCGGCAAGTAGGCAGTCTGAGCCCCTGCCCCTCCTCCTCTCTTCGGGAAGCCTCAAGCCACCAGCCCCTTACCGCCTGAAAAGCAAGGGAATCAAAGCCAAAAGCCAAACTCCCAGAGCTGCGCTGCTCAAGCTCAAGCTGCCCCCTCTCTCCTCAGCCACGCGCTGGGTTCTGTTTGGTTGCGCGCGGTCTCGCGGCAACCCCTCCCCCAGCTGCGTCAGTGCCCTCCGGCAAGTAGGCAGTCTGAGCCCCCTGCCCCTCCTCCTCTCTTCAGGAAGCCTCAAGCCACCAGCCCCTTACCGCCTGAAAAGCAAGGGAATCAAAGCCAAAAGCCAAACTCCCAGAGCTGCGCTGCTCAAGCTCAAGCTGCCCCCTCTCTCCTCAGCCACGCGCTGGGTTCTGTTTGGTTTGCGCGCGGTCTCCGCGGCAACCCCTCCCCCAGCTGCGTCAGTGCCCTCCGGCAAGTAGGCAGTCTGAGCCCCCTGCCCCTCCTCCTCTCTTCGGGAAGCCTCAAGCCACCAGCCCCTTACCGCCTGAAAAGCAAGGGAATCAAAGCCAAAAGCCAAACTCCCAGAGCTGCGCTGCTCAAGCTCAAGCTGCCCCCTCTCTCCTCAGCCACGCGCTGGGTTGAGCTCTAGCTGTGCTTTGGCTCTGCTAATTTTCTCCTTGCATAGCTTTACTACATCTTTACAGTTCTGGTGAGAGACCCGTTCCCTCTTCCAAAGGCCATAGACTTCCCTTTTGTTCTTGAGGTCCTTATTCAGCCAGGCCAGATGCCTTCCCCACCGACTTGTTTTTCAGCACAGAGGGACAGCCTTCTCCTGTTCCTTTAAGACTTCCCTCTTGAAATATGTCCAACCTTCCTGTATTCCTTTATCCCTCAGGGTGGCGTCCCAAGGGTCTTTGTCCATCAGTCTCCTGAAAGGCCAAAGTTTGCCCTCTGGAAGTTCAAGGTGGTAGTTTTACTAACCCCTCTCCTTGTTTCCCCAAGGATAGAGAACTCAATCATCTCATGATCACTGAGCTCTAGATGCTCTCTAACCTTTACTTCCCTTAGGAAGGATGAGGGGACTCACCTGTCTCTCTTTCCTCACCAGAGAGAGACCTGCCTTTACTCTTCCCCATCCCTTAGGTCTCTTTCTGGGTGACAAGAGGACATGGGTTACCCTGCTTCTTGTGCCACCCACACCTCCTGTCCCTCCCCCAGGGATAGCAGAGCTCAACTCCACAAGTCTATCTTCTCTTCATATCCCCTTATAGTCAGTCCTTAGCCTCACAACTTCTTCCTTGAGCTCAGGCCCCAGGCTGAGCAGATCATTCACCTGTTGACATCTAATCCATGTGTTGTCTCTGCAGCTCTCCATTGCAAGCACCAGGCTCGGGCATTCTCCACAGCCAGGGTCCTGGACACCTCCATGACTATGCAGAACCTCTGTTCAGGTACCCACTGGCAACAGCCCTCAGCCTGGTTGTAGCCATGCCTGGATCTCTATCACTGACTGACTTCACAGGCTGCCAGGACACACATAGACTACTCACTTTGCTCAGTGTGCAGGGGTCACAGATCCCAATGAGCTGCAAACAGCTGTGGCACCCACTGGGGCCCCCACAATCACCATTTGCTTACCCTGTGCTCTGTGGGCAGGGTCTGGTCCCTCCTCCCCCAAGAGCTTCTTATCGCCTGATCAACCATGAGTGGTATCGGTTATGTGTGTGGGCGGTGCTGATCTCTGTAGCAAACATCCCTTTGGTTTGTTAATGCCTCATTTAGATTTACTGGGAGGTGCTGGTTCCACCCAATCTAGTTTAGCAGCCCACCAACAAACTGCCATCCCCTGGCACAGTGAAGCTGCTTTTCCTGGCTTCAAAAGTCCCTACAAAGATCTTTTTGATGGTTCTCTTGGCTACAGATCCCCTGTTCAGCACAGCCATACCTGCACTGAAGTGGATCTCTGCAGCACAAAAAATTCCCAAAAACCCAATCTTATGAAGTGTTCTAAAAAACATGTGAATAAAACATGGAATCCACTTTTAATTCCACTTAACTTGCTGGAAAATTGTACTGTGAGTGGAAAATGTCAGGAAGAAAAATTGAGAGGCTGCTTAAGAATGCATGTAGTCACTTCCTTCTCCAAATAAACTAAATGACTGCTTAAAGAGAATCTGTGAGGCCATACAATGGCTCTTGTGTGTTGGTTTTTGTTTGGTTTTGGGGATTTTTTTTTGTTTGGCTTATTTGCTTTATGGTTTTGGTTTTATTTTCTTTCCTGGGGTTAATTTTTCTTGTATATAACTATTAGAAGCACATTTTGATTAAGAACACTGTATGACATTGTGATTATGAAATATTATGTCATGTCTATAATAAATTCTGCTCCTGTTTAAAATTTATTCACAATATAGATATATAATTGTTACTGACACTCTCCATGCCAATCGAGAGTTTAAGTATAAAAATGTTATTGTGGGTAAAACAAGCAAAAGCAGTGCGCTGGGCGACTGGGGAGTCTCCTGCTCCACAACAGTTCGCACCGAGTAAGAGTCGGTTCCCTACTTTTAAAGTGGAGGTATGTTGCAATCGCAACAGTCAGTTCCTCATGCGTGATGATCGTGTCCTTCTAACACAAGTGCGAGACCCTGATAAGGGTCTGTATCCTGGTCCAGGGTCTCTTGTGACAGAAGCTGATAGTCTTTCTCAAGTGCTCTTATCTCGACCTTGCTTCCGTGCAGGCTCAGTAGGTGCCATCCCAGTTACACAGCTTCTGTAGATTTCTGCCTAGCAACCTAAAACTAAGCACATGCTGTTCAAAACAGGATATTGCAGTTTGGTTACATGCTCTTATCATTGAGTTGCATTGTCTACTTAACTATTATCCCATCATACACACGTTTGTTCTAAACGAACTACAAACTCTATCATTAATCATTTATATGGATAACAAATAATTTATCCCTTTATTTGTTACATACTGAACAATGACTGAGGCTTCAAAGTGTTGTTTAGTGCTGTCATTTCACTATTAATGGGTTTGCTTTCTCATATTTTTTGTTGTTTTGTTTTTTTTTTTAATGTGTCTTTTTTGTTTGAGTAAACCATTTTCTTACTTAAACTAGCTTGCATAATTTCCTCAGGAACACAGAAAGCTATTATTGGCATTTAGATTGTTCATTTCCTGACTCCAAAATTTTAAGTATAACAGAGATACATGAGACTGTAATTATATCTCAAATACTGTGCATAAATGGCACTGAGTTAGCAGTGTTCTGTGTCATACTCATCTTTGTTTCCATAAAGTAATTTCTGAGGTGAAAACAGACTTGTGGAGCTACATTTTAATGAGTTGTTGTCATTAGCCAGGTCAAAACTCACTGAGTTTGTGCAAAAATTCCATCAAATGCATTTTGACTGGAACTCTACTAAGGTCTTTCTTTGTAAGTTTTCCCAAAGTTTTTTCCTTATGGGAGGTACATAGACACAGAGAGTCTGTCAGTATCAGTCCCCTTCCATGATTGCCAAGTAGAGTTGGTAAAACTTGACCTCAAAGAGATAAATTTCTTTATGAAATCAGTGTTGAGAACTAATGAAGATCATAATTATCAGATCTCTCAGAAATATGTTAATATTGTGGAAAATCTATTTCTGTCTTCTGTAATCTCTCTAAGGAATATACTGACCATTAAAGATGGTAAATAAATGGAAGAACATTATGATCCTTAAAAATTAGCTTTGGGCAATATGTTGCATGTAATACTGTCTAATATTGAACAAAGAATAGCAACTGAAGAAGAAAACATAAGAGGATGACTGTAATACGGAACTTGCTAAATATTTCCATTCAGCAAAAAATGGAACCAGCATCTTTGAGCATTTGAATACCACTTATTCTGTTGTGTCTTCCCCCACCCCAAGAATGATGATTGAAGTTAATTGAGAAAACAATTTCCACACCAATCTTAAAACTGCTATCTTTCAAGTCAGTCTTCAAGTACAATATATTGAAATTAACTAAGAAAATGAAAAGTTCCTTCTTTAAAGACAACATAATAGTAACAACACTTTTCAGAAATCTTCATTTTTGAAATTAAGTTGATTTCTTCTTGAAAGCATCTGTAGTAAAAGATAAACCTATAGGATTAAACCAAATGAAGCAATGTAAATGATATACAATATCAGTTCTAATATTAATGGAATGAATTTCAAAAATTAAGTGACTGAAGAACTGTTTTTCTCCTGTACTCTGACAATTTCTGAAGTAAGTCTTACTCCAGTAACTCTTTTCATTTCTTATTTTGCAGGATTATATCTTCATGTCTAGCAAATCAATCTTTATTTCATGGAGTGTCAAGTCTGCAAAGAAAGAAATAGAATTGTCAGTTAACTCTGCCAGATTGTTTTGTTTAAACAAATGAAATAGTGTTGAAAATGCCTTCAGCTGAGCAGCATGACAGCAGTCACAGAGCCCTGGAACTCTGACTAGAAACATGGAGAAGGTAGCAGCTAAACCAAGGTAACAGTATAGTTTTATGACCACTGCTCTTGGCAAAGATGTCAGTGTAAAATTAATAAGCTAGTGAAGTGGTCCCATAAACTAAACAGCATATCAACAGGAAGAGTAAATTTGAGGATAAATTTTCTTCCACTGTCTCCGAGACCTGCTTTTCCTTTAGCATTGCAACTATTGTTTTGAAATCAGTGATTTAGTTCCTGGATACTTGAACTGCATTAGAGAGCTTTATCTGAATTGGAAAGATGGCTGGCATTGGGGAAGAAATAATAAATATGATGTAATAACTTAAGCAAAAGTAATGAGACACCAGTAATAACATAATGTTCATTAAATATTGATTTCACATTTTAAACCAATTTGTATCATGCTGTCTCAAGATTACATAAAAGTAGCTCTAATTAATTAAAATAATTGTTGGCAGAAGTGTGATGACATTTATATGCTAAAGAGAGTAGACTTCTCGTTAAAGCTGTTTACTGTAGCCTCTTTAAAAGTGAGACAGCTAAAACCTTCCTTAAACAGCCAAGACTATTATTTATACTGTTAAAATCTCTTTAATGAAGCCTGTTTATCCTTTGAGCTTCTCATGGTTGCCCATGAAGTACCACAGAATTTGTCAAAGCTATGCAGAATGCAGTTGTCTAGAAGTTCATGATATCAATGACCCTCAGAATCAACTAATCAAATCTAAATGAACAAGGCAAGAGAAACACCCTTCATGTAATTTCTAACATTTCTTAAATGTAATTTAAGCCAGATACTTAATTTGAATAACCAATAACTCAATTCATATATATTTTGTCTACTTTTTAAATTCAGAGACCTCAGGTATTATACAAAAAAGTCCTTACAGAATAAAGATGGAAAGGTTCCTACTGGTTAATTTTTTATACTGATTTTACTGCTTACTAGAACTGTCAGAATATGAATTTTTTAGACTTACATCTCTCTCCCTTTCTATCAAATATGAGTTTTGTAAGGGTACCTAGTATCCTTTTGCTATGCTACGTTTATCCTTTGCTATTATTTGTATTTGTGACTATAAGTAGCATTTAACATCTTGCAATTTTATCCTACAAGGCATGAAGAAAGTAAAGATAAGATAAAATAACTCAGCCTTGTTATTATTTCACAGTACTTAAACTGTTGGTTTTTTGATGCAATCACTGTGAAAAATTAAGGCTCGTTTTTGTGGATAGGAGTTGCAAAGTAATATGAATCAATTCTAAATAAAGGAAGTATTCTCCACTTCAGATTCATGTTAAGTGGCTTTTATCTACAAACCTGCTAGTTGTGCTAGGCAAGAATTAAAAGACAAGAAGAAAGAGTCTTATAGTGAGATGTAACAGTAGCCAGAACAAAAACAATTTACCTGGGAAGCTGCTTTGTGATTTTGATTGAGTGCTGCTGATGCCGAATTTTGCCCCAAAAGGCGAGAATAACTGCCTAAGAGACTCAGTTTAAGTCAGATAGACAGGAGGTATTTTATTGGCAACGCGTTGGAGAAATCACTAAATGGATTTCTGCCTGTCCCGTAACAAAAGCATGCCTTTTATACAGTTTTGGATGTAGTATTGCATCAGATCTTATACATAATCATATCTTTGCATACGTATTCATGTTGGTGTAGGCTGAGCATGGGCGGGGGCATCTCTTTTGACGATCTTCTTGGTGGTCATTCCGGTGGCCTTCATCATGGGCAGGGGTTTCCTGATGAGTCTTCCTCCTTAAACTTTAGCCTTGTTGGCTCTGAATCATGCCTACCCTAACAGTTCTTGTCAGTCCTTATCTTCTTTTTCTGTCACAGTGACCCATGCCTCAGCTAATTTACTGCTTTATCTGCTTCATGCTTTCGAAAGCTCTCTGTTCTGGGGCTTCATTCCCCCCTTTTTCTTATAATTGACGAATTCTTTCGTCAAATTCTAATATTCCCATCTCTATTTACTCAGCGGCATATTTCCACCCTGGGGCAAGCCAGTTAGAACAATCAGGCTCTAGCTGCTTCTCCACCCTCCAGGAAAACAGCACGCTGAGCCTTTCACAACCCTGCACGGACCTATCCCAAGCCCAGTGCTGACCGCTTCCAGCCGCTGCCCGAGGCTCTACAGATGCATGTCACGGTACACCGCCTTCCCGCTAGGCGTTCGCGTACCAAAACGTGACGGCATCCAACAACTTTACCTCCTGGCGGAGGGAGGAGCCAGGTGCTCGGCGCCATTTCGGAACTCGTCCGAAAAAGTTGGGAAGAGACTAGGGCCGCCCGCAGCCGAGCGTGGCGGCGGTCCCGCCGCCACTGCATCTCAAGTGGGACGGCCGGGGACTGCCGTCGCTGCTCCGAGCGCACAGCAGGGCTCCGCCCATCTCTGCCGCCGCGGCACAGAATCAAAATCACCTCCACCCCTGGGGCACTCAAACGGCTTCTCCAGCTGGAGTCCCCCTCGGCCCCCCCCCCGGGGCTCTGGGAGCTGGCTCGCCCGTTCGCAGCGGCTGGCCCTATCCCGCAGCGAGAACGGACCTGACTTTGACCTGCTCGCCGCTGCCTCTCCCCCACTTCACTCCCTGCCGCTGTCGCTGGTACACAGCTGTGAACCAAGGTGGGTTTGCAGATGATAACACAAAATACCAAGTATCCCGAAATTCAAACTTGAGTCTTACTAAATTGCGAGATTCTTGCAGACAACATAACAATGTTAGACAAAGTGTGACACAAATGTATCTTTTCAGAAACAAAGCAACAACATTTAAGATGAAAGAGAATAAACAAAGCAACAACATTAAGATGAAAGAGAATCATACACCCGATTAACAAACACTCCGATTTCCAATGGGGCCTCGAACCCCTTATTTTCCAGTGGGGGCTCGTCCCCCAAATTTCCAATGGGGCCTCGAACCCCTATTTGTGGGACTCTGCCAGGGCGTCCCCAGGCTTTCCCGTGAGGTGACCACGTCTGGTCCCTGTTTCCCAGTCAAAGCGCTTTATCCCAAAATCAATAAACAATTAAAAAAATACCTCTTGATTGGAGCAGGAGATGCAGGTAACCCTTCGTCCACCAACGAGCACTGGTCGGGGGTCTCTTCTGACAAAAAGTCGTCAGGGGCGCCCAGAGGGTCCCGCCCCGGACCCGTGCTCGGGAGGATTCCTTAGGACCTGGGTCTCCTGTCTGGTCCCATCTGGGTCAGAAAATGATGCCGAATTTTGCCCCAAAAGGCGAGAATAACTGCCTAAGAGACTCAGTTTAAGTCAGATAGACAGGAGGTATTTTATTGTAACGCGTTGGAGAAATCACTAAATGGATTTCTGCCTGTCCCGTAACAAAAGCATGCCTTTTATACAGTTTTGGATGTAGTATTGCATCAGATCTTATACATAATCATATCTTTGCATACGTATTCATGTTGGTGTAGGCTGAGCATGGGCGGGGGCATCTCTTTGACGATCTTCTTGGTGGTCATTCCGGTGGCCTTCATCATGGGCAGGGGTTTCCTGATGAGTCTTCCTCCTTAAACTTTAGCCTTGTTGGCTCTGAATCATGCCTACCCTAACAGTTCTTGTCAGTCCTTATCTTCTTTTTCTGTCACAGTGACCCATGCCTCAGCTAATTTACTGCTTTATCTGCTTCATGCTTTCGAAAGCTCTCTGTTCTGGGGCTTCACTGCTTAAACCAACCACTCCCAAAACAAATCCTGAATGTCATTCCTGTATTCTTTTTTCTTCCTGGGTGCTAGCATGACGATGATCTCAAGACTCATACTTAGTTGCAACTGAATTCAATAGAAAATCTGGTGAATTTTCTAATACTAAGTGGAATAGAAATTCACAGAAGGAAATTAATAGCTTTGTCATCAGAACAGCACTTGAATAACATGTGCTATCTAAGGCCTAGGGTTATTCAACTAGTGATGAAGAAAGAATGACATATCAAATAACTGCTTGCTAAATGAGAATGATCCAGTTTGTATACTAAATGAGTAAAAGTTATGTAAGGAAGGAAAAACATGACTCTGCTAATTTAATAGGGTACTATAATATATACTCACAAAATCTTTAAAAGAAGTTTATATGTTCAACAGCAACTAACAGAGCAGAGTCCTTATTATGATCACTTTGAATTTTCATGCAGTGCAAATATATTTTAATTCATTTTAAATGCCTGTTGTGAGAATCATAATGGATGAAATTTTGTTTGGTGTTTGGGGGTGGGTGTTTTATCTTGGTAAGCTTTGAGTTTCTCATTTGCACAGGAGACACTGAAAGGAAAATAACTGGAGAAACCATGAAAATTTGGTTTATATCCATTTCACCCTCTCTTGCAGTATATTAGCCATGCACTGTGAGAACCTATGAGGCTATGTCACAGTATGTCTTGCCTCATGTGACAAGATGGAATGGGTTGGGGCAAACCCCCTCCCCACCACGGGCAGGAGCAATGACTCAGACAAAGGGATTGCAAAAGTGATGGAAAGTTTAAATAGAAAAACAATTTAAAAACAAACAACAATGAAAGCTTTACAGAGAACCACAAGCACCGTGTCAAAGAGAGAGATCCCACAACATGCCCAGGAGCATCTCATCCCCACCTGGGGGTACACCCAAACCCCCCCAGGGCTCTTTCCTCCCCCCCAACCCAGCCTTGGGCCTGGGCAGGCCCAAGGGAGGCGGCTCACACCATTTTACCTAGGCTGCAGCTGAGGACGAAAGAGCAAGTGAAGACCCCGCATGGGCATTTTATAGGGGACCAAGGTATTATGGGAAATGGAATACCTGCCTGTGCCCACCCCCTGGGCTGGGCCCACCCATAGGGACCTCCCAGGTGTGTTCTGTGCAGTGGCATCCGGGCCAGCACCCAGCCTAACCCACCACATGCCACCTCTTATTCCATACCATAATCCCTGCACGCAAAACATATCATCAAATTAGAACTCTTCTGATGACATGTCTAGCAACAGTCCAGGTCTTCATTTGGGCGTCCTTCCACACAGTCTCTCATTCAGGCTCAAGTATCAGTCCATTCCAGTTCTTCTTCCTCATATGATGGAACCTCCCAGTGACACAGTCATTCTCCTGCAGTGTGAATTCCTTGTGGACTCGTTGGGACATTCTGGTCACCTGGCAATACCTCACAACTTCTCAGCCGAGCCTTTGTTTGCTTTTACAGTTACTCAGTGGCTTTTTTTCCACCCCTGGGGCAAGCCGGTCGGAGCAACGACCGCTTTTCTCCATCCCTCCAGGGAGCCTCAGCCGACCGCTTCCAGCTGCGGTCCGAAGCTATACAAATGCACATCACAAGCACATCGCCGGCACATCACAGGCACATCGCTGGCACATAGCCCCCGTGGGGGGTTCGCGTACCGAGGCATCACCGCATCCGATTCACAGCCTTCCCCCGGCAGAGGGGGCGGCTGTAGCACAACTCGCTGAGAGGAGAAGAGGTGGAGCCAGGTGCTTGGCGACATTCTCGGAGCATGTCCGAAAACACCAGGGAAAGATTTACAGCTGCCGCCGCCACTTGAATGCAGCTCAGCCTGGCAGTGCCACCGCCGCCGCCGCTTGAACGCAGCCGGCCCGGCCCCCGCCGTCTCTGTCGCCGCGATGCAGAGTCCAAGTCACCTCCACCCCCTCGGAAACCGTCGCTTGCCCGCTCGCCGTGGGTGGCCGTCCCCCGCAGCAGCTGTGGGCCGACCCCGCTCTGCTTGCTGCTGCCCCTCCTCCGCTCCGCTCCCTGCCATTCCTTGTTCCGCAGAGAACGAGGAGGAGAAGGCAGGTCTCGCTTTCTTAGGCTAGTAGAGCATTGTTAAGCCGCCCTGGGCAGAAAGTCACAGAAAGAGCCACCCCTCGCTGTTCCCAAGCAACAGGAGGGACTTCCATGCCATCAGCCACGCACCAGGAGTCCTTCTGCAGCTCACAGGAGTCCACACAGTCACCCCAGCAACAAAACTTGAGCCCCAACTTGCAAACCCAAACCGACGCCCAGAACTAAATTTAAACTCTCCATCTTTTGCAATCGATCTGCAGAGTGGGCACAGCAGCCAGCCCCACGCTGGTGCACCAAAATATAATGGGTTGGGGCAAACCCCCTCCCCACCACGCGCAGAAATGACGACTCAGACAAACAGATTGCAAAAGTGATGGAAAGTTTAAATAGAACAGTGAGTGCGTGCAGAGAACTAGAAACACAGTGACAAGAAGAAACCCCAAAACAGACCCAGAAAGATCCCATCCCCACCTGAGGGTGCACTCAGAACCCCCAGGGCTCCTCCTTCACCCCCCCCACTGCTAGGCTAGTCTCAGCTGGCCAGATCTGAGACTGCCCACCCGCCCGTGGCCTTGGGCCTAACGAGGCCCATGGCCGGGAGATCTCTCCCCCAGTTACCGGCTGGTGGAGAGGAAGGAAAGAGGAAGTGCCAGACCCCGCTGTGAAACTTATAGTGGTGCAAGGGATCATGGTAGGAAATAAGCTAATTTCCTGTGTCCACCCACTGGGCTGGACTTCTGGACACAGGAAACACCCCTGTAGCAGAGGGCACCCAGCCCAAACTACAACACAAGACAGTAAGAAATTCAGAGAATAGTAAACCAGTATATTCGAACATTCCCTTCCTACCCCATTTTGATAAAGTTTTAAAAAGGTATAGTCCTGGCAGACTGTCTAATCTCTTATGGAAGTTGTTCAGACTGTTTCTTAAGCTTAACTGCTATATAAATCCACAGTAGCGTGCTGTATTTTTGTGATTTGTTGTTGTTGTTGTTTTGTGTGGTTTGTTTTTTTTTTTGGGGTATGGGTGTGACTGGGCTTTAATTTCAGAATGCAGAAACGTGTATCTAGAAGATGGAAATACTAACAATATCACCAAAGCTTAGACCTTGACAAGTCATACCCTACTAGAACATTTGCTGCCTGATATCTGATGCTTTTGAAGAAATTTTCTACTACGTTTTTTTAAAAGAAATCTGAATTTAACATAATAATTGCTCCCATTTGGCCAACAAACAACGTTTAAAGCCCATGAAAGAGCTATTCCCATTACAGTTCCTATATAGGACATCTACTTAGAATGGGTTCAGTTTATCCACACCTATGGGCTCTGAACTGATCTGAAATAATTTTAATAAAGAGGCTCAAGGACCATTTTTTTTTCTCATAAAAAATAAGAATTTGTGAGTAGGTTTAAAGACTTAAATTCTAATGGTTTATATTTGTTGAAATCAGTGGGAATTGCAGATATGAGTTTGTCCTTTAAAAATGAAGCATTTTTAAAAATCCTGTTAACTCATCTACTAACATAGTTCAAAGAGTTAAGATGACCTGAAGTCCTTAAAGGAATTGTATCTCATAGTTCAGCAGCTTGAAATGATACTTAATCTACTAAGGGTAGTTATTATAAACTGAGTTTCACTTTTGTCATCTAGTCATAATATGAAAGAGAGTTGAAAGATCACAGCTGTAGCTTGTATGTTGCACTGAAGGAACATTTAACTTTATTCCTTCATTTGTAAGCCTGCACTTGCAAGCCTGAGGTCTGGTTTGTTCTGAAGTCTCTCTTTTTTCTTTTTTTCTAAACTTTTCTATTTTTATTTAAAAAAAAATTTCTATTTTAGATTCTTTCTCTGTTTAAACAACATCTATGAGTGCAACCCCAGATCTGCAAGCATGTTAGCTTCATGCCCCATTGTCATGGGTTTAGCCATTGAAATCTGCTGATGAGTAATCAATACCATGATAACATTATGCCAGCTCATCATGGGTTGAGTTGAACCTCCTGCTGATGTTCAATACCGTGCTGTGTTGACCCATGCTGGATTCTACATGAAAGCATAGTATTATGGGCCTTGATATTCGGATTGCAACAGGAGAGACTTCCCATTCCAGCTGCTGTTTTTGGTTTCCAGATTTGGGTTGTTGGGCTTTTCTGCTGGGTGAGCTGTAGAATGGGGAGGAATGGGGTGCTGGCTCTAGCTTCAGTATTTCACTGTACTTTCCTGCAAATTAGCTAAAATAATTGTGCTTTATAATCTCTCATGTATAGTAAAACTCTTTTAATTCTTTTATCAACCCGGAGGGTATTTTTTTTGTGTTCTTTTCCCTCACTTCTGTGTTGGTGTGAGAGCAGGCTGTGTTAACCCAGGACACAGCTGTTAAACAAAAACTCTGGCTGGAGCAAAGTATCATGGGGCTTGTAGTTCAAATTGTACCATGAAAGGCTTCCTGTTTCAGGTTGCTGCTTCTGGTTTCAGGGTGTGTAGCCTTTTTCCACTGGGATGGCTGTGTGCTTGGGGCTTGGGGATTAATTTAATCACTGCTGTTTCTGCTTTTGCTTTTCTGAGAAATAGACTAAGGGAACTGTACATTGTGTCATCTCATTAAACATTCCTTATTGCAACACAGGGTTTTTTTGTGTTAATTCGCCTTCTGCCTGTGTGTTGGGGGCTTGCTTGTGAGAGTGGGCTGTCTTAAACCAGGGCACTTATTTAAAGAGCAGAGCTGGCCAATTGCCGGATTTTTCTCAACTCTTTGTAACTGGCCTTTTACCATGAAGTGTTAGATGTCATTGAAAAGGCAGCTTATGGAAAGAGGGCACAACAAATAAATGTATGATCTGTTTTTGCACGATTCTGACAAGTACCCTTGCTGGTGATCACAAATACAGAAAATGTATGTCTCCATTACTCTCTCAGAGTGGGTGTCGCTCAGATATGTCTCAATCACTTCATCTTTAACATCTCTTTCTTGCTTTAGTAGTCACAACTTCAGTAGATACAGTTAAATAACCATTATTCTATGGCTTTATGTAACTGACTGAGTTCTATATACAAGAAAAAATTTCTGGGGATTTTGCTTTTTGTTGTTTTGTGCTTTGGTCGTTGTTCCAGAAAAAAACAATTAGAATGAAGGTGGTATAAATATCTATGTATGTTGCAGTTTTTGCTGATTAAAACAGAAACGTCTTTCGTAGTGTAATGAAGGTATGGATTCCACAGTGAAATATAAATGCTGTGCACGATCTCATAATCTTGATACCTTGAATTCCAATGTACTGTGAACATACCTTTAATCATAAGGTGTTTTGTGTCCTGGCCCTGAAGATACGGCAGATGACTGTGCAGGCATTAGACAAGCTAAAATATTTTGTTTAACGTTACAACAGAGTATTCTATGATTTCACATAAGTGACAGACTTGCAAGTGAATAGAATATAATTAACCAGGTTGGAAAAGAGCTTTGAGATCATCAAGTTCAACCCATCACCCAACACCACCTAATCAACTAAATTATGGCACCAAGTGCCTCATCCAGTCTCTTCTTAAACACTTTCAGTGAATCATAGAATCAATAAGGTTGGAAAAGACCTCAAAGATCATCAAGTCCAACCTGTCACCACAGACCTCATGACTGAACGATGGCCTTGAGGCCAGACTTCCCCTGGTGCAGCTTGAGTCTGTGTCCTCTTGTTCTGGTGCTGGTTGCCTAGCAGAAGAGACCAACCCCCACCTCCCGTCAGGTAGTTGTAGACAGCAATAAGGTCTCCTCTGAGCTTCTTCTTCTCCAGGCTAGGCAACATCAGCTCCCTCAGCCTCTCCCCATAGGGCTTGTGCTCCAAACCTCTCACTGCATTTTCATTACAACTGAGACTTTATATCATTTCAGGCTAATGAGGGAATATATTTTCAAAAGTTTATGTTGATTTGTAACTATTTAAACTTCTTGCCTTTCCTATTGTCAGTGTGTATATCCCAATTAAAATTTACCCGCCCCAAAACATAAAACCCGTTGTGATATGAAGAATTTGTTTCTCATAAGTGAGACCTTAAGGTTGTACATTGCAAATTTATCAACAGGTTTTGTTTGATTTAGTTTGATTGTTTGTTTTCAATAATTTTGTTTCACTTGGGATTATTCATAACAGTAGTTTATTTCACCTTTATAACCTTGATGTTCCAGCTGACAAAGCCTTTCTAATGTAAAAAACATATGGATTTGCCTTTGCACAATGACCACTATCCTATGTTGATTTTTAGGCTCATAGCTTTGCTTCAATAAGATAAAACCTAGATAATTTGTTGAGCAGAGTCTTTACTTCATGTAAATATGTAGAAGAAAAGCCTTGGTCTTACTCTGATTCTGGCCTTTAACATTCTTTGCAAGCCAAATAATGGAGTGCTGATTGAAAGGTAGGAGTGGATACATAGGAATATGTGCAAGTCAGTGGAAGTCTAGACTAACACAGAACCTAATGGAAAGTGCAAGATTTGACCTCAGGTACAGAATAATTAGTATTTGCTATAAATGCAATAGTGTTTGTGATTTGTGTTACCAAATGCAATATCCAGGATGGTAGGACGGTTAGCTTATTTTGAGAACAGAGGGTAAAATATTCAGACTGTTTGGGTTCAAAGAGATGATAAATACCAACTTTCTTAGGACCACAGAATGTTTGCCTTAGATACGTCCTGAGCAGCTGTGCCTGTGTGAGAAGATGAGTCATTCAAAGGACGCGTGAGAAAGACCTCTCCTGCTTCATCTATGACCCCCTCAGAAGGACCCCCACCACAAGGAAAGTGTGTACTCAAGAAGCCCAGGAATTTGCTAGCACTCATCACATCTCCACCTTCCATTAAGCATGAGCATGCATATGTAGAGGATGTAGCTATATAAAGAAAAAATGTTAATTGTAAGGTGCTCTTTGGCAGAGTCTGGAGGTGTCTGTGGGGGGAGCCTTTGCAGCCCAGTACATCACTTCTTTCCCTTGCTTCTCCGTTTTTTAATAAAACAACTCTCACAAAACCCAGAAATTTTCTTGTGTGGCCAGTTCATAACACTATTCAAAATAAAGCTTGTGCAATTGTTTTCCTTACTGATCTACACAAAATTTTGATTACTGGATGATGTTGTGAGAGAAAACTTTTTTTAAAAAATGTTTTTGTTTTTTATTTATGACTTTTTCAGGCATCACTTGATTCTGTTCTTAGCAGATTACTATGCCTTTATTCAGCATGGTAAAGACAACCGAGGATAAAATGCACAAGATATATAATGCATGTTTGTCTTACATTGTCAATTTTGGTTTGCCCATTGTCATTTGTATTTGAAGTTGAATTATGTGTTTGATCATATTATTCATTGAAGCATGTTTATTTTTAATGCTACTGGGTTAGCACTCTGTTATGATGAAAACTAATAATGCACGAAGCATGGGCAACAAACAAGAGGAGCTGGAAGCCTTGCTGCAGCAGGAAAGTTATGATGTAGTTGCCATCACAGAGACGTCGTGGGATGACTCACATGACTGGAGCACTGCAATTGATGGCTACAGGCTCTTCAGGAGAGACAGGCAAGGAAGAAGGGGTGGAGGGGTGGCCCTGTACGTCAGGGAGGCACTAGATGCCGTTGAGACGGAGATTAGGGACGATCGGGTTGAGTGCCTGTGGGTAAGAATTAGAGGGAAGGCCAACAGGGCAGACATCCTGGTTGGAGTCTGTTATAGACCACCCAACCAGGAGGAGGATGTTGATGAGTCATTCTATAGGCAGCTTAAGGCTGTCTCAAGATCGTCTGACCTTGTTCTCATGGGCGACTTCAACTTGCCTGATATCTGCTGGGATCTTAACATAGCAGAGAAGTGGCAATCTAGGAGGTTCTTAGAATGCATGGAGGACAGCTTCTTATCCCAGGTGCTGCGAGAGCCTACCAGGGGCAAGGCTATGCTTGACCTCCTCTTCACCAATAGGGAAGGGTTGGTGGGTGATGTGGTGGTCGGAGGGTGCTTAGGAGCCAGTGACCACGAGATAATTGAATTCTCATTATTTGGTCAAGCTAAGAGGGGTAGCAAGAAGACCTCCACTCTGGATTTCCGGAGGGCGGACTTCAGGCTACTCAAGGAACTAATTCAGAAGGTTCCTTGGGATAAAGCCCTTAAAAACAAAGGGGTCCAGGAGAGCTGGTCCTACTTTAAGGAAGAACTGTTGAAGGCTCAGGGACAGGCTGTGCCAATGTGCCGGAAGATGAGCCGCCGGGGCAGACGGCCAGCCTGGATGGTTAAAGAACTTTTAATGGAACTAAGGGAAAAAAAAGAGGGTGTATCACCTTTGAAGAGAGGAGGCAACCCGTGAAAATTTAAGGATGTTGCTAGGTCTTGCAGGAAGAAAATTAGGCAGGCAAAAGCGCAGTTGGAGCTTAGTCTGGCCTCTGCTGTGAAGGACAACAAAAAGTCCTTCTATAAATACATTAATAGCAAGAGGAAGGGCAGAGACAACCTCCACTCCTTGGTGGACATGGAGGGGAACGTTGTGATAAGGGGATGAGGAAAAGGCAGAGATACTTAACACCTTCTTTGCCTCAATTTTTACTAGCAGGACAGAATGTCTTCCAGACAGCTGGCCTCCAGAGCTGGCAGAAGGAGCCAGGAGCAGCATAGTTTTCCACTGTTCCAAAATGGGGCAGTTGGTGATCTGCTCAGCCGCCTGGATCCCCACAAGTCCATGGGACCAGATGGGATCCATCCTAGGGTGCTGAGGGAGCTGTCAGAGGAGCTGGCCAAGCCGCTCTCCATCATTTTTCAGCAGTCCTGGCTCACTGGAGAGGTCCCAGAGGACTGGAAGCTGGCCAACGTGGTGCCCATCCATAAGAAGGGCCGGTTGGATGAGCCAGGGAATTACAGGCCTGTCAGCCTGACCTCAGTGCCAGGCAAGATCATGGAACAGGTCATCCTGAGTGCATTAACACAGCACTTAGAGGATGGCCAAGGGATCAGGCTCAGCCAACATGGATTTAGGAAAGGCAGGTCCTGCCTGACCAACCTGATCTCCTTCTGTGATCAGGTGACCCACGTGGTGGATGTGGGGAGGCCTGTGGATGTAGTTTACCTGGACCTCAGCAAGGCCTTTGACACCGTCCCCCATAGCAAACTCCTGGCCAAGCTGTCAGCCCATGACTTGGACAGCAGCACTCTGAGCTGGGTTAGGAACTGGCTGGATGGCCGAACCCAGAGAGTGGTGGTGAATGGTGTCACATCCGGCTGGCGGCCAGTCAGTAGTGGTGTCCCCCAGGGATCAGTGCTGGGCCCCATCCTCTTTAACATCTTTGTTGATGATCTGGATGAGGACATTGAGTCTATCATCAGTAAATTTGCTGATGACACCAAGCTGGGGACAGGAGTTGATCTGCTAGAGGGTAGAGAGTCTTTGCAGAGAGACCTCGACAGGCTGGACAGATGGGCAGAATCCAACGGCATGAGATTTAATGCATCCAAGTGCTGGGTTCTGCACATTGGCCACAACAACCTCATGCAGTGCTACAGGCTGGGGTCAGAGTGGCTGGAGAGCAGCCAGGCAGAGAGGGACCTGGGAGTGCTGGTTGATGGTAGGATGAACATGAGCCTGCAGTGTGCCCAGGCAGCCAAGAGGGCCAATGGCATCCTGGCCTGCATTAAGAACAGTGTGGCCAGCAGGAGCAGGGAGGTCATTGTGCCCCTGTACACTGCACTGGTTAGGCCACACCTCGAGTCCTGTGTCCAGTTCTGGGCCCCTCAGTTTAGGAAGGATGTTGACTTGCTGGAACGAGTCCAGAGAAGGGCAACGAAGTTAGTGAGGGGCTTGGAACACAAGCCCTATGAGGAGAGACTGAGGGAGCTGGGGCTGCTTAGACTGGAGGGGAGGAGACTTGGGGGTGACCTCATTACTCTCTACAACTACCTGAAGGGGGGTTGTAAACAGGCAGAGGTTGGTCTCTTCTCCCAGGCAGCCAGCACCAGAACAAGAGGACACAGTCTCAGGCTGCACCAGGGGAAGTTCAGGCTGGAGGTCAGGAGGAAGTTTTACACGGAGAGAGTGATTGCCCATTGGAATGGGCTGCCTGGGGAGGTGGTGGAGTCGCCGTCACTGGAGGTGTTCAGGAGGAGACTTGACAGGGTGCTTGGTTACATGGGTTAGTTGATTGGGTGGTGTTGGGTGATAGGTTGGACGCGATGATCTGGAAGGTCTCTTCCAACCTGGTTTATTCTATTCTATTCAAAACTGTTAATTTTTATATTATGCATTGAATTATGAGCTTTGTTCAGATGAAATAAAATTGTCTAAATTTATATAAACCATATAAACCATACTTCTTTATTTATGAAGTCTTCTGCAGATTAATCCACAACTAAAGACCTCAAGTATAAATAATGGCAAAGGAATGCTTAAGGAAATAAATTATTCTAGATAGGTAAATACATGACAGAAAAAAGCACAGGCACAAATTGTGCTTTAGAACCATATTCCTTTATCCATTCATCCTTTTTTTATGTTAAGAAGAATTGCCACCAAATGACAAATATTTTTCTTGATTACACCTACTGAAATAAGCTTGGTCAGATTTAGGTCTCTTTAGACTTAATGCTTTCACTCATGTCCTAGATAAACCAATTTGCCAAGAAATTCTACTTGATCATACATTCCACATGAAGGCCATGTAGAAACTAGTTTAAAACATGATTTAGGAAAACTTTTCATGTAATACATCTTCACTTTTTTATCATTCTCTCTCTTATTCTGTATCTCATATTTGCTTTGAAGTATTTTTGGATTTTCCAATAGAAATGACAGAAAATCAAAAGACTCATACTCAAAGATGATGCAGATCATCCTTTTAGATGCCGCACTACTAGGTCTTTTCAAGTGTTTATGGTCATAATTATCATAAGTCATATGTAAAATAAAATGCATTCAACCAGGCTAATCTGGGAAAACAGGTTTTGCAATTCCTTTTGTAGAAACAAATGAATCTACAAATAAATTAATCTGAATTTGCGGGAAGCTCTCTCAGGAACACACAGTGACCAGCAGCGTTGGAGGGCACTAACTGCTTTCCTTTCTAGCCTACGGGAAAGGCAGGACCCCGGCGGTCTCACAGCACTCAGCGAGAATTGCGCTGCCGTCCTCCCATGTGCCTGCTACTCAGGATCACTGCGTCACCAGTAGCACATTTAAAAAGCCCAGCGGCAGCTCACGGGCAATTCCATTTCAGCCCGTGTGTTCTCACTCAGCTACAGCCAGATGCACGTGCCGCCACAATTTTTCTAAATTTTTGTCCAATAGGTCATGTGGCCAGGGATAGGCATCCTAGTAACTTGTCACAATAATTGCTTCCAAAAATCAGTGTCAACTCGGACTGGGGTGGAACATAGGTAGGTAGGTAATTATCACAGTATCACAGTATCACAGTATCACAAAGGTTGGAAGAGACCTCAAGGATCACCAAGTCCAACCTGTCACCGCAGACCTCATGACTAGACTATGGCACCAAGTGCCACGTCCAGTCTCCTCTAGAACGCCTCCAGAGATGGTGACTCCACCACCTGCCTGGGCAGCCCATTCCAATGACTAATGACTCTCATGGTGAAGAACTTTCTCCTCACCTCGAGCCTAAACTTCCCCTGGCACAGCTTGACACTGTGTCCCCTTGTTCTGGTGCTGGTTGCCTGGGAGAGGAGACCAACCCCTTCCTGGCTAAAACCACCTTTCAGGTAGTTGTAGAGGGCAATGAGGTCACCCCTGAGCCTCCTCTTCTCCAAGCTAAACAATCTCAGCTCCCTCAGCCTCTCCTCATAGGGCTTGTGTTCAAGGCCTCTCACCAGCCTTGTTGCTCTTCTCTGGACACATTCAAGTGTCTCAATGTCCTTCTTAAACTGAGGGGCCCAGAACTGGACACAGTATTCAAGGTGCAGCCCAACCAATGCAGAGTACAGGGGCACAATGACTTTCCTGCTCCTGCTGGCCACACTATTCCTAATGCAGACCCTCTTGGCCACCTGGGCACACTGCAGGCTCATGTTTAGGCAGCTGTCAATCAGCACCCCAGGTCCCTCTCTGTTTGGCAGCTCTCCAACCACTCTGACCCCAGCCTGTAGCTCTGCATGGGGTTGCCGTGGCCAAAGTGCAGCACCCGGCACTTGGACTTGTTGAATGACATCCCGTTGGAATCTGCCCATCTGTCCACTCTGTCGAGGTCCCTCTGCAGAGCCCTTCAACCCTCTAACTGACCAACATCTGCTCCTCACTTGGTGTCATCTGCAAATTTGCTGATGACTGACTCAAGCCCCTCATCCAGACTGTCAATGAAGATGTTAAAGAGGATGGGGCCCAGCACTGATCCCTGGGGGATGCCACTGGTGACTGGTCGCCAGCTGACTGTGGCACCATTCACCACCAGTCTCTGGGCTCAGCCCTCCAGCCAGTTCCTGACCCAGCACACAGTGTTGAGGTCCAAGCCACAAGTTGACAGCTTAGCCAGCAGTTTGTTGTGGGGGATGGTGTCAAAGGCCTTACTGAAGTCCAGGTAGACCACATCCACAGGCCTCCCCACATCCACCAGATGGGTCACCTGATCATAGAAGGAGATCAAGTTGGAGAGGCAGGACCTGCCTGCCCTAAATCCATGTTGGCTGGATCTGAGCCCATGGCCATCCTTCAGGTGCACAGTTATTGCCACCAGGATAATCTGCTCCATCATTTTCCCTGGCACTGAGGTCAGGCTGACTGTCCTGTTGTGGTGGTTTAGGCTGAGTGCTGGCCTGGATGCCACTGCACAGACCACACCTTGGAGGTCCCAAGGGGTGGGCCCAGCCCAGGGGGTGGTCACAGGAAACCAGGTATTCGATTTCCCATAATTCCCTGCCCCTCTATAATAGATCAGCGTGAGGTTTTCACTTCCTCTTTCGCTCCTCACTGCTGCCTGGGTAAAATGGTGTGAGCTGCCTCCCTTGGACCTGCCCAGGCCCAAGGCTGGGTTGGGGGGGACAAAGAGCCCGGGGGGGGGGGGGGGGGGGGGGTTTGGGTGTACCCCCAGGTGGGGATGGGACGTTCTTGGGTATGTTTTAGAATCTCTTTCTCTCTTTTATCACGGTGCTTGTGGTTCTCTGTAAAACTTTCATTGTTGCTTTTTATTGTTTTTCTATTTAAACTTTCCATCACTTTTGCAATCTGTTTGTCCAAGTCATTATCTCTGCCCGTGGTGGGGAGGGGGTCTACCCCAACCCATTATACCTGTAGTTTCTGGGTTCCTCCATCCGACCCTTCTTGTGGATGGGGACCACATTGGCCAGTTTCCAGTCATCTGGGACCTCACTGGTGAGCCAGGACTGCAGGAAAATGATGGATGATGTTCAATAAGAGCGAGTGCAGGGTCCTGCATCTGGGTCGAGGCAATCCCAGGCACAAATACAGGCTGGGCAGTGTCTGGCTGGAAAGTAACCCTGAGGAGAGAGACTTGGGGGTGCTGGTGGACAAAAAGCTCCACATGAGCTCTCAATGTGCACTTGCAGCCCACAAGGCCAATCAGATGCTGGGCTGCATCAGGAGAAGTGTGGCTAGCAGGTCGAGGGAGGTGATCCTCCCCCTCTACTCAGCTCTGGTGAGACCCCAGCTGGAGTACTGTGTCCAGTTCTGGAGCCCCTATTACAAGAGGGATGTGGAGGTGCTGGAACGTGTCCAGAGAAGGGCCACAAGGATGATCAGAGGGCTGGAGCACCTCTCCTATGAGGACAGACTGAAGGAGTTGGGGCTGTTCAGTCTGCAGAAGAGAAGGCTCCGAGGTGACCTCATTGTGGCCTTCCAGTATCTGAAGGGGGCCTACAAGAAGGCTGGGGAAGGACTTCTCAGGATCTCAGGTAGTGATAGGACTAGGGGGAATGGAATGAAGCTGGAGGTGGGGAGATTCAGGCTAGATGTGAGGAGGAGGTTCTTCACCATGAGAGTGGTGAGACCCTGGAATGGGTTGTCCAGGGAGGTGGTCGAGGCCCCATCCCTGGGGGTGTTTAAGACCAGGCTGGATGAGGCTCTGGCCAGGCTGATCTAGTGTGGGGTTTCCCTGCCCATGGCAGCGGGGTTGGAACTAGATGATCCTTGTGGTCCCTTCCAACCCTGAATGAAACTATGAAACTATGAATCTATCTGCCAGCTCTCTCAGCACCCTAGGATGGATCCCATCTGGTCCCAGACAATAAAACATTAATATTAATATCCATAAAATCACAGGTCAGAATCAGCTGTTACTGTCATCAAACACAGCAAAATAAATGAAACCCCACAATAGCCTGTTATGATGTAGTATTTTTTAGTAAGATTATATCATTATATTTTTTAGTAAGATTATATCAAGGAAGTAGTCATAATGATACTAGCTGGAAGGTCTTTTCTTGTACTGTCCTCATAGTGTATATTCTTGACTTGCCTTATTGTACATGTGTTATGCATATGAATCACAGAATCACAGAATGTTAAGGTTTGGAAGGGACCTCCAGAGATCATCAAGTCCAACTCCCCTGCCAAAGCAGGATCACATAGGGTAGCTGTAAAGGAACACACACAGGTGGGTTTTGAAAGTTTCCAGAGAAGGAGACTCCAAAACCTGTCTGGGCAACCTTATCCAGTGGTTGTTCACCATAACCATAAATAATTTTCTTCTCATGTTCATGTGGCATCTCCTCTGATCTGGCTTGTATCCATTGTTCCTTGTCCTCTCACTGGGCATCACTGAAAGGAGACTGGCACCTCGAAATTTCCACACCCCACCGATGCCATTAATGTAGTGGATACGCCCTCAGAAATGAGTGGCAGATGTATCAATGAAAATATAAGTTTATGTATATATATGTACAAACTTCGTAACGGGGTATTTACAGTCACCCTTCACAGCTATCAATATTCGGTTAGTGGAACTATCTTTACAGAATGTTATGTATGGGCACCTAAATCAAAATGATTCACAGAACTTATAATCGAAACTGAGTCAGAGAGTGGCGGGGGAGGGGATGGTCAGCGACCGGCAACCCTCCACCCAGAGCAATATAAACGCTACCCTAACTGAAGCTCTATAAAGAAGGCCTTGGCTTACTCACATGCTGAGAACTTCGTGAAGTCTTTCCTTAATAATGTTTATAGTCCAGAGAACATGGCACGGATATGACGTAATAAGGAGACAGAAAATGGCGCCGGCCGCGTGGCCACACTGCGTGGCTCTGCTGTTCTGTCCCAGGATACAAAAGGTTCCTCACTCGGAGAGGGGGCTGTGGCAGGTCAGCAAACGCTGGTTCGCACGGGCTACCAGGTTTTCTCCTACAGCGATGGATCATGCAGCGGTTGATCCCATGGATTGCTGTCCACGGCACCGCACGCAGCTGGGTGACGGTGTCAAAGGACCACGAGGCCTCTTGAAGCACTGGCACGCACGCACGCACACACAGGCTCCAACACCAAGGTGGGGGTCTCATTTACCAAACAACCCCTACTTACCATTTGCCCCAGTGAATACTGGTCCAATAAGCATCTGTTGCTAACGCAAAGATTAACCAATGAACTGACATCTACCAAATATGGCCTAAGTATATGCTATACCCAGGGAAACAAACATATATCCTGCCTCTTGTGTACTACAGGGGTGAGACCACGCCCAGGTAGGCTGTTTACCTGGACTCAGTGGCGCCAGGATCCCCCCCCGACACCTCCAGAAAGGAGGGGGAACAAAAGAGGGTTAACACACAGAGAAATATATCCTACACAAATGTTTAGGGCACAATCCTGACCATAAGCATCCTTCACAACATGCCCCTCCCCCCTCCTCTCACCTTTAACTTTGTCAGGCCAGCGCAGTTGGAAGCAGATGAAAGCTGTAGAGTCATAGAACACAATCATAGAATCAACAGGGTTGGAAAAGACCTCAGAGATAATCAAGGCCAAGCTATTATCTAATACCTAACACCTCATGACTAACTAATCCCCTTTTGAACACCTCCAGGGACAGAGACTCCACCATAGGAGGTGGAGGTACAGGTTGGACTCGATGATCCTCGAGGTCCTTTCCAACCTAAGTGATACTGTGATACTGTGATCTCCCTGGGCAGCATATTCCAATGGCAAATCACTCTTTCTGTGAAGAACTTTCTCCTCACCTCAAGCCTAAACTTCCCCTGGCACAGCTTGAGACTGTGTTCTCTTGTTCTGGTGTTGGTTGCCTGAGAAAAGAGACCAAACCCCACCTGGCTACAACCTCCCATCAAGTAGTTGTAGACAGCAGTAAGGTCTCCCCTGAGCCTACTCTTCTCCAGGCTAAACAACCCCAGCTCCCTCAGCCTCTACTCACAGGGCTTGTGCTCCAGACCTCTCACCAGCCTCATTGCCCTTCTCTGGACATGTTTAAGTGCCTCAATGTCAGACTTAACTTGAGGAGCCTAAAACTGGACACAGTACTCAAGGTGTGACCTGACCAGTGCTGAGTACAGGGAAATAATGACTTCCCTAGTTCTGCTGGCCACACTATTTCTGATGCAGGCCAGGATGCCATTGGCCCTCTTGGCAACCTGGGCAAAATGATGGCTCATGTTCAGCCAGCTGTCAACCAGTACCCCCAAGTCCCTGTCTGCCTGGATACTCTCAAACCACTTTGTCCCCAGCCTGTAGCACTGATGGGGTTGTCGTGACCAAAGTGCAGCGTCCAGCACTTGGACTTGGTAAATGCCATCCTGTTGGACTCTGCCCATCTGTCCATCCTGCCAAACTCCCCCTGTGGAGCTCTCCTACCCTCTAATATATCGAGTCCTTTCCTCACCTTGCTGTCATCTGCAAATTTAAGGATGATGGACTCAATCCCCTCATCCAGATCATCAATAAAGATATTGAATAGGATCAGGAGCAGCACTGATCCCTGGGGACACCACTAGTGACTGGCTGCCAGTTGGATGTGACACCATTCACCACCACTCTCTGGGCTTGGACCTCCAGCCAGTTCCTAAAACAGCACAGAGTGATGCTGTCCAAACCACAGGATGACGGCTTGGCCAGGAGTTTGCTATGGGGACCAGTGTCAAAGGCCTTGTTGAAGTCCAGGTAGACTACATCCACAGCCTTCTCCACATCCACCAGGTGGGTCACCTGATCACAGAAGGAGATCAGGTTGTTCAGGCAGGACCTGCCCTTTCTTAATCCATGTTGGCTAGGCCTTATTCTTTGGCCATCCTGCAGGTGTTTGGTGATTGCTTTCAAGATGATCTGTTCCATAATTTTTCCTGGCACTGAGGTCAGGCTGACAGGCCTATAGTTTGCAGGTTCCTCCATCTGGCTCTTCTGGTGCATGGGCATCACATTGGCCAGTGTCCAGTAATGTGGGATCTCTACGGTGAGCCAGGACTGGTGGTAGAAAGAATAGAATAGAATAGAATAGAATAGAATAGAATAGAATAGAATAGAATAGAATAGAATAGATCAGGCTAGAAGAGACCTTCAAGATCATTGTGTCCAACCCATCATCCAACGCCACCTGATCAACTAAGCCATGCAACCTATCAAGTCTCCTCCTGAGCACCTCCAACGATGGTGACTCCACCACCTCCCTGGGCAGCCCATTCCAATGGGCAATTTCCCACAGCTGACGTCACCCTCCCGAGTAGGCATGCAAGAAGATGACCCTGCTGGTCCTCACTGCCTGCTGAGGTCTTCCTGCCCCAAAAAGTCCCAAAAAGAAACCAAAATAAAGTACCTCTCAGCTCTTCTCAGCTCAAGCATGCCAGTCCTGATGGCAGTCCTGAGCCGTCCTCTTGCCAAATTTACAGGCAAAACTACAATCTACAATGGAATGCAATGAATATGTAGAAAATACACAGTATTTACAATATTTACAGGTATTTGCAATTAACAAACAGCACAAGAACTCCCCTGGTCAAAGATCAGGGGAATTACTAACTTCTTTGCCCCAGTGCCCTCTACCCCCCTGTACAAAAGAAGGCAAAAGAGAAAGGAGCAGAGAAGTTAATACCAAAACAATGCAGCCAAGGCCAAGAAGAAGCAAGTTAGTATCTCTCCAGAGCAAAGAAGAAAGAAGAAAAGAAAGAATTTTGGGGGAACAAGATCTTAGGGTAGATATTTCTCCAACGGGATTGTTTAGAATTACCTTTGTTTTCCCTTTTGCATCCAATAGGGATTTATTTGCATTTTACTACTTTTCTGTTACAGTATCACAGTACCACAGTATCACAAAGGTTGGAAGAGACCTCGAGGATCATCGAGTCCAACCTATCATCACAGACCTCATGACTAGACCATGGCACCAAGTGCCACATCCAATCTCCTCTAGAACACCTCCAGGGATGGGGACTCCACCACCTCCCTGGGCAGCCCATTCCAATGATGTATGACTCTCTCCACGAAGAACTTTCTCCTCACCTTGAGCCTAAACTTCCCCTGGCACAGCTTGAGACTGTATCCCCTTGTTCTGGTGCTGGTTGCCTGGGAGAAGAGACCAACCCCTTCCTGGCTAAAACCACCTTTCAGGTAGTTGTAGAGGGCAATGAGGTCACCCCTGAGCCTCCTCTTCTCCAAGCTAAACAATCCCAGCTCCCTCAGCCTCTCCTCATAGGGCTTGTGCTCAAGGCCTCTCCCCAGCATTGTTGCCCTACGCTGGGCACGTTCAAGTGTCTCAATGTCCTTCTTAAACTGAGGGGCCCAGAGCTGGACACAGTATTCAAGGTGCAGCCTAACCAATGCAGAGTACAGGGGCAGAATGACTTTCTTGCTCCTGCAGGCTGCACTGTTGCTACGGCAGGCCAGGATGCCATTAGCCTTCTTGGCCACCTGGACACACTGCTAGCTCATGTTTAGGTGGCTGTCAATCAGCACACCCAGGTCCCTCTCTGTTTGGCAGCTCTCCAGCCACTCTGACCCCAGCCTGGAGATCTGCATGGGGTTGTTGTGGCCAAAGTACAGCACCCAGCACTTGGACTCGTTGAATGCCATCCCGTTGGACTCCACCCATTTGTCCAGTCGGTCGAGGTCCCTCTACAATGCCCTTCAACCCTCTAACTGACTAACATCTGCTCCTAACTTGGTGTCATCTGCAAATTTGCTGATGACAGTCTCAATCCCCTCATCCAGACTGTCAATGAAGATGTTAAAGAGGATGGGGCCCAGCACTGATCCCTGGGGGATGCCACTGGTGAATGGCCACCAGCTGATGTCACAACATTCACCACCACTCTCTGGGCTTGGCCCTCCAGCCACTTCCTAACCCAGCACACAGTTTTGAGGTCCAAGCCACGAGCTGACAGCTTAGCCAGCAGTTTGTTGTGGGGGACGGTATCAAAGGTCTTGCTGAAGTCCAGGTAGACCACATCCACAAGTCTCCCCACCTCTACCAGGCGGGTCACCTGATCATAGAAGGAGATCAGGTTGGAGAGGCAGGACCTGCTCTTCCTAAATCTATGTTGGCTGGATCTGAGCCCTTGGCCATTCTTTAGTTGCACAGTTATTTCCACCAGGATAATCTGCTCCATCACTTTCCGTGGCACTGAAGTCAGGCTGATTGGCTGTGACCGTTTGAGGCTGTCCCCTTAAGAAAGGGAATCTTATGGTCGGATGTTTGTAAACGAAAGATGGATCTAAACTAATTTCATTAGCAGATTGGGGGGAAGCATCTTTTGAACTGGGAGTACAGCAGAGAATCCTGGGCATTCCTGCACTTTTTCCTCAGTCTTGCTTTTCCCCCTTTGCAGCTCACAGCGTTCTGGGCTTTCGGCCAAGGCTTGACCTTGAAACTGATAAACTGCAAGGCTTGTATTAACTGCTTTCCAATTAACACATAACTGCTTTTAATTTTTTTTCTCTTTTCTCTCTTTCTAACCCTCTCTGAGGAAAGGGGGAGAGAACGGGGAGCAGAGCTGCGGAACCCCCTCAGCAGAGGGGGGAACTCTCTTATTTCTGTACTAGTTTGCTGTATATTTCTGTATGTATTGTAAATACTGTAAATTCTGTATATATTTCCCTCTGTTTCCCTGCTTTGTAAATATACAGCACCCATTGCTTTGCTAATTCAGCCGTGAGTTTTTTTTTCCATTCACTTTTCTGGGGGGAGGAGGCCCTTCCCTTCCAACCCTCGACACTGGCCTGTAGTTTCTGGGTTCCTCCATCTGACCCTTCTTGTGGATATGGACTACATTGGCCAGTTTCCAGTCATCTGGGACCTCACCGGTGAGCCTGAACTGGAGGAAAATGATGGAGAGCAGCTTGCCCAGCTCATCTGCTAGATCTCTCAGCACTCTAGGATGGATCCCATCCAGTCCCATGGACTTGTGAGTGTCCAAGTGGCTCAGCAGGTCCCAAATTAATTCCTCATGGATTTCTGGGGCTTTACACTGCTTCCTGACCCCATCACCCAACTCAGGAGGCCACTCGTCCTGAACTCCTGCCTTGCTGTTAAAAATTGAGGCCAAGAAGGTGTTCAGGACCTCAACCTTTTCCTCGTCTTCAGTCACAGTGTTCTCTCCAGGTCCAATAAAGAGTGGAGGTTCTTCTTGCCCTTCTTTTTAGTGTTAATTTATTTGTAAAAATGCTTTTTATTATCTTTCACAGAGGTGGCCAGCTTAAGTTCCAACTGGGCCTTTGCCTCTCTAATTTTTTTCCCACATAATCTAACAACATCCTTATACGTACCTCGAGAAGCCTTCCCCTCCTTCTAAATGTGATACAGCCTCCTTTTTTCCACTTAAATCCTCCAAGAGCTGCTTGCTCATCCAGGCTAGTCACCTTCCCCGCCTGCTCATCTTTTGGCACATAGGAACTGCCAGTTCCTGTGCCTTCAAGAGCTCCTCTTTGAAGTAGGTCCAATCCTCCTGGACCCCTTGGTTCATGACGGATGCTACCCAGGGAACTTTGCAAATAAGTTTCTTAAACAGGCTGAAGATTGTCCTCCGGAAGTCCAAGGCAAAGGTTCTGTTGGTGGTCCTCCCTATCTCCCTGCATAATGAAAAATTCACTATCTCGTGGTCACTGCAACCTAGGCAGCCTCCCACGATCACATCTCTCACCAGTCCTTCTCTATTGGAGAACAGCAGGTCAAGCAGAGCCTGACCTCTGGTAGGCTCACTTAACAGCTGCATCAGGAAGCTGTCCTCCATGTGCTCCAGGAATCTTCTGGACTGCCTCCTCTCTGCTGAATTAAGTTTCCAGCAGATATCTGCTAGGTTGAAGTCACCCACAAGTGTCACAAGTGAGAGGTAGTTGTCTAGGCATCTGGCTGTAGAGAATCCAGGAGCCTGGCACTTGAGATGCAGGGTAGTATGAACAACTCCTGCATTAGATGTGAGCAGATTGACTATCTGCTTAACCTGGTGGCCAGACTGAAGGATGAGGTTGCTAGATTTAGAGCTGTAAGGGAATGTAGAAAAGAGATGAACTTGAGTAACCAGGCTCTGCGGGCTCCCCTAGCAGAGGCTGGTTATCCAAAAAACAGAGGGGAGTGGACGCAGGTTCCTCTCAAAAGACGCAAAGTAAAACCTCCTTGCCTTCCCTTACCTTCCCCGCTTCCCTTGGAAAACAGGTATGGGGCACTGGAGGTTGAGGGTGAGGTGATTCGGATGCCAGAGGACACACCATCTGGGGTTCTCCCTGAGGCTAAACAGCCTAAGGCTAAACAGCCTAAGGCAAACCAGCCTAAGGCAAAACAGCTTGAGCTTAAACAGCCTTCCCCCAGCATAAGGCCTTGCTCCCTTAAAAAAAAGAGGAGGGGAATTGTTATTGGTGATTCCCTCCTGAGGGGAACAGAAGACCCCATATGTCAGCCAGACCCTTCTCAAAGGGATGTTTGTTTCCTCCCAGGAGCCCAAGTTAGATATGTTACCAGAAGGCTGCCTAGTCTGGTGCAGCCCTCTGACTGTCGTCCCTTAATAGTTATGCAGTTAGGGAATGATGATGTTGCAACCAGAACTCTCAGGGCTATCAAAGATGACTTCAGGGCCCTGGGTGATCTGGTTGAGGGGTCAGATGCGCAAATAATTTTTTCATCAATACCCTTAGTTGCAGGAGGGAATACCAGAAGGAACAGGTCTGCAGCTATAGTCAAGAAGTGGCTTAGAGGCTGGTGCAGTCAAAAGAATTTCGGGTTTTTTGATCTTGGAGAACTTTCTACTGCACTAGATCAGCTGCCAACAGATGGAGGACGTCTGTCCCAGAGGAGGCAAAGATCACAGCATACAAGAATGGCCTATCCTTCAAAAGGAAACAGATTCTAGGAAGGGAATTGACAGGTCTCATTGATAGGACTTTAAACTAGATTTGAAAGGGGAAGGGGCTGAAACCAGTCCCCCCAGACAGGAGTCTGAGGGTGGTAAGCTGGAGTCAGGGGTGAAAGGAGCAGCCCAGCTGAAGTTCATGTACACACTGATGAGCCTTCCAGGGGTAAGGCTAAGCTCAACCTCCTCTTCACCAACAGGGAAGGACTGATGGGTGATGTGGTGGTTGGAGGGTGTTTAGGGTCCTGTGACCATGAGATAATTGAATTTTCAGTATTCAGTCAATCTAAGAGGGGCAGCAAGAAGACCTCCACTCTGGACTTCTGAAGGGTGGACTTCAGGTTACTCAAGGAACTAACTCAAAAGGTTCCTTGGGAAACAGCCCTTAAAAACAAAGACGTCCAGGAGAGCTAGACCTACTTCAAAGAAGAACTCTTGAAGGTGCAGGAAGAGGCTGCGCCAGTGTGCTGGAAGATGAGCCACCGGGGCAGACGGCCAGCCTGGATGGGCAATCAACTTCTAATAGAACTAATGGAAAAAAAGAGGGTGTACCGCCTGTGGAAGAAAGGTGAGGCAACCCATAGAATGTTTAAGGATGTTGCTGGGTCTTGTAGGAAGAAAATTAGGGAGACAAAAGCACATTTGTAGCTTAGACTGGCCTCTGCTGTGAAGGACAACAAAAAGTCCTTCGATAAATATATTAGCAAGAGGAGGGACACGGACAACCTCCACCCCTTGGTGGACACAGAGGGGAATGTTGTAACAAAAGATGAGGAAAAGGCAGACGTACTTAACATCTTCTTTGCCTCAGTTTTTAATAGCAGGATGTAATGGGTTGGGGCAAACCCCCTCCCCACTATGGGCAGAAACAACAACTCAGACAAACAGATTGCAAAAGTGATGAAAAGTTTAAATGGAAAAACAATTTAAACGCAAACTACTATGAAAGCTTTACAGAGAACCACAAACCCCTGTACTCTGCATTGGTTAGGCTGCACCTTGAATACTGTGTTCAGTTCTGGGCCCCTCAGTTTAAGAAGGACATTGAAACACTTGAGCGTGTCCAGAGAAGGGCAACAAGGCTGGTGAGAGGCCTTGAACACAAGCCCTATGAGGAGAGGCTGAGGGAGCTGAGATTGTTTAGCTTGGAGAAGAGGAGGCTCAGGGGTGGCCTCATTGCCCTCTACAACTACCTGAAGGGTGGTTGTAACCAGGAAGGGGTTGGTCTCTTCTCCCAGGCAACCAGCACCAGAACAAGGGGACACTGTCTCAAGCTGCACCAGGGGAGGTTCAGACTTGAGGTGAGGAGGAAGTTCTTCACCGAGCAAGTCATTCGTCATTGGAACGGGTTGCCCAGGGAGGTGGTTGAGTCATCGACCCTGGAGGCGTTCAAGGGGAGATTGGACATGGCACTTGGTGCCATGGTCTAGTCATGGGGTCTGTGTTGATAGGTTGGACTCGATGATCCTCGAGGTCCTTTCCAACCTAAGTGATACTGTGATACTGTGACAAAAGAGAGAAATCCCACAACATACCCAAGAACATCCCATCCCCACCTGGAGGCACACCCAAACCCCCAGGGCTCTTTCCTCCCCCCCACAACCCAGTCTTGGGCCTGGGCAGGCCAAAGGGAGGCGGCTCACACCATTTTACCTAGACAGCAGCTGGGGACAAAAGAGGAAGTTAAGACCCTGCATGGACATTTTTTAGGGAAGCAGGGCATTATGGGAATACCTGGTTTCCCGTGACCACCCCCTGGGCTGGGCCCACTCCTTGGGACCTCCCAGGTGTGTTCTGTGCAGTGGCATCCAGACCAGCACCCAGCCTAAACCACCACACAGGACAACATGTCTTCCAGACAGCTGGCGTGCAGAGCTGGCAGAAGGAGCCAGAGAGCAGCATAGGTTCCCTGTGTTCCACAAGGGGGTTGTTAGAGATCTCCTCAGCCACTTGGATCCCCACAAGTCCATGGGACCAGGCAGGATCCATCCTAGGGTGCTAAGAGAGCTGGCAGATGAGCTGGCCAGGCCACTATCCATCTTTTTTCAGCAGTCCTGGCTCACTGTAAACATCCCAGAAGACTGGAAGCTGGTCACCATGGTGCCCATCCACAAGAAAGGCCGATTGAAAGAACCAGGGAATTATAGGCCTATCAGCCTGACCTCAGTGCCAGGCAAGATCATGGAACAGGTCATCTTGAATGCAAGCAGGGGTTCAGGGGTTTTTCCATGCTGTGTTCTGATAGTAAATAGCTGTATAATATTGTAAGTACTGTATATTTGTACACATTCATTGCATTCCTCTGTAAAGTGTAGTTTTTGCTTTGTAAATATAGCTTCCATTTTCTTCCTGACTCAGTGACCTGTGCTTTAGTTCATGTAGTGGGAAATTCCAAACCACCACACTTGGAATTTCATTTTCTGTTCTGCTATTCTGTCTTTGAGAGGCAGTTGGAAGCTGGGGCTTCTAACTATAGGGGTTTTGTCTTTTGGGAAATTTAGTTTCATCAGTGGCCATTTTGTAACAGATGCTACTTTCACTTAGCAGCTACATTAAAAATTGCACTTTTATTAATGAAGTACAGTATGGAAGAAAATTCTTCTCAGGGAGAGGCAAGAGAGGCAGGGTCTTTCAGTGAAATTGTTCCTCTTCTTTGAAGAGAGCTCTCTAATGACTACCAAAATGCTTCCAATCTATATGAGTGTATTTCATTAAAACACAAAACTGTATGAATTGGGAGCAAGATAACCAATTTAAAAAATCTTCATCCATGATTCTTCAAAAAATGGCTATTTTCTTCAAGTTTTGCATTCTATTCTGGTAGTTTTAAGATTTTCATGCCTAAACAAATAATGAAAGCTTCTGCTTTTTGACGTTTTTTTTTTTCCCTTTTCTTTCAAGAGGCTACTAGAATGCAAAAATCTTCCTGTTTTGCCATCTATCATGAAAGATTATAAAACACTCTTTTGAGTTCAGTAATGACAACTATATTTTCAATATAGCAAACATTTTAATTGGTTTATATCTCTATACCCAAACGTGAAGGAGGCTATAAAATCTTGTGTTTCAATACACTTCTATTCAAATCCCACTCTTCTATTCAAATCTAGTCAAATACTCTTCTATTCTATACTACTATTGGTTGTGGCCAAAAATAAATCTTGAGTCAGGCAAGGTGTTAATTTTTTTTACAACTAAGACATTCTGTTGCACTTTTGGGAAAGTTGGGATTTTTTTGTGTTTGTATGAAATGTAGATAAATTATGAGCTTCTGCTTTTTCGCTCTATGAGTGGCCAAGCAAGAGTCGTTTCATGTGTCCCAGAGAAGGAGACACATTTTTTTCCTCACTGTAGCTTTGTATTTCCTGTCTGTCTAACCTTGTAGAGCCTCTGTACTTCAATTCAACACTAGAGTCTCTGGGCTATTAAGTACAATTGACTACCTTTTCCTGAAACACTGTCACTTTTCTGGGGATTTACAATAAACCAATATAAATAGCATGTAATGAAATCCACAGCTGTGTGCATGAAAGATGTTTTTTGAAACAAATCCTTCCTTGTTAATACAGGACTTTATGTGTATTTATATCATAACAATCAGAGCCCTGGAAGTAAAAGTTTTACACACAGAGAGAGTGATTGCCCATTGGAATGGGCTGCCCGGGGAGGTGGTGGAATCGCCATCACTGGAGGTGTTCAGGAGGAGACTTGACAGGGTGCTTGGTTGCATGGGTTAGTTGATTAGGTGGTGTTGGATGATAGGTTGGATGCGATGATCTTGAAGGTCTCTTCCAACCTGGTCTATTCTATTCTATTCTATTCTATTCTATTCTATTCTATTCTATTCTATTCTATTCTATTCTATTCTACTTACTGAGATTTGTATTTTACCTATTCATTTTCAACTGTGTTAATAGTTTTCTGAAATCCCTATTCATCAAATTGATTATTCCCTGAAGATATTGATTTAAATAATAAACATCAGCAGGAATAATACAATTGAAATAGACTTTCTGTCCTAATTTATATCACTAAAGTCTATTTTATGCTATGCTACAGTAGGCAGCTTTCTGTGAAATGTCAAGGATTAGGGGGAAGAGAAAGGAGAGGCTGAGGATTTATACTGTATTTGTTCTACCAATACTCTTAAACATCAATATGGAGCACCAGAATTTTTCTTGGAATGAGAACAGCTGAACCTCATTGCCCAGTCAGTCTATGGTCTATCTGCCAAACTGTTAATTATGCATTATAACTATGGAAATTAACAAAGACCAGGCTGTTTTCATAACAGCAACCAACAATTATTTTCCTTAACTGAAAGGCATTTCTTACATTTGGGCCCTCTGGCACTTTGATTTTGTCTAGAAAATTCTTTATATTATCGTAACACCCACATTGGTCCTTTCTTCTGTATTTGTTCAAACTATCTGTTCAAGACATTACCCAAATAACATGTTTAGAACTTACGTACATTCTCAAGTAATTTAGTAAGCTAATTTCAGATTCAAGTTTATAGAAGGTCCATAAGATTCAGGAACAGTAATTCCATCAAGTCTTTTCAATATTATAGTTAAAACAGAGTTGGCCACTGTTTTTACACTTCACATCAACTTTTCTGAAATATGTTCTTCAAAATCCACTCCATAATTAACACCTCTCAGATTCTGCTTTATTCTACAATACCTCCTGCCTTCCTTTCTATATCAAGCCCCCTTCTCTTGGTATTGTTTGTACACTCAGATGGTGCTTTCACAACATTGGTCCTCTATTGCAGAAAAACAACTTGAAATTTGGTAAGGAAAGAACACTTTTCTTTGCTAATCAACAGATCAGTCTGAAATAATGTTCCATCTTGCTCTGGAAAACAAAATGTTTTATCGGTTATATATCAGACAGATGTTGTTAATGCAATGTAAACAGATTGTGACGCACAAGAAACTGTCAAATAATCAATTTAAAATAATACTTGCCCAGTAATGTTGTGTGCTGTCAGATTTCTTGCCCACTGCTGCCATATAAGATAGACCAATGGGATAGTAAGGTAGATAATTGTAATGCATTTGGATTGTTATACAATTGCTATTCTTTCCTTCAAGCTTTGCACATGCAGACAATTAAAACAAATAAAATATTAAGCAATGTTTCTAGCAAAAAAAAAAAAAAAAACAACTTCAGTTAATTAGCTGTACTTTGTGACCTGAATATGTTCGAAAAAAGTCAGGGGGTGGATAGAGAAACGTATACCCTTCAGGCCTAATTGTTCCTTTACAGCAAGCCCAGATCTTTATGTGCTTAAATCACCTTAGGTTAAGTAATTGACTTTTTAAATAACATGATTTACTTTTCCTAACAATTCTGAAAGAATACTTCCTTTTTAGTATCTTTTCACATTGCTAAAGTAAGACTTATTTGGCTGCATTTGTGAATTTGGGGGGAAATATTTGTAATTCAAAAAACTTTAGCATCAAGAATTCACTTATACATTGTCACTAATGCAAGTACACAGGCATAGAATTTTCAAGACTTAAAGGATACACAGAAGTAGTACTTGTGATGCTATGTCTATTAACATCAGAGTTAGGAGAAGGAGGAGAGGAAGTGGGTATCTGTCAGTCTAAATTCTATCACATATGAAAAGCATGCCTAAAGATAAATAAAGTATTTTTAAATATATTTTTTAATTTTTTTTTTAAAATATAGGTGTACCTATTTATGTTTTTAATTTATATTTATGTATATATTTATATTTATTTATTTGTTTGTTTGTTTATTTATTTATTTATTTATATTACTGTCATATAACTCCATCAGAGTTAGAACTCCAGCAGGAGCAAGGAGGTCATTCTGCCCCTGTACACTGCACTGGTTAGGCCACACCTTGAGTACTGTGTCCAGTTCTGGGTCCCTCAGTTTAGGAAGGATGTTGGCTTGCTGGAATGAGTCCAGAGAAGGGCAACAAAGTTGGTGACGGGTTTGGAGCGTAAACCCAATAAGGAGCGGCTGAGGGAGCTGGGGTTGCTTAGCCTGGAGAAGAAGAGGCTCAGAGGAGACCTTATTGCTCTCTTGGGTGCAATCACACAACACTTCCAGAATGGCCAAGGGATCAGGCCCAGCCAGCATGGATTTAGGAAGGGCAGTTGCCTCTCCAACCTGATCTCCTTCTATGATCAGGTGACCTGCCTGGTGGATGTGGGGAGGCCTGTGGATGTAGTCTACCTGGACCTCAGCAAGGCCTTTGACACTGTCCCCAACAGCAAACTCCTGGCCAACCTGTCAGCCCATGGCTTGGATGGGAGCACACTGCGTTAAGTTTGGAACTGGTTGGAGGGCTGAGCCCAGAGAGTGGTGGTGAATGGTGCCGCATCCAGTTGGTGGCCTGTCACTAGTAGTGTGCCCCAAGGATCAGTGCTGTGCCCCATACTCTTTAACATCTTTACTGACGATCTGGACAAGGGTATAGAGTCTATCATCAGTAAATTTGCAGACAACACCAAGCTGGGGCCAGGTGTTGATCTGCTGGACGGTAGAAGGGCTTTGCAGAGGGACCTTGACAGGCTGGACAGATGGGCAGAATCCAACGGTATTAGATTTAACACATCCAAGTGCCAGGTTCTGCACATTGGCCACAGTAACCCCATGCAGTGCTACAGGCTGGGGTCAGAGTGGCTGGAGAGCAGCCAGGTAGAGAGGGACCTGGGGGTGCTGGTCGATGGTAGGCTGAACATGAGGCTGCACTGTGCCCAGGCAGCCAGGAGGGCTAATGGCATCCTGGCCTGTATCAGGAACAGTGTGTCCAGAAGGAGCAGGGAGGTCATTGTGCCCCTGTACACTGCACTGGTTAGGCCGCAGTCTGAGTACTGTGTCCAGTTCTGGGCCCCTCAGTTTAGGAAGGATTTTGACTTGCTGGAGCGTGTCCAGAGAAGGACAACAAAGTTGGTGAGGGGCTTGGAGCACAAGCCCTATGAGGAGAGACTGAGGGAGGTAGGGTTGCTTAGCCTGGAGAAGAGGAGACTCAGGGGTGACCTTATTGCTCTCTACAACTACCTTAAGGGTGTTTGTAGACAGGCAGAGGTTGGTCTCTTCTCCCAGGCAGCCAGCACCAGAACAAGAGGACACAGTCTCAAGCTGTGCCAGGGGAGGTTTAGACTGGAGGTTAGGAAGAAGTTCTATACAGAAAGAGTGATTGCCCATTGGAATGGGCTGCCTGGGGAGGTGGTGGAGTCACCATCACTGGAGGTGTTCCAGAGGAGAGTTGATAGGGTACTTGGTTGCATAATTTAGTTGAGTAGGTGGTGTTGGATGATAGGCTGGACACGATGATCTTGACAGTCTCTTCCAACCTATTCTATTCTATTCTATTCTATTCTATTCTATTCTATTCTATTCTATTCTATTCTATTCTATTCTATTCTATTTCCAGAAAAGTTGGGTCTTTTTTTCCTGGTGTAGAGTATATTGACTAGAAATAGTTTAAAAACATGAGCAAGACTTATCTATCTCTATCTCTATCTCTAGCTCTAGTTCTAGCTCTAGCTCTATCTAACTAACCGTAAAAGAAGGCAGTAGCTTTTTTGGTTTTTCTTTGTTTTGCTTTAAGGAAAAAATTTTCATAAATAGTAATCTTAGATAATCCTTGAATATATTCCCATAAAATTAAATGTAAAAAGATATATTCTTTACACCCATACACCACATTCCCACCACCTCAGTTAAGTTATTGTATAAATGCAACAGACAAGATAAAAATATAATCATGTAAGACATTTTCCAGAATGATATATTTTTTTTAAATAATAATTGCTTTCCAGGCAGATTTCTTATTTTATACTTGTCTTCAGACAAAAGTGCCACACAGAAAATTATAGAAGCATACGCATTCTCACATGTATGATCACCAGACCAAATGCCAGGATAATTCATTATCTGTGACACAGTTAAAATTTTAAAGTGTATTTTAGAAATTATGTGAAGGGTAGTAAATTAATGTTTTACTCATGCTTAAGCTAATAGAAAGATCACTTATGTTTACCTGTTTACACAGCTATGACCAGTCTGAGCCTAAAGATTTTCTGCTGAAGGTGATAGTGTTTACCTTGGTTTGCTGTAACTATAGAGAAAACCAGACTTGCATTATATTCACAGTAAGTCTAGGTTTTTCTCTGATGAAGATTTTTTTAATACTGATTTTTTAGTACTATTTCAATCCCTAATGAAAAATAATGTTCTCTTTCAATACAAAGCAAGGCAACCTACCCATAAATCTTAATGTGTAAGTCAAACATTGCATTTCAAATGCACTAAATCTCTCTGCCCATTAGTTGCTCTTGGATTAGACTACTCACTGGCTCTGGCCAGCCTGACCTAGTGTGGGGTGTCCCTGCCCATGGCAGGGGTGTTGGAACTAGATGATCCTTGTGGTCCCTTCCAACCCGGACTGATACTATGGTACTATGATACTGTATGACAAAATGTAGGAAACCTACAAGAGAGGTGGAAAGGCACAGTTTAGAAAGGCTTGTAGTGGTAGGATGAGGGGCAATGGCTTGAAATTAGGGAAGGGTAGATTTAGATTGGGTGTTAGGAAAAAGTTATTTAATATGAGGATAACAAAACCCTGGACCAGGGAGATGCTGAGGCCCAATCCATGAAGATATTCAAGCCTCTGAGCAACCTGGTCTAAAGAAGGATGTCCCTGCTCACTACAGAGGGTTTGGCCTAGATGACCTTTAGAAGTCCCTTCCAACCCAAACCATTCTACGATTCTATGGTAATTAGAGCACACTGCAACACACTTGGTGTTAAAAAACAAGCAATGTACTGTGTAGCAGTACAGTAAAGCAGCAAAGCTGTGGAATACAACTAATCAAACTGACAGCTTTTCATCTGTACTCTATGTTTTGCTATCAGTTTCCATGATTTATGGAAGAAGCACAAACATGAGTCCCTTGATAATGTTTATTGATGAATTGTATCTTTCCAAAGATCAGTCGTATCATTTAACTGAGAAAGAGAAGACAATGCAAGAAATATATAATACGGCACAATCACAGTATCACAGTATAACTAAGGTTGGAAGAGACCTCGAGGATCATCGAGTCCAACCGACCAACACAGACCTCATGACAAGACCATGGCACCAAGTGCCATGTCCAATCTCCTCCCGAACACCTTCGGGGATGGTGACTCCACCACCTCCCTGGGCAGCCCATTCCAATGACGAACAACTTGCTTGGTGAAGAACTTTCTCCTCACCTCGAGTCTAAACCTCCCCTGGCGCAGCTTGAGACTGTGTCCCCTTGTTCTGGTGCTGGTTGCCGGGGAGAAGAGACCAACCCCTTCCTGGCTACAACCACCCTTCAGGTAGTTGTAGAGGGCAATGAGGTCACCTGTGAGACTCCTTTTCTCCAGGCTAAACAATCCCAGCTCATTCAGCCTCTCCTCATAGGGCTTGTGTTCAAGGCCTCTCCCCAGCATTGTTGCCCTTCTCTGGACACATTCAAGTGTTTCGATGTCCTTCTTAAACTGAGGGGCCCAGAACTGGACACAGTACTCAGACTGCGACCTAACCAATGCAGAGTACAGGGGCACAATGACTTCCCTGCTCCTGCTGGCCACACTATTCCTAATGCAGGCCAGGATGCCATTGGCCTTTTTGGCCACCTGGGCATACTGCTGGCTCATGTTTAGGTGGCTGTCAATCAGTACCCCCAGGTCCCTCTCTGTCTGGGAGCTCTCCAGCCACTCTGACCCCAGCCCGTATCTCTGCATGGGTTGCTGTGGCCAAAGTGCCACAGTCCCTATTCAGCTAGGCATATACCTGAAATCTGTCACCATAACAAACAGTGACATGTCTATATTTAAAATGCATCCATTGCTGTCACAGTCCGGAGACATTAGATGTCTCAGTCCGGAGACACAGTTCTTTTAAATATTCCTGTGTTGTGAAAGTAAAGGCACAAACGAGGCCGAAGTATCAACAGCTAGACTATTTATTACATAAATAAAGTGGACATAAGAAGGGAGAGGGAGAAAAGAGAGAGAGAGAGAGGGACGAGAGATAGAAGAGGAAAGGAATTATATTACCACATCACTCATCCCCCCCCAAGACAGTTAAAGTCTGTGGAGGAAAGGTGCTGCAGGAGATGTTGGGTTTGTAGAGAAACAGTGGTGAGGCTTTTGCTGGAGAACAGCTGTGGTCCTCTGGGGAGATGTTGGGTTGATACAGGAATGGTGCTGAGGCTCCTGTGCTGGGTTGAGGCAGCCCCCTTCCCCACCCCTGGCAACAATAAACACTCAGACAAACGGATTGCAAAAGTGATGGAAAGTTTAAATAGAAAGCAGTGAACTTTTACAGAAAAGCAAAAGCGCAGTGACAAAGAAAGATCCCAAAGCAGACCCAAAGAAATCCCATCCCCACCTGAGGGTACACCCGAGACCCCCAGGGCTCCTTCTTCCCCCTCCCACTGCTAGGCTAGTCTCAGCTGGCCAGATCTGAGACTGCCCATCCCCCCGTGGCCTTGGGCCTAGCCAGGCCCAAAGCCAGGAGACATCTCCCCCAGTTACCGGCTGACGAAGGAGGAAGAAAAGGGATAGTGCTAGACTCCGCACTGGATCTTGTAGTGGTGCAAAAGATTGTGGTATGAAATACTACATCATTTCCTGTGTCCACCCCTGGGCTGGATTTCTGGACACAGGAAGTAAACATTGCAGGGGGGCACCCAGCTCAAACTGTAACACGCCACCCCTTATTTCTATACCATAATCTTTGCACCCAAACATATCATTAAATCAGAAATCTTCTGCTGACATGTTCGGCGAAGTCCATATCTTCATCTGGGCGTCCACCCAAACAGTCTCTCATTCAGGCTCTAGTGTCCGTCCATTCCAGTTCTTCTTTCCTCGTCTAGAAGAACCTCTCGGCGATGCAGAGTTCACTCTTCTGCGGTGCAAGCTCTTCATGGATCCGTTGGACATCCTGGTCACCTGGAAAGAACCTCACAACTTCTCAACCAACCTTTATTCCCATCTCTATTTACTCAGCGGGATGTTTCCACCCATGGGGCAAGCCAGTCAGAACAATCAGGCTCTAACTGCTTCTTCACCCCTCCAGGAAAACAGCACGCTGAGCCTTTCACAACCCTGCATGGACCTATCCCAAGCCCAGTGCTGACCGCTTCCAGCCGCGGCCCGAGGCTCTACAGAGGCATGTCACGGTACACCGCCTTCCTGCTAGGCGTTCGCGTACCAAAACGTGACAGCATCCAACAACTTAACCCTCCCCTGGCGGAGGGAGGGGCTGCACCACAACCTAGTGAGAAGAAGGGAGGTGGAGCCAGGTGCTCGGCGCCATTTTCGGAACTCGTCCGAAAAAGTTGGGGAAGAGACTAGGGCCGGCCCCGCCGCGCTCCGAGCGCACGGCTGTGCTCACCGCTGCCGCAGCCCGAGCGCACGGCCAGGACCGCCGTCGCCGCTCCGAGCGCACGGCTGGTCCCGCCGCCACCGCAGCTCAAGTGGACGGCCGGGGACTGCCGCCGCCGCTCCGAGCGCACGGCCGGTCCTGCCGCCGCCCGAGCACACAGCAGGGCTCCGCCCACCTCTGCCGCCACGGTACAGAATCAAAATCACCTCCACCCCTCGGGCATTCAAACGTCTCCTCCAGCAAAAGCCATGAGCACGTCCTCAGGGCCCTTGAGAACAGCCTTCAGCTGGAGTCCCCGTTTGCCCATAAGGAGCCGAGCTCGCCCGCTCGCCGCGGCTGGCCCTACCCCGCAGCGAGAACGGACCTGACTTTGATCTGCTCGCCACTGCTCCTCCTCCACTTCACTCCCTGCCGCTTTTACCGCTCCGCAGAGAATAAAGGTGGGGGAAGGCAGGTCCCACATTCTCAAGCGGTGCCCCCATTCCGATGGTTAAGAACCACCCCTGCTTGAGAATAGCAGGAGGGACTCTGCCACCGGTCACGCACCAGGAGTCCCCCTGCAATCCACAAGAATATAACACAGTCGCCCCAACAACAACACGAGCCCCCAACTGCCAAAAAACCAAAACGACGCCCAGAACTAAATTTAAACTCTCTTATCTTTTGCAATCCAATCTGCAGAGTAGCCACAATAACCAACTCCTTCTCCTGCCTGGCTCGCCAATGAATGTAAAGGGGTTGGGGGCAGACCCCCTGCCCATTTCAACCATCCTCTGCTACCAAGAATGTGCTGGGTTGAGGCAGCCCCCTTCCCCACCCCTGGCAACAATAAACACTCAGACAAACGGATTGCAAAAGTGATGGAAAGTTTAAATAGAAAGCAGTGAACTTTTACAGAAAAGCAAAAGCGCAGTGACAAAGAAAGATCCCAAAGCAGACCCAAAGAAATCCCATCCCCACCTGAGGGTACACCCGAGACCCCCAGGGCTCCTTCTTCCCCCTCCCACTGCTAGGCTAGTCTCAGCTGGCCAGATCTGAGACTGCCCATCCCCCCGTGGCCTTGGGCCTAGCCAGGCCCAAAGCCAGGAGACATCTCCCCCAGTTACCGGCTGACGAAGGAGGAAGAAAAGAGATAGTGCTAGACTCCGCACTGGATCTTGTAGTGGTGCAAAAGATTGTGGTATGAAATACTACATCATTTCCTGTGTCCACCCCTGGGCTGGATTTCTGGACACAGGAAGTAAACATTGCAGGGGGGCACCCAGCTCAAACTGTAACAGCTCCTCTGGGCAGCCTGGGTCTGTAGAGAAGGGGTGCTGAGGCTTGGTCCTCCGGGTAGCTTCTTTTCTCCGGAGCAGCATTGTCCCGGCTTTCTCTTCTCAGCGGCCTGGCCCGTCTCCTGTGTTTTCCTTCATCTCCCTTTTTCTCCCCGTTTTTCTCCTCTGTTTCTCTCCTCTGTTTCTCTTCACAAACCAGTAGTTGCTCCAGTCTTTTATACGGTTTTTAGTCCTTAGGTATGTATTCAAATATTGTCCCTCAGGAATTCCAGTGGCAGGAAATAATCCTTAGGTTCTGTGTATTGCTGTGTGTTTGGGCAAGATCCTGGCTGGAGGGGGGGGGAATCTCCGTCTACCCCGTCTCCATCCAGACAAGGCTCAGGAAACAGGTGGTAAAACCCATTGTATCACCCTGCCCAGGGTACTTGATGGGTGGAGATTATCTTGCCCTAAAGGTGTGATGGCTGGGTCCTTGGGTCCATTGTTGTAGTCCCATGTTATCACGATGCAATCACAAGCTGATTTGCATCCAGGATTGGTGGACAGGATTTTCTCCACCTTTCTTCCAGTGGCTCTGCTATCACTTTATCTTTGTTGACTCACATAGAGAGAGACATTAGACTCTCACAATTGCCTACTGATAAAAAATGTTGTAAAAATGTTGTGTAAAATCAGAAAAAGAGATGTCATCTTACTGCCTATCTTTCAGACAGTACAATATTCCCAGAAGTATATGCCTTGAACATCACTGTCTAGGGAAATTTACTAAGAAAATAGATGTTCCACTAGAAATGGAATCTTCTGTGAATTCGTATCTTGGTCCTTCTTGGTCCTAAAACTGCAGTCACATATGAGAGGCAATTGACACAATGCTTCAAATCAATTTACTAATTCACTTCTATGTTATTAATGATCACTACTAGTATTTATTTTTACAGTTCTGTGCTGGATTGAGGCAGCCCCCTTCCCCACCATGAGCAAAAAATAACTCAGACAAATGGATTGCAAAAGTGATGGAAAGTTTAAATGGAAAGAAGTGAACATTTACAGAAAGCCAAAAGCGCTTTGACAAAGGAAGATCCCAAAACAGATCCAGAGAGATCCCATCCCCTCCTGAGGGTACACACAAAACCCTCAGGGCTCCTTCTTCCCCCCCACTGCTAGGCTAGTCTCAGCTGGCCAGGTCTGAGACTGCCCATCTCCCCGTGGCCTTGGGCCTAGGCAGGACCAAAGCCAAGGAGGCATCTCCCCCAGTTACCGGCTGACAGAGGAGGAAGAGAAGAGCAAGTGATAGACTCCGCACTGGATCTTATAGTGGTGCAAAGAATTGTGGTAGGAAATACTACATAATTTCTTGTGTCCACCCCTCTGGACTGGACTTCTGGACACAGGAAGTAAACATTGCAGAGGGCACCCAGCTCAAACTGCAACAAGTTCCCAAATGTATGCTGTATGTTTCAGAGCTTATATTTCACAAATATATCATTAATAGCTAGCTAGCATAGGAATTTGTAACCTTTATTTTGCACTGCAGACCACAGTCAGAGACGAGATTGCTTCCTAGACCACTTTCTCTGCCATTCATAACATTAATATATTGCACTAATAGTCCCTGTGATTTTTAGAGAAATTACTTACAAAGAGAAAATAATAAGGAAAATATTTGTGAGTAAAGTTAGAATTCAGGTTATTTTGGTTACAAAATACCCACAATAAATCTTTTATTGGTAGTAGGAAAATATTTGCATGAAAATAGTGCAGTGCACTGGGCTGATGTGCTAATTCTATTATTCAAGAAAGAAAGAAAAAAACTGCTGTATTTAATACTGCTGACCTGAAATCAAATAAAACACATCTGTTTAAATAATTTGTTCATTTTTTCTTTCATTAGTTATTGTTTTTCCAGTATCCAAGACACTTACCTCTTAAGACTTCAAAAGCATGTTTTATAAGCATGTTTGAAACACTTTACATTAACAGTTCACATAACAAGATTTTGACATTAACACCATTAATGGATAGTGTTTAGGAGAAGAAAGATGTCACAGAAATACTTGTACTACTACTTGTAAAACAAGAGGTTTTGCTTGTGCAATATCTGAATCTTTCACGACATCAGGCAAGCTGAACTGTTGACACTGTCAAGCTGTTTGACATCAAAGCTAAAGTGTAACTGAAGCTTTAAAACTACCATTTCCTTAAAATTTCTCCAAACATCTAGTCTCTCCTGCATTTAAGCAAAAATCTTAACTTTCTGTATCTTTGATTATATGAAGAAAAACCTTTTCTCTGAAAATTGAAAGATATGTTAAAATTAAAAGTTTGGAGAACTAGTTTACTGTGCCTAAACAAAGGCATACACCTGTAAAAATCCTGAGCCCGTGGTATGAAAAGAAAAAAAAAAAAAAGGAGCAATTATTTTCATTTGATATATGTTTTTGGTTTTTTTATTATTATTATTGCCACTGAGCAGTGAATTGCTTTTTTCAAGTAGAGTTGACAATCTAGTCAACAAATTTCCTCAAGTGTTGTGCAAAAGAAGGGCCCAGGTGGTATAACAACATATCTGTATGATTAGAGATGAGCAGTGTTTAGTATCAAATGTGTTTTTCATACCAGCTCCCAAATCATAAAAGAGAGATTCTATAATCCTGTCCTCTTCACAGGCATTTACTTGGATATCATTTAACCTTCAGAAACTCATCTTTGGGTATGCAAATCTAGTAAGGCACAAAGTTCATAACATAGGGCAAGAAAATTGTGGAGAATATTTTTATTCCTGGGTAGATACACCCTGAGTTATGGGCAAGAGAAGTTTTTACAGAAATGCTGAGGATGGGAGGAAATCCAATATGCTTTTGCACCTTCTCCTAGTTGCAGTTCAAACTGACTGAAAGCTTCAGGGATCTACCCTCTTGTTGAGTATAGTATATTGAACATATATGCAAGTCAATGACAAAGTAAGAACTAAACACCCAGAAATAAGACAAAACTTGATTCTGGGATATTCCCTCCAATACAAAAACTTTGTTGTTGTGAGACTCATCCTTTCCATGCAGATATGCCAAAAGCTTGATAAGTTTTTCCAAAAACGTAAGTACATTCATGGCATATATAAGAAGCTGTAGATCTAGGATTGTCATTTACATCTTATTTAAATATCAAGCATTTATAGATTCTGAGATTAAATTAGGCAATGGTTTTGATTGCAGGGATTTTTGTGTGAGTTTTTGAACTACAACATATACAATTAAGTTGGAAGCAACTTATTTAATAAATATTATTTTAATATTATAACAATATTTTAAAATATTATTATATTTTAATATAATTAAATATTATTTTAGTTCTTAAATACAGGAGATAATAATGTAAACCTGAGTGAAGCTTAAAGATTTTTTTAATAATTGATGCTTATTTAGTAATCAAATTAGTGCTTACTGCTTTGAAATTTTGGGTTTTTTTCTTCTCAGAAAACCAGCCCGCTTGAATGGTGTCAATCTTATTTCTTAGTTCAAGAAAGCTGAACAAGTATTTTTGTACTACATAATAAAACATGGAAATGTGGTATGAGTGACACAACCTAATGTCAATCATGATATATCTACTGTAATATAAGTAGTAATAATAATTTTCAGAACTATGATGTTCATAGTGATGGACTTATAAAATGTTTCTAAGATAAATATTTTCAAGGTAAAGTAAGGAACCCTTACTTGGAAAAGAAAACATTTGCCCTAATCATAATGCATATATTTTTTAATTTTTTTTTTTCTTCTTCAGCATAACTAAATCTAGACATCAACTTGCAACTTGGCATATTGCCATTCAAGTGTTACAGAACTTTCACAAGGCAATGACAAAAATACTGACCTGAACAGGTAAGTAAGTAGTAGTTAATGGGATCTGTTATACTGGAAGCAAGATACAGCTTTCAACAGAGCTGTTCTGATTTTGCTTCAGACAGGAAAAAGTCAGCATACTAGCAAGCAGTTATTGGCAGATACTCATTTGGGTTCAGGATAATAGTTTTGAAAGCAAAATCATAGAGCTGTTTTGGATGATTGCTTAGAACTTTGGCAGATAAATTGAAAACACTCTTAGCTTGCAATTGTTGGCATTTTAATGAAGTCACTTTGTCATTTTCCTTTATGATGATTTGAATGTTATTACTTGTTATTCACTAAGATTTTGAAGAGCATAAAATGTAAAACAAATTAAAAAGCTAACCTGCAAATCTAAGGAATGCTCTAGTTGACTAAAATGTAGCTCTTGCAAATTTCACTGCTTACTTATTCAGAAAGTAAGGAAATAGTTTATTCCAGAATGGTTACAAAAAAAAAGATTACTTAGAAATTATAAAGAAAGAGTTTGAAATTACACAGCATGCAGCTTAATAAAACTCTGCCAGTGTTTCAGTGGTTAGACCTTGGATAAAAATAAAATTAAGTTACATTTTAGTGCAGCCTTCATTGACAGAGGTTATAGGCACAATTTTCATGAGCTTAGGCAAACTATTTGTCATGAAAGGAGCCTGTGGCCATAATTATGCCCCAAATATTGCCAAAAGTTGTCCCAATATGTTCTGCTCACGTCTCCCTTCCCTGTACTCAGCCCAGAGCTGGGGAAACAAAGGGCCAGGCATCACCAAGTCAAGGTAAACAACACAACCTGTCTTCTTTGGGGTAAACAAAGTCAAGCATCCACTTTGTGCTATACTCATGCTTCTTCCAAGTTTGGGAATAATTCTAGTCACATGCTTTGTCACTGGTTAACGACACGTTTGCCAAGACTACTGGCTAAATCCAAGCCTTGAGCATATTATAAATATTCCACAAATTGTAAACAACTCACCCTCTAGTATTAAGCTCTTTGTTCTTTGCTACTAAGCTCTTTTGCATTTTTCTGCTCTGCACACATGCTCTGCCCTTGTCTGGAGAGAAGTCTGTTACCCAGGAAGTGCCAGCATGCCTCAATTTACCTGGAAGCCTGTAAAGAATCTTTCTCAGGGTGTACTGCAACTACAGTCAGCTTAGCATCCTACCCCAGTTCCACCAGTAGGAAGAAGCTGCCACTGCACCTTAAAGGACTGACACCCTGTTGGTAAGATTTGCCATCACTAGCCTGAACCTTTTTGACAGTTCTAACAGTGTCTGCCACAAGCACAAGATTCAGACCTGTGAGCCAAAGCCTTCGTGTGCCTGCTCACAAAGCAAGAGCTGCGCTCAGCCACATCCTGTGTGTTGGCTGCTGAGCGGTGGGAGAAAAGTTGCCACCCACCAGCTGCTGCTCCACAGCTCTATAAGTTAAAGACGACCTAGGGCTATTCAGAGCACCACCTATGCTCTGCTGAGACCACCTGTGAGTGCCCCATACAGGTTCACAAAGGACTGCACCATAACCTTAAAAACAAGAAAGCAGTCACCAGGAGGAACTCAGCAGTGCTTGGTTAGTCCAAGCTGACCAGAGGTGTGGTGGTTTGAGTCTTAGCTGGGATTTAAGAGCTCAGATGGGGGCAAGGCTGAGAATCCCTCCCCTGTTCCCCCCTCCTCTTTCCCAATAGAGAGGGAAAGAAAGGGAGGGAGCAAATCCACCAAGAAATAATTTGGAGTCAGCTTGGAAGTAAAGAGGTAAAGAATTTTCTTTAAACAAACAAACAAAATATGTATACAAATAACAGGAAGCGTTCACAAGGGTAAGGAACAAGGATGGAAGGGGAAAATATGTATACAAAACCAGTCCTTTAGAGTCCTTTGAAAAAGCATGGATGTAGCAGAGAGAAGAATCAGGCCTGACCATGTCACAGAGAAACAGGGAGTCAGCAGCACTCTTAGTCCAGGCAAAAACAGGGGCCAAGAGAGCTAATGGCTGCAGTGTCCTCCTTTTTATAGGCTTGCTGGACAGGGAGGGGGAGTGGAACAGACTGACTCAGTTTCCCAGGGGGAAAAACCCCTGCAGAGAGATCAATGCTCTCACAAGCCCTCTCCCCAGCTGCTTCCAGGATGGACATAACCCATCACAAGGGAAAAGCTATGGTGCTCCGTGCCGCACCCCCTAACACTCTTAAGCCACTCCAGGAGAGCAACTGCCCTCTTCCACAGAGCCCTGACAACTGCTCAGAATTGCAGCACCAAGGGAGCCACCCAAAAGAGACTGTTTAGGTGAAACTGTCTGATTCATAGAATTCTATGCCACACTTCAGCAGCTGCAGGAGAAAAAGACTTGCCTCTGCAGGTCCCCACAGGCCCCTGAAATTCAGAAGTGACTAGCCATGGAACCACTGGATCCCTGTGAGCCTCAGAGCCTCAGCAGCCAGAGTAGCAGTAACTTAGCAACCTGCATAGCAACATGCTTAACATCAGTTTTGGTTCTGTTTAAAACCCCCATGGTTTAGCCCATGTGGTCTTGTATTGTGTGGTTTCTAAGCAGCCTCCCCAACCCCAAGCCGCAATTCATGATAAAAATTTATTTAAATTTCTGAAAGGTTCCTTTGATTATATTGTCCCGACAATTTGTCTCTTCTAGCTATTTAGCAGTCACCAAGCATCTTGTCAAACTACCATCTGGTGGACAAGTGGCGTAATTGCAACCTTAGTTCTTAATTGAATAACTATTTTGTATTTTTCTTATTTGGTTCAAAATTGTAAAATTGTACCAGTTTATGGGTTATGTTCACAACTGTGCACTAGAAGCTGCATATATATAAAATATTAATGCATCCTCATTTTCATATTTCATGTTTTCATAAATCATCATCAATAACCTTATTCATCATACTGGTATATTGTTTACCAATGGGGATCAGCACTACTCTGTCCCTGCAGTTCTCTGCAGTGTCCATCTGTCTGAAAATAGCACCCCAATAGAGATGGTTAGCTAAGGAGATGAATGAATACTGTAGAACAAGCATGAGAGAAAGCAGTGAAGGACAGAAAATTTAATTCCCTAAGGAAGGGTTGAATATTAATATTTGACAGTAGTATAAGTTAAAAGACATTCTGAAGGTTTGAGAGATCAGTATCTTCACAATTTGTCTATTTGATTGATAATGAGAAACACTATGAAATTAAGTTACAATTTTTGAGCTTAAATTAAAAATACATTAAGTCTTAAACCCACAACAGACAGGCTGGTGGCCAATATGAGGCTCAGGTACAACCTTGGCTGCAGTGACCATGATGCACTAGAATTTAAGATCCTCAGGGCATCTAGGAGGATGTATGTTAAGTTTACAACCCTGGTCTTTAGGCATACAGAGTTTCTGATGACACAAGTACCCCCGAAGGTCAGCAATTTCAAGTAGATTATAAAAGACAATGCTGAGGATTGGGTTTGCTGTATTTGAAGGCCTTTGTATCTTAATCCCTGTGTATAATGTGTTCAGGGTAGAACACTGTGGTGGGTTGGAAGGCAGATCCTCCCTTGCCTCCCACCAGAGCGGAAAAAGACAAACAGATTACAGAAGTGATAGAAAGTTTAAATGGAAAAACAGTGAGTGTTTTACAGAGAACCACATGCACAGTGACAATAGAAAATCCCAAAGCATACCCAGAAGCCTCCCAACACTCCTCTCTCCCCACCTGAGGGTACACCCAAACCCCCCTGGACTCTTTCTTCCCCCCTCTCCACTGTTAGGCTAATCTCAGCTAGCCAGATCTGAGATTGCCCATACCCCTTCTCCTCCTGGCACCAGGCCTAGCCAGGCCTAAGAGGCCTTGAGATAACTCCCCCTCCATTACCAGATAGGGAGCACCTCCCATGGTAGCAGGGAGGGAAGAAAGAGGAAGTGTAAGACCTTGCAGATAGATTCATAGGAGGCAGGACACTATGGGAATGAAATATGCTATTTCCTGTGTACACCCACTGGGCTGGACACCTGGGATACCAAATGTGTATCTTATGTGGCAGCAGCAGAAAGCACCCAGCCTAAACTACCACAAACTCGTATGGTTAATCAAGTCTTCTTTATTTATAAGAAAAGGGAAATGTAGGAATTTGAACTATCAAGATCTAAGTTCTCCTTAAAGAAAAACCTTTCCGTCTGAAAGAAGCAACTGTCCTGTTTGTGTCTTGACCTTGCAAGATAAGTGGGAAGGAATGTTGTTTTAGTGTAGCTGGAAATCTTGTTATCTTTAACCATGTATTAAGCCAGTTGTGTTGGAATGAGCTAATTGGTACAGCTCTGAGTATTGTATCTCTTATGTGTTGCATCAGTTTGTTTGACATATTACATTATAGAATTGGGCCATTGTAGATTTCTTGTTACTTGTCCACAGACATGGATGTGAAGACCTTGATGGGATGTGTTGTTACCAAGGTAGATACCATCTGTTATCAAAATTGGATTGTTGATTTTATTGATTGCTTTTGCTATATTGTTAATTTTACCTTTCTTGCTTTTATGTATGCAAAGAATGTTATGTTAGAATCATATGGTTCTATTGCCTTTTGGTTTTGCTTGCTATAGAATTGTTAGGCCAATTTTGTAGCAAAAGATAGAATTTATTATAATGTATGTGAACAACTAACAACAATAAATAGTTAACAGGGACTGTGGGAAAAACTTAGTTACAGCAATTATTGAAAAAACAGGAAATGGCAGCAACAAAAAGAAAGGATAACGGTAAAAATCATAGAATCGTAGAATCAATAAGGTTGGAGAAGACCTCAAAGATCATCATGTCCAACCTGTCACCCAAGACCTCGTGACTATTAAACCATGTCACCAAGTACCACATCCAAGCCCCTGTTGAACACCTTCAGGGAGGTGGACAGATAACTTTGATCTCTTTTGAATCAACCATGTAGAGTGAGAGAAATTTCAGGGCCTTAACAGCAGTAGCCTCCCTGGTTGTTGCAGAGGGCAAACAAGTGCTCATCTAGGCCTCTCCTCTCTGGTGGGTGACATTGGCCTAACAGCCTAGTGGTGAGAAAACATTGCGGAGTTATAGCCAAGTTTGGAAATTTTTCCTGGTTTTTGGCTATGGCACATTACCATTGGTGGACTGGCTGGTGTCTTGGAAAGCTCTGGAAATGTGTCCAGGATGGTCTTATCCTTGCTGGTGCTGACCATCTCTTGTGGCTTGAGTGGTAATACCTCATGATTCAGGTGTGAGAAAGCACAACTTCAACCTTGTGCAGGCCCTATCACCCCCTATGGTTCAGCTATGATGCTGTGACATGTGTTGAAATCATGGCCATAACTAGAAAAAGAGAGTTTCTCTTGTATATAATTGATTTACATTTTGTTGTGAGCCCCACCAATATAGAATAGAATAGACCCAAATGTGTGGTGCAAGCTACCTTGCAAAACAGAACTGGTATAAATTTTGGTTTTAGAGCAAGATCGTGGCTGTCAAGACTTTGAAGGAATATGTTGTATGAATCTGTTGGATCATTCAGTTTCTAGATATAAACATATTCAGAAACTGGAACAGGAAGTGAAGCATTTGGAAATACACAATGAAGGATGACTTGAGGGATTGTTTAAGGGATCGAGAGTCTCTGAATGTCTTTCAATTATTAAGACAGGGTTACTACTTTTGGTAATTGTGGTTGTAGTGCTGCTAATATTGCCTTGCCTGATTAACCTGCTGCAAACAGCCCTGCAGCAGGAAGTTAGGACAACATTCTTGGCACAAATATGAAAAGGGGGAGTTGTGGGAAACTGTGATGAATCTATGGACCCTTTGATGGGCCAAGAAGATTGGCCTTAGATACATTGCTGTGTACCCTCGAATATTTAGAAAGTCCCTGAGCTGAAAATATAGCTTGTGACAGGTTACTGTATAAGTTGTTTGAGACAGAGAAACTGCAAGATTGAGACAGAAGAATTGTAAGAGAGGAAACCTGGTCTAACTCAGCAAATAATGGCAACAATGTATCGTTAACCAATAAGAATCTTTTAAACAACTTATTAACCAATTAGAAGAAGCCACGCTGGCATAACAAACATACAAATATGTGTTGCTTGAAGAAATAAAGTGTACTCTGTGCCCTGCTCACTACCACGAGTGTGTGTGTAGGTCACTTCTATTCATCACTTATTTTGTGTAATGTGGTGTTTTAACCCACCCACATTAACAAAAACTCAGCTAAACTCAGCTGGGGAAGCAAAATGAAAAAGCTGTATTTACAAGCAATAATGCAATGCAATAAATATGTACAAAATATACAGTATTTGCAACATTATACAGGTATTTACAAAGGGAAAACAGCACAGAAATCCTCCTTGTCCAGGAGGATGCTGCCCCACTTCCTCCTCAACCTCTGTAATGGGTTGGGGCAAACCCCCTCCCCACCACGGGCAGAAACAATGACTCAGACAAAGGGATTGCAAAAGTGATGGAAAGTTTAAATAGGAAAACAATTTTAAAAAAAACAAACACCAATGAAAGCTTTACAGAGAACCACAAGCACCGTGACAAAGAGAGAGATCCCAGAAACATACTCCAGAACATCCCATCCCCCCCTGGGGGTACACCCAAACCCCCCCAGGGCTCTTTCCTCCCCCCCCCAACCCAGCCTTGGGCCTGGGCAGGCCCAAGGGAGGTGGCTCACACCATTTTACCTAGGCTGCAGCTGGGGACAAAAGAGAGAGTGGAGACCCCGCATGGGTATTTTATAGGGGAGCAGGGCATTATGGGATTGAATACCTGCCTGTGACCACCCCCTGGGCTGGGCGCACCTGTAGGGACCTCCCAGGTGTGTTCTGTGCAGTGGCAGCCGGGCCAGCACCCAGCCTAAACCACCACAACCTCTCTCACCCTTTTTCCACTGGTTAATTAGAAGAAAAGAGAAAAAGGGGAAAATGTTAGGGAAATTTCAGTTATTTCAAAAGCTCTGGTAAAAAAGAGTCAGTAATGCTTATCTGTGAAGTTACAGTATCACAGTATCACAGTATCACCAAGGTTGGAAGAGACCTCAAAGATCATCGAGTCCAACCTATCACCACAGATCTCATGACTAGACCACGGCACCAACTGCCACGTCCAATCCCTTCTTGAACACTTCCAGGGATGGAAGTGGGGCCCAGCACTGATCCCTGGGGGACACCACTGGTGACTGGAAACCAGCTGGACATGACACCATTTGCCAGCACTCTCTGGGTTCGACCCTCCAGTCAGTTCCTAACCCACCACAGAGTGTTGTGGTCCAAGCCATGAGCTGACAGCTTAGCCAGCAGTTTGCTGTGGGAGATGGTGTCAAAGGCCTTGATGAAGTCCAGGTAGACCACATCCACAGGCCTCCTCACCTCCACCAGATGGGTCACCTGATCATAGAAGGAGATCAGGTTGGAGAGGCAGGACCTGCCCTTTCTTAATCCATGTTGGCTGGACCTGAGCCCTTGGCCATCCTTCAGGTGCGCAGTTATTGCCGCCAGGATAATCTGCTCCATCATTTTCCCTGGCACTGAGGTCAGGCTGACTGGCCTGGAGTTTCCAGGTTCCTCCATCTGACCTTTCCTATGGATGGGGACCAAATTGGCCAGTTTCCAGTCATCTGGGACCTCAGTGGTGAGCCAGGACTGGAGGAAAATGATGGAGAGTGTCTTGGCCAGCTCATCTGCCAGCTCTCTCAGCACCCTAGGATGGATCCCATCCAGTCCCACGGACTTGTGAGTGTCCAATTGGCTCAGCAAGTCGCGAACTAATTCCTCATGGATTTCCGGGGCATTACACTACTCCATGACCCCATCGCCCAGCTCAGGAGGCCACTTGTTCTGAACTCCTGCCTTGCTGTTAAAAATTGAGGCCAAGAAGGTGTTCAGGACCTCAGCCTTTTCCTCGTCTTCAGTCACAGTGTTCCCCTCCAGGCCCAATAAAGAGTGCAGGTTCTTCTTGCCCTTTTTAGTGTTAATTTATTTGTAAAAATGCTTTTCATTGTCTTTCACAGAGGTGGCCAGCTTCAGTTCTAGCTGGGCCTTTGACTCTCTAATTTTTTTCCTACATAATCTAACAACTTCCTTGAACATACCTCAAGAAGCCTTCGCCTCCTTCCAAAGGTGATACAGCTTCGTTTTTCCCCTTAAATCATTCAGGAGCTGCTTGCTCATCCAGGCCAGTCACCTTCTCCGCCTGCTCATCTTTTGGCACGTGGGAACTGCCAGTTCCTGTGCCTTCAAGAGCTCCTCTTTGAAGTAGGTCCAACCCTCCTGGACCCCTTGGTTCATGACGGATGCTACCCAGGGAACTTTGTGAATAAGTTTTTTAAACAGGTTGAAGTTTGTCCTCTGGAAGTCCAAGGCAAAGGTTCTGTTGGTGTTCTTCCCTATCTCCCTGCACATTGAAAACTTCACTATCTCATGGTCACTGCACCCTAGGCAGCCTCCCACGATCATGTTTCCCACCAGCCCTTCTCTATTGGAGAACAGTAGGTCAAGCAGAGCCTGACCTCTGGTAGGCTCACTTAACAGGTGCATCAGGAAGCTGTCCTCCATGTGCTCCAGGAATCTTCTGGACTGCCTCCTCTCTGTTGAATTAAGTTTCCAGCAGATATCTGGCAGGTTGAAGTCACCCACAAGGACAAGATCTGATGATCTTGAGACAGCCTCCAATTGCTTATAGAATAACTCATCTGCCTCCTCATCCTGGTTGGGTGGTCTATAACAGACTCCAACCAGGATGTCAGATTTGTTAGGCTGCCCTTTGATATTAACCAACAGGCTCTCAATCTCTTCATTTTCCACCTCAAGTTACACAGTATCACAGTATCACAGTATAACTAAGGTTGGAAGAGATCTCGAGGATCATTGAGTCCAACCTATCAACACAGACCCCATGACTAGACCATGGCACCAAGTGCCATGTCCAATCTCCTCTTGAACACCTCCAGGGATGGTGACTCCACCATCTCCCCGGGCAGCACATTCCAATTACAAACAAATTGCTCAGTGAAGAACTTTCTCCTCACCTCGAGCCTAAACCTCCCCTGGTGCAGCTTGAGACTGTGTCCCCTTGTTCTGGTGCTGGTTGCCTGGGAGAAGAGACCAACCCCTTCCTGGCTACAACCACCTTTCAGGTAGTGGTAGAGGGCAATGAGGTCACCCCTGAGCCTCCTCTTCTCCAGGCTAAACAATCCCAGTTCCCTCAGCCTCTCCTCATAGGGCTTGTGTTCAAGGCCTCTCACCAGCCTTGTTGCCCTTATGTTCTGTGCCAGAGAGTGACTCCCTAATATACAAAGATACCCTTCCTCCTCTTCTCCCTCACCTGTCTCTCCTAAAGAGCCTGTAACCTCCCAGTGTAGCACTCCAATTGCGCTTGTTATCCCACCATGTTTCTGAGATGGCGACTATATCATAGTCACCCTGGTGGACCAGGACTTCCAGATTATCTTGCTTATTGCTCATGCTGCGTGCATTGGTGTATGTGCCCTTCAGCTGGGCTCTCAACTTCTCAATTGGCCCTAATTTGTGCCCCACTCTTTCCTCTCCAGACGGACTGATTTCCTCACCCACTCCCTTCAGACCTAGTTTAAAGCCCTCTTAATGAGCCCTGCCAACTCTAGTTGGCTAGACTCTCTTACACTTACTATATAATTGCACCCCATCAGGATCCAGCAGGTCAGGTGCAGTAAAAGTTGCCCCATGATCAAAGAAACCAAAATTCTGCTGCTGCCACCATCCTCTGAGCCAATTGTTGATGGTATGGGTTCTCCCATTCCTCTCAGTGTGCACCCCTGCCACTGAGGGAACTGAGCAGAACACCACTTGAGCTTCTGCCCCATCAATCAGTTGTCCAAGAGCCTTTAATTGCTTTTTAATCACCCTGGTGCCCTTCTTGTCAATTTCATCACTCCCAGCTTGTATTGCCAGCAGAGGGTAATAGTCAGAGGGCTGGATTCACTTTGGGAGTCTCCTGGTGATGTCCCTAACCCATGCCCCAGGTAGGGAGCAGAACTCCCTGTGGGATGGGTAGGGACAACATATGGGTGCCTCAGTACCCCCAGGAGAGAGTCCCCAACAACTATAACCCTTCTCCTTTTCTTTGTGGAGCTGGTTGTTATAGTTGGTGGGGACTGCTTGGCCTTTGGCATCTCCCTGGATGGTTGTTCCTTGGCCCTGTCATCCCCACTGCCCTCAGCCTGCAGGGCCTCATACTTATTATGCACGGGCAGTGGAAGAGGAGGAGAGGGCCAGGACGGATTTCCCTTGACACCTCTGACAGGGACCTGTATCCATCCCTCCTCATTTCCAGGGACCTTTCCCTCAGCAGGGGAGATCTGTAGAGCCTTGTCCCACATATCTAACTCCCTTTCACTTTCCCATATTGACCTGAGCTTAGATACCTCCTCCTTCAGTTCGGCCACTTCATCCTTCAGCTCCGCCACCAGACTGAGGAGAAAGTTCACCTGGTCACACCTGACACAGGTGTTCTCTCCTTCCCCCTCTATTCCAAGTGTCAGGCTGAAGCACACTCTGCAGCCGGTAGCCTGGACTCCTGCATGCTGATGCAACAACTCTGTCTGGGTAGACGTGGATAAGAGTCTTCCAGCAAAACAGCCAGCATACCAGGCAGCCAGAAGAAAGAGAACAGAATTAGAAAGGAATGTAAGACCATTAAAACTACATCCCACACATCAACCAATGAAATTAATTTAGAATAATCTCTTGTTTTCCTTTTTACACCCTTTTTACACACATTTGCTCAAAAATTTGCAGCTAGCTTTGAAGGCACAGCTTAAAACTGTCACAGTCACCATAACAGCCACATATCAGTTCAGGGGTCTGCTGGCCAAAGTATTGCAGGACAAAGACCTAGTGGAAAGGGGGGCCCAGGACATCAGGGATCACCTTCTCTGTGTGCAGGAGCAATCTATATCAACAAAGACAAAAGCAGAAAGGAATGCAAGGAGACCTGCCTGGATGAGCAAGGAGCTCCTAGACACAGTGTCACACAAAAAGAAACTATACAAGAAGTGGAAGAAAGGACAGCTAGAGTGGACATCATATAAGGAAGCTGTCTTAGCAACAAGAGGCCTGATTAGAAAAGCAAAAGCTCAGTTAGAATTAAATCTAGCCAAGGACCTCAAGTGGAATAACGAAAACTTCTATAGGTATATTAGTGGCAAAAGGAAGACTAAGAAAGCTGTAGGCCCCCTCAGAAAGGACACAGGAGAGCTGCTGACAAGTGATGTAGATAAGGCCAAGTTTCTCAATGACTTCTTCACTTCAGCCTTCCCTGTTAAGGGCTCCAGCCACACTCCCAAAATCTCAGAAGATAATGTCAGGGGCTGAAAGAAGGAACTGCCCATGGTGAGTGAAGATCAGGTTCATGACCATCTGAAGGATTTGAGAGTGTACAAGTCTGTGAGACTTGACAAGATACACCCACAGGTACTGAGGGAACTGATGGATGAGATCATTAAATTGCTATTATATTCCAAAAGTCATGGCAGTCCAGTGAAGTCCCCACTAACTGGGAAAGGAGAAATGTAACCCCCATTTTCAAAAGGGGAAAGAAAGATGATCCAGGGTACTATAGGGCAGTCAATCTCACTCTTGTGCCCAGTAAAATCATGGAGCAGATCCTCCTGGAGGTACTGCTGAGGCAGAAGAATAGTAAATAGGTGATGGGGGACAACCAACGAGGCAAATTGTGCCTGATAAACCTGGTGACCTTCTACGACAAGGTCACAGTGTTGATAGACAAGGGGAGAGCAACCCATGTCATTTGACTGACACAGTTCCACACAACATCCTGATCTCCAAACTGTAAAAGATGGGTCTGATGGATGGACCACTAGGTGGATGAAGAACTGGCTTGACAGCCACATCCAAAGAGTGACTGCCAATAGATCCAAGTCAAAGCTGAGGGCAGTAACAAGTGGAGACTCTCAGGGATCAGTATTGGGACCAGTCTTGTTTAACATATTTGTTGGTGTCATAGACAGTGGTGTTGAGTGCACCCTCAGCAAGTTTGCTGGTGACACCAAGCTCTGTGGTGCAGAAGTCATCCTGGAGGGAACGGATGCCATCCAGAGGGATCTGGACAGGCTGGAGAGGTGGACTCATGCCAACCTCATGAGGTTCAACAAGACCAAGTGTAGGGTCCTGTATCTGGACTGGGCCAATCCCAAGTACTGATATAGGCTGGGCAGTGACTGGCTTGAAAACAGACCTAAAGAATAGGTCTTGGGGAGATAAGAAATTCAATATGAGCTGCCAGTGTAGATTGGCAACTCATGGAGCTGACCACATCCTGGATTGCATCAAGAGAAAAATAGCCAGCAGGTTGAGAACCAACATGGATTTAGGAAGGGCAGGTCCTGCCTGACCAACCTGATCTCCTTCTATGATCAGGTGACCCGTCTGGTGGATGTGGGGAGGCCTGTGGATGTAGTGTACCTGGACCTCAGCAAGGCCTTTTACACTGTCCCACACAGCAAACTGCTGGCTAAGCTGTCAGCTCATGGCTGGACCACAACACTCTGTGCTGGGTTAGGAACTGGCTGGAGGGCCAAGCCCAGACACTGGTGGTGAATGGTCCCACAGCCAGATGGTGGCCAGTCACCAGTGGCATCCCCAGGGATCAGTGCTGGGCCCCATCCTCTTTAATATCTTCATTGATGATCTGGATGAGGGGATTGAGTCAGTCATCAGCAAATTTGCAGATGACACCAAGTTAGGAGCAGATTTTGGTCAGTTAGAAGGTTGAAGGGCTCTGCAGAGGGACCTCGACCGAGTGGACAGATTCCAACAGGATGTCATTCAACAAGTCCAAGTGCTGGGTGCTGCACTTTAGCCATGGCAACCCCATGCAGATCTCCAGGCTGGGGTCAGAGTGGCTGGAGAGCTGCCAAACAGAGAGGGATATGGGGGTGCTGATTGACACCCACCTAAACATGAGCCAGCAGTGTGCCCAGGTGGCCAAGAAGGCAAAAAGGCCAATGGCATCCTGACCTGTATTAGGAATAGTGTGGCCAACAGGAGCAGGGAAGTCGTTGTGCCCCTGTACTATGCATTGGTTAGGCTGCACCCTGAGTACTGTGTCCAGTTCTGGGCCTCTCAGTTTAAGAAGGACATTGAGACACTTGAACGCATTCAGGGAAGGGCAACAATGCTGGTGAGAGGCCTTGACCACAAGCCCTGTGACAAAAGGCTGAGGCAGCTGGGATTGTTTAGCCTGGAGAAGAGGAGGCTCAGGGGTGACCTCATTGCCCTCTACAACTACATGAAGGGGGGTTGTAGCCAGGAAGGGGTTGGTCTCTTCTCCCAGGCAACCAGCACCAGAACAAGGGGACACAGTCTCAAGCTGTGCCAGGGGAGGTTTAGGCTCAAGGTGAGGAGAAAGTTCTTCACCAAGAGAGTCATTAGCTATTGGAATGTGCTGCCCAGGCAGGTGGTGGAGTCACTGTCCCTGGAGGTGTTCAAGAGGAGATTGGACGTGGCACTTGGTGCCATGGTCTAGTCATGAGGTCTGTGGTGACAGGTTGGACTCGATGATCTTTGAGGTCTCTTCCAACCTTAGTGATACTGATACTGATACTGAGGCAGGTAATTTTCACCCTCTGCATGGCTCTTGTGAGACCGCCACCCGGAGTACCATGTCCAGTTCTGGAGCCCCTATTACACAAAAGACATGGACATGCTGGAATGTGTCCAGAGAAGGACCGCAAGGGTGTCTATAGAGCTGGAGCACCAATCCTATGAGGACAGACTGAGAGAGTTTGGGATATTCAGTCTGGAGAAGAGAAGCCTCCGAAGAGATCTTATTGTATCTTCCAGTATCTTAAGGGGGCCTAAAAGAAAGCTGGTGAGGGACATTTTAGGGCAGCATGTAGTAATAGAACTAGGGGGAATGGATCCAAGCTAGAAGAGGGGAGATTTAGATTAGATGTTAGGAAGAAGTTCTTCACTTTAAGGGTGGTGAGACACTGGAATGGGTTGCCCAAAGTGGTGGTGGAAGCCCCATCCCTGAAATTTTTTAAGGCCGGGCTGGATGTGGCTCTGGGTAAACAGATCTAGTGTGAGGTGTCCCTGCACATGGCTGGAGGATTTGAACTAGATGATCCTTGAGGTCTCTTCCAACCCTGACAATTCTGTGATTCTACAAATGACTCCCAAATATCCTTGAACAGTCTCTAGTGATTAGTTATTAAAGAACAAGTTTCTTAATTATGACATAATATTTTTCAGCTTTATCTATTTAGTGTGACTCTGACTGTAAGATTTAAAGCAGGTCTACTGTGAGAAATGTCCTTGGTTTGGTACTCAAAGATCATGATTAGACCATGAAGTCTTTTCTCAGATTAAATTTCTTTAGTTGCTCACTATATGACCTTTTTTTTTTTTTTTTTCTGTGTTAAAGACATTTCCTTAATCCTTTTGAGTCAATTCTTTCTATGTGATCAGTGATCTTAAAATCAGGACCACGTTGGAGGTAGTTCTGCAGTCTTGCTGTAGCTATGTATAGTCAGGTAAAAAATAATCTGTGAAAGGCATGGAAATAGTAAGGTTTCTTTGGTAAGGGGGGGCAACTCAAAATATGGCATTGCATAGGATGCAATTTAGAATTCAAATTTCAATTTGCAAAATGGTTTGCAATAAACTCTTTCTCACTGATTGCTATACTTCCCTACTTGTACTTGGCATTTTCCTGTTTAAATGCAACTTGAGCCTGTGGTAACTTCCACCATAGTTTTATTCTTTCAGCAAGTTTCCAAACCAAGACATTAGATCTCTCTTATCTGTTTTTCAGAATATTATCTCCTGTACTTCTAGCGCAGTCTCCATTTTTTATTTCTAGATATGCACAGCTGATCAACCTATAGAACCATGTGCAACTTACTTGCATTTATCCTTAAATGCTTCAAATTTGGATTAATTTGGAATAATTTATGCCTTTGCTTAAAAACACGCTTCTATGTTGTTGGTAAAACAACAAAAATATTTAATAACATGATGCCACTCCTTTTAGAATTTTGGTAGAAACATATCCTTTAAATAACAGTTTTCTTTTTGGAATATATTCCCAGTATATTTTAATCATTTAGCATTTTCTTATTTCTCTCATAGTTCTGAGAAAATTATTTAAATTTTCTCTTAACTGAAATTGATTCTTGACTCAATCATTCACGTTTAGCTTGACTTGGCATATAAAGCTAGTTGATACAATATAGAATCCTAGAACAGTTGGGTTGGAAGGGATCTCTGGAGGTCATCTAGTCCAATCCCCTCTGCACTAAGCAGGGGCATCTTCAGCTAGATCAGTTTGCTCAGAGTCCCATTGAGTTTGACTTTGAATATCTCCAGGGATACGGCCCAAATCACCTCACTGGGCAATCTGTTCCAGTGTTCCACCACCCTCATGGTAAAGAACCTGTTCCTAACAAGTTCCAATCTAAATATGATCTTCTGTAGTTTGAAGTCATTGTGTGTCATCCTGTCACTACAGGATTTTGCAAACAGTCTCTCTCTATCCTTCTGTGCTGGGTTGAGGCAGCCCCCTTCCCCACCCCTGGCAACAATAAACACTCAGACAAACGGATTGCAAAAGTGATGGAAAGTTTAAATAGAAAGCAGTGAACTTTTACAGAAAAGCAAAGGCACAGTGATAAAGAAAGATCCCAAAGCAGACCCAAAGAAATCCCATCCCCACCTGAGGGTACACCCGAGACCCCCAGGGCTCCTTCTTCCCCCTCCCACTGCTAGGCTAGTCTCAGCTGGCCAGATCTGAGACTGCCCATCCCCGTGGCCTTGGGCCTAGCCAGGCCCAAAGCCAGGAAACATCTCCCCAGTTACCGGCTGACGAAGGAGGAAGAAAAGAGATAGTGCTAGACTCCGCACTGGATCTTATAGTGGTGCAAAGGATTGTGGTATGAAATACTACATCATTTCCTGTGTCCACCCCTGGGCTGGATTTCTGGACACAGGAAGTAAACATTGCAGGGGGGCACCCAGCTCAAACTGTAACACCTTCTTGTAGGTCCCATTCAGGTACTTGAAGGACACTTTTAGGTCTCCCTGGAGCCTTCTCTTTTCCAGGCTGAACAACCCCAGCTCCTTCAGCCTGTCTTTGTAGCACAGATGCTCCAAATCCCTGATCATTTTCATGGCCCCCCTATGGATCTGCTCCAGCAGGTCCATGTCCTTCCTATATTGAGGGCTGCAGACCTGCATGCAGGTGAGGTCTCTACAGAGCAAAGTAATATATGTAAACTTCAGACAGGAATTTGTGACTTTGCTACATAACATTAAGAGTGAGGAATAAGAGTAGTACAAAGTCATTATAGTAAATTTGGCTGAAATCTAGGTAACTGATAAGGCCCATAGATGTCTTAAAATCTAAGAACTGCCACAAATCAAGTCTTTTATGCTACAAATGAATGCCACAGGTGTTGGTGGTCAGGAAAAAAAGTCACAAAGAAACTAGAAGATGGTGGAAAGATTTCTGGGTTGCAAGAAAAAAACCCACCAACCATGTCACTTAGTAAACAAGCTAATAATGTTTTAACATAACCATATCTAATACAACATAGCCTACCTTACACCAGGGCCCCACTGAACTGTGGTGTTGAAGGTGATCAAGTCAACATGGAAACTCAAAAAATTTAAATGATCTTTGGTGCACAAGTGAAAAATAACAGAGAAGAAATAATTGTAACACATTATTTATACGACAAATAAATTACACCAACTGACCAATTCACTAACCAGAATTAGAAAAATATTCCAGAAGCAGATACAGCTCCAGAAGAGAGTTGAGAAATGGTAGGGAATCCAAAGAAGAATTACAGAACTATTCGCTGTCTGGAAAATAAGCCTTTTCAAGAGTCACCTAGATCATTTGACATAGTTTAACAAGCAAGTATAAATGTGCAAGCACACAGAAATGAAGTATCTCTAGGAATAATGCTAATTGATAGAAAATTTCATAGAATCATAGAATCATAGAATCAATACGGTTGGAAGAGACCTCAAAGATCATCAAGTCCAACCTGTCACCCAAGACCTCATGACTACTAAACCACAGCACCAGTGAGGCTCAGAAAAAAAATACTCAGTCCTTAAATGGATCAAGAGATCATCCAGAGCTACAAGAGTAATGGTTTAAGTAGCAATAATGTTGTGTGCTGCAGGAACCAATCTAATCTGTAGCTAAGGAGGCTGCTGAAGCAAACACACTTGTCTTAAAGGTTCTTTCACTCCTACAGCCATCAGGCACTCAGCATGAAAAGTACTGTCACTGTCCAAGATCCATTCTTTTCAATCACCTGCTGCAGTGTCAGCTTTCACATTCATGAGGCAGCACAGTTCAGTCTGCACCCCATCCCACTCCCAAACAGAGTGAAGGCAGGATCGATTTCAGAATGGAGAAAAAGTTACTGTATTCCCCTCCATGTCCACTAATGAGGGGAGGTTGTTCTTGCCCCCTCCTTTTGCCATTAATTTATTTATAAAAACATTTTTTATTTTCTCTGATATGTTGGACTTGATGATCTCAATGGTCTTTTTCAACCTGGATAATTCTGCGATTCTGTGATCATTCCTGAATAGCATGTTTGATAGGAAACCCAGGATAAATGGTGGGAGGACTGTATTTTCAAAGCCTCTCAAAATCTGCAAAATTATAAAATCAGTATGACTAGCAAAAATTAAAATATTTACAGAGAGTATCTTGAGCTTCATCCAGATTTCAGGCAGGAAAAGTCCTCCCTTTGACATATGAAACATAACCTATGCTAAAAAAAGCAAACAAGCAAACAACCAAAAACCAAATCCCAAACACTAATGTTTGAAAACACACAAAAAAGACATAAAGGATTTATGACAGTTTTTAAGAATGCTGCAAAGATAAGCATGCAAATAAAGCAACCAGACAATTCCTGAATTTGTGTAGCAGCCTTTCCTGCATTTTTGATAATACCTGCTCATCTTTGGCTCATGTTTCTTTAGCATTGTGACAGCTGAAAATAAAATACTAAAAAGAAAGAAGCTCTAGGCAGAGGTAAAAGTTTGTCTTCTGCCTTACATACCTAAAGAATACATGCAAAAAATCTGATTCCCAGTTCTTAGAAAAGAATTACCAAAGATCATAGTATTTTCTTTTCCCTTACAGCTCTTAAATCAAGAAAGGAGATTTTTACGTTAGAAATAGAGCTTTAAAAAAAAAAAAAATTAAAAAAGCTGCAAAAATCCCCCAAGCAACACAACAACAACAAACCCAACCAATAAAAAAAAAAACCCAAACCCCAAAACACAACCAAAATAAAAACCCAGATATAATTTATTCCTTCTAAGTTCAGACTGGGTGAATGAAGCATTCACCTCAATTTTTAAATCTATCTCCTATCTCGAACATGGAACACACTTCCTTGCTATAATGACACCACCTTCTACAATTAAAATGTAACTGCTGTAGTAAAAATATATGCTATTGAATATTGTTATCAATAACAATACTTTAAAGAAATTTAATTTTTTTTTCCAGATAGTTAAAAGCTGCTCCCTCTTCAGTCATGCATTCTGTAATCATATGCTTAATGTGGAACTATCCCCAAGCATTCAACTAAAACAAATACCTAAATCTGTATCTCCATGTGTGCTGGAAGCACTTCACTGAGCAGCCAGATTGTTGAGAGTAGCTGAAAATACACCTTTGTAATGTAGTCATGGTTAGTTTTTGTAGGAGTGTGTGCTTTTTTGTCAGTTAACTTCATGTGAAATCTATTTTTATTTTAAAAAATCGTTGAATACAAGCTTCCCAGTGTTTAGCTTCAGAAGCAGGCTCAGGGGAGACATTATTGCTCTCTACAAGTAGCTGAAGGGAGGTTGTAGACAGGTGAAGCTGATATCTTCTCCCAAGAAACCAGCACCAGAACAAGAGGACACACTCTCAAGCTGCACCAGAGGATGTTCAGATGGGATGTTAGGAAGAAATTCTCCACAGAGAGAGTGATTGTCCATTGGAATGTGCTGCCCGGGGAGGTGGTGGAATCACCATCATTGGAGGTGTTTAGGAGGAGACTTGATAGGGTGCTTGATAAGGTGCTTGGTTTAGTTGATTAGATGGTGTTGGATGATGGGTTGGACGCGATGATCTTGAAGATCTCTTCCAACCTGGTCTGGTCTGTTCTATTCTATTCTATTCTATTCTATTCTATTCTATTCTATTCTATTCTATTCTATTCTATTCTATTCTATTCTATTCTATTCTATTCTATTCTACTCTATGAGTGCTAGCATCTATAGCTATGTCTTAAACCTCTATACAGCTATCTTTTGTAGAAACAACTTAGAAATGGTCCAGATATTTGACTGAATTCAGTAAATAAAAGCAGGAGACATAATTTGCATACCATCAAATCTCTTATATTTCAACTACCTCTTTATTTTCACACATTGTCTGGAAGATGTTGCACTTTGATTTAAATTGCTGAGCTAAATGGGAACAATACATGTGACATAGTTCTAATTAAAAATAACCCAGTACAATTAGCAGTCCCTGACACATTGACAAGCCCTAAATTTATCCTTTTAAATTTCAACTTGTTTGCTTAATCTAAAAGTTTTGTCATATGTGCTTTTAATTTAGTAAAATAAATTCTGTGAATCCAAATATTTGGCAACAACATATCCAGTGTTGCCTTCTTCTTCAAGTTCATTGGAATAATATTTTTAATTCTGCCATAATAACTATGTATAGCTCATAACGGTAGAATTAGATATTAGGATTCTTTTGTTGTTTTTTTTTGTGGTTGTTGTTGTTGGTTTTTCTGGTCTTAGTGTTTTTTTAACAGCCTGTGTGTGAAAGTAGCCTTTATATAATGTCGAGATGCAAGACGCCTGCAAGACTGGTTTACTTGCAGTGTCATAGGAGTATCATAGTATCAGTCAGGATTGGAAGGGACCACAAGGATCATCTAGCTCCAACCCCCCTGCCATAGGCAGGAACAACCCACATTAGATCAGGCTGTCCAGAGCCTCATCCAGCCTAGTCTTAAACACCTCCAGGGACAGGACCTCAACCACTTCCCTGGACAACCCATTCCAGGGCTTCACCACTCTCACGGTGAAGAACTTCCTCCTCACATCCAGCCTGTATCTCCCCACCTCCAGCTTCATTGCATGGTGGTTATTATGAAAGTGTAAGAAGTGCTGTGTCAATGGGAATTCACATGATGATTCTAGCTTATCAAACAAAGAGGAAGCTGTTAATAGAACACCAACACTGGAGCTGAAAAGACATAAAAGTGATACAATCCATTAGGGAAAGAGTACAAAAGACAAATTCTAATTGTTCACATTCTTCAAATGCCAACATGTTTTTCAACCAGCAGTGTGAAGCATTCTATTTTATAAACCTGAGTAATACTTTTTGAATATAAAAATAAATTAATATTGATAGTTTTTCCTTTTCTAAAATTTCAATTAAAAGGGGTGTTTTTTGCATTCAGGTTGCTCGCTAAATGACCATCTCCTATTTGTTACATAAATTATTTAATGGATACCAGTAAAATTGGTAAAGTGGTTTATTTATGGAAGTACTTTGGTATTCAGCCAACTCTCCATCGCTTGCTTGTTTGTAATGTCTAAACCAGAAAGTGTTAACTATCTGGAAAACAAACTGATGCCTTATTTTACACGTATTTTTTCCAGATATTCTGATGACGACAGTCCTTGTGGACTCAAATTTCAACCAAGTGTAAGACTACCTATGACAGTATAGTAGAGGACACCTTTTTTTAAAGGATATCATTCTAAAATTATGGAACTCCTTCAGAATGTTATATTTCATAAATATTATCAAGCATTATTCCAAATAAACAGTTACATAAAAACTTTATCATCCAGAGTTTTATTGTGCCCAGTTTTAAAATCAAATTTAATCGTTACACAGGAAAAAAGACAAATAAATTTTAGTCCTGAATTCAGTGAGAACTTCCTTTGTTCCTTAATTGTAGGGCTACTATTAAATCGGAAAATTTACAAACAGGTGTTAATTAAGTAGCTTCAGTGAGAGCTTAAGGAAATAAGAAAATTAATTTGCATATTTCTCTGGTGTACAAAGTATTAATTAAAGTGTTTAAAAGTATTTTTACAATGCCATTCAGTTGAGTCCTGATAATTTGCTGATTTTCCAATTCATTCTATTAACATGGGTTTTAAGGTTATGAATAGAAAAGAAAGATATTGCAAGAGAAGGCAAAGATTAGTACCACAGAGATTTTAACCCTGTGATTTTGTGTTTAGCTTTAGATTACATGATTCATTAGAAGCCTTGCATAGCAATGAAAAGTGAAACATCAAAACAATGTGGGGAAAAGAAGTTAACTTGTAGGTTGCATTAAAAAAGGCATTTCTGATTAACTAGTTCAGTGAGATAACACTTTCTTAAAGAGCTTCATAACTGGTCCATTTGTTGTGGTAGTGGCAAGCAGGCCCACCACAAATGCAGACAGGCCCTGACATGTCTAGACATGGTCCCCCTCTTCCCCCCTTCTTCCTGCAGAAATCTGGGTAATGTGGGAAGAGGAACAAAAGAGAGGCCCCAACATGGCTGGGTAAACAACTCTACTTCTAGGGTAAGAGCATGTATACTGGCCACTGCTCCCTGACCAGGCCTATGATTCTACCTTTTATAGCCACAGCCTGGCAGAACCCCATTGTTGGAGAATGGCCTAGAGAGAGAGGACAGGGACCCATAGAAGCATTACACAACCCAGGCTTTGAGGCTGATCAGGCTATTAGCATAAGAATTGGCCGAGCTGGAGGTCGATCAGCAAGCTTTCAAGGACAGCCTGCCCTTGAGAACTTGATAAACAACTTGGGTGGAGCTGAGAGCCAGGGAGAAGAGGAAGTAAACCACAAGTAGGAGGTGTATGTGAGCATGACCTTTTGCGTTAGAGCCAATAAGACAATGATGAGTAGGCATACATTATCGTTCAGTTATAAAAGTCTGATGTGAACCCAATAAAGTTGAACTTGCTTTATCACTCATATTGAGTTGACCACTTGTTTTGCCAAGGGAAAACTCCTCCGCAGGTGGCACCTGAAACAGGGACCAAGATATGAAAAAGTCGTAGGAGGACGCGGCTCGGATGCAGTGCCAGTAGCAGTGACCAGCGGGCATCTTGAAAAGAGGACTGCCTAGACCAATTGGAACGAGGTCTGCACTGTCTGAGGAGGGCTACCATCGTGGAAGGACATGGGGTCGCGGATTGACGCAGAGCTGCATAGTAACGAACGTGGAAAGACGCAGAGCGAAGAAAGAAGCGGAGCGTGGAGGGACACGGAGCACGGAGGGACGCATAGCGTGGAACAGCGCGCAATAGATGAAGAGGATAAAGAGGTACCTCTCTCCTTTTTATGACGCTTTTTAGAAAGGCTGCAAGTAGGGTTCCCGCTGAAGCACTTACTGGGACTGTTAGCATTTGGAGCAGCCAAGGGCTGTTTTGCCACCCCTGAGTCTTATTTTCAAGAGAGGGAGTGGGCAAAGTATGGAGAGATACTTTGGAACTTAGTCATAGATGAGGATAAGAATGCCCAGAAATTCATGAAGCCATGGCGAGAGACAATTAACTGTATAAGGGAATTTAAAGTGGAAGACGAACTAATTGCCATGGTGATGCAACCGCCGCCCCTCTCTCGAAGAGACTATAGAGGGACTGTTTGGTCTTGGGAGAGATTATACGGCTAAGCCACCCACGGGCTGCTCCATACCGGTTGTTCCACCTAACAGACAACCTTCTCCAGTGAGCCCACTTTCACCACCTTCGTGTCCGGCACCACAAACACTTTCTTCTCGAGAAGAAGAACTTCCACCATCACCAACAGCGCCTCCCCCACCACCTAATGTTGAGATCGGTATTCAAGTATCGCAGGGCGATAAGAGTGATAATAGCGATAGTGACAGTGATAAGGAGCTATCGGGTAGAATCAACAAATTGATACTAGAGGGAAAGAAAAGAGGAGGGGTCCAGCAACGGGCCCGGAAACCAGTTGAGGACCCTGCGAGTAAGGTCTCTCATAGGCGATGTAATAGGGTGGACTGGGTAACAATGACTAGGGAGGCAGCGAAGGGAGGTGACTTGAAATTAGTAGAAGACTTAATGGCACAGGCTTTTCCTGTAGTGTATACTCGGGACCCCGAGGGCAATATGTTAGGAGAACACCATCCATTAGATTGGAAAATATTGTCACAAATAAGGGCAACAGTAAATGAGAGTGGCTTGCATGGTGAACCCGCACAGCAGATGCTGAACTCTATTTGGTCTACTGGCATTCTTTGCCCTGACGATATTAAGACTGTAATGTGGCTGATATTGTCTCAGTTGCAGGTACTATTGTGGCAAACTCATTGGCAAACACAATGTGAAATTTGTGAAGCCACACCTCGTGAAATCAATGATCCCCTAAATGGGGTAATAGTGGCCCAACTAATGGGAACGGGGCAATTTGCCACCACGGATATACAGGTCCGCCTCGGGCCATAAGTGAATATGGAGAGCATGCGGAAGACAAGGCAAGCCTTACGGCTAGTGAAAACTGCCCCATTAGTACCGTCATATATGTCAGTCAAACAAGGTTCGGAGGAGGCGTTTGCTGATTTTGTGGACAAAGTTTGTAATGTCATTAATAGGGCTGATGTCCCAGATCACATGAAAGGCACCCTGCTTAAACAGTGTATACTTGAGAATTGTAACGCAAAAAACAGAAATATATTGGTCACATTACCGAGTACAGCGACAGTTGAGGACATGTTGGAGAGAATGTCCCGGGTTCCATTTGGAGCCCAGGCATTTGTCTTAGAGACTGTTCAGCAGTTTGGGAAATAGCCAGGGCACAAAGGCAGGCATTTGCCATGGTAGCTCCTCTCAATCCACCTAGCCAGGAGGAGGGAAGAGATACTTTTGCTACAGGGTACTGACCCTGCTGCTGCTGTCCAGTTTTCTACAGAGCAACTTGATGTTATCTGCAAATTAGGGTCACTGATTGCACAACGCTGGGTTGAGCGTCGAGATCCAGACTTAACAGTGGATGTTACTGTGCTCCAAGGACAAAGACAGCTCCTAGGTGCATTGATGCAATGCAAAAAGAAAAAGGGGGAGAGTACGGTATTGGAGTGTTTTTTCTTTACCTCATTGCAGCCAAAAACAACTATCCAAAAAAAAATACTCTTGAACTTGTTGCCGTTTTTTGGGCCTTTTCAAAGTGGTTACAAAGCCCTTTGAATGTGGTCACGGACTCTCTTTATGTGGCAGGACCTTGTCATAGGATCCTCAGGAGCTAGAACTTTTGGGATCTCAGGAGGTAGGGAATAACACAATTGGACTCAAACGTGTTTTGTGTTTGGTGATAGATTTCAAAGCTCGGCAGCTGCTGCAGATTTGCTGCAGTGACCACTCCCACAAATAAGGTGGGATCAGCCACATTTTGTTAATGAGTCAGGGTGGACAGTTGTGTCCCCACAAGGAAGGATGATAATTCCTTTGTTGTTTGGTTGCAGTCTGTATTTGGTAATCTTTCTCCCTGGTTAAAGGGATTGTTTAAGGAGGGGCTGTGCTGGTTAGGAATAATTCTGTTGATGTTAATTGTATTGAGACTTGTTTATGGTTGCATTATGCATAGAGTAGATAAAGTAACTGCCAAAGCCTTGATTGTGCAAAAAGAAAAAGGGGGAATTGTTGGAGAATGGCCTAGAGAGAGAGGACAGGGACCCATAGAAGCATTACACAACCCACGCTTTGAGGCTGATCAGGCTATTAGCATAAGAATTGGCCGAGCTGGACCTCGATCAGCAAGCTTTCAAGGACAGCCTGCCCTTGAGAACTCGGTAAACAACTTGGGTGGAGCTGAGAGCCAGGGAGAAGAGGAAGTAAACCACAAGTAGGAGGTGTATGTGAGCATGACCTTTTGCGTTAGAGCCAATAAGACAATGATGAGTAGGCATACATTATCATATGGTTATAAAATTCTGATGCGAACCCAAAAAAGTTTAACTTGCTTTATCACTCATATTGAGTTGACCGCTTGTTCCATCATGGGAAAACTCCTCCACATCCCTTTTCATTGGTGTTGTCGGTTTGAGAGGAAGGCCCAGCCTTCTCCCCCCGACGAAGAGAGGGAAAAAAAAAAATGAAAGAAACCACAGCTAAACACAGCCGGATGAGCAAAGGAACACTGTATTTACAAGTGGTTTTAGGGGCTGTTGGGTATATATACACAATTTACAGTATTTACAATATATACACAGAAATATACAGCGAAGTAACACAGGAATGAGATTCCCCTCCCCCTGCTGGAGGAGGATTCCCCCCCTGTATCCCCTTCTCTCCCCTTTACTCCCCAGAGACGGTTAGAACGAGAGGAAAGGAGCAGTTGTTAATTAAAAGCAATTATAAATTAGAGCAAAATATTAGTAGGTTTGCAGGCCTCACGCTTATCAGTCCATGGTCAGTCTGGCAGAGAGCCTAGAAGCCACAGGCTGCAAAAAGGGAGAAGGGAAAGTGCAAACTGAGGAGAGCCTCAGCTGGACTCAAAACTTAAAGCTGCACTCTACCAATCCACCAATGAAATTAGTTTAGACCTGTCCTTTGTTTATAAAATATTCAGCCATATTGTCCCTATCTTAAAGGCACCACCTCAAACGGTCACAGTCCACCCCTTCTAAACAATTTCATTGGCTGTTCATACTGTCCATCCAATCCAAGACAATATTTACAGTTTGTAAGTAAAGTTCATAGTCCATTCCGGCTATAATCAGATGTAGATGATTCAAAAAGTCCAAGAAAATCAGGAAATGAGAAAAATGGAAAACAGTTAATTTCTTCACTGACAAAGCGAAGAAAAGGGAAACAGGGATTCTCAGGGTCTCTTAGTTGACTCAGGGCTCTCAGGGTTCTCAGGGTTCGTGCACCGTAGATTCTTCCTTTGGATGCGATGTAGCTCTACAACAGTTTGAAATTAAACTCCTTCAGCTAAAGTTAAATTTCTTTGTGGAATACACTGAATTTCACCATTCTCTTGCATTACCCAATAAGTGTGACCTGGACCTTCAGCTGAAACCATGCCTTGGACATGTTTAGCCTCTCCTGAGTGAGAAAATACCCAAACAGTTTTACCTAACAGATTCTTTTCTCTAACAACAGGAACTCTATCACCTTCTACTTTCTGTAGCAGATCCGAATGTGCAGGTCCAGCTCGGTTCACTGAACCTCTACTATTTATCAGCCAGGTTGCTTGTGCTAAATGTTTTTTCCCAGTTTTTCAAAGATCCACCCCCCAAGCTTTAAGAGTGGTCTTCAACAAACCGTTGTAGCGTTCAATCATCCCTGAAGCTGGTGCATAGTAAGGAATATGGAATATCTACTCAATACCGTGCTCTTTTGCCCAGTTCTTCAAAAGGTTGTTCTTGAAATGAGTTCCGTTGTGTGATTCAATCCTCTCTGGAGTTCCATGTCTCCACAGGATTTGTCTCTCCAGACCGAGAATGGTGTTGCATGCAGTTGCATGTGGAACTGGTTAAGTTTCCAACCATCCAGTGTTTGCCTCTACCATAGTAAGCACGTATTGCTTACCAGAACGAGAACGTGGTAGAGTGATATAGTCAATCTGCCAAACTTCACCATGCTTGTATTTGGACCATCTGTCACCATACCACAAGGGCTTAAGTCGCTTTGCCTGCTTAATAGCAGCACAAATGTCACAGTCATGGATGACTTGTGTGATAGCATCCATGGAAATGTCTATGGATGTGTCACGAGCCCACTGGTATGTTGCATCTCTGCCTTGATGTCCTGACGAATCGTGAGCCCACCGAGCCAAGAATATCTCACCTCGGTGTTTCCAGTCGAGATCAAGATTAGAGTCCATGTCTACTTGAGAAACTCTTGCAGTTAGATCTGCCTGATGGTTGTGTTGCTGTTCCTCAGTAGCTTTGCTCTTAGGAATGTGAGCATCGATGTGTCACACTTTCAATGCAATTCTCTCGACTCGATCAGCAACGTCCTACCACAGGTTGGCTGCCCAAATGGGTTTTCCTTTCCTCTGCCAACCACTCTTCTTCCAGTTCTTTAGCCAACCCCATAGAGCATTGGCTACCATCCATGAGTCGGTGTAGAGGTAAAGCTTTGGCCATCTCTCATGTTCAGCTACGTCAAGAGCTAGCTGGACAGCTTTTACCTCTGCAAACTGACTGGATTCTCCTTCTCCATCCTTTGCCTATGCAACTCAGTGCGTTGGACTCCACACTGCAGACTTCCACCTTCGCTTGTTTCCAACAAGACGACAGGAACCGTCTGTGAACAAAACATATCTCTTTTAATCATCAGAAAGGTCATTGTAAGAAGCTTCTTCAGCACGAGTTACTTTCTCCTCTGGAGGTTTAGCACAGTTGGTAACTTCAGGCGAAATTAAGATCACCTCCACTAGACCAGATCTTTCAAGATTTCCCATTCAAGCTCTCTGTGTTATCAGAGCCATCCACTTAGACCATGCTGAGTCTGTGCAATGATGTGGTGTGGAGCCTTTGCCTTTGAACATCCAATTCAAAACTGGTAATCTGGGAGCTCAGAGAAGCTGTGATTCAGTTCCAATTACTTCAGAAGATGCTTCTACTCCTTCATAGGCAGCTAGAATCTCTCTTTTGGAGTATAATTAGCCTCTGAACCTCTGTAACCTCGACTCCAGAAACCAAGAGGTCGTCCGCGTGTCTCACCTGGAGCTTTTTGCCACAAGCATCAGGTTGGACCATTGTCATTTGCAGCCGTGTTCAAAATGTTCTTAATGTCAGGAACATCTTGGACAGGTCCCAGACCCATTGCTTGAACTACCTCTTGCTTTATCTGGTCAAAGGCTGTTTGTTGTTCAAGTCCGCAGTGGAAATTGTTTCTCTTTCAAGTCACATCATACAGAGGTTTCAAAATTTGACTGTATCCAGGAATGTGTGCAGTCTCCAAAATCCCACTATCCCCAAGAAACGTAAGGTCTATTGTTTGTTTGTGGGATTTGCCATGATAGAGACTCTGTTTACCACATCTACTGGAATGTGTTGGTGTCCATCCTGCCACTGCACTCCCAGAAACTGAATCTCTGTGGTAGGTCCTTTCACCTTGTCTCGCTTGATGGCAAAACCTGCATTCAGAAGAATGTCAATGATTTTGTTACCTTTCTCGAAGACTTCCTCAGCAGTTTTACCCCAGACGATGATATTATCGATGAACTGGATGTGTTCTGGAGCACCATCTTTCTCCAGGGCATCGTGGATCACTGCATGACAGATGCTTGAGCTGTGGATCCAGCCCATTGGCAATCTGTTGAAAGTGTACTGGATTCCTCTCCAGGTGAAAGCAAACTGAGGCCTGCATTCCTCTGCTATGGGAATACAGAAAAATGCATTAGCAATGTCTATGGTAGCATACCATTTGGCCTCTTTGGATTCCAGCTCATACTGGAGTTCCATCCTGTCTGGTACTGCTGCACTCATAGGTGGTGTTACTTCATTTAGGGCTCGGTAGTCTACCGTCAGATGCCAGTCTCCATTCTGCTTTTGCACAGGCCACACTGGACTGTTGAAAGGGGAATGAGTTTTGCTGACGACTTTCTGACTCTCCAACTGATAAATCAGGTTCTGAATGGGCAACAAAGAGTCACGGTTGGTTCTGTATTGTCTGTGATGCACAGTCTGAGAAGCAACTGGCAATTTAATGTCCTGTATCTTATGTTGTCCCACAACTGCAGATTCATCAGAAAGTTCAGGTCTAACAGACAGCTTTAGTTTTTGTCCATCAATTTCTGCAGAAGCTACTCCAAAAGCCCATTTGTAACCTCTAGGGTCTTTGAAACGCCCTTCTCTCAGAAAATCAATTCCCAAAATACAAGGTGCATCAGGTCCGGTCACAACTGTATGCTTCCTCCATTGTTTACCAGTTAAACTTATATTAACCTTACTTAACTCTTGAGATCCACCAATGACTCCCAGAATAGTTATAGACTCTGATCCCTGATAATTTGATGGCATTATGGTGTACTGAGCTCCTGTGTCAACCAAGGCCCTGTACTTCCGAAATTGTGAAGTGCCAGGCCACTGGATGTACACATCCCAATAGATTCTATTATCTCTGTTATCCCTCTCCTCCCCCTGGCGGGAGGCAGGGCACCCCTAGTTATGGGGAACATGCCCACATGTGCATTGCGCACAGTGTGCAGTGTTATAGCTTTGCATGTTATAACTGGAGCCACTGTGGGAGCTGCTAGAGTTGTTCTGGGGAACTGTGGAAGTAACAGCTAACCTTCTGGTATTGCTACCTCGGGTTCTGCCACTTTGCAGTTCCCCTAGTGTCCTGAAAAGATTAGAAGTTGGTTGGCCATCCCAGCGGTTCATGTTCTCACCAAACTGATCACGCAGAGTTATCCAAATAGTTCTACGTGATTGCCTTGGCGGTCTGTTTTGGAATGATCTGTTTTGGAATGACCTGTTTTGGAATGACCTCCTTGGAGGACGTGTATTCCTCACAGATGAAACTTGTATCCACCTGGAGGAAGAATTAAAATTATCCTTCTGTGCCAATTGGTATATGGAATCTTTCAGATCCTTCATGCAACTCTCAATTTTTCCAGACAGAGTTTCAATGGCTGAAACCAAAGAAACACATGTCATGCTATCCTCCATAATTTCTTGACACAATTCTGCTTGCCAGAATATTTGCATAATTAGAAGGAGCAAGTTTGATGATCTTTTTAGCAAGACCAATACCCACAGGAATGTCATCAGGATTCAGAGTTTCATGTTCACCATAGAGTAGCTCTCTAACAGCAAATTCTCTGAGGCGCTTAATTCCCTCATCTATGGTAGTCCAGGGCTTAGGATTCCATGGAAGATCATCTCGGGAAGGGTATCTCAGGGCAACTGCCATTGAGAGGTGTATCCACAGATTAACCTTACTGAGAACCTTGCCTAGATGTCTATCTATTCCATTATCCCTCGAGAGAGTTCCTAGCTGAGCTGTTGACTTGTTGCCAACCATTAGAGCTGGAGCACCTGTATCATAACACCTACTAAGCCAAGTTAGAACTGGCTCCTTATCTGCTCTGGTGTAATCTTTACGGACATTTTTTAACTCTTCCCGTAGTGAAGACCAGTCGGAAATATCATCCCCCGTCCATCTACCACATCTTCCTCAACTTGTTGTCCAAACAATCCTGCCGCCACTCTCTTAAGGATCTCTTTAAGCTGAGAAGCACCACTGCTAGCTTCTGTCCTAGCTGAATCTTTATGCTGTTTTGATCTCACTAACTCAGCTAGATCTTTAAAACAAACCTTCTCTTCCTCCTCAGCAGGATCTTTTCTAGTAGAGCGCCCCTCACCAGGATCAGTCTCCTGCTCTTCTCCTCCGTTAGCTCCTGGATCATCTTTGGTCTTTCCACTTCTAGTCTTTAAAACTGCTACTTGCTTAATTGGAGCTGTGTTTGAATTTACAACCACCTTAACAGAAGCTGACAGGTTCTGAGACAGATCAGCTGCTGTGAGAATGGCTTCCAGTCCCGCCATGCAAGAAGGTGGAAATGACCTTGCCCCATTTATGTCTGAAGAAGAAGAAGGAGGAGGAGGAGAAGGAGGAGGAGCCACCATTTTGGCAGTTGCTGCTGCCCCTGGCAGCTTGCCAGAATCAGCTGCAAAACTGTTCAGAGCAGATTTTCCAATAGATTTTTTATCGTTCTTTTTTCCTGAAAAGAAGAAAGTCAGGTAGTCGACTGTGGCTCAGTTGGTAGGGCATGAGACTATGAGTGTTGAGATCATGGGTTCGAATCCTGCAATGGGCTGAAGCCAGAAGTACTCTGCCTCTTTTTTGATCTAGGCTTAATAACAAAACACGCTCTGCACACCTTTCTCTCCCGACACAAAGAAACAGCAGATACACATTAATTATCACTGAGAGCAGGATTACACACATCAAATAAATCACCTTTGGATCCCAGACATCACTTAAAGTTACTCTTTTCCTTACTGGGATCTTAAACTCTTTTCTCTCAATCGGGAGAGTGCTAGAGGTCACATTCCTGTATCTCGCTGGCCAGAAAAAATCCACGCAGCATCCATACAGAAGCCTGACCCTGTACATGAACCACAAATAAATTTTGTGCATCAAATATTTACCTAGGTAATCCAGAATCAAACCCAAACAATATCTGTAGACCGGAGCCCCAAAAATTGAGAAAAACAGACGCTCCAAAATCCACAGCACCTTCATGTTTGCTAGTCTGGCTAGAGCAAGCAATAAAGCAATAAAACAATAAATCAAGCTAATTATCCTAAAGCCCCACGTTGGGCGCCAAGAAATGTCATGGGTTTGAGAGGAAGGCCCAGCCTTCTCCCCCCCACAAAGAAAGCAAAAAAAATAATTAAAGAAACCACAGTTAAACACAGCCGGATGAGCAAAGGAACGCTGTATTTACAAGTGGTTTTAGGGGCTGCTGGGTATATATACACAATTTACAGTATTTACAATATATACACAGAAATATACAGCAAAGAAACACAGGAATGAGATTCCCCTCCCCCTGCTGGAGGAGGGTTCCCCCCCTGTATCCCCTTCTCTCCCCTTTTTGCCTAGAGATGGTTAGAAAGAGAGGAAAGGAGCAGTTGTTAATTAAAAGCAGTTATAAATTAGAGCAAAATATTAGTAGGTTTGCAGGCCTCACGCTTATCAGTCCAAGGCCAGTCTGGCAGAGAGCCTAGAAGCCACAGGCTGCAAAAAGGGAGAAGGGAAAGTGCAAACTGAGGAGAGCCTCAGCTGGACTCAAAACTTAAAGCTGCACTCTACCAATCCACCAATGAAATTAGTTTAGACCTGTCCTTTGTTTATAAAATATTCAGCCGTATTGTCCCTATCTTAAAGGCACCACCTCAAACGGTCTCAATTGGGTAAATATGTGCTAGCTTCAGTTGCCCTATTGGCCCAATTGAATCTTGGGCAAGGTATATATACAGGCCAATTTTTAACTGCCTTTGCCTTGTCTTGCTTAAACATGCTTTGCCTTGGACCTGCCTTGCTTGAAGCTCCTTCAAGTTGCCCTGCCTCAAGTTGCCTGGTCCAGACCATGGGGTAAAAACCATGAGCCTAATTACTGCAAGCTAGAGAAACCACAAACCTCAGAGCTGGAGTCAAGCCTTGCTTCCTCTTGCAACTATACTTTTGCCGTGTCTCAGTTTACCCAGGAAAGCCAAAAGCCCTTTGTGACAGTGTCATAAAAGACCCAGCCATCCTGCTGAAGCCAGACCAGCCCTGAGACTGCATGGCCTTCCTGCTGGCAACCACCTGTGCCTGGCATGTGAGAGCACCTCAAAAGCCTCAACAGCTAATATACAGTAGCAGCACTTCCCACTTCAGTTGAACCAGCTGTGAGTAGTTAGTGCATTGCCTCTTTGGCTTAACAGTTCTTATCAAGTCTCCCCCTTGCTGTGGTAGAGTGTCATTTTCTCTTTCTGATATTTCTTTCCTGCTTTGCTTAAAATTGTTAAATGTGCCTAAATATTGTACATTCCCACTGTAAATATATATTCTAACTGTACATTGAACCTATTTGATACATTTTGGCAATTTTTTCCTATTAATAAAAAAGCTATTTTTTTAATTACTATTTGCATTTGGCATATGTATCTTAATTAATTTTTCAAATAATTCCTGAACACCATTTTTCTGTTAAATTTTCTTTACAGATCTTTCATCGCTTCTGATTTTATAGTAATTATACAGAAAGACCTCTTTCCAGGATTATTTTTCCACATAACCACAGCATTTCATAACAAAACTAACCTAGATTATGCAAAGGCTTTATTCTAAATTATCAATTTCATCAGGAATCCCAGACTAAAATCAGAAAATTGTGGTAACTTTTCACATTTAGACAGTATTGGCTCACATTCTTCCCACCGTATGTGGAGCTCAGACCAACAATAACATAAGACGTGGACATATTTTAGTACATTCAAAAGGATTCTAAGTCATATTCTGTTGCTGAGCCAGCACAAATGAAACCAGAAAATCCTCAGTGAAATGCTATTGAGAATAAGATCAGAAAGTAATGAGGAAAGCTTTTAAATGCATGCAGAAGGTAACAGGACAAGAACTACTTGCCATTTAAACCAATACAGAAGATGAGAACTGCAGAATGTTTTTTTGAAGCATGCAATATACTAAAGATGGTATAGAAAACCTGAAAGAAAAAAAGGGAGAAAATTTCCTGAGACAAGTTTGATGAAATGTGGTAACAAATTGTCATAAAAAAGGGTTGATTAAGGCTGTTGGGTGATTTGCCAGGCCTCATCATACTTGTACTTGGACCATCAGTTACCATACCCACAAAGGCTTGATTCACTTTACCTGCTTAACAGCAGCACAAATGTCAGTCATGGATGACTTGCGTGATAGCATCCATGGAAATGTCTACAGATCTGTCATAAGCCCACTGGTAGGTTGCATCACTGCCCTGATGTCCTGATGAATCATAAGCCCACCAAGTTAAGAACATCTCACCTCGGTATTTCCAGTCGAGATCAAAGTCAGAATCCATGTCTACTTGAGAAACTCTCGCAGCTAGATCTGCCTGACGGTTGTGTTGCTGTTCCTCAGTAGCTTTGCTCTTAGGAATGTGAGCATCAATGTGTCTCACCTTCACTGGAATTTGCTTAATTCAATCAGCAATATCCAGCCACAGATGAGCTGCCCAAATATGCTTTCCATTTCTCTGCCAACCATTCTTTTTCCAGTCCTTTAGCCAACCCCACAGAGCATTGGCTACCATCCATGAGTTGGTGTAGAGATAAGGCTTTGGCCAGCTCTCATATTCAGCTATGTCAAGAGCTAGCTGGACAGTTTTTACCTCTGCAAATTGACTGGATTCACCTTCTCCATCTCTTGCCTCTGTAGCTCTGCATGTTGCACTCCACACCGCAGACTTCCATCTCCACTTATTTCCAACAACTTGACAGGAATTGTCCGTGAACAAAGCATATTTATTTTAATCATCAGAAAGTTCATTGTAAGGAGGAGCTTAGCACGAGTTACTCTCTCCTCTGGAAGTTTTGTACAGTTAGTGCCTTCAGGCCAACCTGTGATCCCCTCCACCAGACCAGGCCTTTCAAGATTTCCCATTTGAACTGTCTGTGTGATCAGAGCCATCCACTTGGACCATGTGTCATCTGTGGCATGACGTGGTGTAGAACCTTTACATTTGAACATCCAATTCAAAACTGGTAATCTAGGAGTTAAGAGAAGTTGTGATTCAGTTCCAATTACTTCAGAAGCTGCTTTTACTCCTTCATAGGCAGATAGAATCTCTTTCTCTGTTGGACTATAATTAGCTTCTGAAACTCTATAACCTTGACTCTAGAAACCAAGAGGTCATCCTCGTGTCTCATCTGGAGCTCTTTGCCACAAGCACCAGGTTGGAGCATGTCAAGGGTTGAGGGGAAGGCCCCAGCCTTCTCCCCCCCCGTAAGTGAAGGGAAGAAAATTGAAATAAAACCACAACTAAGCACAGCCGGATGAGCAAGAGAATGTGCTATATTTACAAAGCAGTTTAGGAAATGCCAGGGAATATATACACAATTTACAGTATTTACAATATATACACAGAAATATACAACAAAGTAATACAGGAACGAAATTCCCACTTCTGCTGAGGTGGGTTCCCCCCCTGTACCCCCCTTTTCTCCCCTTTTTCCCCAAAAAGGGTTAGAAAGATTGAAAAAGAGCAATTGTTAATTAAAGCAGAATATGTTAGTAGAGGTCTTATCTGTCCAAGGTCAGTCTGGCTGAAAGCCCAGAATCCGCAATATGTGAAGGGAGGGGGAAGAAGTGCAAGACTGAGATTAGTCTCACTGGGAATCAAAACTTAAGGCAGTACTCTGCCTATCCACCAATGAAATTAGTTTAGACCTGTCCTTCATTTATAAAACATTCAGTCACAGCATCTCTTTCTTAAAGGCACAGCCTTAAACGGTCACAGACCATTGTCACTTGCAGCCATGTACAAAATGTTCTTAATGTCTGGACCATCTCGGACAGGTCCCAGACCCATTGCTTGAACTACTTCTTGTTTTATCTGGTCAAAGGCTGCTTGTTGTTCAGGTCCCCACTGGAAGTATTTCTCTTTCAAGTCACATCATGCAGAGGTTTCACAATCTGGCTGTATCCAGGAATGTGCAGTCTCCAAAATCCCACTATCCCCAAGAAACATAGAGTTTCTTGCTTGTTCATGGGATTTGCCATGGTAGAGACTCTGTTTACCACATCCACTGGAATGTGTCGGCGTCCATCCTGCCACTGCACTCCCAGAAACTGAATCTCTGTGGTAGGTCCTTTCACCTTGTCTCGCTTGATGGCAAAACCTGCATTCAGAAGAATGTCAGTGATTTTGTTACCTTTCTTGAAGACTTCCTCAGCAGTTTTACCCCAGACGATGATATCATCGATGAACTGGATGTGTTCTGGAACACCACCTTTCTCCAGAGCACCATGGATCACTGCATGACAGATGCTTGAGCTGTGGATCCAGCCCACTGGCAATCAGTTAAAGGTGTACTGAATTACTCTCCAAGTGAAAGCAAACTGAGGCCTGCATTCCTCTGATATGGGAATAGAGAAGAAAGCATTAGCAATGTCTATGGTAGCGTACCATTTGGCCTCTTTAGATTCCAGCTCATACTGAAGTTCCATCAGACAAATGGATTGTGGAAGTAGTGGAAAGTTTAAGTGGAAAAGCAGTGAATATTTTACAGAGAACCACAAGCACAGTGACAGAAGGAGATCCCAAAGCATACCCAGAAGCATCCCAACACTCCCTTTTTTTCCACACCTGAGGGTACACCCAAAACCCCCAGGGCTCTTTCTCCTGCCCTCCTCCACTGTTAGGCTAATCGCAACTGGACAGATCTGAGACTGCTCTTCCCCTTTCTCCTCCAGGCATTAGGCCTAGCCAGGCCCCAAGAGGCCTCAAGATGACTCCCTCTCCATTACCAGATAGGGACCATCTCAATAGGAGTGGTGAGGGAAGAAAGAGGAAGTGTAGAATCTTGCTGATGTTTTTATAGGGAACAGGGCATTATGGGATGAAATACGTAACTTGCCATGTCCAACTACTGGGCTGGACCCTCGGTACACTGCAGGTGTAGCTTGTGTGGTAGCAGCAGGAGACACTCAGCCTAAACCACCACATGCCACCCCTTATTTCATACCACAATTCCTGCACCCAAAACATATAATCAAATTAGAAATCTTCAGATGACATGTTTAGCAAAGTCCATGTCTTCATCTGGGTGTCCTTCCAAACATCTCTCATTTAGATTCAAGCACCAGTCCATTCCAGTTCTTCTCCCTCATCTGATGGAGCCTCCCAGCGATGTACAATCATTCTTCTGTAGTGCAAGCTCTCCATGGACTCGATGGACATCCTGCTCACCTGGAAGAACCTTACAGCTTCTCAACCAAACCATTATTTCCATCTACTTCTGCTCAGCAGCGTATTTCCACCCCTGGGTCAAGCAAGTCAGAACAATTGGGCTCTATGACTGTTTTTTTCCCACTCATCCAGGAAACAGCACTCTGAGCCTCTCATAACATGCACGGACATATCCCAAGCCCAGTGCTGATCGCTTTCAGCCATGGCCCAAGGCTACATGGGTGTACATCATGCACAGGCACACAGCTTCCCCACTGAGCATTCACATGCCAAGCATGAGGGCATCCAGCTGCACACCCTCCCCCAAATGAGGGAGTGGCTGCACCACAACCCGCTGAGAAGAGAGTTGGGGCCAGGTGCTAGGTGCAATTTTTGGAACACATCCGAACACTGGGGAAGAGTTTACAGCTGTCACCGCCACCTGAACATGTGGCACGGCAGGGCTGCTGCTGTCTCTAATGCCATGGTACAGGATCAAAGTTACCTCCACCCCTTGGGCACATAAGCAGCTTTTCCAGCCAAAGACATGAATATGTTCCCCTAGCCTTTGAGAACAACTTCTCAGCTGAAGCCACCTCTCACCTTCTTGGATTTTGAGAGCTATCACTCGCCTGCCTGCCATGGCTAGCCCTCCCCCACAGTGAGGACAAGCTTGACTCCAGTCTGCTTGCCGCCACCCCTCCCCCAGGGTCTTTAAAATGCCCTTATCTCAGAAAATCAATTTCCAAAATACAAGGTGCCTCAGGTCCTGTCACAACAGTATACTTCTTCCACTGTTTACCAGTTAAGCTTATATCATCTTGTATCTTAGTTAACTCTTGAGATCCACCAGTGACTCCCAGAATAGTTATAGGGTCTGATCCCTGATAATTTGATGGCATTATGGTGCACTGACATCCTGTGTCAACCAAAGCGCTGTACTTCTGAAATTTTGAAGTGCCAGCCACTGGATGCACACATCCCAATAGATTCTGCTATCTCCATTATCCTTCTGTTCTCCCTGGTGGGAGGCAGGTGTGGTGGGTTGAGGGAGAAGGCCTAGCTTTCTCTCCCCCACAAAGGGAAAAAAAAGCACAGCTAACTCAGCCGGAGAAGCAGAAGGGATGCTATATTTTATAAGCAATGTGGAAAATGCAAGATATGTACACAAAATATACAGTATTTACAATATATATACAGAAATATGCAGCAAAGTGAAAAAACAAGAATACAGGAATGAAATTCCCTCCTTCGGACAGAGGAGGGTTCCCCCCCTGTACCCCCTTCTCTCCCTCTACCTCCCTTTTTTCCCAAAGAGGGTTAGAAAGAGAGAAAAAAGGAAGTTATTAAGAAAACAGAATCTTAGTAGGCCTCATGCGAATTAGTTGCTTATCTGTTCAAGGTCGTTCAGGCAAGGAGCCCAGAAGCAGGCAAGCTGGAAAGGAGAAGGAAAGGAACAAACTGAGAAAAAATTCCAGCTGTGCTAAAACTTAAAACTGCATTCTACCAATCTACCAGTGAAATACGTTTAGAATATCGATGTTTTCATTGTCTTCACCAAAACATTCAGCCAGAGTGTCGCAGCACTGTCCCTTTCTTAAACACACATCTCAAACAGTCACAGCAGGGCACGCCTAATTATGGGGAATATGTCGACATGTGCAGTGAACACACTGTCCAGTGTTAGAATTAGAATTACTGTAGGAGCTATTAGAGTTGTTCTGGAAAACTGAGGAAGTGACAGCTACCCCTCTGGTATTGCTACCTCAGGCTCTGCCACTTTGCAACTCCCTTCATCTCCTGAAGAGATTAAAAGTTGGTTGAGCATCCCATATGCTTATGTTTTCACCAAACTCATCACACAGATTTATCCAAATACTCTCACGTGATTGCCCTGTGGTCTGTTTTGGTTTGACCTGTTTTGGAATGATCTCCTGGGAGGATGCCTATTCCTTACAGATGAAACTTGTATCCATCTGGAGGGAGAATTGGAATTATCTCTTTGTGTTAATTTGGATATGGAATCTTTCAGCTCTTTCATGCAATTCTTTATCTCTCCAGACAGAGCTTCAATTGGTGAAACCAAAGAAACACGTGTGAGACTATCCTCCAATTGTCTCATTTGACCAGTGAAATGCCCAACTGTAAGTGGATCTCCACCATAATTTCTTGTTACAATTCTGCTTGCCAGAACAGTAGCATAATTAGGAGGAGCAAGTTTGATGAGCTTTTTAGCAAGACCTGTTCCCACAGGAATTTCATCAGGATTCAGAGTTCCATGAATACCATAGAGTACTTCTCTCATGGCAAATTCTCTCAGATGCTTGATTCCATCATCCATGGTTTTCCAGGGTTTAGGATTCCATGGAAATTCATCTCTGGATGGGTATCTCATGAGAGCTACCAATAAAAGGCATACCCATAGAGAAACCTTACCAAGACACCTGCCTAGATGTCTATCTGTTCCACTATCCTTTGAGAGAGTTCCTAGCTGAGATGCTGACTTGTCTCCCACTATTAGAGCTGGTGCACTTGTATCAAAACATCTGCCAAGCCAAGCTAGAATTGGCTCATTCTCTGCTCTGATGTAATCCTTCCTCACATGCTTTATGTCGTGGTGGGAGGAGATAGTGTGCTGAATATCATCCTCTTCCTCATCTGTCTCACTTTCCTGAGCATGTTGTCCCCATAGTCCTGCTGTCACTCTCCTAAGGATCTCTTTAAGTTCAGAAGCACCTCCATTATTTGCTGTCTTATCAGGTCCTGTATTCTGCCCTGCATCTGTATCCAGTGATAGTCTCAATAACTCAGCTGTATCTTTAAGACAAACCTGCTCCTCCTCCTCAGCAGGATCTTTTTTAACAGAAGGTCCCTCACCAGCAGCAGAATCTTGCTTCTCTGCACCATTGGCTCCTCGATAAGTTGTTGGATCAACTTTGCATCTTCCCCTTCTGTCCAAAGCTGCTACTTGCTTAATTGAAGCTATGTTTGGATTTATAGCTGCCTTCATAGAAGCTGATAGGTTTTGAGACTAAACAGCTGCTGCAAAGGACACTTCTGGTCCTGCCAATGAAGACAGAAATGATTTTGCCTCTCTAACGGCCACCATCTTAGGAGCTGCCACTGCCCCTGGCTAATTGCCAGGATCACCAACAGCACAGTTCAAAGATGCTTTACCAATAGCCTGTCCCTTCCTGTTCTTAGCTGATTCAGATTCTCCTCTCTCTTCATCACTAGAAATCTCCAGTCTCAAGTTAGAGGTATTTCTCCTCTGCCTAGGTCTGCGTTTAAAAATGAAACAGGTCTTAGATACCTTCTTCTGCCATATCAGAGCTACTAACAAGAACGCATTAGTGACTACCAGCAGCCTGATTACACACATCAAATAAATCACCTTTGGATCCTAGCCATCACTTAGAATTACTCTCCCACCTACTGGGATTTTAAACTCATGTATCTCGATGGGCAGTGTCGTAGCAGTCACATTCCCACATTTCTTAAGACAAAAGAATCCCAAAACCCAATCATAGAGAAGCAGAATTTTACACTTAAACCATTAGTATAATTTATACATTAGATATCTGCCTAAATGATAACAAAGTAGTCCAACTAAATATTTGCACACCCAAATGCTGAAAATTGAAAAGATCAGATGTTTCAAATCCACAGGACCTTCATTTTTGTCCCCCTGATCTGAGCAGAAATAAATCAAGCAAATCTCACCCTGCATCTGGAAAGCAATTATTCCAAGCCCCACGTTGGGGCAGCAAATTATTTCATGTAGTGGTGCAATTGTTTAATCTACCCACACCCACATAAAGCACAGCTAAACTCAGCCGGAGAAGTGAACAGAAAGCTGTATTTTACAAGCAATAATGAAACACAATGAATATATACAAAATATACAGTATTTACAATATTATACAAGAAGTTACAGGAAATAACACAAACACCAATCCTCCTGATAAGGATTCCCCCTTGGGTCCCCCACAAACCTCTCTCCCCCTCCTCTACTTTCCCCTAGTAGTTAATTAGGTGAAAAAGGACAAAAGAGAGAGAAAAGGATATTAAAGGAAATTTGTTACCTCAGAGCAGTTGTTAAGAAAGTTAGTTATTCTTATTTTATCAGTTGTAGTCCAGGGTCAGTTGCATGCTCTATGGCCAAGAAGTGAAAAGTCAGACAGACTGAAGCTGGAGTGAGTGAGAGAAAACAATGTGAGAGAGATTTGCTGTGGCACATCTCACATCTGACCAATGAAATTCATTTAGAATTAATCTTTGTCTTTCTTTATACCCCTAAACATTCAGGTAGAGAATTCTGCAGCTGTCCTTTTCTTAAAGGCACAGCCTAACCTGTCACACACACTCTTCCTCTAACTTGTATTTGTGCTTGAGATTGCCTTGACCCATGTACAGAAACTTGCCCTTGGCCTTCATGAAGTTTGTGAGGCTCACATAGGATTCCTTCTCCAGATTGTCAAGGTCCCTCTAGATGGCAATCCCTTCCCTCCCGCATATTAACTACACCACACATCTCACTGTCATTGGCCAATTTCCTGGGTGTGCACTAGATCACAGTGTCCAGGTCACTGACCTTAGACCTAATACCTATGGGTGACAGAGACTGGAATCAATACAGCTGACCAATATGATTGAGTATTGTTCCTTTATTGTTCCAGTATTGCAGGCCTATGGTGCAGGCCTATGGTGCGAGTATAGCACAGTAAAGTATAGAAGAAGAAGAGACATGAAAGACAGAAGTGCGTAGCAAGGGAACTTCTACAACTTATATGAACTCAGAGTGCTTTGTTGGTATGGCTTCATTGGTTCCCTATGAGTGACCACACATCGCACTGTTATAGATTATTGGTCCAACTACTAACGACATGCAAGGTTTGTTGATGTAGGTGCATATCCTGCTGTTCCAAGGTAACTTTCTATGTTTATAGCTACCAGTGCCTTGTTTCAGTTACATGCTGCAGGCACAGCACTGTTTTGCTACACTGCTAGCTGGCTCTGCATTTACGCTGAGCACGGCCTACTACCATGTCGAGCTCTAGGCCTACACCGCCATATTGCTCACACTGCTCGTTGTTGGCATTGCCACAAATACCAACCCTGATTTGCACATCACATCCTAAGAATAAAGGCAACACAGGCTTAGAGAGACCTCTAGGGTTTCTCAGTCCTGCCTTGCTGTGTAAACACACAACACTCCAGCTTCTCTACTGTGCTTACATTTAGTGAGAGGCATTAGACCAAATCAAAAGCAACCCAAGGGCAAACAGAGCTACTCACATCCATAGCAATCCTCTTGTAAACAGTTAATTTTGTTTTACTACCAGAGTCATTAAATGAAGGAGGGTAGAGTACAGCTGCTTGTAAGGGAAAATAAAAATCTTTCATGAGTGTGATTATGTAGCAGAAAACATTGTCCAGAGAGACAATGAAGTTTCTATCTTTGAAGAGTGTCAAAACCTGTCTGGACAAAGCTTTGAGCAACCTGGTCTAGGTTCAGTGCTGGCTCTGCTTGAAGTATGTTGAACTAGATAACTTCCAGAGGTCCCTCCCAACATGAATGATTCTTTGACTCTAAATTTCTTGCTGGGGAAAGAATAGGTTTACCCTAATGCTGCGCAGAGCTTAAAGCTACAGATCCGTTCACTTGTATAAGTGAAAAGAGACTTTTTCCCTTTAAAACTATAAATGGTAATAAATTGACAGCAGTAAAATCAAACCAGATGTGTAACATTAACAGCTCCAAACCAGATAGATTTTTATTCCAATGTAATTACATTAAAACCAAAATCTGTGAGAAACCTGCATTTATTGAATGAGAAAATATCATACTCCTTTTCTTTATGAATCTCCTACTGGATTCACTCTGTTCTATGAAGTGTTCACTTTCTGTGGAAGATTCAAGCTCAGTATTGCTTATTGCTGACGAAAAGGCAGGAGCTTTGAAGGGTGAATCTTTCGATGTGGCTGAGGAGGAGAAAATTTCCAACACTTGGTTTTGTCCTGGAATATTCACTGAAGTGGTCACAGTATCACATAGGTTGGAAAGGACCTCGAGGATCATCGAGTCCAACCTTTCAACACAGACCCCATGATTAGACCATGGCACCAAGTGCCACGTCCAATCTCCCCTTGAACGCCTCCAGGGTCGATGACTCAGCCACCTCCCTGGGCAACCCATTCCAATGACGAATGACTCGCTCGGTGAAGAACTTCCTCCTCACCTCGAGTCTGAATCTCCCCTGGCGCAGCTTGAGACTGTGTCCCCTCGTTCTGGTGCTGGTTGCCTGGGAGAAGAGGCCAACCCCCTCCTGGCTACAACCACCCTTCAGGTAGTTGTAGAGGGCAATGAGGTCACCCCTGAGCCTCCTCTTCTCCAGGCTAAACAATCCCAGCTCCCTCAGCCTCTCCTCATAGGGCTTGTGTTCAAGGCCTCTCACCAGCCTTTTTGCCCTTCTCTGGACACGCTCAAGTGTTTCGATGTCCTTCTTAAACTGAGGGGCCCAGAACTGGACACAGTACTCAGGGTGCGGCCTAACCAATGCAGAGTACAGGGGCACAATGACTTCCCTGCTCCTGCTGGCCACACTATTCCTAATGCAGGCCAGGATGCTGTCACGGTCCGGAGACATTAGACGTCTCGGTCCGGAGACACAGTTCTTTTAAATATTCCCGTGTTGTGAAATTAAAGGCACAAACGAGGCCAAAGTATCAACAGCTAGACTATTTATTACATAACTAAAGTGGACATAAGAAAGGGGAGAGGGAGAAAAGAGAAATAAAGTGGACATAAGAAGGGAGAGGGAGAAAAGAGAGAGAGAGAGAGAGAGACGAGAGATAGAAGAGGAAAGGAATTATATTACCACACCCCTCATCCCCCCCAAGACAGTTAAAGTCTGTGGAGGCAAGGTGCTGCAGATGTTGGGTTTGTAGAGAGAAACGCTGGTGAGGCGTTTGCTGGAGAACAGCTGTGGTCCTCTGGGGAGATGTTGGGTTGATACAGGAACAGTGCTGAGGCTCCTCTGGGCAGCCTGGGTCTGTAAAGAAGGGGTGCTGAGGATTTGGCTGGAGCTGTGGTCCTCCGGGCAGCTTCTTTTCTCCGGGGCAGCATCGTCCTGGCTTTCTCTTCTCAGCGGCCTGGCCTGTCTCCTGTGTTTTCCTTCATCTCCGTTTTTCTCCCCGTTTTTCTCCTCTGTTTCTCTCTTCTGTTTCTCTCCTCTGTTTCTCTCTTCTGTTTCTCTCTCTACAAACCAGTAGTTGCTGAAGTCTTTTATACAGTTTTTTAGTCCTCAGGCAGGTGTTGGTATGTAGTCAAATATTGTTCCTCAGGAATTCCCGTGGCAGGAAATCTGTGTGTGTTGGGCAAGAACCTGGCTGGAGCGGGGGGGGGGGAAATCTCCATCCAGACAAGGTTCAGGAAACAGGTGGAGATTATCTTGCCCTAAAGGTGTGATGGCTGGGTCCTTGGGTCCATTGTTGTAGTCCCATGTTATCACGATGCAATCACAAGCTGATTTGCATCCAGGATTGCTAGACAGGATTCACTTTATCTTTGTTGATTTACATTAAGAGAGACAAACTTGTCGTCTTCCACAGATGCTATTGGCCCTCCTGGCCACCTGGGCACACTGCTGGCTCATATTCAGGTGGCTGTCGATCAGCACCCCCAGGTCCCTCTCTGTTTGGGAGCTCTCCAGCCACTCCAACCCCAAATGCTTCATCTAGCCAATGCTTCATCTTACAAACCTATACAATCAGACTAATGAACCAGAAGTAAAAAGCATTGTCAGTCTAAGTCAGAAACGGACTGAAAATAACTTCCAGATGATCCTGAGTCACAAATAGATAATACCATAACAATGCAGAAATGTCTAAAACTCAAGGTTTTTTCCTTGGTCATGTACATTTGGTATTGCCATTGATTATGAAAAAAAAGTAACCACTCTCTTTAAAACTGCAGCACGATGTTGATACCCATTGATGTTATTATTGCATAGACTGTTATTTAAAGGTTATATAACTACTCATTTCTACTCTACATTCTATATTACATAAATTAATGTAATAACTAAATATATATCTTGGAAATATATGTCCATACTTATGGTATCTCAAAAATTGGTAAATCATAGTTGTTAAGCATAAAAAATGAATGTTCGAGAAACTACAGTAGAAACAGCACTCCTCAATAGCATTCTTAGGAACAGCTGTGGTGGGTGAAAGGGTAAGGCCGAGAAGCCTCTTCCCTTCCCCCCTTGTAAGGTAAAAGGGAAAAAAAATTGAAGGGAAAGGAAAAAAAACTCACCAGCCGAATTAGCAAAGCAGTGGAGCTATATTTACAAAGCAGTGTAGGATTTTGCAGGGGAATATTTACAAATTTACAATATCTACAATATATACAAAGATATACAGCAGTGTAACACAGAAATGAGAGTAGCCCCCCTCGGCCGAGGGGGATCCTCACCTCCGCTCTCCCCTCTCTTCCCCCCTTTCCCCAGAATAGTTCGGAAAAGAGGGAGAAAGAGAAAAGAAAGAAGTTAAAAGCAGTTTGTGTTAATTAGAAGCAGTTACAGGCCTGGTTATCTTATCAAGTCTTCAAGGCCGGAGCCTTGGCAGAAAGCCCAGCACAGGGGAGCTGCTGCCTAAAGCAGATGCGGAAGCAAGAGTGACAGAGAAGTGCTGGGAATGCCCATTTCAGTCTCAGTTCAGATGGTGCTTCCTCCCACTTGACCAATGAAAATTAGTTTAGACTCTTCCTTCCGTTTACCAACTTCCGTCCACCATATTCCCTTTCTTAAAGGGACACCGTCAACCGGGCACAACAGCTCATTTCAGAGATCTGTCAGTGAACTAGTTTTTGTATGACATATATGTTCTTTGTGTCAAAAAATCTAATAAAAATGTTAGGCAATTGCAATACAATTTGACTACAAGGGTTTTGACAACTGAAAATTTAATTCAACTTCAGTAATATTTTCTTCCCAGTGTATCTATTTCTTATATCAAATTAGGGTTTCTTCCATAACTAAACACTCTAAAATTCTTGCCTTCTCCTATTATCTACTTATACCTCTTCCTTCTGCTTGTTTTCTTTTCTTTATTAAATTTCACCATCTGTTCATTTAGTCTTGATGCATTTGAAAGCAGTTTCCTCTCTTCAGAAAATACTTTTAGTTCTCTCACACTTTGACTTCAAAAGAAGGTCTGAGTAGTTCACAGAATTGGCAGTAATTGTCTCACTGTTGAATAATCAATCTGTTGGAGCAGAGGAAATCTCCTTTAAAAAAAAAAAAGTTTTGGAACTTTAAGTTGGTTTTGTTTTTACTGGTTTTTTTCCCCAACATTATATTCAAGGATTCAGTTAAAATAGTTATGGTATTTTAAAATATGAAAAAGTCAGACTTTAGAGACTGAAGATTTGCCTTGGATCACATTGTGTTTTCATTACACCAGTAACATTACCTGAGTCACACCACATTGGTCAATGTATAATATTTCCTGCTTTCTTCTTAAAAAAGTATTTTTGTCCCTTCTGTAATGTCACTGAGGTTAAACAAGTGTCATAATTGTGGTTATTAATTTATTAATTATTATTATTGTTATTTGTGAATATAAAATTATTAATAACCTTTTAACAGTTTATATGTGCATTCTAGTATACAGTCATGGATATATCCCATGAATAGGTGCAGTTTCACAATTTTGAACCCAATTGAAAAAATACAGTTATTCAATAAGAACCAAAGATGCAATTCAGCTGCTTGTCCACCTTGTGTGGCTAAATACAGCTGTTCAGCTCTGTGTCAGGCACATACAATTTTAAAAGAATCTTTCTTCCTCACGAATTATGACTCCAGACATACCAGGATTTGGCTGCATTATAAACCACAGACTACAATACCACATGGGCTAAAGCGCAGGGTTTTTAAACCAAAATAAAACTGGTGTTAAACATGGGAACACTAGAATAATACAGTTTCCTAGTGAAGGCTTGTTGCTATGCTGGTTGCTACATTGGTTGCTGCCAAAGCTGGCTGCCACTGGAGCCCTCAGTGGGGCTGTGGCAGCTGGTTCCTGGAGCAGTCCCCTCCAGACATGGAGGAGGCAGCTTTCTTCCACTGCTGTGGGGGTGTGAACTCCACCGGAGTTCAATGGAGGCTAGTTCACCTGGAACAGGCACTAGATCATTTTCCTCTGTGCTGATGGTCTTGCTGACTCCGCAGGATGCTGGAGGGGAAGCAGTTCCCCTCCCAAAGCAGCTGGAGAACATGGAGCAGGGGCAGAGAGGTTGCAGTGCAGCTTTCCGCCTGGCTCAGCTCGGAAATGACTTAGTGTCCAAGAAATCCACAGGCAGTCCCAGAAGGACACAGATGATGCTCTGAATCACTCCGACACTTACAGGGCTGTGGAATGGTGGGTGAAGGCTCCTTCTGTGGCTTAGCAGCCAGCACACAGGACGTACAGGGTGTAGCTTTGAGAGCAGCACATGAAAGGCAGCTTTGGCTCACAAGTCTGCAGTTTTGTGCTCACATCAGATACTTGGAACTGCTGAAAGGGATACTGGCAAGTTCTTCTGAGGCTTTGCCAACAGCACTTAGTCCCTTCAGGGCAGGGTTGCAGCTCCTTCCTACCAGCAGGTCTGCAGGTACGATGCTAAACTGTAGTCTCAGTGCAGCTTATGTGATGGACTCTTTGCTGGTTTCCAAGTAAACTGAGGCATGCTGGCATTTTCTGTGTGGCAAGTTTCTCTCAGGAATGCAGACAAAAGCAGAACATGTGCATGATGGCAGAGCACATGCATGGAGCAAGAGTAGAAGCAGAAGAGATTAACAGCAAAAGAGAAGAGCTGGAGAGCTAGTTGCATATAATTTGGGTAATATTTATAATTTGCTTCGGGCTTGCATTTAGCTAATAGTCAAACTCTTGGTCAGCACATCACTAGCCAATAGAAAAGTGCATGGTCAGAATGCCCAAACTTGAAAGAAGCACAAGCACAGCACAAACATCCCACAAGGTGGGCACATGATCTTGCTTATCCCAAGAAGGCAGGCTGGGTTGTTTACCCTGGCTTCTTGACACCTGACCCTGTTGTTTACTCAGCTCTGGCTGAGTACCCACTCCACAAGGAGGGGGGAGGGCAGTTTGAGCAAAACATTTAGGGACATGTTTTGACAATATTTGCAGGATAATTCTGGGCATATACAGTCTTTACCATAGCAAGTTACCAAAACTGCTTTGCATAAGGCATTTCCCAGTCATTCACTTCAGGTGTTTCAGAATGACATATACATTTAGTGTATCATACAACATACAGAATCTCTCTCTTTTCATATTGCTTTTAAGTTAGACTTGATTTGTTTGTTTTATGATGTAAGAAACTCCAGAGGAAGTTCAAAACAAAGGAAGAAAATATGCAGTGAAAAACTTTAGTACAGATAAAAAAGGAGAATTTTCTCTTAGAATGATAAAACTAAATAAACAGCTGCACATGTCATACAGAAACAGAGAGAACAATTCAAGAATAAAACTATCTGGGAACCAAGGAACTATACAAAATCTGACACATCAGATCACTGTTTTGTTTTCTTTTTCTGTAGACCCACTACTGGACGATTGCAGAGGGCTTCTGTCTGCAGAAAAAAAAATGAAAATATTTGAACTATTCAATTAAATGTCAAATAGCCTCTTGTTGTCCCTGAATTTTCTGTTTTGTATCTCTCTGAACTTGTTCTTTCTATGTATAGAAGCCTTGAAACTCAGTATTCTCCTATATAATTCTTCTATGCAATATTTTTTGTTTGCTTTATGTGGCAAGATATTCTATATGAAGCAGGGCTGCAAATAATCATGTTACAACATATCAACATATTAAATATTCAAGGAAGCATGAATTCATAAGTTTTGGCCCACAGATACCCTGAAAAATATCCAAGTAATATGTCAGTTTGGTTATTTTTTGAGTCTACACAGCAGAAGTCATGATTTAAGAATTTGTCTTTTGCGTGCAAATGAGTATGGGGCAAGACTGCTAAACATTCATCTTCAAGAGGTCAAGGATTCCAAGGTCTAGACTAGTCAGTTTCTCTGGAGATCACAGTATATATCTTTGTATTTCTCGTCTGCCACCATGATAAGATAAACTAAGATTTATTGAATACTGTATAGAACATTGAAAATAAGAACAAAAAGCCTTTTAAAATATTTATAATTATTTTTATTTATTTTAGATGTCAAAGTACTCTTAGAGTATGAGATGCTGAAACTCTCAATATGTCACACTGAAAGGCTACAGTCAGAAGAGAAGCTACCTGCAGACAAGTCACATATTAAAATTGCAACATAAACTTCTGTTATTTTTGATTACTGACAGACATTCTAACTAAGTGTTGGATAGCTTCCCATGAAAGCAGTTAATTTAGAGGACAATTTACTAAGGATGCACTTTGAAACAATATCTATAGTGCTGTACCCTTCGCTCACTCACAGCAGGGAATCCCATTGCAAAAGAGCAGACAGTGCCTAAAATGGAAAAAGGAGTTTTGCATAGAACACTGAGGTAGCAATTGACAGTCTCAGATCATGAACAGTAATTTCATGATAACAGGTTATTTCTGATGATCAATCAGAAGACAACACTTCAATAATGAATAATTGTAATCCCACAAAGCAAATGAAATGCTTATTTTTACCAACAGTTAAGTTGTTATGGTAACTTGGCAGATAAGTTAAAAAAAAAAATGTTTCTCAGATTCAGAAATTTACCACAGCTCTGTACAATCATGAAAATAGAAAACTTCAAAAGATGCTAACTCTTAGTCACTCAGTACATATTAGTTTATTCCTGCAAGGTTCTAACTGATATGAGCTAAGGCATCCAGATGTGTATCCTCAACCAATAGTCTCCTGCCTCCGTGCATTTTGATCACATCAGAAGATGCAGGGAAATGACAGATATTCTAGAAAAACAAAAAACTAAACTGCACAGTGCTGCTCTAAACTGAAATAATTTGGAGTGCTTGTCATGCCTTTTGTGTGTTTCTAATTGTATGGGAAATTACTGACCTATCAGCCTCACCTCTGTGCGTGGGAAGATCATGGAACAGATCAGCCTATAAGCTATACTAAAGCTCACAGAGAACAGGGAGGTGATTCAAGACAGTCAGCATGGCTTCATGTTTTAGTTATATAAAGTTATTGGCTGGAAATATGCTAAAATATTAATATTATTTATTAAATATAAAAATTGCTCTCCCAAGCCAATTTTACTCAGGTTCATTTGCCCAGTCAATGACAAGTGGATTATACATGGGAGAAGGCTAACAATCAGTAGAGTAACAGTCTAGAACAATCAGAACTTGGAATACAGAGAAACAAACTGGAATCTCCCTATGCACATGAAACCAAACAGCAATATTGCCTTGGGTGGCATAGACAGACCACCTTAAAGTTCACAATGGAGTTAACCAATAGATAACAAGGTCTAAACCTCAGAAATAACCAGGTAAAATACCGTATTTTAGTCATGAGCCTCCAACCTGCTAACTACCAAAACCTTTGCTGGATGAGGAGAAGTTTTGAGCTTGTAGTTATGGTCCAAAGGGCAGTATCCACAAATTTATAGGAAATGAGAGAGCATGCTGCTGTAGTAGAGACCCAACTTGAGCATGATGCTGCTAAAACAAAAGAAGTTAATTGCCCTGAAGATAAAGCAAGTAGGGTGCTTGTCGCTACCTTGCATCCCATTAATGAATGGAGGAAAGAGATTAGAAAGTAATGAGCATGCAAGCTATGAGTGTAACGAGTGAAAGGTATATGAGGTGTTCCCCTATAAATTCCCTTTTTGAAAACTGAACTGCCCAATGGTACATTAGCCATTCAAATCCCACCAGTCAATTAAAAATGTTTATGTGGTGAGTAAACTGTACACGCCTTCTCTCTGGTCATCTGGCATGTTCAGTTGCCGTTCTGAAACATGAGGCTCATGGATGGGGTTCAGCTTCCACTCCCCTCCAGGCATCCTTAACAGTGTCTGCCTACTAGGCTCCTCGTCCTCAATCTGGACCCTGTAACAGAGAGGGAGGAGAAAGAGGCAGTGGCTCAAAACACATTTAGCTGTCTTGTTAATGCCTCATCGAGGACGCTTCACCAAGAGTAAGTCCTGCCTTACCAACCTACTGGCTTTCTGTGATTGTGTAAACTCATCAGTGGACAAGGGAAGACCAACAGATGTCATCATCCTTCTCTCTATGTTGGAGAGTGTCAAGGTCCGGAGACATTAAATGTCTCGGTCCGGAGACACAGTTCTTTTAAATATTCCCGTGTTGTGAGATTAGAGGCACAGACGAGGCCAAAGTATCAACAGCTAGACTATTTATTACATAAATAAAGTGGACATAAGAAGGGGAGAGAGAAAAGAGAGAGGGAGAGAGAGAAGAGAGGGAAAGTGGACATAAAAAGGGGAGAGGGAGAAAAGAGAGAGGGAGAGAGAGAAGAGAGAGAGAAGAGGAACAGAATTATATTACCACACCCCTCATCCCCCCCAAGACAGTTAAAGTCTGTGGAGGAAAGGTGTTGCAGGAGATGTTGGGTTGATACAGGAACGGTGCTGAGGCTTTTGCTGAACAGCTGTGGTCCTCTGGGGAAATGTTGGGTTGATACAGGAACGCTGCTGAGGCTCCTCTGGGCAGCCTGGGTCTGTAGAGAAAGGGTGCTGAGGCTTTGGCTGGAGAAGAGCTGTGTTCCTCCGGGCAGCCTCTTTTCTCCGGAGCAGCATTGTCCCGGCTTTCCCTTCTCAGCGGCAGAAGTTTCCTGTGTTTTCCTTCATCTCCATTTTTCTCCCTGTTTTTCTCCTCTGTTTCTCTCTCTACAAACCAGTAGTTGCTCCAGTCTTTTATACAGTTTTTAGTCCTTACGTATGTATTCAAACATTGTCCCTCAGGAATTCCGGAGGCAGGAAATAATCCTTAGGTTCTGTGTATTGCTGTGTGTTTGGGCAAGAGTTTGGCTGTATCTCCATCCAGACAAGGCTCCCCACATTCCTTACACCTCAGGAAACAGGTGGTAAAACCCATTGTGTCACCCTGCCCAGGGTACTTGATGGGTGGAGATTATCTTGCCCTAAAGGTGTGATGGCTGGGTCCTTGGGTCCATTGTTGTAGTCCCGTGTTATCATGATGCAATCACAAGCTGATTTGCATCCAGGATTGGTGGACAGGATTCTTTCCACCTTCTTTCCAGTGGCTCTGCTATCACTTTATCTTTGTTGACTCACATCAAGAGAGACAAACTTATTAGACTCTCACAGAGAGATACAGATTTGATGGGTTTGACTGTTCAGTGGATAACGAGTTGGTTAGAAGATCACATCCAATGTGTATGCGTAGTGGTCAGTGGCTCAATGTCCAGATGGATAGATGTGGCAAATGATGTCCATCAAGGATCTGTACTGCTACCTGTGCTGTTCAATATCTTCATCAATGTATAGATAGCAAAATTGAGTGGATCTTCAGCCAATTTGTAAATAATACCAAGCTCAGTGGTGAGGTTGCTAAAACTGAACAATGGGATGCCATCCAGAGTAACCTGGGCAGGCTGAAGAAGTGAGCTGAGAAGTTTATCAGATTAAATAAGACAAAGTGCAGTGTCCTGCACCTAGGTTGGGGTAATCCTCAATATGAATACAGGCTGGGGGATGATGAAATTGTGAGGAGTCCTGCAAAAAATTACTTAGGGGTACTGATGAAGGAGAAGCTAGACATGAGCAAAAAATGCAGGCCAGTGGCATCCTGGGTTGCTCCTTCTCCAGAGACTTTCAAAACCCACCTGGATGTGTTACTCTGCAGGCTGCCCTAGGTGATCCTGCTTTGTCAGGGCAGTTTTACTCAGTGATCTCTGGAGGTCCCTTCCTTCCAATCCCTAACATTCTGTTATTCTGTTATTCTGTGCATCAAAAGGAGCATGACCAGCAGACTGAGAAAGGTGATTCCGCCATTCTAGTCTGCTTTCATGAGACCTTACTTGGATTACTGTGTCTGCCTATGGGAACTCTAACACAAAGACATGAAATGGATGGAGTCAGTCCAGAAGAGGGACAAAAAGATGATCAGAAAGCTGGAGTACCTCTTCTAAGACAGGTGTGACAGTTTAGGCTGTGCCGTTAAGAAAGGATAGCTGCAAAATTCTCTAGCTGAATGTTTGGGTGTAAAAAAGAAAACAAAAGGAGGATAATTCTAAACTAATTTCATTGGTAGATGAGTGGGATGTAGTTTTACGATCTTACATTTTGTTCTCAGTCTGTCTTCTGTTTCTTGGCCAGAATGCATGCATGCTGACCCTGGATTGAAACTGGTAAGATAAGCAGCTGAATTCTAACAACACTTTGAGCTAACTGAACTTCTCCTAACATCCTTTTTTCCTACTCTTCTCTTTTCTTCTAATTACCTAGAGAGAAAGGGGAGGGAAAGAGAGGTTTGGGGGGAACCCAAGGTGGGATCCTCCTCCTGAGGAGGATTTTCTGTGTTGTTTCCTCTTGTAAATTCTTGTATAATATTGTAAATACTGTATATTTTGTATATATTCATTGCATTTCATTATTGCTTTTAAAATACAGCTTCATTCACTTCTCCAGCTGATTCAGCTGTGATTTTTTTTGTTGGCGTGGTTGGGCTAAATCATCACACTACAACAACAGGCTGTAATAAATGGGCCTGCTCAGCCTGGAGAAGAGAAGAGTCTGGGAAGAACTTATAGTGACTTGTCAGTATCTGAAGGGAAAATACAGGAAGGATGAGGAAGGACAGTTTAGAAAGGTTTGTGAATCTGCTGAAATAGTGCCTATGACTGTTTTAGGCTATGCCTTTAAGAAAGGGACACTTACTGAAACACTCTGGCTGAATGTTTTGGTGTGAAAAGGAAAAAAAACAATAGTTATAAACAAATTTCATTGGCAGATTTGTAGAATGCAACTTTAAATTTTAGTTTTAGTTCAGTTTGAGTCTCAGTCAGTTCTCTCTGTTTCAGTCTGCCTGAGCAGCTGCTGTCTTTCTTCTGTGCTGGCTGGAGCTGACCTTGAGCTAACAAGATAACAAACTAATTCTTTTTTTCCCTTAGCATATACTTTAAGATAATAGAACTTCCTCCTTAATAGTTACTTCTCTCTCTCTAACCCTTTTTGGGAAAAAAGGGAGGAAGGGAGAGAAGGGGGTTTTGGGGGGGCCCTCCTCAATGGAGGAGGACAGGTTTTCTGTGTTACATTCTTTGCTGTGTATTTTTTGTATATACTGTAAATACTGTATATTGTGTATATATATTCATCACATTTCATCCTGCTTGTAAAATATAGCTCTTTTCCATTTTTGCTTCTCTGACTGAGTTAGCTGTGGGTTTTTTTTTTTTTGGGAGGGGGGACAGCTGAACTTTCTCTCACCACCTCAGCGCCTTAGTATTCAAATATTTTGAAAATGAATCATGGAATCAAAGAAACATTCAGGTTGGAAAAGACCCTCAGGATCACCAAGTCCAACCTATAACCCTACTCTACAAAGTTCATTCCTAAACCATGTCCCAAATCACCACATCTAAACAACCTTTAAACACATCCAGGGTTGCTGACTCAACCATCTCCCTTGGCAACACATTCCATTGCCTAATCATTCTTTCTGTGAAAACAATTTTCCTAATGTCCAGTCTAAACTTACCTGGTTGCAGCTTGAGGCCGTTCCATCTTGTTGTGCCTCTAATTACCTGTGAGAAGAGACCAGCACCAACCTCTCTACAACATCTTTTCAGGTAGTTACAGAGTGCAATGAGGTGTCCCAATGGTGGTCCCAATGAGGTATCCAGGTGGCCAATGTGGTCCCCATCCATAAGAAGGGTCGGATGGAGGAACCTGGAAACTACAGGCATGTCAGCCTGACCTCAGTGCCAGGGAAAATGATGGAGCAGATTATCTTGGCGGCAATAACTGTGAACCTGAAGAATGGCCAAGGGCTCAGGTCCAGCCAAAATGGATTTAGGAAGGGCAGGTCCTGCCTCTCCAACCTGATCTCCTTCTATGATCAGGTGACCGGTCTGGTGGATGTGGGGAGGCTTGTGGATGTGGTCTACCTGGACTTCAGCAAGACCTTTGACACCGTCCCACACAGTAAACTGCTGTCTAAGCCGTCAGCTCGTGGCTTGGACAGCAACACTCTGTGCTGGGTTAGGAACTGGCTGGAGGGCTGAGCCCAGAGACTGGTGGTGAATGGTGCCACATCCAGACGGTGGCCAGTCACCAGTGGCATCCCCCAGGGATCAGTACTGGGCCGTGTCCTCTTTAATATCTTCATTGATGATCTGGATGAGGGGGTTGAATCAGTCATCAGCAAGTTTGCAGATGACACCAAGTTAGGAGCAGATGTTAGTCAGTTAGAGGGTAGAAAGGGCTTTGCAGAGGGACCTCGACCGACTGGACAGATGGGAAGAATCCAAAGGAATGGCATTTAACAAGTCCAAGTGCTGGGTGCTGCACTTTGGCCACAACAACCCCATGCAAAGCTACAGGCTGGGGTCAGAGTGGCTGGAGAGCTGCCAAACAGAGAGGGACCCGGGGGTACTGATCGACAGCCACCTAAACGTGAGCCAGCAGTGTGCCCAGGTGGCCAAGAGGGCCAATGGCATCCTGGCCTGCATTAGGAATAGTGCAGCCAGCAGGAGCAGGGAAGTCATTGTGCCCCTGTACTCTGCATTGGTTAGGTCTCACCTTGAGTCCTGTGTCCAGTTCTGGGCCCCTTAGTTTAAGAAGGACATCAAGACACTTGAACATGTCCAGAGAAGGGCAACAAGGCTGGTGAGAGCCCTTAAGCACAAGCCCTACGAGGAGAGGCTGAGGGAGCTGGGATTGTTTAGCCTGGAGAAGAGGAGGCTCAGGGGTGACCTCATTGCCCTCTGCAACTACATGAAGGGTGGTTGTAGCCAGGAAGGGGTTGGTCTCTTCTCTCAGGCAACCAGCACCAGAACAAGGGGACACAGTCTCAAGCTGCACCAGGGGAAGTTTAGACTCGAGGTGAGAAGATAGTTCTTCACCGAGTGAGTCATCATTGGAATGGGCTGCCTGGGGAGGTGGTGGAGTCACCATCCCTGGAGGTGTTCTAGAGGAGATTGGATGTGGCACTTGGTGCCATGGTCTAGTCATGAGGTCTGTGTTGATAGGTTGGACTCGATGATCCTCGAGGTCTCTTCCAACCTTAGTTATACTGTGATACTGTGATACTGTCCCCTCAGGGTCCTCTTTTTTTCAAACTAAACAGCCCCAGCTCCTTCAGTCTTTCTTCATAAGATTTGTTTTCCAGGCCCTTCACCATCTTCATTGCCCTCCTCTCTACTTGCTCCAGCACCTCAACATCTTTCTTGTATTGAGGTGCCCAAAACTGAACACAATACTCAAGGTGTGGCTTCAACAATGCCAAGTACAAGGGGACAATCACCTCCCTACTTCTGCTGGATACATTTCTAATACAAGCCATATGCCACTGGTTTTCTTGGCCACCTGGGCACGCTTCTGAAGCTCCATTAAAATCCTAACAGTCTTCAAGTTTTAAATACTACTTAACTTCGTTCAAGAAAATATTTGCTTAGGTTTTTATTTTTACTTCTTCAATGTGTGCATGAAGATTTATACACTGACAACCTTCCCCACAAGTGGTACGAATGGAAGGTTCAAAAATTCATATTCCAGCATTACAATGTTTCATAAACACCAGGTTAAGAAAGAGCTGTAAGTTTTCTTCTTTAATCTCCATTACAGCACAAACCGTTATATTTCACCTCACTACACACATATTAGACTTGGCAAATTTAGGAAGATTAAACCATTCATATTATAAATACTATAGTTATGAATGGGTGGCAGAGATGTTATTAATAATTGCTGTCTTCCGAGGGAAATTTTTGGAGGCTTTTGCAGTCTGTGGGGCATGTTTCCTGAGAAAAGGTTTCCTGCTTGGGGGAAAGCCTTGACGGCAAGTGTTTGCAGGGCACAGCAAAACATCTCCTTAGCTAGGAATGGGGGACAACTCCCTCTGCAGCTTGCAGGGTTCAGCCAAAATGGCTGCTGACTGAACAAAGTGATGTCCTTAGTTGCAGGGCTGTAGAAGTTCAAGATGAGAAGTGCACGGGGGCTACTGCAGTTTCCTTGCTCAGCAATGACTCAGGCAACGTCTGGCTCCATTTGTGAGTTGGATGATGCAGTCCATGGACAACATCACCAATAGCCATGCAATGGCCAGTGGCAGCTGAGCTCATGGCAATGTGCTCAGGCAAGAGGCTGCTTTATGGTCCAAAGTGAAATGCTCAGGACTCTGGTTTGAATCTCAGGATAAACAGTTCGCAGATTGTGGGCAAAGTAGACTTTCCAACAACGTGGAGTGTGGGGTAAACAGCACAAGCATGAGCACTTGTTTACCAAAACAACCCTAATTTAACATTTGCCAAAATGAACACTAGACCAACAACAAAACTTGTACACAGAATAATTAACCGATAATGTGTTTTACTAAACAAAGTGTACGCATATGCAGTGCACAAGGCAAGCACAAGTAAATCACATGAACCTTGTTTACCACAAAGGTGAAAAACATGTCCAGTCAGGTTGTTTACCATGACTCACTCATGCCTCATTACTTTGTCTATTTGGCATCAAAATTCCCACTATTCCAGACAGGAAGGGGAAGAGGTGGTTTGACCAAAACATGTAGGGACATGTTTTGGCAATATTTGGGGCATAATTCCAGACATATGCATTCTTCACCACAATTCCACCCCTTGCTTATGGGCACGTATGTTTGGGCAAATGTTACTCTATAGTTAGATTTACCCCAAATGGGTTACCTTAACTTATACATAGTAATTTACCCCAAATGGGTTACCTTAACTTATACATAGTAATTTATAACATACTATGAACATTGTATAAACATTATACATAACAATATAAACCATAAAACCATACTCAAAATAGAATGCAATGTAGAGCAATTTTACTCTGAGTCCAGTCCTTAGTATTTTGATTTTCCACTCCTTGACCAGTGACGGGCCTCTGTTGCTTATAGGAAAAGTCTTCACTTTCTGTGTAGGCTGCTTGCTGGAACACAGTCTTTACCCTGTGGGAAATAAAAAAATTGCCACATTGTGTAGAAGCCTGGCCTGACAGTAATCTGGAGCAATCCATCATGAACTTTTTCAATATGTTTTCCCATTGATGTCTTCCCAAGCATCTAAAGCTCTGGGTTTAGGCAGTCTCATAGGCACAACTCTATTGAGACTAGGTTCACTAATAGGGGTTGGCCCACCCTCATCTGTGTTAGTTTAACCTCCCTGGCATGTGGTTAACATACTTCATTGTTTCAATGGGACAGAATACCTTGAGTTTGGGGCTACCATGATTTCCCCACTTGTTTACAGTAAAAACTGCATGAGGCAGATGCCTGTGGTATAGTATAGAATAGAATAGAATAGAATAGAATAGAATAGAATAGAATAGAATAGACCTTCAAGATCATCATGTCCAACCCATCATCCAACACCACCTAATCAACTAAACCATGCAACCAACCACCCCATCCAGTCTCCTCCTAAACACCTCCAATGATGGCGACTCTACAACCTCCCTGGGCAACATAATCCAATGGGAAATCACTCTGTGAAGAATTTCTTCCTAACATCCAGTCTGAACCTCTCCTGGTGCAGCTTCAGACTGTGTCGTCTTGTGGTACTAGTTGCCTGGGAGAAGAAACCACCCCCTGCCTGTCTACAACCTCCCTTCAGATAGTGGTAGAGAGCAATAAGGCCTCCTCTGAGCCTCTTCTTCTCCAGGCTAAGCAAACCCAGCTCCCTCAGCCTCTCTTCATAGGGCTTGTGCCAATTGCCTTTTGAGACATTTGTGTGCCTTCCAATAAGGCCATTTGCACTTTCTACCATGCTGTTTGCCTGGGGATAACATGGTGTATGAAACACGCATTTGACCCCTTCTCTTTGAGCCTAGTCTTGTACTGAGGCTGAGGTAAAACGTGGATCGTTGTCATTTTGAATATGTTCCAACATAGGCAGGATGCTGAACCCATGTTTTAAGACCTCAATGGTTCGGGTTCCTAAAGAAATACTGGTGGCTCTGGCCATGACTAGGCCTGAGACCACCTGTACCCCCAACACTATGGATTTTTTTCCCATGAGAGGGTATTAGCAGGGTAACATAATCAATTTTCCGTGTACTCCCTAGCACTTTATCTTTTTGATACATTGGGCTGGAGCCAGGTCAGGATGGACTGGTGTGGCACTGAGGATAGGCTGAAAAATTGTTTCATATGTGGTCAGAAAAACTGGCCATCCTCTGGATCTGAAATCATAATAAAGGTGCGATTTCCCTGAGTATCATCTTTTAATATGTAGCCACTCAGCTAATTTCTCCCAGTCCTCTGCCTTGTGGTTAACCACATTAATTTTTGCCAGGTGATCTCCTTTTCTCTATTACCCTCTGCCAATTAGTTGCTCTCCAAACTCTGGTGTTTCCAATCACCCACTGATTTGCCTTCCACTGAGAAATCCACTCAGTGGCACCTTTGAAGGTGGCATATGAATCAGTGTATGTGGTCTTTGCATTGTTTCCTGCAGACAGCATAAGAGCATACAGTTCCCCTTCTTGGACACTGCCTTCACCCTCTTCAGTGACAGTTCTGCCTGTGCCAGTCTCCAGAGATGTAGCCTTATAGTGCTGGTGTGATCCTATCCTATGGGAGAATGTGTCTGTAAACCATACTCCTTCTGTATTGGAGTCTGTGGTCACTTCAGGTGCTACCTGAAATGGAGATGGCTTGTAGGGCTGGTAGGGCTGGTGTTGTGGGTTGAAAATTGTCCTCAACATAAAATTCCCATACATTTATTTGCATTCTACTACTTTCTCTTCAAGATCTGTGGAAAAATTTCAAGGCACAGCCTAAAACAATATCTACAATAATAAATAATAGAGTTCCTATTTTCAGTTTGCCTTCCATTCTGGCTATCTCAGGTGTAGATAATTTGAAAGTTCAAAAAACAGGAAATATTAAAATAGTTTGTCTCTTCACACATGAGATGAAGAAAATGACAGGGTCTGCCAGGTGACTCAGTGTTCTTGCTTGTGCAGTGTAGATTCCTCATAGACCCTTCTTCTGAGAGTTATGTTGTGCCTGAAACAGAAACTCCTAACAACTGGTACTATACACTCTGAATTTAAACTTTAGAATAAACTTAGAATAATCTTAGCATAAACCAAACCAGGTTGGAAGAGACCTTCAAGATCATCGTGTCCAACCCATCAAGCAATCCAACCAACCTAAACAACTAACCCATGGCACCAAGCACCCCATCAAGTCTCCTCCTGAACACCTCCAATGACAGCGACTCCACCACCTCCTTGGGCAGTCCATTCCAATGGGCAATCACTCTTTCTATATAGAACTTCTTCCTAACATCCAACCTGAACCTCCCCTGGTGCAGCCTGAGACTGTGTCCTCTGACTGTGACTGTGTCCTTTCTCAATTACAGTTAGATTTCTTTGTGGAATACACTGAATTTCACCATTCTCTTGCATTACCCAGTAGGTGTAACCAGGACCTTCAGCAGAAACCCTCCTTGGATAGGGATGGAACAGTTTTCCCTATCAGATTCTTTTCTTGATTAACAGGAAATTTATCATCTTTCATGAAAAATCTGATTGTGCAGGTCCATCTTGATTTACTGAACCTTTACGACTTACCAATTAGCTTACTTGTGCTACATGTTTCTCCCAGTTTTTCAAAGTTCCATCCCCTATGGCTTTCAGGGTGATTTTCAGCAACATTTTTAAAGTTCATTTTTTCCTGATGCTGGTGCATGGTAGGGAATGTGGCATATCCACTTGTTGCCATGCTCTTTGGAATAGTTTTTCACAAGACTGTTTTTGAAATGAGTTCCATTGTCTGATTCAGTCCTCTCTGGAGTACCATATCTCCACAGGATTTGTCTCTCCAGGCCAAGAATGGTGCTATGTGCAGTAGCGTGAGGTACTGGTTAAGTTTCCAAACATCCAGTGTTTGCCCATACCAGAGTCAGCACATATTGTTTACCAGATGGAGAATGAGGTAGAGTGATATAACCAGTCTACCACACTTCACCATACTTGTACTTGGACCATTGGTCACCATACCACAAGGGCTTGATTCACTTAGCCTGCTTAACAGCAGCAGAATTGTCACAGTCATGGATGGCTTGTGTGATAACATCCACAGAAACGTCAATTCATCTGTCACAAGCCCACTAGTAGGTTGCATCCATGCCTTGTTGTCCAGATGCATCATGAGCTCAGCAGGCTAGAAAGAGTTCACCTCCATGTTTCCAGTCAAGGTCAAGATCACAGTTCATATCCACTTGAGAAACTTTTGCAGCTAAATCTGCCTGACGGTTTTGTTGCTGTTCCTCAGTAGCTTTGCTCTTATGTATGCGAGCATGCATATGTCTCACTTCCACTGGAATTTTCTCAATGCAAGCAGAAATGTCCTGCCACTGATCAGCAGCCAAGATAGGCTTTCATTTCCTCTGCCGAGTATTCTTTTTCCAGTCCTTTAGGCAACCCCATAGAGCACTGGCTACCATCCATGAGTCGGAGTAGAGATAAAGCTTTGGCCAGTTCTCATATTCAGCTATGTCAAGAGCTAGCTGGACAGCTTTTACCTCTGCAAATTGACTGGATTCACCTTCTCCATCTCTTGCCTCTGTAGCTCTGCATGTTGGATTCCACACTGCAGACTTCCATCTCCACTTATTTCCAACAAGTTGACAGGAAATGTATGTGAACAAAGCATATTTCTTTTCATAATCAGAAAGTTCACTGTAAGGAGGAGCTTTCCCAGAACAAGTTACTCTCTCCCCTGGAGGTTTTGTGCAGTCAGTGTCTTCTGGCCAATCTATGATCACTTCTACAAATCCAGGCCTTTCAGGATTTCCCATTTGAGCTCTCTGTGTGATCAGAGCCATCCCTTGGACCATGTGGTATGTGTCATATGATGTGGTGAAGAACCTTTACCTTTGAACATTCCATTTAAAACTGGTAATCCAGGTGCTTAAAGTAGTGGTGACTAGGTTCCAATTACTTCAGAACCAACTTCTCCTTCATAAGCAGCTAAAATCTCTTTCTCTGTTGGAGCCATTGTGGCTGCAGAGCCGATCACGACCAGCATCCAGGACCACTCTGCTTGAACCGTGAGCTTTCTGCCTGGCTTTTCACTTTCTTTTTGGGGCTTTGCATGTTGGGAGGACTCCTGGTTGGCAGTGAGGTCCATCAGGATCCTCCTCTTGCAAGCCTGCTTGGCATCGGGAGAGATGTCAGCCACAGGAAGTTTAAATCCCACCAGGGCTGTGCATGTGACACCATTGTGGCTGCAGAGCTAGCCCTCCAGCTGCTCACACTAAAAAAAAAAAACATCAATCAAACGTTCAGCCATGGTTGTCACTTGGACAAAGGCTAGAAAAACAGTATCTACCCAGACACAGTTGTTGCATCAGCATGCAGCAGTCCAGGCATGCAAACAGTGATGGAGCCTGCCACTTGGAATGGAGGGGGAAGGAGAGAACACCTGTGTCAGATGTGACCAGGTGAACTTTCTCCTTAATCTGGTGGTGGAGCTGAAGGATGAAGTATCTAGGCTCAGATCATTAAGGGAAAGTGAAAGGGAGTTAGATATGGGAATAGATAGGTGTGGTGTGTTAACGCTTTTTTCTGAAAACAAAAGCACAAAGCAGGGTGGAGGGCTTGCGGGCACTTTACCCACCCTGCAAGGCATTTTCCCTGGGAAAGCTGAGTCTGTTTCACTCCCCGCTCCCTGCCCAGCTAGGGTATAAAAAGCAGGACATCATAGCTGTTGGATCTTCTTTTTGGCTCCTGCCTCTGCTAGATGAGAGCTACTGCAGCTGCCCTCCTGCTCCTCAGCCACATGGCCGGATCTGATCCTTTTTCCTGCTGCCTCTGCGCCTCCTCAGTGAAAGACTGGTTTTGTATTATTCTTTTCTGTCCCCCTCCCATCCATTCTTGTTCCTTGCCCTTGTGAATATTTTTTTTTTCTGTTATTGTCATATACGTAATTTAAAGAAAAATTCTTCACCTCTCTACTTCCAAGCTGATTCCAGATTGTTGTTTAGTGGATTTGCTCCTTACCCTTTTTTTTTCCCTCTCCCTTTTTGGAGGGGGTGTGGGGGAGTGGGGAAGAGATTCTCAGCCTTTTTCCCATTTGAGGTTTTAACTCCCAGTTAAGGCTCAAACCACTACAATAGGGAATTATAGATAGGGAATTAGATAGGGAATTATAGGCCTGTCAGCCTGACCTCAGTGCCAGGCAAGATTAAGGAACAGGTCATGGTGAGTGCAAGCACACAGCACTTCCAGGATGGGCAAAGGATCAGGCCCAGCCAGCATGGGTTTAGGAAGGGTAGGTCCTGCCTGACCAACCTGATCTCCTTCTATGATCAGGTGACCCGCCTAGTGGATGTGGGGAGGCCTGTGGATGTCGCCTACCTGGACTTCAGCAAGGCCTTTGACACTGTCTCCCACAGGAAACTCCTGGCCAACCTGTCAGCCCATGGCTTGGATGGGAGCACACTGCGATGGGTCAGAAACAGGCTGGAGGGCTGAGCCCAGAGAGTGGTGGTGAATGGTGCCACATCCAGCTGGCTGCCAGTCACTAGTGGAGTCCCCCAGGGATCAGTGCTGGGCCCCATCCTCTTTAACATCTTTATTGATGATCTGGATGAGGGCATTGAGTCCATCATCAGTAAATTTGCAGACGACACCAAGCTGGGGGCAGGAGTTGATCTGCTGGAGGGTAGAGAGGCTCTACAGAGAGACCTCGACAGGCTGGACAGATGGGCAGAATCCAACGGCATGAGATTGAACGCATCCAAATGTTGGGTTCTGCACACTGGCCACAACAACCCCATGCAGTGCTACAGGCTGGGGTCAGAGTGGCTGGATAGTGGCCAGGAGGAGATGGACCTGGGGTTACTGGTCGATGTTAGGCTGAACATGAGGCTGCAGTGTGCCCAGGTGGCCAAGAGGGCCAATGACATCCTGGCCTGTATCAGGAACAGTGTGGCCAGTAAGAGCAGGGAGGTCATTGTGCCCCTGTGCACTGCACTGGTTAGGCTGCCCCTCTAATACTGTGTCCAGTTCTGGGCCCCTCAGTTTAGGAAGGATGTTGACTTGCTGGAACGTGTCCAGAGAAGGGCAACAAAGCTGGTGAGGCGCTTGGAACACAAGCCCTAATTAGAGAGACTGAGGGAGCTGGGGTTGCTTAGCCTGGAGAAGAGGAGACTCAGGGGTGACCTTATTGCTCTCTGCAACTACCTGAAGGGAGTTTGTAGACAGGGAGAGGTTAGTCTCTTCTCCCAGGCAACCAGCACCAGAACAAGAGAACACAGTCTCAGGCTGTGCAAGGGGAGATTTAGGCCGGAGGTTAGGAGGAAGCTCTACACAGAGAGGGTGATTGACCGTTGGAATGGGCTGCCTGAGGAGGTGGTGGAGTTGCCATCACTGGAGGTGTTCAGGATGAGACTTGATAGGGTGCTTGATTGCATGGTTTAATTGATTAGGTGGTGTTGGATGATAGGTTGGACATGATCTTGAAGGTCTCTTCCAACCTGGTCCATCTATTCTATTCTATTCTATTCTGTTCTGTTCTGTTCTGTTCTGCTCTGTTCTGTTCTATTCTGTTCTCTTCTGTTCACATTCAGTCTGGTTTTAAGCACAAATTCCTTTTGCCTTCATGTGAAGTGGAGACCAGAGGGTGATGTCAGCAGGTCAAGTGAGCTGATTCTCCCCCTCTACTCAGCTCTGGTGAGACCTCACCTGGAGTGCTGCATCCAATTCTGGAGTCCCTATTACAAGAGGGATGTGGAGGTGCTGGAACGTGTCCAGAGAAGGGCCACGAGGATGATCAGAGGGCTGGAGCACCTCTCCTATGAGGACAGACTGAAGGAGTTGGGGCTGTTCAGTCTGCAGAAGAGAAGTCTCTGAGGTGACCTAATTGTGGCCTTCCAGTATCTGAAGGGGGCCTACAGGAAGGCTGGGGAAGGACTTCTCAAGATGTAAGGTAGTGATAGGACTAGGGGGAATGGAATGAAGCTGGAGGTGGGGAGATTCAGGCTTGACATGAAGAGGAAGTTCTTCACCATGAGAGTGGTGAAGCCCTGGAATGTGTTGTTCAGGGAGGTGGTTGAGGCCCCATCCCGGGAGGTGTTTAAGCCCAGGCTGGATGAGGCTCTGGCCATCCTGATCTAGTGTGGGGTGTCCCTGCCCATGGCAGGGGGGTTGGAACTAGATGATCCTTGTGGATCCTTCCAACCCTGTCTGATACTATGACACTATACTATGATGTGGGAGCACGCTCTACAGATCTTCCCTTCTGAGGGAAGTGCCCCTGGAAACAGGGAGGTATGGATACAGGTCCCTGTCAGGGGTGGTAAAGGAAATCGATCCCGGCCCTCTCCTCCTCTTCCCCTGCCCTTGCATTACAAATATGAGGCCCTGCAGGTTGAGGGCAGTGGGGACAACAGGGCCGAGGAGCAGCCATCTGGGAAGATGCCAAAGGCCAAGCGGTCACCACCAACTATAACGACCACCTCCACAAAGAAAAGGAGAAGGGGTATAGTTGTTGGGGACTCTGTCCTGATGTGGACTGAGTGACCCATATATCATCCCAAGCCATCCCAAAAGGGAGGTCTGTTCCCTACCTGAGTCACGGGTAAGGGACATCGCAAGGAGACTCCTAAAGTGAATCCAGCCTTCTATTACTCTCTGCTGGTAATACAAGCTGGGAGTGATGAAATTGACAAGAAGGGCACCAGGGTGATTAAAAAGCAATTAAAGGCCCTTGGACAATTGATTGATAGGGCAGGAGCTCAAGTGGTATTCTGCTCAGTTCCCTCAGTGGCAGGGGTGTACACTGAGAGGAATGGGAGAACCCATACCATCAACAATTGGCTCAGGGGATGGTGGCAGCAGCAGAATTTTGGTTTCTTTGATCATGGGGCAACTTTTACTGCACCCGACCTGCTGGATCCTGATGGGGTGCAATTATATAGAAAGTGTAAGAGAGTCCTAGCCAACTAGAGTTGGCAGGGCTCATTAGGAGGGCTTTAAACTAGGTCTGAAGGGAGTGGGTGAAGAAATCAGTCCATCTGTAGAGGAGAGTGTGGGACATAAATTAGGGTCACTTAAGAAATGAAGAGCCCATCTGAAGTGCATGTACACCAATGCACGCAGTATGGACAATAAGCAAGAAGAACTAGAAGTCCTGGTCCACCAGGGTGACTATGATATAGTTGCCATCTCAGAAACATGGTGGGATAGCACACATGATTGGAGTGCTACACTGGGAGGTTACAAGCTCTTTAGGAGAGACAGGTGAGGGAGAAGAGGAGGAGGGGTGGCTCTATATATTAGGAAGTCACTCTTTGCCACAGAATTTGAGGTGGAGGATGAAGAGATTGAGAGCCTGTAGGTTAAAATCAGAGGGAAACCTAACAAATCTGACATCCTGGTTGGAGTCTGTTATAGACTACCCAACCAGGATGAGGAGGCAGGCAAAATATTCTATAAGCAATTGGAGACTGTCTCAAGATCATTGGATCTTGTCCTTGTGGGTGTCTTCAACCTGCCAGATATCTGCTGGGAACTTAATTCAGCAGAGAGGAGGCAGTCCAGAAGATTCCTGGAGCGCATGGAGGACAGCTTTCTGATGCAGCTGTAAAGCGAGCCTACCAGTGATCAGGCTCTGCTTGACCTGCTTGTCTCCAATAGAGAAGGGCTGGTGGGAGATGTGACAGTGGGAGGCTGCCTAGGGTGCAGTGACCATGAGATAGTGAAATTTTCAATATGCAGGGAGATAGGGAGGACCACCAACAGAACCTTTGCCTTGGACTTCCGGAGGGCAAACTTCAGCCTGTTTAAGAAACTTATTTGCAAAGTTCCCTGGGTAGCATCCGTCATGAACCAAGGGGTCCAGGAGGATTGGACCTACTTCAAACAGGAGCTCTTGAAGGTACAGGAACTGCTGGTTCCCATGTGCTGAAAGATGAGCCTGTGGGGAAGGTGACAGGCCTGGATGATCAAGCAGCTCTGGGAGGATTTAAGGGGAAAAAAGAGGGTGTATCACCTTTGGAAAGAGGAGAAGGCTTTTCCTGATATATTTAAGGATGTTATAATATTATTGTCGTAGTTTGGGCTGGGTGCCCTCTGCTACAGGGGTGTTTCCTGTGTCCAGAAGTCCAGCCCAGTGGGTGGACACAGGAAATTAGGTTATTTCCTACCATGATCCCTTGCACCACTAGAAGTCTCACGGCGGGGTCTGGCACTTCCTCTTTCCTTCCTCCTCGCCGCCTGGTAACTGGGGAGAAGATCTCCCGGCCATGGGCCTGGTTAGGCCCAAGGCCACGGGGGGATGGGCAGTCTCAGATCTGGCCAGCTGAGACTAGCCTAGCAGTGGGGGGGGGAAGGAGGAGCCCTGGGGGTTTGGGTGTACCCTCAGGTGGGGGATGGGATTTCTCTGGGTCTGTTTTGGGTTCTCTCTCTTGTCACTGTGTTTCTAGTTTCTCTGCACGCACTCACTGTTCTATTTAAACTTTTCATCACTTTTGCAATCCGTTTGTCTGAGTCGTCATTTCTGCACGTGGTGGGGAGGGGGTCTACCCCAACCCATTACAATTATGTAGAAAAAAAATAGAAAGGCAAAGGCCCAGTTGGCCACCTCTGTGAAAGATAATAAAAAGCATGTTTATAAATATATTAACACTAAAAAGAGGGGCAAGAAGGACTTCCAATCCTTATTGGACCTGGAGGGGAACACTGTGACTGAAGATGAGGAAAAGGCTGAGGTCCTGAACACCTTCTTTGCCTCAATTTTTAACTGCAAGGCAGGAGGAGTTCAGGACGAGTGGCCTCCTGAGCTGGGTGATGGGGTCAGGGAGCAGTGTAATGCCCCGGAAATCCATGAAGAATTAGTTCAGGACCTGCTGAGCCACTTGGACACTCACAAGTCCATGGGACTGGATGGGATCCATCCTAGGGTGCTGAGAGAGCTGGCAGATGAACTGGCCAAGCTGCTCTCCATCATTTTCCTCCAGTTCTGGCTCACAGGAGAGGTCCAAAATGACTGAAAACTGGCTGATGTGATCCCCATCCACAAGAAGTGTACACTGACAGCTCATGGAGCTGACCCCATCCTGGATTGCATCAAGAGAAGAATAGCCAGCAGGTTGAGAACCAACATGGATTTAGGAAGGGCAGGTCCTGCCTCTCCAACCTGATCTTCTATGATCAGGTGACCCACCTGGTAGAGGTGGGGAGGCTTGTGGATATGGTCTACCTGGACTTCAGTAAGGCCTTTGACACCATCCCCCACAGCAAACTGCTGGCTAAGCTGTCAGCTCGTGGCTTGGACCACAACACTCTGTGCTGGGTTAGGAACTGGCTGGAGGGCCAAGCCCAGAGACTGGTGGTGAATGGTGCCACATCCAGACGGTGGCCAGTCACCAGTGGCATCCCCCAGGGATGAGTGTTGGGCCCCATCCTCTTTAATATCTTCGTTGATGATCTGGATGAGGAGAGTGAGACATTCATCAGCAAATTTGCAGATGACACCAAGTTAGGAGCAGATGTTGGACAGTTAGAGGGCTGAAGGGCTCTGAAGTGGGACCTCAACTAACTGGCAGGTGGCAGAGTTCAACAGGATGTTATTCAACAAATCCAAGTGCCTAGTGCTGCACTTTGGCCACAACAACCCCATGCAGATCCCCAGGCTGGGGTCAGAGTGGCTGGAGAGCTGTCAAACAGAAAGGCACCTGGGTATGCTGATTGACAGCCACCTAAACATTAGCCAGCAGTGTGCCCTTGTGGCCAAGAAGGCCAATGGCATTCTGGCCTGCATTAGGAATAGTGTGGCCAGCAGGAGCACGGAAGTCATTGTGCCCCTGTGGTTAGGCCACACACCGCGTCCAGTTCTGGGCCCCTCAGTTTAAGAACAGAATGGAACGGAACGGAACGGAACAGAATGGAACGGAATGGAACAGAAGAGAACAGAATAGAACAGAACAGAACAGAACAGAACAGAACAGAACAGAACAGAATAGAATAGAATAGAATAGATGGACCAGGTTGGAAGAGACCTTCAAGATCATGTCCAACCTATCATCCAACACCACCTAATCTATTAAACCATGCAATCAAGCACCCTATCAAGTCTCATCCTGAACACCTCCAGTGATGGCAACTCCACCACCTCCTCAGGCAGCCCATTCCAACGGTCAATCACCCTCTCTGTGTAGAGCTTCCTCCTAACCTCCGGCCTAAATCTCCCCTTGCACAGCCTGAGACTGTGTTCTCTTGTTCTGGTGCTGGTTGCCTGGGAGAAGAGACTAACCTCTCCCTGTCTACAAACTCCCTTCAGGTAGTTGCAGAGAGCAATAAGGTCACCCCTGAGTCTCCTCTTCTCCAGGCTAAGCAACCCCAGCTCCCTCAGTCTCTCTAATTAGGGCTTGTGTTCCAAGCGCCTCACCAGCTTTGTTGCCCTTCTCTGGACACGTTCCAGCAAGTCAACATCCTTCCTAAACTGAGGGGCCCAGAACTGGACACAGTATTAGAGGGGCAGCCTAACCAGTGCAGTGCACAGGGGCACAATGACCTCCCTGCTCTTACTGGCCACACTGTTCCTGATACAGGCCAGGATGTCATTGGCCCTCTTGGCCACCTGGGCACACTGCAGCCTCATGTTCAGCCTAACATCAACCAGCACCCCTAGTTCCCTCTCTACCTGGCTGCTCTCCAGCCACTCTGACCCCAGCCTGTAGCACTGCATGGGGTTGTTGTGGCCAATGTGCAGAACCCGGCACTTGGATGTGTTAAATCTCATGCTGTTGGATTCTGCCCATCTATCCAGCCTGTCGAGGTCCCTCTGCAGAGCCTCTCTACCCTCCAGCAGATCAACTCCTGCCCCCAGCTTGGTGTCGTCCGCAAATTTACTGATGATGGACTCAATGCCCTCATCCAGATCATCAATAAAGATGTTAAAGAGGATGGGGCGCAGCACTGATCCCTGGGGCAAGAAGGACATTGAGACACTTGAACATGTCCAGAGAAGGGCAACAAGGCTGGTGAGAGGCATTGAGCACAAGCCCTATGAGGAGAGGCTGAGGGAGCTGGGATTGTTTAGCCTGGAGAAGAGGAGGCTCACAGAGACCTCATTGCTCCCTGCAACTACCTGAAGGGTGGTTGTAGCCAGGAAGGGGTTGGTCTCTTCCCTCTAGCAACCAGCACCAGAACAACAGGACACAGTGTCAAGCTGTGCCAGGGAAAGTTTAGGCTTGAGGTGATGAGAAAGTTCTTCACTGAGGGAGTCATTCATCATTGGAATGAGCTGCCTGGGGAGGTGGTGGAGTTGCCATCTGCAATGGGTTGGGGTAAACCCCCTCCCCACCACACACAGAAATAACAACTCAAGCAAACAGATTGCAAAAGTGATGGAAAATTTAAATAGAGAACAGTGAGTGACTGCAGAAAGCTAGAAACACAGTGACAAGAGAGACCCCAAAACAGTCCCGGAAAGATCCCATCCCCACCTGAGGGTGCACCCAAAACCCCCAGGGCTCCTCCTTCCTCCCCCCCCTCCCCACTGCTAGGCTAGTCTCAGCTGGCCAGATTTGAGACTGTCCATCCCCCCGTTGCCTTGGACCTAGCCAGGCCCATGGCCGGGGGATATCTCCCCCAGTTACCGAGTGTTGGAGAGTAAGTAAAGAGGAAGTACCAGACCCAGCCATAAAATTTATAGTGGTGAAAGGATTATGGTAGAAATACATAACTTCCTGTGTCCACTCACTTGGCTGGACTTCTAGACACAAGAAACACCCCCGTAGCAGAGGGCACCCAGCCCAAATTACGACACTGTCCCTGGAGGTGTTCAAGAGGGGATTGGACATGGCGCTTGGTGCCATGGTCTAGTCATGAGGTTTGTGGTGACAGGTTGGACTCAATGATCTTTGAGGTCTCTTCCAACCTTGGTGATACTGTGATACTGTGGTGCCTGTTGTTCTGAAATGAAACACTGTTGTTCTGAATATAATTTGCCTCTGAGCCTCTTTAGCCACAAGCACAGAAACCCAGTGGACATCCGCATGTCTCACCTGGAGCTCTTTGCCACAAGCATGAGGTTGGACCATTGTCACTTGCAGCTGTGTACAAAATGTTCTTAATACATGGAGCAGTTCAAACACATCCCAAACCCATGTCGTGGACTACTTCTTTCTTTATCTGGTCAAAGGCTGCTTGTTGCTTAGGACCTCACTGCAAACTGTTTCTCTTCTAAGCCACATCATAAAGAGGTTTAACAATCTCTGTATATATATATCTGGGAATGTGCAGTCTCCAAAATCCCACTGTACCAAAGAAATGTAAGATTTCCTTCTTATTGATGGGATTTGCCATGATAGAGACTTTTTTTATCACATCCATTGGAATGTGAAGGTGATCATCTTGCCACCACACTCCCAGAAACTGGATTTCTCTGGCAAGTCCTTTTATCTTGTCTTGCTTAATGGCAAAACCAGCTTTCAAAAGAATGTCAATTATTTTGTTACCTTTCTTGAGGAATTTTTCAGAAGTTTTACACCTCACAATGATGTCATCAATGAACTGATTGTGTTCTGGAGCTCTACTTTCTCCAAAGCTTCATGGATCACTGCATTACAAATTGTTGAACTGTGTTTCCGCCCCTAGGGCAAACGATTGAATGTATACTGTACCCCTTTCCAGGTGAAAGCAAACTGAGGCTTGCATTCCTCTGGTATGGGAATAGAGAAGAAAGCATTAGCAATGTCTATGGTAGCACACTATTTGGCCTCTTTGGATTCCAGCTCACATTGGAGTTCCATTATGTCCAGTACAGCTGCACTCATGGGCGGAGTCACTTGTTCAGGGCATGGAAGTCAACTGTCAGATGCCATTCTCCATTTTGCTTTTGCACAGGTGTAGTGGTGGGATGGTTTAATCCAGCTGCACCCACATAAAGCACAGCTAACACAGTCAAAGAAGTGAATGAAGGCTGTATTTTACAAGCAATAATGAAATGCAATGAATATATACAAAATATACAGTATTCACAATATCATAGAAGAATTTACAGGAAAGAACACAACACAGGAGAAAATCCCCTTTGCAGGAAAATCCCACCTTGGGTTCCTCTCAACCTCTTTCCCCCTTCCCTTTTCCCTCCAGTTAATTAGACAAAATAGGAGAAAGAGAGAGAAAAGTATATTAAGGGAAATTCATTAGCTCAAAGCAGTTATTAAAAAAATTAGTTTTCTTATCAGTTTCAGTCCAGGGTCAGCAGTGTGCACTCTGTCCAAGAAACGAAAGACTGACAGACTGAAGCTGGAGTGAGTGAAAGAATGTTAGAGATACTTGCTATGGTACATCTCACATCTGACCAAAGAAATTCGTTTAGAATTAATCTTTGTTTTCATTTTTACACCCAAACATTCATCTAGAGAATTCTGCAGCTGTTTTCTTAAAGGCATAACCTAAACTGTCACAACAGGCCAAATCAGACTGTTGAAAGGTGAATGAGTTTTGCTGATTTTGACCATCCAACTGATAAATCAAGTTATGAATAGGCACTAAAGAATCATGGTTGATTCTGCATTGCCTGTGATGCACAGTTTGAGAGGCAGCTGGCATCCTCTGTCTCATATTGTCCCACAACTATGCATTCATCTGAAAGTTCAGGCTTAACAGACAACCTCAATTTTCCTCCATCAGTTTCTACAATTGCTATTCCAGAAGTGCATTTGTAACCCCTAGGGTCTTTGAAATGCCCTACTCTCAGAAAGTGAATTCCCAAAATACAAGGTGCATCTGGTCCCATTACAATACTTTGTTTCTTCCAGTCTTTCCCAGTTAAAATTATGTCAGCCTGCACTTTAGTCAACTTTTGAGATCCAACAGTGATTCCAAAAATAGTTACAGGCTCTGACTCTTGATAATTTGATGGTATTACGGTGCACTGAGATACTGTGTCAAACAAGGCCTTGTACTTCCGAAATTTTAAAGTGCCAGACTGCTGAATTAATGAATTCCAAGAGACTCTGTTATCTCCATTATCCCTTTCCTTCACCTGGTGGGAGGCAGGGCAACCCTAATTATGAGGATTACATGTACAGTGAACATAGCACCTAGCATTAGTGTTAGAATCACTGTTGGAGCAATTAGAGTTGTTCTGAGAAACTGAGGAAGTAACAGCTAACCGTCTGATATTGCCACCTCTGGCTCTGGCACTCTGAAGCTCCTGCAATCTCCAGGAAAGAAGAGAAGTGGATTCACCACCCCATTTATTCATTTTTACATCAAATCAGTCATGTGGGGTTATCCAAAGACTCCCATGTGATTGCCACTGTTGTCTATTTTGGATTGGCTTACTTTGAACTAGCCTTCTAGTAGGACGCCTGTTTCTAACAACTGAAATTTGTATCCATTTGGAAGAGGAAGAAGTGAGTTCATCCCCCTTTGCCAATTTGGGTCTGGAGGCTTTAAATTCCTCCTTCAGCTCTTTCCTTAGTCTTTCCAGTCACAGTTTTAGTGGCTGAGACCAAAGAAACATGTGTAAAACTATCCGTAAAACTGTCAGTAAAATAACCAGTAGAAGGCACTCCACCACAGATTCTTACCACAATTCTGCTTGCCAAAATAGTAGTATAATTAGAGGAGCAAGCCTAATGAGTTTCTTGGCAAGACCAGTTCCCACAGGAAGTTCATCAGGATTCAGTGTACTATGATTTCCATAAATTATTTCTCTCACAGCAAACTCTCTCAAATGATTAATTGCCTCATCTATTGTAGTTCATCTCTGTGGGTTCCAGGGTAGGTTTTCCCTGGATGGATACCATATCAGCACAGCAAATAAAAGGCATGCTCATAGAGAAACTTTACCAACACAACTGCCTATATACTTGTAAATTCCAGAATATTTTGCCAGGGTCCCCAGCTGCTTTGCAGACTTGTCACTGACAGTTTAGGCTGTACTTTTAAGCTAGGAGCTTAAAAGTTAGTGTAAAAGGAAAACAAAGATTGTTCTAAATGAATGTTCATTGGCAGATGGGTGGGATGTACTTTTATGATCTTACATTCCTCTCTTTTTCCAGTCTCTTCTACCTTTCTACTGGCATGCTGGCTGCTTTGTTGAAGGACTCTTATCAGCAAAACTAGAGATAAGCATTGCTAGCTTTCTAATAATGCTTTTGAACTAACTAAAAATCCCTCTAACATTTCTCTTTTTCTCTTTTCTTCTAATTAACTAGAGGGAAAAGGGAGGGAGAGGTTGGGGAGAAGGCAAGATGGAAGCCTCCTGTCCAAGGAGGACTTCTGTGCTGTTTGCTTTTTGTAAATATTTGTACAATATTATAAATACTGTTTTTTTTTTTTTACATGTTCATTGCATTCCATTATTGCTTGTAAAATACAGCTTTATTTGCTTCTCCAACTGGCTTCAGCCAAACTTTTGTTTGATATAGGTGGGTTAAACCATCACAGTCACCTACTACTAAAGCAGGAGCACCTGTGTCATAACATCAGTTTAGAAAAGATGTTGACTTGCTGGAAAGTGTCCAGAGGAGGGCAACAAGCTGGTAAGGGGTTTGGAGCACAAGCCCTGTGAGGGGAGGCTGAGGGAGCTGGGGTAGCTTAGCCTGGAGAAGAGGAGGCTCAGAGGAGAGCTTATTGCTCTCTACAACTACCTGAAGGGAGGTTGTAGACAGGTGGGGGTTGGTATCTTCTCCCAGGCAACCAGCACCAGAACAAGAGGACACAGTCTCAAGCTGTGCCACAGGAGGTTTAGACTGGATGTCAGGAAGAAATTCTTCATAGAGTGATTGCCTATTGGAATGCGCTGCCTGGGGAGGTGGTGGGGTCACCATCACTGGAGGTGTTTAGGAAGAGACTTGAAGGGGTGCTTGGTGCCATGGTTTGGTTGATTGGGCAGTGTTGGATGATGGATTGGGCATCATCTTGAAGGTGTCTTCCAACTGGGTCTGGTCTATTCTATTCTATTCTATTCTATTCTATTCTATTCTATCTTCCCAAGCAACTCATTATTGCTTCAGTGTCTCCTCTGAGATAATATTTTCTTACGTGTCTAATTTCCTGCCTGGGTGCATTAGTTGACTATATATCATCCTTATGTCTATCATCATTATCATCCTCATCATCCTTACCGTCCTTATCTTGCTGGCTCCTAGGACTCCCTGTTACAAGCCTCTGTTGGATCACCTTAAGTTCAGAACTACTTCCCTTGCTTCCTGGTCTCCTAGAATACTTATCCTGGTTTGTATCTCAGTCATCTATGGGTGGCTTCATTAAGTCAGACAAACTTTCTTTTCCTCCTCATCACTTTGACCACTATCACCTTGATCACGTTCCTTGGATTTCTGGGCTTGAGTTTTTGTCTGCATTTGAGGAGAAGTACCCTGAGACATACCCTCAAAGGGGTCATGCAAGTCTGGTCTGCCTGCCTTTGCCTTTGGTTTACACAGAGGAATATTTGGAACTGGATCAGAAGGATCCTTTTTCACAGTAGCAACCAGCTTTACAGACAGTGTTGCTGCTTGAAAAGACTCAGCTGGTTCAGCAGAAGCAGAAGTGGTTGGTGTAGGCACAGCATTATTATTGACACTTTTTGGGACCCTGCCTCTGCTGCTGGACTCACTTCAGTTCCAGCCACTGCAGGTGGAAGTCTCCCTGCCTTGGTAATGGCTGCCTCCACCTTTGTTGCCATTTGTGCAAGGTCTGCCAGCAAAACTGTAGGTACTGTTGTCTTTATGGGAGCAGCTAGGTGTATTGCCACTGCCAGCACAGGGGCCCCAGGCACAGCTTGCACAGGGCTTACCAATGCTGGGGTCACCACCACCACTGCCAGCACCATTTGAGATACCAGCTGCCCCCCCACTGGCTCATCAGCAGCTTTGCCATGGCTTTTGCTGTGGTTCCAAGCAGTTTTCCCATTAACTCCTGCCTGCTACTATCTGTTGTTGCAGCTTTTCCTGCCTCTGTGTTTTCCTCACTACTAGAGTTGACTGCATTAGATCCAGATGTCTTACGTCTTTTCCTTAGTCCAGAGCCAGAGCAATTAGCAGTACATCTCTCAGCACAATGCTGTTAACAGGCCTGTTATTACCACCACAAATAGTAAATATAGGTGTAATGTGTCTTAAGATTCAAATCACCTCCATAACTCTTAGTTACAGGAACGCTAAATTCAAGAAACTCAGGAAGAACACTCACAGTCTCAGTGACTCACAGTGACTCACAGTGACATTGCTATATCCTCCCAAACCAACAAATCCAAGTCAGTAATGACCAAACCTTCTTGTGTCTAAACCAAAAGAATAGCTTATATACAATGTACCTGCCAACTTGGTCAATCAGTACAGAAAGAAACCATTTATAAAGTATCACACTTTAGACAACAACACAAGAACCCCCTCTGGCAAAAACCAGGGGGCTACTAATAGCTTTCCCTACCCTGCTCCCTTCTCTATGCCCCTGTACAGACAGGACAAGAGAAAGAGCATAATAGTTGTTTGCAAAAACTTAGTGACAACAAAGCAATGCAGCCAAGGTCAGCAAGGTCAGCAGAAGCACAAGTTAGTACCTCCCAGAGCAAGGCAGCCAAAAAGAGAGAGTCAGTTTACAAATCTAAGTTTTATGTCAAGTAACTGTCCAGTGGGATTATTTAGAATTTATCATTCTTTTCCTTTTTACATCCAATAGTAATTTGTTTACATTCTACTACTTTCTGTTCAAGATCTGTGGAAAATTTTCAAGGCACAGCCTAAAATTACCACATCTGGCATAGCAGAACAGCATCTGGATTTATGGCCTGTTACAGCTTGGATTCTTTTGTCCTTCCCTCAGAGGCATAAGCTATCCAATCCCTTCCAGATAGGCATACCATTTTCTCATGGTAGCCTTCTGAACAGTTTCCTCCAAGGGAGGAAGTCCTTTAAGTATTGCTCTTAGCAGAGAGAAAGGGCCTTGCACTACAGTATCCTGTGTAGTGAAAAGATTCTGTGTCTCCTTGACATCTTGAGTTAGGGACAGGAGTCCCTTTTCCTGATCAGAATAGCTCCTTTCAGTATCTTTGAATGCTGTCAAAGAGAATAAGAGGGCTCTGTTAGGGCCTTTAGGTCTCTTTTGGAAAATACCACAATAAGAGGCTTGTTCAGAAAAATCCCATTCTGGTCTTAAGGCATCTTGTGGGTACAAAGGACCCAGTTTCTGATAAGCCTTTAATTTGTCTTTCAAGAATTTAGGCTTTCAGTGTGCCTTGGGGTCTAGTACCAGACTCTGTGCTTTCTAATCAGGTCATAGAGGGGGTAAGCACTTATGGAGAAACCTGGAATATGTTTTCTCCAGTAACTCAAGGTGCCCAGGAGCTGTTGAATCTCTTTTTTATTGTTAGAGTTTGGCCCTTCTCAATAGCTTCCAGAACATTCATTGGCACTGATATTGTCCCTGGTACCCACCAAGAACCAAGAAATATGATCTCTGGACTCAGGTCTTGACAATTGGCTTGTGGAATGTGTAACCCATTATCAGTCAGCAGTTCCCAGATGGCTCCACCTACTTAGCCTACCTGGTCTTTGTTACTCCCTCCAACAAGAAAGTCATCTCTATATATTGATAAACACTGACACATTTTGGGACCTTGACAGTGTCTAGCAATGCTGCTAAGGGGTTGTGTACTATAGTTGGTGAATGTTTGTAACCCAGTGGAAGGCAATTGAATGAAAATTGTGTTTCTTGCCATGTGAATGCAAACTGAGGCTTATACTCCTGCAAAGGAATCATAAAAACATATATCTCATGTTGAGGGAGGCTACCCATGTGTGGGACACAGCTCCAGCTCTCCTGGACACCTTTGTTTTTAAGGGCTTTATCCCAAGGAACCCTCTGAGTTAGTTCCTTGAGTAACCTGAAGTCCACCCTTCAGAAGTCCAGAGTGGAGGCCTTCTTGCTGCCCCTCTTAGATTGACTGAATACTGAAAATTCAATTATCTCATGGTCACAGGACCCTAAACACCCTCCGAACACCACATCACCCACCAGCCCTTCCCTATTGCTGAAGAGGAGGTTGAGTTTAACCTTACCCCTGGAAGGCTCACGCAGCACCTGGGATAAGAAGCTGTCCTACATACACTCTAAGAACCTCCTAGATTGCCTCCTCTCTGCTATGTTAAGATCCCAGCAGATATCAAGCAGGTTAAAGTCGCCCATGAGAACAAAGTCAGGTGATCTTGAGAGAGCCTTAAGCTGCCTATAGAATGCTTCATCAACATCTTCTTCCTGGTTGGGTGGTCTATAACAGACTCCAACCAGGATGTCTGCCCTGCTGGTCTTCCCTCTAATTCTCACCCACAAGCACTCAACCTGATCATCCCTGATCTCCAGCTCAATGGCATCTAGTGCCTCCCTGATGTACAGGGCCACACCTCCACCCCTTCTTCCTTGCCTGTCTCTCCTGAAGAGCTTGTAGTTATCAATTGCAGCGTTCCAGTCATGTGAGTCTTCCCACCATTTCTCTGTGATGGCAACTACATCATAACTTTCCTGCTGCAACAAGGCTTCCATCTCCTGTTTCTTGCCCATGCTTCATGCATCAGTGTACATGAACTTCAGCTGGGCTGCTCCTTTCACCCCTGACTCCAGCTTACCACCCTCAGACTCATGTCTGGGGGACTGCTTTCAGCCCCTTCCCCCTTCAAATCTAGTTAAAAGTCCTATTAATGAGACCTGTCAATTCCCTTCCTAGAATCTGTTTCCTTTTGAAGGATAGGCCATTCTTGTATGCTGTGATCTTTGCCTCCTCTGGGACAGACGTCCTCCATCTGTTGCCAGCTGACCTGGTGCAGTAGAAAGTTCTCCAAGATCAAAAAACCCGAAATTCTTTTGACTGCACCAGCCTCTAAGCCACGTCTTGACTATAGCTGCCGACCTGTTCCTTCTGGTATTCCCTTCTGCAACTAAGGGTATTGATGAAAAAATTATTTGTGCACCTGACCCCTCAACCAGATCTCCCAAGGCCTTGAAGTAATTTTTGATAGCCCTGAGAGTTCTGGTTGCAACATCATCATTCCCTAACTGCATAACTATTAAGGGATGGTAGTCAGAGGGCTGCACCAGACTAGGCAGCCTTCTGGTAACATCTCTAACTTGAGCTCCTGGGAGGAAACAAACATCCCTTTGAGAAGGGTCTGGTCAACATATGGGGTCCTCTGTTCCCCTCAGGAGGGAATTATCAATAACAATTCCCCTCCTCTTTTTTTTAAGGGAGCAAGGCCTTATGCTGGGGGAAGGCTGTTTAACCTCAGGCTGTTTTGCCTCAGGCTGTTTAGCCTTAGGCTGTTTAGCCTCAGGGAGAACCCCAGATGGTGTGTCCTCTGGCATCCGAATCACCTCACCCTCAACCTCCAGTGCCCCATACCTGTTTTCCAAGGGAAGCGGGGAAGGTAAGGGAAGGCAAGGAGGTTTTACTTTGCGTCTTTTGAGAGGAACCTGCGTCCATTCCCCTCTGCTTTTTGGATAACCAGCCTCTGCTAGGGGAGCCCGCAGAGCCTGGTTACTCAAATTCATCTCTTTTCTACATTCCCTTACAGCTCTAAATCTAGCAACCTCATCCTTCAGTCTGGCCACCAGGTTAAGCAGATAGTTGATCTGCTCACATCTAATGCAGGAGTTGTCCATACCACCCTGCATCTCAAGTGCCAGGCTCCTGGATTCTCTACAGCCAGATGCCTGGACACCTATGTCTCACTTGTGACACTTGTGGATGACTTCAACCTGCCAGATGTCTGCTGCAAACTTAATTCAGGAGAGAAGAGGCAGTCCAGAAGATTCCTGGAGCGAATGGAGGACGGCTTCCTGATGCACCTGTTAAGTGCTTGACCTGCTGTTCTCCAGTAGAGAAGGGCTGGTGAGAGCTGTGATTGTGGGAGGCTACGAAGGGTGCAGTGACCACGAGATAGTGAAGTTTTCAATATTGTGGTGGTTTAGGCTGGGTGCTGGCCTGGATGCCACTGCAGAACACACCTGGGAGGTCCCTACTGGTGGACCCAGCCCAGGGGGAGGTCACAGGCAGGTATTCTATTTCCCATAATGCCCTGCTCCCCTATAAAATGCCCATGCGTTTCTGTATTTATTTATTTCTCTATGCCATGTTTCTCTATTTAAACTTTCCATCACTTTTGCAATCCCTTTGTCTGAGTCGTTGTTCCTGCCCGTGGTGGGGAGGGGCTTTGCCCCAACCCATTACAAATATGCAGGGAGATAGGGAGGACCACCAACAGAACCTTTGCCTTGGACTTCCGGAGGACAATCTTCAGCCTGTTTAAGAAACTTATTTGCAAAGTTCCCTGGGTAGCAGCCCTGAAGAACCAAGGGGTCCAGGATAGTTGGACCTACTTCAAACAGGAGCTCTTGAAGGCACAGAAACTGGCAGATCCCATGAGCCAAAAGATGAGCAGGCAGAGAAGGTGACTGGCCTGGATGAGCAAGCAGCTCCTGGAGGATTTAAGGGGAAAAAAGGAGGCTGTGTCACCTTTGGAAGGAGGGGAAGGCTTCTTGAGGTATGTATACGGATGTTGTTAGATTATGTGGGAAAAAAATTAGAGAGGCAAAGGCCCAGTTGGAACTTAAGCTGGCCACCTCTGTGAAAGATAATAAAAAGCATTTTTACAAATACATTAACACTAAAAAGAAGGGCAAGAAGAACCTCCACTCTTTATTGGACATGGAGGGGAACACTGTGACTGAAGACGAGGAAAAGGCTGAGGTCCTGAACACCTTCTTGGCCTCAATTTTTAACAGCAAGGCAGGAGTTCAGGACGAGTGGCCTCCTGAGTTGGGTGATGGGGTCAGGAAGCAGTGTAAAGCCCCAGAAATCCATGAGGAATTAATTTGGGACCTGCTCAGCCACTTGGACACTCACAAGTCCATGGGACTGGATTGAATCCATCCTAGGGTGCTGAGACATCCAGCAGATGAGGTGGCCAAGCAGCTCTCCATCATTTTCCTCCAGTCTTGGCTCACCAGAGAGGTTCCAGATGACTGGAAACTGGCCAATGTAGTCGATATCCACAAGAAGGGTCGGATGGAGGAACCCAGAAACTACAGGCTAGTTAGCCTGACCTCAGTGCCAGGGCAAGTGATGGAGCAGATTATCCTGGTGGCAATAACTGCGCACCTGAAGAATGGCCAAGGGCTCAGGTCCAGCCAACATGGATTTAGGAAGAGCAGGTCCTGCCTCTCCAACCTGATCTCCTTCTATGATCGGGTGACCCGCCTGGTAGAGGTGGGGAGGCTTGTGGATGTGGTCTACCTGGACTTCAGCAAGACCTTTGATACCGTCCCCCACAACAAACTGCTGGCTAAGCTGTCAGCTCGTGGCTTGGACCTCAAAACTGTGTGCTGGGTTAGGAAGTGGCTGGAGGGCCAAGCCCAGAGAGTGGTGGTGAATGTTGTGACATCAGCTGGTGGCCATTCACCAGTGGCATCCCCCAGGGATCAGTGCTGGGCCCCATCCTCTTTAACATCTTCATTGACAGTCTGGATGAGGGGATTGAGACTGTCATCAGCAAATTTGCAGATGACACCAAGTTAGGAGCAGATGTTAGTCAGTTAGAGGGTTGAAGGGCATTGCAGAGGGACCTCGACCGACTGGACAAATGGGCGGAGTCCAACAGGATGGCATTCAACAAATCCAAGTGCTGGGTGCTGTACTTTGGCCACAACCCCATGCAGATCTCCAGGCTGGGGTCAGAGTGGCTGGAGAGCTGCCAAATGGAGAGGGACCTGGGTATGCTGATTGACAGCCACCTAAAGATGAGCCAGCAGTGTACCCAGGTGGCCAAGAAGGCTAACGGCATCCTAGCCTGCCATAGCAACAGTGCAGCCTGCAGGAGCAAGAAAGTCATTCTGCCCCTGTACTCTGCATTGGTGTGGTGGGTTGGAAGGGGTGAGGCCAAGAAGCCTCTTCCCTCCCCCCTGTAGGTAAAGGGAAAGAAAAGTTTGAAGGGAAAGGAAAAAAAAACTCACCAGCTGAATTAGCAAAGCAGTGGAGCTATATTTACAAAGCAGTGAAGGATATGCAGGGGAATATTTACAAATTTACAATATCTACAATATATACAAAGATATACAGCAGAGTAACACAGAAATGAGAGTAAACCCCCTCGGCCGAGGGGTTTCCCCACCTCCGCTCTCCCCTCTCTTCCCCCCTTTCCCCAGAATAGTTCGGAAAAGAGGGAGAAAGAGAAAAGAAAGAAGTTAAAAGCAGTTTGTGTTAGTTGGAAGCAGTTAATATAGACCTGGTTATCTTATCCTCAAGGCCGAGGCCTTGGCAGAAAGCCCAGCACAGAGAAGAGTTGCTGCACCCTGGAGAAGCGGAAGCAAGAGTGACAGAGAAGTGCTGGGAATGCCCACTTCACTCTCAGGCCAGATAGTGCTTCTTCCCACTTGACCAATGAAAATTAGTTTAGACTCTTCCTTCCGTTTACCAACTTCCGTCCACCATACTCCCTTTCTTAAGGGGACAGCGTCAACCGGGCACAATCCACCCCTTCTAAAAATTTTCATTGGCTGTTTATACTGTCCATCCAATCCAAGATGATATTTACAGTTCGTGAATAGAGTTCATAGTCCATTCCGGCTATGCTCAGATGTAGATGATTCAAAAGTCCAAGAAAATCAGAAAATGAGAAAAATGGAAAACAGTTCATTTCTTCGCCGAAGAAGCAAAGAAAAGGGAAATAGGGAAATTTCAGGGTCTCTTAGTTGACTCAGGGCTCTCAGGGATCTCAGGGTTCGTGCACCATAGATTCCTCGTTGATTCTTCTTTTGGGCGCGATGTAGCTGTACAATAGTTTGAAATTAACCTTTTTCAGCTAAAGTTAAATTTCTTTGTGGAATACACTGAATTTCACCATTCTCTTGCATTACCCAATAAGTGTGACCCGGACCTTCAGCTGAAACCACCCCTCGGACAGGTTTAGCCTCTCCTGAGGGTGAAAATACCCAAACAGTTTTACCTAACAGATTCTTTTCTCTAACAACAGGAACTCTATCACCTTCTACTTTCCGTAGCAAATCTGAATGTGCAGGTCCAGTTCGGTTCACTGAACCTCTACTATTTACCAGCCAGGTTGCTTGTGCTAAATGTTTTTCCCAGTTTTTCAAAGATCCACCCCCCATGGCTTTAAGAGTGGTCTTCAACAAACCGTTGTAGCGTTCAATCTTTCCTGAAGCTGGTGCATAGTAGGGAATGTGGAATATCCACTCAATACCGTGCTCTTTTGCCCAGTTCTTTACAAGGTTGTTCTTAAAATGAGTTCCGTTGTCTGACTCAATCCTCTCTGGAGTTCCGTGTCTCCACAGGATCTGTCTCTCCAGACCGAGAATGGTGTTGTGGGCAGTTGCATGTGGAACTGGATAAGTCTCCAACCATCCAGTGTTTGCCTCTACCATAGTAAGCACGTATTGCTTACCAGAACGAGAACGTGGTAGAGTGATGTAGTCAATCTGCCAAGCTTCACCATACTTGTACTTGGACCATCTGTCACCATACCACAAGGGCTTAAGTCGTTTTGCCTGCTTAATAGCAGCACAAATGTCACAGTCATGGATGACTTGTGTGATAGCAGCCATGGAAATGTCTATGGATCTGTCACGAGCCCACTGGTATGTTGCGTCTCTGCCTTGATGTCCTGACGAATCATGAGCCCACCGACCTAAGAATATCTCACCTCGGTGTTTCCAGTCGAGATCAAGATTAGAGTCCATGTCTACTTGAGAAACTCTTGCAGCTAGATCTGCCTGATGGTTGTGTTGCTGTTCCTCAGTAGCTTTGCTCTTAGGAATGTGAGCATCGATGTGTCTCACTTTCACTGGAATTCTCTCGATTCGATCAGCAATGTCCTGCCATAGGTTGGCTGCCCAAATGGGTTTTCCTTTCCTCTGCCAACCACTCTTTTTCCAGTTCTTTAGCCAACCCCATAGAGCATTGGCTACCATCCATGAGTCGGTGTAGAGATAAAGCTTTGGCCATCTCTCACGTTCAGCTACGTCGAGAGCTAGCTGGACAGCTTTTACCTCTGCAAACTGACTGGATTCTCCTTCTCCATCTTTCGCCTCTGCAACTCGGCGTGTTGGACTCCACACTGCAGACTTCCACCTTCGCTTGTTTCCAACAAGACGACAGGAACCGTCTGTGAACAAAGCATATTTCTTTTCATCATCAGAAAGGTCATTGTAAGGAGGAGCTTCCTCAGCACGAGTTACTTTCTCCTCTGGAGGTTTAGCACAGTTGATACCTTCAGGCCAACTTGAGATCACCTCCACTAGACCAGGTCTTTCAAGATTTCCCATTCGAGCTCTCTGTGTTATCAGAGCCATCCACTTAGACCATGTGGAGTCTGTGGCATGATGTGGTGTGGAACCTTTGCCTTTGAACATCCAATTCAAAACTGGTAATCTGGGAGCTAGAAGAAGTTGTGATTCAGTTCCAATCACTTCAGAAGATGCTTTTACTCCTTCATAGGCAGCTAGAATTTCTTTCTCTGTTGGAGTATAATTAGCCTCTGAACCTCTGTAACCTCGACTCCAGAAACCAAGAGGTCGTCCACGTGTCTCACCTGGAGCTTTTTGCCACAAGCACCAGGTTGGACCATTGTCACTTGCAGCCATGTACAAAATGTTCTTAATGTCTGGACCATCTTGGACAGGTCCCAGACCCATTGCTTGAATTACCTCTTGCTTTATCTGGTCAAAGGCTGCTTGTTGTTCAGGTCCCCAGTGGAAATGGTTTCTCTTTCGAGTCACATCATACAGAGGTTTCACAATCTGACTGTATCCAGGAATGTGCAGTCTCCAAAATCCCACTATCCCCAAGAAACGTAAGGTCTCTTGCTTGTTTGTGGGGCTTGCCATGGTAGAGACTCTATTTACCACATCCACTGGAATGTGTCGGCGTCCATCCTGCCATCGCACTCCCAGAAACTGAATCTCTGTGGTAGGTCCTTTCACCTTGTCTCTTTTGATGGCAAAACCTGCATTCAGAAGAATGTCAATGATTTTGTTACCTTTCTCGAAGACTTCCTCAGCAGTTTTACCCCAGACAATGATGTCATCGATGAACTGAATGTGTTCTGGAGCACTGCCTTTCTCCAGAGCATCGTGGATCACTGCATGACAGATGCTTGAGCTGTGGATCCAGCCCATTGGCAGCCTGTTGAAAGTGTACTGGATTCCTCTCCAGGTGAAAGCAAACTGAGGCCTGCATTCCTCTGCTATGGGAATAGAGAAAAATGCATTAGCAATGTCTATGGTAGCATACCATTTGGCCTCTTTGGATTCCAGCTCATACTGGAGCTCCATCATGTCTGGTACTGCTGCACTCATAGGTGGTGTCACTTCATTTAGGGCTCTGTAGTCTACTGTCAGACGCCAGTCTCCATTCTGCTTCCGCACAGGCCACACTGAACTGTTGAAAGGGGAATGAGTTTTGCTGACGACTTTCTGACTCTCCAACTGACGAATCAGATTCTGAATGGGCAACAAAGAGTCACGGTTGGTCCTGTATTGTCTGTGATGTACAGTCTGAGAAGCAACCAGCAATTTAATGTCCTGTATCTTATGTTGTCCCACAACTGCAGATTCATCAGAAAGTTCAGGTCTAGCAGACAGCTTCAATTTTTGTCCATCAATTTCTATTGAAGCTACTCCAAAAGCCCATTTGTAACCTCTAGGGTCTTTGAAATGCCCTTCTCTCAGAAAATCAATTCCCAAAATACAAGGTGCATCAGGTCCGGTCACAACTGTATGTTTCCTCCATTGTTTACCAGTTAAACTTATATTAACCTCTACTTTACTTAACTCTTGAGATCCACCAGTGACTCCCAGAATAGTTATAGACTCTGATCCCTGATAATTTGATGGCATTATGGTGCACTGAGCTCCTGTGTCAACCAAGGCCCTGTACTTCCGAAATTGTGAAGTGCCAGGCCACTGGATGTACACATCCCAATAGATTCTGTTATCTCTGTTATCCCTCTCCTCCCCCTGGCGGGAGGCAGGGCACCCCTAGTTATGGGGAACATGCGCACATGTGCATTGCATATAGTTCGCAGGGTTATAACTTTGCATGTTATAACTGGAGCCACTGTTGGAACCATAAGAGTCGTTCTGGGGAACTGTGGAAGTAACAGCTACCCTTCTGGTATTGCTACCTCGGGTTCTGCCACTTTGCAATTCCCTCAGTCTCCTGAAAAGATTAGAAGTTGGTTGGCCATCCCAGCGGTTCATGTTCTCACCAAACTGATCACGCAGAGTTATCCAAATAGTTCTACGTGATTGCCTTGGCGGTCTGTTTTGGAATGATCTGTTCTGGAATGACCTGTTTTGGAATGACCTCCTTGGAGGATGTGTATTCCTCACAGATGAAACTTGTACCCACCTGGAGGAAGAATTGAAATTATCCCTTTGTGCCAATTGGGATATGGAATTTCTAAATTCATCTTTTAACTCTCTCATGCAATTCTCAATTTTTCCAGACAAAGTTTCAATGGCTGAAACCAAAGAACCACGTGTCATGCTATCCTCCAATTGTCTCATTTGATCACTGAATTGGCCAACCGTGGGAGAAGCTCCACCATAACTTCTTGACACAATTCTGCTTGCCAGAATGTTTGCATAATTAGAAGGAGCAAGTTTGATGATCTTTTAGCAAGACCAATACCCACAGGAATGTCATCAGGATTCAGAGTTTCATGTTCACCATAGAGTAGCTCTCTAACAGCAAATTCTCTCAAGCGCTTAATTCCCTCATCTATGGTAGTCCAGGGTTTAGGATTCCATGGAAGATCATCTCAGGAAGGATATCTCAGGGCAACCGCCATTAAAAGGCGTATCCACAGATTAACCTTACCGAGAGCTCTGCCTAGATGTCTATCTATTCCATTGTCCCTTGAGAGAGTTCCTAACTGAGCTGCTGACTTGTCTCCAACTGTTAGAGCCGGAGCGCCTGTATCATAACACCTACTAAGCCAAGCTAGAACTGGTTCCTTATCCGCCCTGGTGAAATCTTTACGGACATTTCGCAATTCCTCGCGGGGCGAAGAACATTCCAAAATATCATCTTGCTCTTCATCTCCCTGAATTCTTTGCCCATATAATCCTGCTGTCATTCTCCTAAGGATCTCTTTAAGCTGAGAACCACCTTTGCCAGCTGCTTTCCTAGCTTCATCTGTATCCTGCTTTGATCTCACTAGGTTAGCTAGATCTTTAAAACAAACCACCTCTTCCTCCTGAGCAGGATCTCTTAGAGTAGAGGGCCCCTCACCAGGATCAGTCTCCAGCTCCTCTTCTTCTCCATCTTTGGCCTTTGCACCTCTAGTCTTTAAAGGAGCCACCTTAACTGGAGCTGTGTTTGAATTTACAGCCACCTTAATGGAAGCTGACAGATCCTGAGATAAATCAGCTGCTGGGGCAGTGACTTCCGGTCCCACTGAGGGAGTAGGTGGAAGTGACGTTGCTCCGTTAACGGCCGATGGAGAAGAAGAAGAAGGAGAAGGAGTAGGAGAAGGAGTAGGCGCCATGTTGACACCAGCCGATGTCCTTGGCTGCTTGCTAGAATCAGCAAAGTCATTTAGAGCTGCTTTACCAACTGACTTTTTAGCCTTCTTTTTAACTGACACGGGTTCTCCACAGTCCTCATCACTAGATGACTCTGGGACTGATCTCGAGCTACGGCGTTTTCTTTTTGATCTAGTTTTAATAACAAAACAAGCTCTGGACACCTTCCTCTCTCGCCACAGAGAGAACAGCAAATATGCAATCACCATCACCAGCAACAGATTTATACACATCAAATAAATCACCTTTGGATCCCAGGCATCACCTAAAGTTACTCTCTCCTCCGGTGGAATCTTAAAACCCTTTATCTCAATTGGGAGAGTGGTGGAGGTAACATTCCTGTATCTCACTGGCCATAGTAAATTAATACATTTTCCATACCATAATTTAGCTCTATACATAACCCACATATAAATTGTCCGCACCAAATATTTACCCAGGTAATCCAAAAGCAAACCCAAACAATATCTGTAAACCAGAGCCCCAAAAATTGAAAAGAACAATCGCTCCACAAACCACAAGACCTTTATGTTTGCTAATTCAGCTAGAAAACACTAAATCAATCAAGTAATAAATTAAACTAATTATCTGCTGCACGTTGGGTACGCCAATAAAAAAAATGTGGTGGGTTGGAAGGGGTGAGGCCAAGAAGCCTCTTCCCTCCCCCCTGTAGGTAAAGGGAAAGAAAAGTTTGAAGGGAAAGGAAAAAAAAAACTCACCAGCCGAATTAGCAAAGCAGTGGAGCTATATTTACAAAGCAGTGAAGGATATGCAGGGGAATATTTACAAATTTACAATATCTACAATATATACAAAGATATACAGCAGAGTAACACAGAAATGAGAGTAACCTCCCTCGGCCGAGGGGGTTCCCCACCTCCGCTCTCCCCTCTCTTCCCCCCTTTCCCCAGAATAGTTCGGAAAAGAGGGAGAAAGAGAAAAGAAAGAAGTTAAAAGCAGTTTGTGTTAGTTGGAAGCAGTTAATATAGACCTGGTTATCTTATCCTCAAGGCCGAGGCCTTGGCAGAAAGCCCAGCACAGAGAAGAGTTGCTGCACCCTGGAGAAGCGGAAGTAAGAGTGACAGAGAAGTGCTGGGAATGCCCACTTCACTCTCAGGCCAGATAGTGCTTCCTCCCACTTGACCAATGAAAATTAGTTTAGACTCTTCCTTCCGTTTACCAACTTCCGTCCACCATACTCCCTTTCTTAAGGGGACAGCGTCAACCGGGCACAATTGGTTAGGCCGCACCTTGAATACTGTGTCCAGCTCTGGGCCCCTCAGTTTAAGAAGGACATTGAGACACTTGAACGTGCCCAGCGTAGGGCAACAATGCTGGGGAGAGGCCTTGAGCACAAGCCCTATGAGGAGAGGCTGAAAGAGCTGGGATTGTTTAGCCTGGAGAAGAGGAGGCTCAGGGGAGACCTCATTGCCCTCTACAACTACCTGAAAGGTGGTTGTAGCCAGGAAGGGGTTGGTCTCTTCTCTCAGGCAACCAGCACCAGAACAAGGGGACACAGTCTTAAGCTGTGCCAGGGGAAGTTTAGGCTCAAGGTGAGGAGAAAGTTCTTCGTGGAGAGAGTCATACATCATTGGAATGGGCTACCCAGGGAGGTGGTGGAGTCCCCATCCCTGGAGGTGTTCTAGAGGAGATTGGATGTGGCACTTGGTGCCACGGTCTAGTCATGAGGTCTGTGATGATAGGTTGGACTCGATGATCCTCGAGGTCTCTTCCAACCTTTGTGATACTGTAGTACTGTGATACTGTAACAGAAAAGTAGTAAAATGCAAATAAATCCCTATTGGATGCAAAAGGGAAAACAAAGGTAATTCTAAACAATCCCGTTGGAGAAATATCTACCCTAAGATCTTGTTCCCCCAAAATTCTTTCTTTTCTTCTTTCTTCTTTGCTCTGGAGAGATACTAACTTGCTTCTTCTTGGCCTTGGCTGCATTGTTTTGGTATTAACTTCTCTGCTCCTTTCTCTTTTGCCTTCTTTTGTACAGGGGGGTAGAGGGCACTGGGGCAAAGAAGTTAGTAATTCCCCTGATCTTTGACCAGGGGAGTTCTTGTGCTGTTTGTTAATTGCAAATACCTGTAAATATTGTAAATACTGTGTATTTTCTACATATTCATTGCATTCTGTAATGGGTTGGGGCAGACCCCCTCCCCACCACGCGCAGAAATGACGACTCAGACAAACGGATTGCAAAAGTGATGAAAAGTTTAAATAGAACAGTGAGTGCGTGCAGAGAAACTAGAAACACAGTGACAAGAGAGAGAACCCAAAACAGACCCAGAGAAATCCCATCCCCCACCTGAGGGTACACCCAAACCCTCAGGGCTCCTCCTTCCCCCACTGCTAGGCTAGTCTCAGCTGGCCAGATCTGAGACTGCCCATCCCCCGTGGCCTTGGGCCTAACCAGGCCCATGGCCGGGAGATCTTCTCCCCAGTTACCAGGCGGCGAGGAGGAAGGAAAGAGGAAGTGCCAGACCCCGCCGTGAGACTTCTAGTGGTGCAAGGGATCATGGTAGGAAATAACCTAATTTCCTGTGTCCACCCACTGGGCTGGACTTCTGGACACAGGAAACACCCCTGTAGCAGAGGGCACCCAGCCCAAACTACGACAAAGGCCACCCCTTTATTTCCTATCATGGTCCCTGCACCCAAACACATCATCAAATCAGAAAACTGATGACATGTCCGGCGAAGTCCGTGTCTTCATCTGGGCGTCCACTCAATCTCTCAGTCATGCTCAAGTGTCTGTCCATTCCAGTTCTTCCTCCTTCATCCAGTGGAACCTCCCGGCGATGCACAGCTCATTCTCCTGCGGTGCAAGTTCTCCATGGATCTGTTGGGCATCCTGGTCACCTGGAAAAGCCTCACGACTTCTCAGCCAAGCCTCTACTTTTCACATACGTTCACTCGGCGGCATATTCTCCACCCCTGGGGCAGGCCAGTCGAAACAATCCAACCCACGACTGCCTTTTTCAATCCATCCAGGGTGCCGCAATCAACCGCTTTCAACTGCGGTCCAAAACTACAGATGCCCGTCCAAGGTACTCCGCCCCCCCACTAGGCGCACCCGTACCAAGCCAAGACAGCATCCGGCTGCACACCCCCCTCCTCCGAAAAAGGGCGGGGCTGAACCACAGCTCACTGAGAAGAAGAGAGGTGGAGCCAGGTGCTCGGCGCCATTTTCGGAACTCGTCCGAAAAAGTCGGGAAGAGACTAGGGCCGGCCCTGCCGCGGCCCGAGCACACGGCCGGGTCCGCCGCCGCCGCTCGCCGCACAGCAGGGCTCCGCCCACCTCTGCCGCGCGGCACAGAATCAAAGTCACCTCCACCCTCGGACACTCAAACGGCTTCTCCAGCGAAAGCCATACGCGCGTTCTCAGAGCCCTTGAAAACGGCTTTCCAGCGGGAGTCCCCGTCGGCCCCGGGCTTCGGGAGCTGGCTCGCCCGCCGCAGCGGCTGGCTCTATCCCCGCAGCGAGAACGGACCTGACTCTGATCTGCTCGCCGCTGCCCTCCCCCACTTCGCTTCCCGCCGCGGAGGAGGGGCAGGTTCTGCGTTCTCAAGCGGTACCCGATGCCGATGGTCGAGAACCATCCCTGCCTGAAATAGCAGGACAGGGTCCGCGCCACCGGCAGCGCACCAGTTATCCCCCACAATCCACAAGAGCTTACACGGTCGCCCCGGCAACATCACTTGAGCCCCCAACTGCCAAACCCAAACCGACGCCCAGAACTAAATTTAAACTCTCCATCTTTTGCAATTGATCTGCAGAGTGGACACAACAGCCAGCCCCACGTTGGTGCGCCAAAATGTAATGGGTTGGGGCAGACCCCCTCCCCACCACGCGCAGAAATGACGACTCAGACAAACGGATTGCAAAAGTGATGAAAAGTTTAAATAGAACAGTGAGTGCGTGCAGAGAAACTAGAAACACAGTGACAAGAGAGAGAACCCAAAACAGACCCAGAGAAATCCCATCCCCACCTGAGGGTACACCCAAACCCCCAGGGCTCCTCCTTCCCCCACTGCTAGGCTAGTCTCAGCTGGCCAGATCTGAGACTGCCCATCCCCGTGGCCTTGGGCCTAACCAGGCCCATGGCCGGGAGATCTTCTCCCCAGTTACCAGGCGGCGAGGAGGAAGGAAAGAGGAAGTGCCAGACCCCGCCGTGAGACTTCTAGTGGTGCAAGGGATCATGGTAGGAAATAACCTAATTTCCTGTGTCCACCCACTGGGCTGGACTTCTGGACACAGGAAACACCCCTGTAGCAGAGGGCACCCAGCCCAAACTACGACACATTCCATTGTAGATTGTAGTTTTGCCTGTAAATTTGGCAAGAGGACGGCTCAGGACTGCCATCAGGACTGGCATGCTTGAGCTGAGAAGAGCTGAGAGGTACTTTATTTTGGTTTCTTTTTGGGACTTTTTGGGGCAGGAAGACCTCAGCAGGCAGTGAGGACCAGCAGGGTCATCTTCTTGCATGCCTACTCGGGAGGGTGACGTCAGCTGTGGGAAATTTAACCACAGGGAGAGCAAAGCCACGCAACCACCATTTGTCAAGAGAGCCTTCTGGCTGGATTGCGGCAAGTGACACATGCCAGATCAGCTGACAGAGTGCAGAAGTCTCTGTGGTAGCTTGGGCAATATATAGTAGTCAGGCAGAATATATGTATATGTAAAGACAAACAATAAAATCCCCCAAACTTAATTTCCCTTGGCTGAGGAGATCCAGGCACGGTAACAACTCAGCAAAGGCTGTTAGAACTGTAGGCACCCAGACAGAGCGTGTGCACAAGGATGCAGGTGTCCAGGCTGCTAGCTGTAGAGAGTGCTGGAACCTGGCGCTTGAAATGGAGGGTGGTGGAGACAACACCTGTGTGAGTTGTGACCAGGTGAATTATCTTCTCAATCTGGTGGCTGAGCTAAAGGAAGAAGTGGTAAGACTCAGGACTATAAGAGAATGTGAAAGGAAGTTAGAGATGTGGGAGCAAGCTTTGCAGACCACTCCAGTTGAGGAAGGCAACCCCGGCAACAGGAGGGAATGGGTACAGGTCCCTGTTAGGAGAAGCACGGGGAATCCATCCTGGCCCTCTTCACCTCCCTCATTGTCCTTGCACAATAAGTATGAGGCCCTGCATGTTAAGAGCAATGTGGATGAGAAGACAGAAGAGGAACCATCTGAGGGGATGCCTAAAGCAAATCATTCCCCACCACCAAACAGGACTAGTACCATAAAGAGAAAGAGGAGGGTAATTGTTGTTGGTGACTCTCTCCTCAAGGGAATGGAGGGGACCGCTATATCTTCCTGACCCATCCCACAGGAAAGTCTGCTGCCTACCTGGGGCCTGGATAAGGGACATCACCAGGAGACTACCAAAGCTAATCCAGCCCTCTGACTATTACCCCTTGCTGATAATCCAAGATGGAAGTTATGAGATTGATAAGAAGCACACCAGGACAATCAAAAAGGAATTGAAGGCCCTTGGACAATTGATTGATGGGGCAGGAGTTCACGTAGCATTCTGTTCAGTTCCCTCAGTGGCAGGGGTGTACACTGAAAAGAACAGAAGAACTCACGCCATCAACAAATGGCTCAAGGGATGGTGCAAGTAGGAGAGTTTTGGGTTCTTTGATCAAGAGGCAACTTTTACTGCATCTGACCTGCTGTACCTAGATGGGGTGAATCTATCTAGAAAAGGCAAAAAGGCTCTGGCACAAGAGTTGGCAGGGCTCATTGAGAGGGATTTAAACTAGGTTTGAAGGGGGTAGGTAATGAAACCAGTCTCTCTGGAGAGGAGATAGAGGGACATAAATTAGAGTCAGTGGTGAAATCAGTAGCCCAGCCGAAGTGCAGGTACACCAATGCATGCATATGGGTAACAAACAAGAGGAAGTGGAAGTCTTGGTACACCAGGAAAACTATGATGTAGTTACCATTACAGAAACATGGTGGGATGATTACATGACTGGAGTATTGCACTGGATGGTTCAAAGCTCTTTAGGCAAGACAGGCGACGGAGATGAGGAAGAGGGGTGGCCCTGTATATTAGGGAATCACTTGATGCCACAGAACTTCAGGTAGAGGATGAAAGGATTGTGTGCTTGTGGGTTAAAATCAGAGGGAGGGCTAAGAAAACTGACATCCTGATTGGAGTCTGTTATAGACCACTCAACCAGGATGAAGAGGTAGATGAAATATTCTACAAGCAGGAGGAGGTTGTCTCAAGATTGCCAGCCCTTATTCCTGTGAGTGACTTTAACCTGCCAGGTATGACATATAACACATCCAGGTGCCAGGTTCTGCACATTGACCACAACAACCGCATGCAGTGCTACAGGCTGAGATCAGAGTGGCTGGAGAGAAGCCAGGCAGAGAGGGACCTAGGGGTATTGGTTGATGATAGGCTGAACATGAGCCTGCAGTGTGCCCAGGCAGCCAAGAGGGCCAATGGTATCCTGGCCTGCATCAGGAACAGTGTGGCCAGCAGGAGCAGGGAGGTCAATCTGCCTCTGTACACTGCACTGGTTAGGTTGCACCTCGAGTACTGTGTCCAGTTCTGGGCCCCTCAGTTTAGGAAGGATATTGACTTGCTGGAACATGCCCAGAGAAGGGCAACAATATTGGTGAGTGGTTTGGTGCACAGGCCCTATGAGGAACGACTGAGGGATCTGGGGTTGCTTAGCCTGGAGAAGACGAGACTCAGGGGTGATCTTATTGCTCTCTACAACTACCTGAAGACCTGAAGGGAGATTGTAGACAGTCGGAGGTTGGTTTCTTCTCCCAGGCAACCAGCACTAGAACAAGAGGACACAGTCTCAATCTGCACCAGGGGAAGTTTAAGCTGGAGGTTAGGAAGAAGTTCTATACAGAAAGAGTGATTGCCCATTGGAATGGGCTGCCCGAGGAGGTGGTGGAGTCACCATCACTGGAGGTGTTTAGGAGAAGACTTTATACGGTGTTTGGTTGCATGGTTTAGTTGATTAGAGGATGGCCAAGGGATCAGGCCTAGCCAGCATGGATTTAGGAAGGGCAGGTCCTGTCTGACCAACTTGATCTCCTTCTATGAGCAGGTGACCCGCCTGGTGGATGTGGGGAGGCCTGTGGATGTAGTTTACCTGGACTTCAGCAAGGCCTTTGACACCGTCCCCCATAGCAAACTCCTGGCCAAGCTGTCAGCCCATGGCTTGGACAGCAGCACTCTGAGCTGGGTTAGGAACTGGCTGGATGGCCGAGCCCAGAGAGTGGTGGTGAATGGTGTCACATCCAGCTGGCTGCCAGTCAGTAGTGGAGTCCCCCAGGGATCAGTGTTGGGCCCTATCCTCTTTAATATCTGTATTGATGATCTGCATGAGGGCATTGAGTCTATCATCAGTAAATTTGCAGATGACACCAAGCTGGGGGCAGGTTTTGATCTGTTAGAGGGTAGAGAGGCTTTGCAGATAGACCTCAACAGGCTGGACAGATGGGCAGAGTCCAACGGCATGAGATTTAACACATTCAAGTGCCGGGTTCTGCACATTGGCCACAACAACCCCATGCAGAGTTACAGGCTGGGGTCAGAGTGGCTGGAGAGCAGCCAGGCAGAGAGGGACCTGGGGGTGCTGGTTGATGGTAGGCTGAACATGAGCCTGCAGTGTGCCCAGGTGGCCAAGAGGGCCAATGGCATCCTGGCCTGCATTAAGAACAGTGTGGCCAGCAGGAGCAGGGAGGTCATTCTGCCCCTGTACACTGCACTGGTTAGGCCACACCTCGAGTCCTGTGTCCAGTTCTGGGCCCCTCAGTTTAGGAAGGATGTTGACTTGCTGGAACGAGTCCAGAGAAAGGTAACAAAGTTGGTGAGGGGTTTGGAACACAAGCCCTATGAAGAGAGACTGAGGGAGCTGGGGCTGCTTAGCCTGGAGAGGACGAGACTCAGGGGTGACCTTATTGCTCTCTACAACTACCTAAAGGGAGATTGTAGACAGGCAGAGGTTGGCCTCATCTCCCAGGCAGCCAGCACCAGAACAAGAGGACACAGTCTCAGGCTGCACCAGGGGAAGTTCAGGCTGGAGGTCAGGAGGAAGTTTTACACGGAGAGAGTGATTGCCCATTGGAATGGACTGCCCAGGGAGGTGGTGGAGTCGCCGTCACTGGATGTGTTCAGGAGGAGACTTGACAGGGTGCTTGGTTACATTGGTTAGTTGATTAGGTGGTGTTGGATGACAGGTTGGACGCGATGATCTTGAAGGTCTCTTCCAACCTGGTTTACTCCTATTCTATTCTATTCTATTCTATTCTATTCTATTCTATTCTATTCTATTCTATTCTATTCTATTCTATTCTATTCTATTCTATTCTATTCTATTCTATTCTATTCTATTCTATTCTGTTCTGTTCTGTTCTGTTCTGTTCTGTTCTGTTCTATTGTATGGTGTTGGATGATAGGTGGACACAATGACCTTGAAGGTCTCTTCCAACCTGGTCTATTCTATTCTATTCTATTCTATTCTATTCTATTCTATTCTATTCTATTCTATCTCCTACAGACAATAGCATTTTGAAAACAATATTTGATCATACTTACTATGTAAAATATGTATAGATGCTGTTTTAATTGAGTTTTACTCTACATATTATACAGAATGGCAGTTTAAATGGAAGCTGAACAAAATATTTCCACTACAGAGCTACTCAGAGCTAAAATGTCATTCAGTAAATCTGAAAAATAACCTAAACACTTGGTTCAATCACTGTTCATTTCTCTATGTTTCCTACTTTGAACTATAAACTTCTGTTTAAAAGTGGCACGTATCATCTGTGTACTGCAGTTAATTCTGCTTATGTAAAAAAATTTCTAGTCATCCATGAAAGCATTCTCTGATGATTCATCATACAGTTTTCTTAGAGGTACACTTTTAATTTCTGTTTTGTTATTTGGTTTCCTGTATCATAACAGTTACCAGAATACTTTCTCTTTTGCACTATACTTCAAACTTTTCAGTTTCTTAGACAAGCTCAGAAATCCTCAAAGCTAAGAGGCTCTTTGATACTTGCAATAAAGAATGATAAAATGAAGTCCTTTTAATATACTAATAGAAATTCTTCTCCCACTTGATAATGAAAAATGAGAGTCTATTAACACTGATTATTTCATGACACCAGTTCATTAATTTTCTTGGATAATCAAATCAAAATTCATCAAACAAAATGACTGTTCTTTTTCATGTGGTAATAATCCATTTTTCTTTCTAATTACTGCCTTAATTTTCTCCAAGCAGTGAACAAAATTATTAAAAACTATTTTTCCTTCCTTCTGATAAAAATATATAGAAAGAAAAATTGTCTTCTGAAAAGAATACTTTGATGCAGTCTTGGTAGAGAAGCTATCTTACTTATGATAGACAGGATTTTTATGAAGTTCTAATAGGTAGAATATAATCTAAGATTTTATTACCACTCAAAAGGAAATTACATATCTATTAAATCAGTATACACTAAGTGATAATAAATAACTAATAACTAAAAAATTACTAAATTCATATTTTATGAAATCCAACTAACAATTTAAAAAAAACAAGTCTGAATATTTCTTTTGTATAAGATGATGACTTCCATTCACTTTACTGCTAATTCTTACCAAAAACAAAAACCCAAAACATAGATGAGGAAAAACTTTATTTTAAAGAAAACACTAGATCTTTCCATGTGCAGCCATATACATTTCATTTTCTTGCCATCCATTTGTTCATGTTAATGTCTCACAAACCAGCCCTGCCAATGTGCCAGTCTATGCTGCAACTGTTGCTTTTTGCAACAAAAGGCACAAACAGAAAAAAAAGAACAAAGAATAAGGTTTCCATAGGGAAAAGAGCAATTAAAATATTTTTTAGTCAGATGAAAGAATTAATATTGACAGAGCTTAAAAACGGGGGGAGGAGGAGAAGGAGGAGGTGGTGATGGGAGTGCTAGTGGGAAGGGTGGGAGATTCTGCAGGTGGTATTAAAGCAAGTGGAAGTGAAAGAGTAGAATTTATTTACAAAACATTACAATTACTGTGAATAAAGGACAAGCGTGCGTATGTCAAAAATTACACAGATGATGAAGTAGAAGTTTCTCATCTTTAGAGTAGCTATCAGCAGTTTAGTTAATTACCTAACTAAATATCAATTCTGCCTTCTTTCTCATTTTAGTTTTTATTTCTCATGTATAAATGTCTTGGGAAAAAAAGTCCGATACTGACATTCAACATACCTGAAGGGAGATTTTTAATTTATTGTTATTAAAACAACTAAGGAATACAAAGTGAGACTGTACTGCTGCAGGCTTTTTATATCTGATAGCTTTAATTTCACTTAGAGAGTAAGGCACATCCTCTTAAGTCAAAATAAAAGAAAAGAATGTATTGTATAATCTATTTATTGTATGATTGAACAACTGGCAATCTATATGTAAACAACTTTGTTTATATTCAACAAAATTGATTGGAAAAAATGACAATAATACACTGTTAATTGATATTGCAGATTGCAGACATGGCTCTGACAAAGAGCAATTCTGAGCTATATGGAAAGAGAATTATTGGGTTTGACTTTCTTACTCTGCTATTAAATCTTTACACATTCAGAAATCTTGCCAGTCTTTAATTTATTTTAAATTTGCCAGTCTTTCCCAAGAAAATATGAGCAAGTGCTCCATGAATCATCACTACTGAGCCAAGGATTTTTGGCAATAAATTGTGTTTAAGGTCCATTAAATGACTTTTAATTTATTCTGTGAAAGAGAGGAATGAACTGAATCCTTAAGGCTACAGTGAGTATAATGTCTTTCAGTGGCTGTAATTGGTAGTACTGAGGACTCGTTTAATAATAGCAGTAGTATTAGTAATAGTAATAATAATAATAAAGTTTTTGTGCTTAATTTACTCACTTTGAGCACTATCATATGGCTTATGGACCCATGGAAGAAAACAGCTTTTGTGTCTATTACAGGAAAAGGAATATTTTTTTTCTTCCCATTCTCTTTTTCCATCACTAAAATGCAGCAATGCAAAAGATGAATGAGAAAAAGAACCAAGAATTCAAGACCCGATCTTTGAAGAAACCACTATTTTTTCTAAAGACATTGCAGCCTCAAAGATCACTAGAAGGGAAAGTACTTTCTGAATACAAGCTAAACTTAAAGAAAGTAAATTGAATGTGTTGGAGTGAACTGGTCACCGCGAAAGCAATTCATGGTCTATGGCTTGTCACCATCCCTGGAGGTGTTCAACAGGGGATTGGACGTGGCACTTGGTGCCATGGTTTAGTAGTCATGAGGTCTTGGGTGACAGGTTGGATTTGATGATCTTTGAGATCTTTTCCAACCTTATTGATTCTATGATTCTATGATTCTATGATTCTATGGTCAGCAAACCCACTACCGTGTACTGTCCTGAAGGGTCAAACCCCTAAGCATGCCCTAGCCCAGACAATAGGCTAAGCACCTGTGAATCTGCTAACCTGGACAGTTCCTGGGGTCCAGATGGTCCAGGCAAATGCATAGCACATGTGATTAACATTGTAAGCACTTGTGACTGTGAAAACCTGAACACTTCCTGGGATCCAGGTGAACAGGTAACACATGTGATTAACTTTGTAACACAACTGAACTGTGTGTGTCCCTAGCCATGTTTGAATATGCCCCATCCTATATGTCCAGTTATCAGGGTTCTTTGCTACCAAAGGGCATTAATTGTCTTGGGACAGTATTTAAACCAGCCAAGAGGTCAAGTGACTTGCCTTGTTCTCACCCAGCAAGCAACAAGAGTCAAATGCTGCCAGAGTAGCAGATGAAGGTTTTGTCCTAACAGGCAACAACTATACCAAGGCCTTGCAACTGGACCAAGGCAGAAAGGGGAAAAGCTTCAAGAGAACCGAGTCCCTCAGGGATCAGTCCTGGGATCTATCTTGTTTAACATCTTTGTGGGTGACATGGACAGTGGCATTGAGTGCACCCTCAGCAAGTTTGCTGATGACACCAAGCTGTGTGGTGCAGCAGACACACTGGAGGGAAGGGAGGCCATCCAGAGGGACCTTGACAGGCTGGAGAGGTGGGCACAAGCCAACCTCATGAAGTTCAATAAGAGCAAGTGCAGGGTCCTGCATCTGGGCCGAGGCAATCCCAGGCACAAATCCAGGCTGGGCAGTAACTGGCTGGAAAGCAGCCCTGAGGAGAGAGACTTGGGGGTGCTGGTGGACAAGAAGCTCAACATGAGCTCTCAATGTGCACTTGCAGCCCGCAAAGCCAATCAGATCCTGGGCTGCATCAGGAGAAGTGTGGCCAGCAGGTCGAGGGAGGTGATTCTCTCCCTCTACTCAGCCCTGGTGAGACCCCACCTGGAGTACTGTGTCCAGTTCTGGAGCCCCTATTACAAGAGGGATATGGAGGTGCTGGAACGTGTCCAGAGAAGGGCCACAAGGATGATCAGAGGGCTGGAGCACCTCTCCTATGAGGACAGACTGAAGGAGTTGGGGCTGTTCAGTCTGCAGAAGAGAAGGCTCCGAGGTGACCTAATTGTGGCCTTCCAGTATCTGAAGGGGGCCTACAGGAAGGCTGGGGAAAGACTTCTCAGGATCTCAGGTAGTGATAGGACTAGGGGGAATGGAATGAAGCTGGAGGTGGGGAGATTCAGGCTAGATGTGAGGAGGAGGTTCTTCACCATGAGAGTGGTGAAATCCTGGAATGTGTTGTCCAGGGAGGTGGTCGCGGCCCTGTCCCTGGAGATGTTTAAGCCCAGGCTGGATGAGGCTCTGGCCATCCTGATCTTAGTTTCATTCAGGGTTGGAAGGGACCACAAGGATCATCTAGTTCCAACGCCCCTGCCATGGGCAGGGAAACCCCACACTAGATCAGGCTGGACAGAGCCTCATCCAGCCTGCTCTTAAACACCCCCAGGGACGGGGCCTCGACCACCTCCCTGGACAACCCATTCCAGGGTCTCACCACTCTCATGGTGAAGAACCTCCTCCTCACATCTAGCCTGAATCTCCCCACCTCCAGCTTCATTCCATTCCCCCTAGTCCTATCACTACCTGAGATCCTGAGAAGTCTTTCCCCAGCCTTCCTGTAGGCCCCCTTCAGATACTGGAAGGCCACAATTAGGTCACCTCGGAGCCTTCTCTTCTGCAGACTGAACAGCCCCAACTCCTTCAGTCTGCTCTCATAGGAGAGGTGCTCCAGCCCTCTGATCATCCTTGTGGCCCTTCTCTGGACACGTTCCAGCACCTCCACATCCCTCTTGTAATAGGGGCTCCAGAACTGGACACAGTACTCCAGCTGGGGTCTCACCAGGGCTGAGTAGAGGGGGAGGATCACCTCCCTCGACCTGCTAGCCACACTTCTCCTGATGCAGCCCAGGATCTGATTGGCCTTGCGGGCTGCAAGTGCACATTGGGAGCTCATGTTGAGCTTTTTGTCCACCAGCACCCCCAAGTCTCTCTCCTCAGGGCTACTTTCCAGCCAGTCACTGCCCAGCCTGTATTTGTGCCTGGGATTGCCTCGACCCAGATGCAGGACCCTGCACTTGCTCTTATTGAACTTCATGAGGTTGGCTTGTGCCCACCTCTCCAGCCTGTCAAGGTCCCTCTGGATGGCCTCCTTCCTCCAGTGTGTCTGCTGCACCACACAGCTTGGTGTCATCAGCAAACTTGCTGAGGGTGCACTCAATGCCACTGTCCATGTCACCCACAAAGATGTTGAACAAGACAGGTCCCAGGACTGATCCCTGAGGGACTCCGCTTGTCACTGGCCTCCACTGGGACATGGACCCATTGACAGCCACTCTTTGGGTGCGGCCATCAAGCCAGTTCCTTATCCATCTAGTGGTCCACCCATCAAACCCATGTGTCACCAGTTTGGAGACCAGGATGTGGTGCGGGACAGTGTCGAAGGCTTTGCTCAGGTCTAGGTAAATGACATCAGTTGCTCGCCCCTCATCTATTAATGTTGTCACCTGCTCATAGAAGGCCACCAGGTTGGTCAGGCAGGATTTGCCCTTGGCAAAGCCATGCTGCCTGTTCCCAATTACCTCTTCACTATTCTTTTGAGCAAGTAGTGACTCCAGGAGGATCTGCTCCATGATCTTTCCAGGCACAGAGGTGAGACTGACTGGCCTGTAGTTCCCTGGTTCCTCCTTCTTACCCTTTTTGAAGATGGGGGCAATGTTTCCCCTTTTCCAGTCTGTGGGGACTTCACCAGATTGCCATGACTTTTGAAATATAACAGAGAGGGGTTTAGCAACCTCATCTGCCACTTCTCTTAGTACCCTTGGGTGTATCCCGTCGGGTCCCATGGACTTGAACACTTTCAGGTTCTTCAGATGATCACGAACCTGATCTGCACTTACAATGGGCAGTTCTTCCTCCCCGTCCCTGGCTTTGACTTCCATAACATCAGGAGTGTGGCTAGAGGCCCTTGCAGTGAAGACTGAGGTAAAGAAGTTATTAAGTACCTCAGCCTTTTCCTCATCCCTTGTGACCATGTCACCATTTTCCTTTCTGAGGGGGCCCACACCTTCCCTAGTCTTCTTCTTCCCATTAATATACCTGTAAAAGTTCTTAGTGTTCCCTCTAATCTCCCTGGCTAGATTCAATTCAAACTCTGCTTTGGCTTTCCTAACCAGGACTCTCGCTGCTCGGGCAGCTTCCTTATATTCCCCTGTTCCACCTGTCCTTCTCTCCACTTCCTGTAGAGTTTCCTTTTAAGTAATAGTGTGTCCAGTAGCTCCTTGCCCATCCAGGCAGGCCTCCTAGCATTCTTACCTGCTTTTCTCTTTGTTGGTACACAGAGCTCCTGGACACAGAGGAGGTGGTCCTTGAATACTGACCAGCTATCCTGGGTCCCTCTTCCTCCAGGGCTTTGTCCCACGACACTTTGGCTAGCAGATCCCTGAAGCGATCAAAATCTGCACGCCTAAAGTCTAGGGTCGTGAGCTTGGAATACTTCCTCCTGATTGCCCTGAGGATGTTAAATTCAATTGCTTCATGATCACTGCAGCCAAGGCTGTCTCTGAGCCTCACATTGCTTACCAGCCCTTCCCTGTTGGTGAGAACAAGGTCCAGCATAGCACCATTTCTTGTTGGTTCCTCTACCATTTGGAGGAGGAAGTTGTCTTCTATGCAGTCCAGGAACATCCTGGATTGGTGGTGCCTTGCTGTGTTGTCCCTCCAGCAGATGTCCGGGTGGTTGAAATCACCCATGAGGACCAGGGCTTGTGACCTGGAAGCCGCTTCTATTTGCCTATGGAGGGCCTCATCTGCTTGGATCTGCTGGTCAGGTGGCCTGTAGGAGACCCCCACAGTAATATCTCCTTCCCCTGTCCTGCCTTTAATTTTAACCCATACGCTCTCAACTAGCTCATCATCTCTCCCCAGTTGGAGCTCCACTGATTCCAACTGGCTACTGACATAGAGGGCAACACCTCCTCCTCTCCTTCCCTGCCTATCCTTCCTAAAGAGTTTATATCCATCTATGCCTACATTCCAGTCATGGGATTCATCCCACCAAGTTTCAGTAACTGCCACTATGTCGTGGCATCCCAGCAGCACAGTGGCCCTTAACTCATCCTGTTTGTTGCCCAAGCTGCGCGCATTCGCATAGAAGCACTTCAGCTGGGCTGGCCCTGGCCTCCTCTTGTGCCAATTCCCTCGGTTTCCACAGAATGTCCTGGTGGATCATTCGTGGCTTGCCTCAGGGCAGCAAGTTGAGAGCCCTTACCATCTCTCCTTCTCTCTACTGCTGGTGAGCTGCCCTCTGTTTGTCACCAGCCAGCAGGCGACTATAAACCCCTTCCCCTTCAAATCTAGTTTAAAGCCCTATCAATGAGCCCTGCCAATTCCTGCCCCAGTATTCTTATCCCACTCTGGGACAAGTGTGTCCCATGAGTTGTTTTCAGCTCAGGTGCCTTGAAAACCAATCCATGATTGTGGAACCCAAAGCCCTGTCGATGGCACCAGCCCCTGAGCCATGAATTGATCTGTCGGCCCTTCCTCAGTGTGTCCTCATCCATTGCTGACGTTAGAGGGATGGCTGAGAACACGACTTGAGCCCCTGATCCCTTTAGCATTTGCCCTAAAGTTCTGAAGTCTTTTTAATAGATTGTGAGCCTCTCATTGTTACATCATCACTGCCCACCTGAAAGACCAGCAGTGGGTAGTAGTCTGAAGGACTCACGAGGTTGGGAATTCTATCTACAACGTCTTTTACTTGGGCACCAGGGAGGCAGCTGACCGCTCTATGAAATTGGTCTGGTCTGCATATTGGGCCCTCTGTTCCCTCAGTAGGGAGTCTCCTATGACGATGACCCTGCGAGGTTTCTTTTCTGGGTAAGTTTTGATGGCTGGCCTGAGGCAACCTGTCATTGGTACAGCTTCTGACCTTCTTGAGTCCTCAGCCTCACCAATGACCTGTTCCTCCTGCAGAGCCTCATACCTGTTCTGTAACTGCACTGGAGGCAGGGTGCTGCTCACAGGAGCAGACTTCCTGTGTTTGCACTTCTTCCGTCGGGCAGAGACCTGTTCCCATTGGCCCTGCTCATGTGGGTTACTACAGGGAGGTTGAGAATCTTGCTTCTGGGGAGGTATCAAACTCCCTGTTCCCCTAAGTGTTACCCCCTGTTCTGGTTTAGAAGAGATTACGTTATGGGAATCGTCAATTTTCTGCTCACCATCTCTTCTAGCTCTTAGCCTTTCCACCTCTTCTTTTAGTTTGACCACCATGCTCATCAGATCACTGACCTGCTCACACCTGAAACAGCTGCTCCCTCCAGCCTCCATATCGAGTGCCAGGCTCCAGCACTCACTGCAGCCACCTACCTGAACATCTGCATGCTTGTGTGTGGTCTCTGTTTGGGTGCCCACTGTCCTTCTGCTAGCCTTTGCTCTAGTGGTGACCATCTTGCAGTAACCACCCTCTCCACACGGCTTTTTTTTTTTTTTTTTTTTTTTTCCCTTGTCAGTGATCAGTCGAGCTGCGCTGCTCAGCTGCCTCCTCTCTCCTCAGCCACGCGCTGGGTTCTGTTTGGTTTGCGCGCGGTCTCCGGGCAACCCCTCCCCAGCTGCGTCAGTGCCCTCCGGCAAGTAGGCAGTCTGAGCCCCCTGCCCCTCCTCCTCTCTTCGGGAAGCCTCAAGCCACCAGCCCCTTACCGCCTGAAAAGCAAGGGAATCAAAGCCAAAAGCCAAACTCCCAGAGCTGCGCTGCTCAGCTGCCTCCTCTCTCCTCAGCCACGCGCTGGGTTCTGTTTGGTTTGCGCGCGGTCTCCGCGGCAACCCCTCCCCCAGCTAGTGTGGGGTGTCCCTGCCCATGGCAGGGGGGTTGGAACTAGATGATCCTTGTGGTCCCTTCCAATCCTGAATGATACTATGATACTGCTACGATAATTCTGGAAGAGGCTGCAGCCCAGCAAGGGAACAGCCAAGAGAGTGCCCCTCTAGCCCTCTCTGAGTCAAGGACTGCTTGTATTGCAGCTACATCATCTGTGAAGATACTAGACAGAGGAGCAAGTGAGTACCGGCTAATCTGCCATGGAATCCCATTTGTGAGAAAACCACAGATCACAGCACCTCCATTTCCAATTTGAATTGCTGTATTGGAAATGTAAGGTCTATGCTACATCATTTGACTGTCTTCATATGTGGAATGTAATACCCACAACCAAATAGAACCTGTAAATACACTGCGTAAAAAAGATACAGTGGTGTTTGAAGATACCACTGCCCAAGGTATTGAATTATAAAATACATAAAAATATACATTCTATTACATGTACTTCTGGAAGGCAGACTTTGGCCTGTTCAGGACATTGGTTAAGAAAGTCCTTGGGAGAATGTCCTGAAGGGAAAAGGGATCTGAGAAAGCTGGGTATTCTTCAAGAAAGGTGTCTTGAAGGTGCAGGATCAGGCTGTCCCCATCTGCTGGAAGACAAACTGGGGAAGGTAACTGGCCCAACTGAACTAGAAGCTTTTTCTGGTTTCACATATATTTTGTTATACCTTTGTAACTTTCCCTGTTACTCAAATGAGATCGATCGATCTATCTATCTATCTATCTATCTATCTATCTATCTATCTATCTATCTATCTATCTACTGTTAAAATTAACTTTTTTCACTTCCAAACTGATTCTAGACCATTTGTTTTGTGACCTTTGCCTCTCTTTTCTCCTACCTAATTTGCTTTTACCTTACTGGGAAAAAAGGGAGAGGGGGAGGAAATCTAAATCTGTTCCTTTTGGGTTTTGGGACTCCGGGTAAAGCTCAACTACAACACAAATATATTAACAACAAAAAGAGTGCCATGGAGAATCTGAATCCTTTATTGGATGGGAAGGGTAACATTGACACCAAGATAAGGAAAAAGCTGAGGTACTTAATACCTTCTTTGTCTCAGCTTTTAACGATCAGACCAGTTATCCTCAGGGTATTAATCCCTCTTAGATAGAAGACAGGGACAGAGGGCAAAATAAACCTCCCATAAACCAGAAGGAAGCAGTTAATGACCTTCAATGTCACCTGGACACTCACAAGTCCATGGGGCCAGATAGAATCCACCTGAGAATACCAAGGAAGTTAGTGGAGGAGCTTACCAAGATGTTCTCCATTACCTGTCAGCTGTTATGGTTAGCAGGAGAGGTTTAAAAGTTTTAAGTAGTTTAAAAATTAATACAATTTATGAATTTAATTTGTCGATGTATGTGTAGAAATATTTGAGCTAGAAATGGAATAAAAAGGTAAGATTAGGCAGTATGAAATATTGCTAGATCTTGTAGAAGAAAATCTATCTCTTGTCTTTTCAGTAAATATGAAATACCAATGTAACAAAAGGGGCAAATGAAGACTTTTTCTACAGATTGTGTGCAATGCTATGTGCATGACCCTAAAAAACAATTAAAATTTAAAACAAATATATAGAAAGGATGTTAGGACAAATAAAAAATGGAAACTCTTTTAAAAGAAAATTTGAAAATTGAGATTTTTTGTGATGGGTTCATACTAGCAAATCAGAAACATTGTCTTAAACACATAAGGATCAATGCTGAAATATTGAAATTTCAGCTAGAAAAAGAAATTAGCATGCAGAAAAGATGCAGAATGGAAATGTTATTAGTACAAATTAAAAACTGTGTAATCAGTGTAATCATTGTATTCTGGGAGAGCCTTCATATAGAAATGTTAGAGAAAAAACACCATTCCAATTTTAAATTAGAATCTCTTCATATCATGAAAGAGATTTTTTTTTTTTTTTAATTGGAGAGATTCAACTTGTTCTGGGAAGTTCCCTTAGTCCTATGTTTGTTCCTGTTTAAGACTAACAGCAGTTTGTTTCTCTACAGGCTGGTAGTATCAAAATAATAACTTTCTGATTTGGAATAATTTAGAATTGGAGCGAGATCTGATCTTAAATATATAGGCTGGGCTGTGACCTCTTATATTTTCAATACATCACTGATTAAAATAGATTAATCTTAAATTAGGTTGTAGTGATTATACCACCAGGACAAAATTAATATAATGCCATGCTGATTCACCATTATTATATGGATCACCTTTCACAAAGTTTATCACTTTAATGCTTGTGGAAAGGACAGCAGCCCATTTGAAGACACATATGAGAGAAGTGCTTGCAATAAATGTATCTAAATATGTATTTTAAATTATTAATATTAAAGAACACATAAGTAAATTGAAAAATAAATCAGTTATAAGATTATATTGTGAGAAGATGGATTGAAACACCTTAAAAGCTAAGGGCTGCATTCATCCATCTTTCCTGTCCTCAAGGAAGAATAAGCTTTTCAGCTTGTTACATAGCATTGTCTCTTGGACTTCTGAATCACAAAAATCTTCCACAGGCAGATACATAGATAGGTGTCTAAGACCAGTAAGAGACTTGGTCTGTCTTATTTGAAACAACTCAACCTGTAACTCTTGTAAGAGGAAAACTGGCAGAGAGATGCATTGAGGACTGCAGGGGCAGAGCAGTGAGATGCTTTTCTCCTATCCCCCACCATGGCATTTGAGTATGTACCATGTGATGGAAGAAACTTGTCTGCTGTTACCTCTCTGAACTTTCCCACCCAGTTTCATTCTCAGACACACACTACCCAGTTTAAATTACACTGACAAAGTGCTTTTATCCACAATGCTTGTTGATAGTTGTTAGAAAAAAAACAGTAAATTATTTTTCAGTTTTCCTCCGAAAGTCATTGTCATGATATTTAATGCCATTACAGCCATTGATGCCGAATTTTGCCCCAAAAGGCGAGAATAACTGCCTAAGAGACTCAGTTTAAGTCAGATAGACAGGAGGTATTTTATTGGCAACGCGTTGGAGAAATCACTAAATGGATTTCTGCCTTTCCCGTAACAAAAGCATGCCTTTTATACAGCTTTGGATGTAGTATTGCATCAGATCTTATACATAATCATATCTTTGCATACATATTCATGTGGGGCGTGGTGTAGGCGGAGCGTGGGCGGGGACATCTCTTTTGAGGATCTTCTTGGTGGTCATTCTGGTGGCCTTCATCATGGGCAGGGGTTTCCTGATGAGTCTTCCTCCTTAAACTTTTGAACTCCTTTCCTAATTTGGTCAATTCCCGGTGTGCCTGGCTTGGTTCCGCTGACAAGGCTCTGAGTGTTAGTTTGGCCTTGTTGGCTCTGAATGTTAGTTTGGCCTTGTTGGCTCTGAATCATGCTTACCCTAACAGTTCTTATCAGTCTTTATTCCTTATCTTCTTTTTCTGTCACAGTGACCCATGCCTTAGCCGATTTTTTGCTCTATCTGGTTTATGCTTTTGAAAGCTATCTGTTTTGGGGCTTCACCATGACGAGAAGGCTTAGCCTATTTGGGAGATTATGAATATTCACCTCTCTCATTGTCCACTGAGTAAGATGGAACAACAAGCACTACAGTTTATTGTAAGATTCTCAGAAAAAGAGTCAGATTACATAAATAAGAAAATCAGCACAATCCCAGAAATTCACCAGCTTCCACTCTCTCTTTTCCTTTCTCAGTCAAATAAGTAGTATGTAGAATGATAATTAATCATTCAAGTACATCTGAGTATAATTTCATCAAAGCACTCTTTGAGAATATGTGATTTTGTGTGCATACACACAAAATTAATTTGGTGTATCTAGTTAACAAATCAAAGTCAAAACATAAATAATTAGCTCAACTACTTTGGGCAATTCCTTGAGAAAAAGTCTGTTTCTAACTGAAATTTTCAGAGAAGCTGCTTCAAGCCTGGTAAGTCTGAAGTTCTCCATTTTCAGACAGAGATGTAGTTTAGTGAAAATATGCAGTGAAGGTCTGTTCAGTACTCTCTGAAGCAATAGTATCAAGGTTGTGCAGAGGTTTCAAGAACACACCTCTCCTCCCACTGCTGTCTCTTCACATAAAGCTGTAACTAGGTTAAGAGGATGTTGAAAACGTCGAAAGAATTCCCAATGCCTTTGTCTCCTTGATACGTTTAAGACTTTTAGAAAGCAACTTGCAGAAACAGACCTAGACAAGCCATTTATAAAAGCCAAGTGAAAGCAATATAACTATTAGCAAGCAAAAAAACCCAAACACATAATGTGCAGAAGATCATATATGGGCAGTGTGTATTTTGAGAAAAGGCTTTGTTGTTACTGAGGGGCCTATAGTACATTCAGAGAGAACTACATGATTGTTAGGACAGCTCTGTATTGAGTCTGTATATGCCAACCTATGTCTTGCATTTTCATGAATACATTCTGTTGTGCACCTTCATATTTGTTTGTTACTATCATTTGGTAAGAAAAATCACAAACACTGTAGTGTTTGTAGTATGAACAAATTTGTGAGATGCATGCGGACTGCCTCCCCTACATATGTTCCATTGCATTTGCAACTGTTACATCTGCATTTCACCATTATTAACTGATACTGTAGAAGTGACATTCAACAGAAAAGGTGGCTTTCAGTAGAAATTATCTCAAGGTACTTTTTAATATTCTGTGTTTGAGGGCCTGACAAAATAAACTAAAAAGCCTATAATGTTGTTAAATGAACTCTTGAAAGCCAAGTATCTTTCCTAAGAAGACACCGGTATTTGTAAGGTGATGAGATTTGCTGTTGCTTTAGCTTATAATATAATTGTTTCTGATTAAGTATACCTTAAAATAGCGCAAGTTTTTAAGTTACTGAATGCTTAAGTAACAATCTGCTAATTAAAGTATGTAATCTTATAGTATTAAGGAAAAAAAGAGAGTAAGTGTTGTGAAAATTCTCTACACATTGGGGTACATTTTGGTAGTCGAATACAAATAGTTACAGTAACCTTGATTTAGCACAATAAAACACACCACCCCTCCCCTTAATGTTCAGATGTGCCAGAGGACAGATAAAAGACTGCCTAGCAGGGAAAGGGCTCAAAAATCTCAATCAGAACAACTATGAAACTCCAAGTGAAAGTGTTGAAGCGTGGAAGATGCATTTTTCTCTTTTTCTGTACAATGAGAGGAAGAGAAACAGATGTTATACAGGCAAGCTCCTCAACTGGTGTAAATTAACCTAGGTAAGCTGATGTTCTTGGAGCCACACAAGTTTATAGCAGCTGTAGAGCTGTTGAACATATATTGAATGTTCAAGCTTGTTTGCTTCTTTTCTGGTCACGTGTAAATTTACTTTCTTGCTATGCTCCCTGATCAAGTTTTACCAACAGCAATTGTTTTTTCATGAGTTTTGTTGCTGTGTAGCCTTGGCTGAACTTTTCAATGTATTCAAAATACAAAGAAAAATAATTTTAAAATATTGAATTTGAGAGAATACAATGTTCTGAAATATAAAGAAAACCAAGTACCATTGGATTGTAAATTGCTTTTGGAAGCCTTCCCCTCACAGAAAAAATCATAAAGAAGCCACTTAGTTAAGTGGGCTGTAAGATTATGAAAACATTACCTCATGGTTAACAAGTGTATGATACCTCCCAGATTTACCTTTGAGCATGTGAATTTTGCATGTGGAAAGCCAAGGTTCTGCCTTGCCCAGGTTTCTTCTGTGGGACACAGTGTCAGGAGGCTGCAGTTGGTTGTTCAAGCAGGTTTGTTTACATGAATGTGGGTCCTGGATTCAGATATGCTTAAAAATGGTGTATGTCTAATTCTGCATTGTTCACTGATTTTATGAGAATGGTCATCTGTCACAGAAAAAATGTTTGTGAGTTATGTGCCACAAAATAATCCAGGTAAACATCAGGACAGATTCCCTGACCAATATGACCAGCCTGCCTCCATCACCAGAAGTGGGGTGACCCTGCTGATGTGGAGCAACCAGCCCTTGGCTCTCCATGTAAAGCATCAAGGAGAAAAAGACAGCCCTCTTTCTTTCACTGGAAAACTTAGATCAAAGGCAAAAAGTTAATTGTTGTAAGAACAAGCTTGTCCAAAATAAGAAAATTGCAGATAGTTTCTCCCAGAAGTCACTGTGCTAAGAAAATCCTTTGTGCATGTGTGTGAAAAGATTAATTGTTAAGGGAAGAAAAGGGAAAACAGGGTCTAGATATGAGCAAAGCACTGATGATTGAATATCAATGGGTATCTGCTATAATCTCCGGAGGTAAATCATCTAAAATGGTGGCTTAAGGGAAACAGAATTTATTTATCTATAAAAGATTGCAGATAATTAAACTAAAACTTTTCCAGATGTCCACAAATATTTTCATCTGATTATGGTTCAAGAGAAGAAAATAGAAGCAAAAATGATTTGTAAGAATTCATAAAAATCAGAATAACCTGAAGAATTGATCCACTAGTGAGAATATGAATATTAAAAGGGCATAGTTGTGGATCATATATTGAGTAGATAGATCAAACACGTGCTGTAACAATACTGTGGATGAGAGAAGAAACAGACCAATCACTGGTATAATGGTGATAAGGAAGAGTGAAATGAAACAGGGAATCAGAAAATAAGTTTTTCAAAAAAGGTAGTGCTTACTAACTACTATCACAGGCATACCTACAAGTAGGACCTGTGATGTTCTATGGACAGATATGTAGTACTGAGGAGGAATTGTTCCAAACCTTATGATAATCTCACCAACAGGAACATTTGAACTGTGGTACCATTTCTAAAATGAAAACATGCCACATTTTCCCAGAAGGAATAGTGAAAACAAGAATCCAAGAATGAAGTTGGAGAAAGTGCTGGATTTTATTGATAAAGCATATAAGGAATAAAACATCTGAAATTAAAAAAAAAAAAACAAAACTGTAGGCTTTTTTAGTTAACAGATTGAATTATTGGTCAATAATGCTGAAAACCAGAAGAGGAACCTTTCTTTGCACTGCAGCTACTATTAGTGAGACATCTAAAATTGAAATATTTTGTTGATAAACCAATAGTGGTACTGGAAGAAAGTAGGATGCAAGTTTTGATAAAATACTGGTTGCAGTACAGATGCAATGAGTATTTGTAATTGTCTCAGAGTGTGTGTGTATGTGACTCGGAGTATGTGTGTGTGTGTTAAATGGTTATTTGTGTTTGCTACTCTCAAAAAATTATTTAAAAGCCTCTATTTGCTTCATTTGCATGCAATCCTATTGACAGTAATAAAGTCTGTCCCATGCAACTCTGTACTCATCTTCCACAAAATCTGAAAATTCCAGGGCTTACCTTGTACTAGAAACCAAATTGAGCAATGGTTGTTGTCATGATGCCAGTGAGTCAGCTAGGACTACTCAGATAGGAGTAGTGGGAGTAGTGGGAACAAATCCTTGATTACATTGTTCTTTCCAGTTTTCAAGGCACTACCAATGTGACATTGATAATATTGTTGAAAATTGAGTTGGTCAACAGTGAATTTAGAAGTTGTCTGATATTGGAACTATGAGCAAAAAATGAAAGGAAAAAAAAAAGACATTATGCACATTTAAATAATTATTACACAGAAATACCCATAATATGCTTTTAATTTCCTTGGATTTTAGTTTCAAGAGAAAAGCTACAACTGAACAAATCTGATGAAATTGTCCAGGAGATCCCTTAAGAAAAAGTTCTACTGTGCTAAAACTTAATTTTGAAAGAGGATAATCCTAATTAACCAACTTATTTTATAAAAATGTGAAATCATGTTTGAAAGTGGGACCTTCCTTTTCATAGAGCTTGACTTAAGTTTTAGGTTTTTGGTTTGTCTCATGTTAATTTTTATTTTTTTGTAAGAGTGTTTGTTTTGGTTTGGTTTGGTTTTTTTCTCTTTTCTTTTTCCTGTCAGTCTCCCAAGAACCACAGATTCTTATAAGCTGCCTGTGATGCTTTAATTTTTTGTATGGTAAATACTGCAGAAAACAAAGTGCCAGTGCTTTGAGGACAGTAGAAGAAATGGACATAGATCCAGGATCACTGAAAGATGAAAAAGACTGAACTGATGACATCAAGCAAGCAAACAATCTAACAACAGAGGCAAAACTAACTGATTTGAAATCAAAATAAAGGAACATATTTTGAAGTTGCAAGAAGGATTTTAGTGGCTGTAGTGAAAATTGTAATAGGTTACCACACTGTAACGGGTTAACTTGCCCTTTTCTGCCCCAACATAGAAGTGAGGGAAAGAAACAAAAATTCACTCTGGGTTGAGATAAAGAGTTGAGATAGAAAGAGTTCAATATAAAATAAGACAACACAATGCATAATTATCTTACCTTAGCCTACCTGCAGAAAATGTGTAGTGAAATTCAGGAAAGGGGAAAAAAACCCAAAAAACTAACAACAGCTGTGACCGTTTTAGGCTGTGCCTTTAAGAAGGGGACAGTTACTGCTACACTATGGCTGAATATTTTGAAAACAAATTCTTTGCGGGGGAGGGAGAGCTAGGCCTTCTCTCACCACCACAACAGCATAAATGAGAAAACCCAAACTAGCAAGTCACATAACTCCCACCTGTCTCGCTGCTATCCCTGTAGAAGAGACCCAACACCCAAAACCCAAAAGCATCACTAGGAAGCCTCTCGTGTTACAATCTGAACTTCAAGCCACATAATAATTTGCCCCACATAGCACTTTCATTTTGAAGCTGGCATGAATGAGGATGATTTTGAATAACAGCAGCAGATTTAGACCTGACCCATGGCAGGAAAATCATTTCTCATTTATGTTATTGTATTGAGAAAGTTTAACATGACATGTATTAGAATGAGTTGATTGGGAAATGGTCTGTTGTTGGCCCACAAATATTTTTGACTGTGTAGGTAGAACACACTGCTTCAAGATAAAGAGCTGGCAGGAGGGAGTCTTGAAGGCAAGGCTGATTACAAAAGTATGCAAGGACAATTGGAAAACCAACAGCTGGAGTCTCAGTTCCCCTGCCAGTGCCCATGGCTTCCCAAACCTAGCAGATGCATGTACAGGAATCTTCATGCTTGTGTGTGTAGAGGTGGGGTTTCACATTCTGGTGAAACATGCAAGGACAAGGGCTGGACCACCATACAATAAAAGGAGAGACTTCTCTGCAGGAGCTCAGGCAGCTGTGATGGAGGGACATCTTGCCCCCACAGGGATATCCATGACAAATCACACCTGCGTGCCTCAAACAAACACATCTGCCATGGGGAAAAGCAGTAAAACCTGTACCCTTGCTTCTATAATTACATTCAGGCTGGTATGTATTTGGGGATAAATAAATGGACATACTGAATGCTTTGCTTATGTGTGTGTGTGTGAGTGCCTTTGTCCATGGATCTGGAGGGGCCAGACTCACTTTGGAATCTAGCTAGAGTAATTATAGAGTAGCAAGTGTACAAAAACTGTCATTGTAAAAGTGGAGTATAAAAAAATGTTTTAGTTTTTTTTTTTTTTTCATTCTACAATGCAAAGGAAAAATTAAAAAGGATACTAGGAGAAAGATGAGAAAGAAAAAAGTTAATCAGGAGAAAATAGTACAAGAAATTCTGAACTGTCTCACCCATTCATTACTGATTAACAAACAGTAAAGTGATTCTCTTTTCACTTGAAAATGCATATTCTGCTAATCAAGAATAAAAAAAAAAATTTAAAAAAAGAAAGGACAGAAGAGGAATAAACATTTCAGTTTAAGACAGTAAAATTAAAATTCACTGTAAATTTGGAATAAACATTTGGTCATAGATCCTCTGTTGTAGCACACTCTACTAAAAATGTTGGAAGTCATAGCCAGACTTGGTTTGCGAAGCTACATACTTTTACTTTACTGGATAAGTTGCACCCACTGATGATTTGTGCTTGATGCAACTGATGATTCTATGATTCTATGAACACCTTGTATTCATTGTGTCTTAGTTAAAATGTTGGTAATTCACAACTTCTTTTTATTCAGCACATTTGACATATATCTAGGCTAAATTAGGCACTAGTATGAACATATCTCCTGCAATCAAAACCATCTAGACTGCCAAAAGAACTAAGATGCAGGATGAGCACAGAGTTTGCATTAGTATCCCTACTTTGATACTTTTATTGTAATTTTTGTTATTAAAATGTTTGATGATAATTAAATTTATGTATATAATTTATGTGTTTAATATTAACTTTGAAATGGGATTTTTTTTGCCTGTAGTAGGAAATTATCTACATAATAGGCAAAAGATCAAACTGACAGCAAAAGATATGTGGCAAATTAATTATGAGATTCAAGGGCAGCAGAACATCATATTATTATTATTTCATCAATAAATTAATTAATAACAAAACTATAGCTTCTACAAAAGTTTCTTAAATGTAGAACAGAAATAAGTTTTAGGAAAAGACTGAAGTTGTTACATTTGTTTCGTTTTCTTTTGTTATACAAGGCTTGTATTTCCAAGTAATAGTTTCCATGGAGGTGTTCTTTCAACTTCATTCAGCATTCCCTTAATTCCCCCTTACAGACAATTACATTATCATAGAATCATAAAATCAAAGAATCATAGAATTAATAAGGTTGGAAAAGACCTCAGAGATAATCACGTCCAACCTATTGTCTAATACCTAACACCTCATGACTAACCAAACCATGTCTTCAAGTGCCACGTCCAATCCCTTTCCAAACACTGCCAGGGATGGGGTCTCCACCACCTCCCTGGGCAGCCCATTCCAATGGCAAATCACTCTTTCTGTGAAGAACTTTCTCCTCACCTCGCGCCTAAACTTCCCCTGATGTAGCTTGAGACTGTGGCCTCTTGTTCTAGTGCTGGTTGCCTGGGAGAAGAGCCAACACCCACGTGGCTACAACCTCTCTTCAGGTAAGTGTGGAGAGCAATAAGGTCTCCACTGAGCCTCCTCTTCTCCAGGCTAAACAACCCCAGTTTGCTCAGCCTCTCCTCACAGGGCTTGTGCTCGAGACCTCTCATCAGCTTTGTTGCCCTTCTCTGGACATGTTCAAGTGTCTCAATGTCCTTCTTAAACTGAGGGCCCCAGAACTGGACACAGTACTCAAGGTGTGGCCACACCAGTGCTGAGCACAGGGGCAGAATGACCTCCCTGCTCCTGCTGGCCACATTATTTCTGATGCAGACCAGGATGTCACTGGCTTTCTTGGCCACCTGGGCACACTGCTGGCTCATGTTCAGCTGGCTGTCAACTAGTACGCCCAGGTCCCTTTCTGTCTGGCTGCTCTTCATTCGCACTGACCCCAGCCTGTAGCATGGCATGGGGTTGCTGTGGCCAAAGTGCAGCACCCAGCGCTTGGACTTGCTAAATGCCATCATGTTGGACTCTGCCCATCTGTCCAGTCTGTCAAAGTCCCTCTGGAGAGCCCTTCTATCCTCTAACAGATCAAAACCTGCCCCCAGCTTTGTGTCTTCTGTAAATTTACTAAATGGTGGACTCAATCCCCTTGTCTAAATCATCAATAAAAACATTGAATTGGGTTGAACCCAGCACTGATCCTTGGGGAATACCACTAGTGACTGGCTGCCAGTTGGATATGGCGCCATTCACTACCACTCTCTGGGCTCAGCTCTCTAGCCAAGTGGCTCAGCAAGTCCCGAATTACTTTCACATGGATTTCAGGGGGATTTAGCCACTTGGATCCCTCCCAGGTCAGTGGGAACAGATGGGTTCCATCCTGGGGTGCTGAGAGAGCTGTCAGATGAGCTTGCCAAGTAATTCTAACATCATTTTTCAACAGTCGTGGCTCAAAGGAGAGGTCACAGATGACTGGAAGCTGGCCAAAGTGATGCCCATCCACAAGAAATGTGGGAAGGAGGCACCAGGGAATGACACGCCTATTAGCCTGGCCTCAGTGCCAGGAAAGACGATGGAGCAGATCATCTTGAAAGGAATCACACAGCTCTTACAGGATGACCAAGGTATCAGGCCCAGCCAGCATGGATTTAGGAAGGTCAGATGCTGCCTCACCAACCTGATCTCCTTCTCTGATCAGGTGACCCACCTGGCAGATGTGGGGAAGGCTATGGATGTAGTCTACCTGGACTTCAGCAAGGCCTTTGACACTGTTCCCCACAGCAAAGTTGTGTCCAAACTGTCAGCCCATGGCTTGAACAGCAGCACTCTGTGCTGGGTTAGGAACTGGTTGGAGGGCCGATGCCAGAGAGTGCTGGTTGTGACAGATTTAGCCTAAGCCTTTAAAGGTTAGCTGCACAGAGTTTTGAGCAGAAGAGTGGAGAAGTATAAACAAATCCACGGTAGGGTGTAAAAAGGAAAACAAGAGATTATCCTAAACGAGGGATGTGGAGGTGCTGGAACATGTCCAGAGAAGGGCCACAAGGATGATCAGAGGGCTGGAGCACCTCTCCTATGATGACAGACTGAAGGAGTTGGGGCTGTTCAGTCTGCAGAAGAGAAGGCTCCAAGGTGACCTAATTGTGGCCTTCCAGTATCTGAAGGGGGCCTACAGGAAGGCTGGGCAAGGACTTCTCAGGATCTCAGGTAGTGATAGGACTAGGGGGAATGGAATGAAGCTGGAGGTGAGGAGATTCAGGCTAGATGTGAGGAGGAGGTTCTTCACCATGAGAGTGGTGAAACCCTGGAATGTGTTGTCCGGGGAGGTGGTCGAGGCCCCATCCCTGGGGGTGTTTAAGAGCAGGCTGGATGAGGCTCTGGGCAGCCTGATCTAGTGTGGGGTGTCCCTGCCCGTGGCAGGGGGGTTGGAACTAGATGATCCTTGTGGTCCCTTCCAACCCTGAATGAAACTATGAAACTATGAATTTCATTGGTCAGATGTGTGGAATGTATTCTAACAACCTCACATTCTTTTTCATTCATTCATTCCTTTCTCTCTCTGGCTATTTCTGTTCTTCTTCTCTGGAGAAGGACCTTATGAGCCTAACCTTGAGATAAGAGGTCTAACAAGGTTTTTCTGAGGTAATAGTATTGTCTAATGTCTTTTCTCTTCTAATTATACAGAGGAAAGGGGGCATGAGGATAGGGGAGAGTTGGAGCAGTTACCCCCACTCATTTGGGGGTCCCATTAGGGGTTCAGGAGGATTTTTGTGCGGTGTTCTGCTTGTAAATAACTGTATAATATTGTAAATACTGTATATTTGTACATATTCATTGCATTGCATTGTAGAGTGTAATTTTGTTTGCAAATGTAGCTTCCATTTGTTTTCCCAACTGAGTGAGCCGAGTTTTTGTGAATGTGGTGGTAAAATTCCAAAACTATTACAGTGGTGAATAGTGCCACATCCAGCTGGCAGCCAGTCACTAGTGGTGTCCCTGAGGGATCAGTGCTGGGCCCCATCCTGTTCGATATCTTCACTGATGATCTGGACAAGGGGGTTGAGTCCATCATCAGTAAATTTGCAGTTGACACCAAACTGGGGGCAGGTTTTGATCTGTTAGAAGGTAGGAGAGCTCTGCAGAGGGACCTTGACAGGCTGGACAGATGGGCAGAGTACAATGGCATGAAATTTAACACATATAAGTTCCAGGTTCTACACATTGACCACAACAACCCCATGTAGAGCTACAGGCTCAAGACAGAGTGGCTGGAGAGTGACCAGGCAGAAAGGGACCTGGAGTACTGGTTGATAGTAGGCTGAACATGAGCCAGCAGTGTGTCCAGGTGGCCAAGAAGGCCAATGGCATCCTGGCCTGCCTCAGAAATAGTGTGGCCTGCAGGAGCAGGGAAGTCATTTTGCCCCTGTACTCAGCACTGGTTAGACCATACCTTGAGTTACTGTGTCCAGTTCTGGGCCCCTTAGTTTAGGGAAGATGTTGAGTTGCTGGAACTTGTCCAGAGAAGGGCAACAGAGTCTCAAGCTGTGCCAAGGGAGGTTTAGGCTGGATGTTAGCATGAAGTTCTTCACAGAAAGAGTGATTTGCCATTGGAATGGGCTGCCCAGAGAGGTGGTGGTGTCACTGTCACTGGAGGTGTTTAAGAAGAGACTGGATTGGGCACTTGGTGCCATGGTTTACTTGATTAGATGGTGTTGGGTGATGGGTTGGACTTGATAATCTTGAAGGCCTTTTCCAACCTGCTTAAATCTATTCTATTCTATTCTATTCTATTCTATTCTATTCTATTCTATTCTATTCTATTCTATTCTATCCCAGGCAGTATAGCCACCAATTCAGCAGAGCTGTGTGAAGCAGAAGGTCTCATGAGAGGTCTGCAACATCCATTCCAGTTTTAAACAGTAGGAATAGAAAGATTTCATACATTTTGAATTTCAGAGGGAAGAGATTGCTTAACTACTCTTTTGAATATAAAAAGCTCTTGATATGAAACAGAGAATATCAAGGAGGATGAAGGAGTAGCATCAAGATGATAAATGAAAGAAGACATTAAGAAATAAAAAGGTGAATGGACTCAGATTCCATGGCAGCCTCATATTGTGGTCAGCTATAGCACTGTCTTAGCCTGTTTCTATCTTCATCCCTTTTCTGACAGAGTTGGATTCATAGATTTGTAGATTCATGGATGTTGTCAAAGTATTTGCCACAGAGCCTTCATCCATTCTGACCCCATTTTGGATATAGAAGCATATTTTGAATCAGACTTTTAGGCAAAAAAAGGATAACAAAAATAAAAATATATGTCAAGTGTCTACACTGTGGGCCCAGAGAGCCTGAAAAGGATCATTGCTAGTGCTTTCTGTTGTATTTCAATATGCACAGTCATGTTGTTAACTGGGTACTACTACAGAACAAAGAAACAAAGAGATTTGAAACTAAGTGAGTGAGAGTTTTTTGCTCCCTTAACTGTACAATGGTCTAAGATTTCAGCTGGAAGACTTTTGTTAAAACTCATTTGTCCTCTGCCATCAAAGATGCAGTCACAAACAGTGCCCTCAAGCAAACTGTAGTGAAGAACAGAGGCATGACAGAATGTTGTCCTGTGAAAACCAAACCAAACCAAACCAACCAAACAAAAAAACCCCAACAACAAACACAAAACCCTTGTCAGATTTCAAAGCTAGACATTGGTATAAAGCCACATAGCAAATGGATAACAAAATGGAAAAAGAAATGGAGAAACACTTTTCAGTAAAAGAGTGGCATTTCTAAATGTCCAAAAGCACAAACATAGAGATGATGTCACTGTGCTTTCTGCAAGTCTCCATGGCTGTAATTTAGGATAAGTACACTTTGAACAATTACATTGGAATTCTCAGATTACAGGCTTTCCTTGTGCTTTTTAAGTTTGAATATTTTCTTTGAGGTGTGATGGCATTACTATTTAACATATTATGAATTTGCTGTGTATAATTTCATTCCTTGTATATCTCTTGGTCAATACTGCAAATAAATATTAGTTTGTTATTTTTTTGTGGGTCACCTGGGCAACACTCATTTCAAACATGCAAATTATTTTACAAAACCCCAAAATTTATCATATAGATTTTATTTCTTACGGGATCACAGCTATGCTTTAGATGACTTATCCAGGTACAGTGTTTTTTAACAATACTTAATTAAAAATGCACTTTCAGTTTTACAGTCTACAGATTTATGCTGCTGTTTTCCTATTCCTTGTGGCTTTATGTTGCTAAATGACTTCCAGATATACTATGCTTTATCAATAAGAGCTGTCTTGGAAAGCATCTTAGAACTTCTCTGAGAGTGACAGCTTTTTCATTTTACAAACAACTCCCTTTAAACAAGAACAGAAAATGTTTGGGTTTGATTGTTTTTGTTGGTTTTGTTTGGTTGGTGTTTTTTATTAGTTATTGCATTATATTGCAACACATTTAATTATGTTTTCACTGTCTCTAAAACAAACAAAGTAAAACCAAACCAAAATCAAACCAAAACAAAAATCACATACTTTTTAATTAATATACGGACAACCCCACAAAATATCCATGCTAAGAAGTGACAATGTATACTTGCCCAATAGGAAATTTTAGGATTTTTATTTTGCAAGCAAGGAATTTGATCTTAAGTTAAAAATATCCTAAACTGCAAGAGAAAAATGCATAACTTTTGTAGATCCAAATTTGTTTGAAGGTAAAGGGATTTAGAAACAAGAACCCTATTATAATTCAGAGCAAACTTTGTTATTGAAAATAATGAGACCTTTTCCACAGAACGGTTCATTATCATCAATAAAGAAAATACGAAATCCTTGAGGTATACTATTAAAAAGTCTTTTCTCTAAAGACACCTTTCAAAATTTTGAAATAGAAAATAAACTGCCAGTGATGGACTCCGAAATGGGAAAATAGGAATAAAAGACCCTGGAATTACAGTAGCCCATGGGAAACTCAGTGACGTGATATAATTTGACCACTCTACTGAAAATGAAAATGTTTCTGTAAAATAGTTTAACAGAGTGGATCCAGAATTCATTAGGGTCTTTTAATAATAATTGATTTCCTATTAATTTTCACATATATTGGGTATTAGACAAACTTTAGAGAACAGAACAGACTTATTGAGAATTTATTCCAAAACTCTCAATGAAAAAATGCTTAAGTAGTGCAGTCACCTCCAGAAAATAATCACGATTGCTAATTTCAGTATGTAAAGTTATCATAATAAAGGCACTGTTTTGACATGTCCTTTTCTGAACATTACAGTGACTGAAGACCAGGTGCAAGAAGCAATATAAAATTTCTAGTTTTATATGTTAGAGTGATGCAGTGATTATTCATTAGGTCCCAGTTACAAACTTTTCATGGAAAGAGTCACCCACTACAGTCAACTATGATAAAGCAAGAAGTTTCTTTTCACACAGAATTCCACCACACTGAAATCTGAAAACTCCAAAGAATGTTGCTTTCACTACCTGGGGAAACAAACAAACAGATAAACAAACAAACTCCAAAACAATCAAGCAAACAAATGGACAAAAACATCCAACCAAGTAACCAATAACAGTAAAATCACACAAATGTAAACCTAACCCTTCAGTAAATGAAAATTTCATCTTGAAATAAAAGACAAGACACAAACCTGGTTCTTTTCTTGAGCCACTGTAATACCTAGCTCCCTTAGGTATCTGTTAAGGGAATTAGAAAATTTTCTTACATCATACATAGCACTTTACATCTAATCAGTGAATCTTTAATAGGTTAATTAGCAAACATGAAAGAAAAAAATTTGAGAAGAATAGTGAATCCTCTTTAGGTTATAATACCGTATGTTCTTGATTCAAAGGGAAGACTTTTAAAAGTCACATAGTAAAGAGGTTCTGGTTTGAGAACTTTGAATGTTCAACTGATGTTGGAGGCCTTTAAAATCTCAATAACACAATGAGGTTTCCCAGATGAAGGCTTTTCTATCTTATTGTACCATTTCTACTGCATTATGCCAACTTCATTTAGTCTTCATATACTATTATAAACCCTTTTTTTTTTTTTTAATTACATGTAATAATCATAAACATAGATAACAAAGCAAAAATTATAGGTTTGAGCATAGTATTTTACCTAGCATGCAGTTTCATTAGGATGAGGTTGGTGTTTATAACAAATTAAGTAAACACTAGCCAACAGTAGTCTTTCATTTGAATATAAACTGGTGATGCAGTCACACCCGTATGTCCAGTCAGGCTGTGGGAGCACTGATTATGGCTGCTACAACTTTTTTTAACTGTCAAATACAATCCTTTATCAGACTCAGCAAGCAGCATTTTCAATTCCTGTTTTAAAAAGAGAGATAATTGTTTGATATATTTAATGTTGTATAAAACCAATGGTTTTGCAAAGAACAACAATCTTCATTTATTTCAGTTTTAAATTCCAAATCTGCCACTAAAGATATACTTCTCTTTGGGGACAAACACTACAAGTAGACCATATACTACCATATTTCCTGTCTTTCTTGCTAACTCAGGAAGCTCTGATCTTTCAATCATAATAGTTAACCTTACACCTTCCTCAAATTCAAAATCAGACAGATAGATGCAATTAAGAAATATTTCTCTTCTAAAGTCTGAAAGCTGATCTTTGATATTATCCCTACAGAAAACAACAGAGAATCTCACCAACCTGATCTCCTTCTATGATCAGGTGACCACCTGGTGGATGGGCCCCATCCTGTTCAGTATCTGCATTGATGATCATCAGTAAATTTGCAGATGACACCAAGCTGGGGGCAGGTGTTGATCTGTTGGAGAGTAGGAGAGCTCTGCAGGGGGACCTTGACAGGCTGGACAGATGGGCAGAGTACAATGGCATGAGATCTAACACATCTAAGTGCTGGGTTCTACACATTGCCCACAACAGCCCCATGCAGTGCTACAGGCTGGGATGAGCATGGCTGGAGAGTGGCCAGGCAGAAAGTGACCTGAGGATAGTGGTTGATAGTAGGCTGAACATGAGCCAGCAGTGTGCCCAGAAGGTGGCCAAGAAGGCCAATGGCATCCTGGCCTGTATCAGGAATAGTGTGGCCTGCAGGAGCAGGGAGGTCATTTTGCCACACCTTGAGTCCTGTGTCCAGTTCTGGGTCTCTCAATTCAGAAAAGATGTTGAGTTGCTGAAATGTGTCCAGAGAAGGGCAACAAAGCTGGTGAGGGGTTTGGAGCACAAGCCCTATGAGGAGAGACTGAGGGAGGTGGGGTTGCTTAGCCTGGAGAAGAGGAGGGTTGGGGAAGACCTTGCTCTCTACAACTATCTGAAGGGATGTTGTAGCCAAGTGGGGGTTGGTCTCTTTTCCCAGGCAACCAGCACCAGAACAAGGGGACACAGTCTCAAGCTGCATCAAGGGAGGTTTAGGTTGGATGTTAGGACAAAGTTCTTCACAGAAAGAGAGACTGGCCATTGGAATGGGCTGCCCAGGGAGGTGGTAGAGTAGTTTAGGAAGAGACTTGATGGGGTGCTTCATGCCATGGTTTAGTTGATTAGATGGTGTTGGATAATAGGTTGGACTTGATGATGTCAAAGGTCTTTTCCAACCTTGTTAATTCTGTTCCGTTCTGTTCTCTCTTGCTTCTGATGAGCTCAAAACTGTACTGAAGATGCATTTTTCACTGTGTCTGTACACCAGTCTTATGTGGTGCCTTTAAAGAGTACAGACCTTAGTGCTTATTGAGTCTTTCATATATATTCATTAATTTGGTCAAAGCTTTCACTAGCCAGGTAATTTTACTCTGTTTCACTTGGTAAGAACAGGGCTTTCCCTCTCCTCACTCAGTACTTTTTAATGCTTGTTCTATATCCTGTTTACTCCACACTCCATGATCATTGCTTCTACCTCCTAATTATGTTCTTGGTAATCCATTTGCCTCCAATTCTGGGACATAAAGCCTGAAAAAAAAGAAAAATTTTCTATTTCATGTTTCAAGACCCACTAACTTTAGAAGGAAAGTCTACAGTCTCTTTCAATGACAAAAATATGTAAGACAGACCACAGATGCCCAGTTTCAGAGAACTTAAATGGCTGTAAGCCATTAGGTAAGAAAGGACAGAAGCAAATTCTTTCACCAGTAACCCAAAAAGAATAGAAGAGAGGATGGAGCATCATCACCTTTAATCAGAGATTTCCTTAGCAGTTGAAAGTTAATTTTGTGCCCTCCATGTCTTCCTTTGGTTTGTGACTCAAGCACTTCCTCGTAACTGTGGTGTTTGGCAATGAAAGAGGAAGAGGAAAATGCTGTGTCTGTTTCATTTCCACCTCTGGGAAGATAATTTGATCCTCATTACTGAGGTTATGTAAAAGACTTTTCACAAAGCAGAGAATAAAATAGGTATAAACACACAGGAGAAAAGGCCTTAACATTGTCTTTTTTGAAGTGTTAGTACACCAGTTGACATTTAGCTTCCTGTTAAAAAGAACTAATGTCTGTTGGGAAATGTGATGGTGGGAGGCTGTCAAGGGTGCAGCAAGCATGAGACAGTGGAGTTTTCAATATGCAGGGAAATAAGGAGGTGCAATAACAGAACCCTTACTTTGGACTTCCAGAGAGCAGACTTCAGCTTATTTACACAACTAATTCAGAGAGTACCCTGATTAGTAGCCCTTGAGAAAAAAGGGGTCCAGGACAGTTGGACTTACATCAAACAGGAACTCTTGAAGGCACAGGAACAAGCTGTGACCGTGTGCCAAAAGATGAGCCACTAGGGAAGGTGACCAGCCTGGATGGGGAAGCAGCTCTTGAAGGAATTAAGGGGAAAAAAGAAGGTGTATCACCTTTGGAAAGGGGGGAGGTAATTAGTGATATGTTTAAGGATGTTAGATCATGTAGGAGGCCCAGTTAGAACTTAAACTGGCCACTTCTGTGAAAGACAATAAAATATATTGATGCCAAAAAAGGGGCAAGAAGAACCTCTACTCTTTAACAGACCTGGAGGGGAACATTGTAACTAAAGATAAGGAAAACACTGAGGTACTAAATAACCTTCTTTGCCTCCATTTTCAACAGTAGGGCAGGAGGACCTCAGGATAACTGGCCTCCTGAACTGGTAGATGGGGTCAGGAGGGAATAGAATAGAATAGAATAGAATAGAATAGAATAGAATAGAATAGAATAGAATAGAATAGAATAGAATAGAATAGAATAGAATAGAATAGACCAGATTAGAAAAGAACTTCAAGATCATCCAATCAACCAAACCATGGAACCAAGTGCCCCATCCAGTTTCTTCTTAAACACCTCCAGTGACTGTGACTCCACCACCTCCCTGGGCAGCACATTCCAAAGGTCAATTAGTAGTTCTGTGAAGAGCTTCTTCCTAACATTCAGCCTAAACCTGCCCTGGCATGGATTGAGACTGTGTTCTCTTGTTCTGGTACTGGGTGCCTGGGAGAAGAGACCAACCCCCACCTGGATACAACCTCTCTTCAGGTAGTTGTAGACAGCAAGAAGGGCTCCCCTGAGCCTCCTCTTTTCCAGGATAATCAACCCTAGCTCTCTCAACCTCTCCTGATAGGGCTTGTGCTGCAAACCACCCACCAGCTTTGCTGCCCTTCTCTGGAGACGTTCCAACAACTCAACATCTTCCCTAAACTAAGGGGCCCAGAACTAGACACAGTAACTCAAGGTATGGTCTAACCAGTGCTGAGTACAGGGGCAAAATGACTTCCCTGCTCCTGCAGGCCACACTATTTCTGAGGCAGGCCAGGATGCCATTGGCCTTCTTGGCCACCTGGACACACTGCTGGCTCATGTTCAGCCTACTATCAACCAGTACTCCAGGTCCCTTTCTGCCTGGTCACTCTCCAGCCACTCTGTCTTGAGCCTGTAGCTCTACATGGGGTTGTTGTGGTCAATGTGTAGAACCTGGAACTTATATGTGTTAAATTTCATGCCATTGTACTCTGCCCATCTGTCCAGCCTGTCAAGGTCCCTCTGCAGAGCTCTCCTACCTTCTAACAGATCAAAACCTGCCCCCAGTTTGGTGTCAACTGCAAATTTACTGATGATGGACTCAACCCCCTTGTCCAGATCATCAGTGAAGATATCGAACAGGATGGGGCCCAGCACTGATCCCTCAGGGACACCACTAGTGACTGGCTGCCAGCTGGATGTGGCACCATTCACCACCACTCTCTGGGCTTGGCCCCCCTGCAATACAGGCTCAGCCAGCTTGGCCCTCCAGGATACAGAACATCTTTTAAAAATAGAAAGCAATTATATGTAAAGAACTGATAGAATAAAGAATTCAGTACACCTGAGACTAATTCTCAGTTTGTCATTTTAATTTAAAAACTATACCATGTTTTCATTTTTAATTTGTCTACTTTCAAAAGCTGAATTATTTATGCATATAGCAGTTAAATTACAAAATTCTTCACAAATTAATCTTTTCTCATTTAATACCTACTTCTTGTGGTCACTCAAATGAGTGATATTTCAGGTGTACAAATGTGCAAATGAGGGAAGGTCATAAGATATACATTTTCTGCTTGGAAAGAAATTTTCTCTGCCTTTTTTAGATAGTAACAACCACATTTCAGGTGTAATTCTACCTGATACTAGTAATCACAACTGCATTACATATAATAACTTCAAGAAAAGTCAGATAGATTCAAATAAAATAAAGTACCTTTAAAGAAAGATTAAATTAAACAAATACCTATTTTTTGTTTCTTCTTGGTAATGACAATTTTTGTCTTGTCTCCAAGCTCACCTAAACATTTTGCTTTCATGCTTTGAACCTTATCTTTCTAATTTGAGGTTTCTAAGGTGAAAGATGAAAAAAGAAAAAGAACCATGAATTTTGTGTAACAGACATTAAAAGAATTCACCCAGACTTGCTACTAGTCATGGGAGTCATAGGATAAAGAGATTTGTTTTCCCTGAAATTTGAGGTGGGGAAAAAAATATATTTTTCATGTTCTTACAATATTTTCTAAGTCAGGCTGTTATCATAAAGGAATGTAAAAATCCTCACAGCTGACAAAAGTTTGTATAAACTAACAATAAATAAATATGTGAAAATTTATTCTTCAGAATACAGAAAATAGAGGCAGTTTTAGATGTGATTACATTACCACTACCTTGAGAGCCATTTATAAGAACATTAGAAAGATCTATCCATTCAGAATTAAAATATTTTCTTATCTGGTCAAATTTTATACATATCTTATCATATATGGATAGATGTAATATCACAGAATCATTGAATCACAGAAGATATTCTGTGATTGCTGGGATGATTCTGTGATGGCTGGGAGAGACCTTAACCTTATCTAGTCCAATCTTTGACACAGCACTGCAAGGTCACCACTAAACCATGTCCCTAAGTACCAGGCTGTTTAAATATCTCCATGGATGGTGACTCCACCACTGCCCTGGGAAGATCATTCCAATGTTTTATAACCCTTTCTATGAAGAAATATTTCTCAATATCCATCCTGAACTTCCCCTGGTGCAGCTTACATCCCTAGTCCTGTCATGTGCCACCAAGGAAAAGAGGCTGTTGCTCTCCTTGCTTCAACCTCCTTTTGGGTAGTTGTCGATAGCATTAAGGTCTCAGCCTCCTTTTCTCCAGACTGAACATCCTCAGCTCTCTCAGTCACTCCTCATAAGACTTGTGCTCTAGGCCCTTCATGAGCTTTGCTGTCCTTCTCTGGGCAAACTCCAGCACTTCTATGTCTTTCATATAGTGAGGGGTCCAGAAATGAGCACAATATTCAAGGTGTGGCCTCATCAGTGTCAAGTAGGATATTAATCTTAAGGAAGCTGTTCCATTAATTCAGAATAATCTTCATTGTTGAGAAGTATTTAATATAAATGTTTTAAAATTTGTCTAGAATCATCTGAACAAAATGAAATTGAGACAAATTGATCAGGTCTTCAGTGATGGCAAATTCACAATATCACAGTATCACTCAGGTTGGAAAGGACCTCGAGGATCATCGAGTCCAACCTATCAACACAGACCCCATGACTAGACCATGGCACCAAGTGCCACGTCCAATCTCCCCTTGAACGCCTCCAGAGTCGATGACTCAACCACCTCCCTGGGCAACCGGTTCCAATGCCGAATTACTCTTTCGGTGAAGAACTTCCTCCTCACCTCGAGTCTAAACCTCCCCTGGTGCAGCTTGAGACTGTGTCCTCTTGTTCTGGTGCTGGTTGCCTGGGAGAAGAGGCCAACCCCTTCCTGGTTACAACCACCCTTCACCTCAGTGAAGAAGTTGTTTTGGTAGTTTGTGAAAATGCTTTCAGTGGCTTTGTTCCATTTTCAATTGAAAAATAATTATATGCAAACCCCCTAAACCATACATGCCCTTTTCTGGTCTCATTCTTTTTTATTGACAGCTAAAAGATTCCTCCTGTTCAGCTGTGAGGAGCCCTGGGACTGCTTTTACATTGCCACAGAAGCTCAGACAAGAGAGTGTGTGAAGGCTAGTGTGCTCTTCAACTTTATCCTTCATGTGACTAGATAGATGTTACTGGCTGTATGTGCAAGAACAAAATTAATGCCATGTGATAAAGACCTTCACAAACTCCTCCAAATCTGGTTCTTCCTGTGTTCTGCAGTTCTTCAAAAGCTTCCCTCTTATAGGTCTTTTTTCTCAGGCTGCTGTCTGTCACAAGTGGATTGCCCAGAATGACCATAGCCCAACTATCATGACCACTAAACCATGTCCTGAACCATGTTTACACGCTGCTTGAATACCTCCAAGGATGGTGACTTCACCACCTCCTTGAGCAGCCTGTTCCAATGCCTCACTACTCTTTCAGAAAAGAAGTTTTCACTAATGTCCAACCTAAACCTCCCCTGGCAAAACTTAAATCAATTTCTTCTCATCCCGTTGCTAGCTACTTGAGAGGAGAGTACAACACCAGCCTCATCACAACCTTCTTTCAGGTAGTTTTGGGGAATAATATGATCTCCCCTTAGCCTTCTCTTCTCCAGACTAAACAACCTCAGCTGCCTCATCTGCTTCTCACATGACATACCCTCTGAACCCCTCACCAGCCTCACTGCTCTTCTCTGGACATTGTCCAGGACCTCAATATTTTTTCTAATACTATGGTGCTCAAAATTAATACAGTACTCAAGCTGTGGCCTCACAAGGGCTGACTACAGGGCAAAATCACATCCCTGCTCCGGCTGGACACACTGGCTTTGATACAGGCCAGGTTGCCACTGGTCTTCTTGCTCACCTGAGCACATGCTACCTCAATGTTTAGCTGGCCATCCACCAGCACCCCCAAATCCTTTTCCACCAGGCTGCTTTCCAGCCACTCTTCCCAGGCCCATCCAAGGGGTTGCTGTGACCACAATGCAAGACCTGGCACTTGTCTTGTTAAGCTTCATTCCATTAAGTCCATAGGTTTAACCTGTCCAGATCTCTCTGCAGTGCCTTCCTACCCTTGAGCAGACTGTCCTGAAGGGACCAAAACCTCAAAAATGCTCTGAATCACACAATGGAGAAGGAACAGAGAGGTCTGGTTTATCAGGAGATTTTTCACGTTGCCTGGGATTGTCTGAGTATGACTTGGTGTCCAAGTGTGCCAGGTGTGTGTGCCTTTGACCACATTCGGAGAAAACTGATACTATAAGTTAAAGTAGGTTTTTATCTCTTAACCTTTGTTGTCATTGGCCATCATTGTCTCAGGAAATCCATAAATACTAGCCCAAAGAGCCAGTGATTTTCCTTGCTTTGTCCAAGCTCTGGAAGAAGCCACAAGCCTTGCTTGCCTTGCAATTTGGAATATGAGTTGTACTTCAGTTTACCCAGAAAGACTGAAAGACCCCTCACTGAAAACCTTTGTAAAGCCCAGGAGCAGACAGATATGTTTTGCTCAGCCAAGAGACCATTCCAGGAGGAGCCAAGACCCTGGAAGAGTTTTGTTTTATTGTAAGAAGTAAAAAGAACCATTGCAGAGATTGCAGTTGGAGAATCTCTCCAAAAAGGCAGAGCTACAAAGCTGACAAACCCTGCATGCCTTGGCAGCAACCCCTTTCCTACAAAGCTTTCAACTATAAAGCCTTCAGAGATAAACCCTCTATCTGCTACAGCAACAAGCTGCATAAGCCAACAGAAAGTGAAACTGTTCCTAAAGCTTTCATGTGTTTGATGCCATTTTGGTTTTGTTTAAATTCCTGTGCATGCTGTGTGAACATTGCAACTGAACATACTAGACTAAATGATTTGCAGTGAATAATCTACAAGATTCGATTTTTATAAGCCTCTATTAAAAGGCTTGTTGCACTAGAGAATTCTAGACTTGCCCCCCACCCCTTTGTGGGCAATCTCTGGCATGCTGCCAATGTTCCTCACTTTTTTCCTTTACAGTTTAAATTACCGTTTATTGTTTCTGAATTTTTGCTCATATTTTTAAAATTGTTACATGTTCCTGCTACTGAGGTATCTGTTCCACAACCACATATTTTGAATCAGTAAATAGGTTTTATTAATACTTATCATGGGATTTTTAAATTAATAGACATGAACATTTTAATTAATTGTTCTACCTGTTAAATATTAATAACCACCATACAATCATAACACAGACCAACAATCCCACTTAACTTAGTGTTGTCTGAAAACTTGCTGATGGTGCCCGTGATCTTCTCATCCAAATTATTGATAAAATTCATAGAATCATAGAATCAATAAGGTTGGAAGAGACCTCAAAGATCATCAAGTTCAACCTTTCACTCAAGACCTCATGTTTACTGAACCATGGCGCCAAGTGTCACTTCCAATCCCCTCCTGAATACCTCCAGGGATGGTGACTCCACCACCTTCCTGGACAGCACATTCCAAAGGCTAACAACTCTCTCCGTAAAGAATGTCCACGCTTCAGGTAGTTGTAGACAGCAATAAGGTCTCCCCTGAGCCTCTTCTTCTCCAGGCTAAACCTGGGCTGCATCAGGAACAGTGTGGCCAGCAGGAGGAGGGAGGTCATGCTGCCCCTGTACACTGCACTGGTTAGGCCACACCTCGAGTACTGTGTCCAGTTCTGGGCCCCTCAGTTTAGGAAGGATGTTGACTTGCTGGAACGAGTCCAGAGAAGAGCAACAAAGTTGGTGAGGGGTTTGGAACACAAGCCCTATGAGAAAAGACTGAGGGAGCTGGGGCTGCTCAGCCTGGAGAAGAGGAGACTTAGGGGTGACCTTATCACTCTCTACAACTACCTGAAGGGAGGTTGTGGACAGGCGGATGATGGTCTCTTCTCCCAGGCAACCAGTACCAGAACAAGAGGACACAGTCTCAGGCTGCACCAGGGGAGGTTCAGGTTGGATGTTAGGAAGAAGTTCTACACAGAGAGAATGATTGCGCTATGGAATGGGCTGCCCGGGGAGGTGGTGGAGTCGCCGTCATTGAAGCTGTTCAGAAGGAGACTTGATGGGGTGCTTGGTGCCATGGGATAGCTGTTTGGGTGGGTTGGATTGGTTGATGGGTTGGACACGATGATCTTGAAGGTCTCTTCCAACCTGGTTTGGTTTATTCTAATAAGGTTTATTCTAAACAATTCCAGCTCCCTCAGCCTCCCCTCTCAAGGTTTATGCTTGAGGCCTCTCCCCAGCCTTGTTGCCCTTCTCTGGACATGTTCAAGAGTCTCAATGTCCTTCTTCAATTGAGGGCCCCAGAACTGGGCACAGTACTCAAGGTGTGGCCTAACCAGTGCTGAGTACAGGGGCAGAAGGACTTCCCTGCTCCTGCTGGCAACACTATTCTTGATGCAGACCAGGATGCCATTGGCCTTCTTGGTCACCTGGGCACACTGCTGGCTCATGTTCAGCTGGCTGTCAATCAGTAGCCCAAGGTGGCTCTATAGACACTCTGACCCCAGCCTGTAGCCCTGCATGGGTTTATTGTGGCAAAAGTGCAGCAAGCGGCACTTGGACTTGTTGAATGTCATCATGTCGGACTCTGCCCATCTGTCCAGCCTTTCAAAGTCCCTCCGGAGAGCCCTTCTACCCTCTAAATGATCAACATTGTTTTAGTTTATAAATTTATTGGCCAGAAATATGATAAAATATGATTTTTTTTTTTTTTTTTTTTTTTCCCCGAGCCAATTTTAGAATAGAATAGAGTAGAGTAGAATAGAATAGAATAAACCAGGTTGGAAGAGACCTTCAAGATCATTGCGTGTCCAACCCATCAACCAATCCAGCCCACCTAAACAACTAACCAATGTAACCAAGCACCCCATCAAGTCCCCTCCTGAACACCTCCAGTGATGATGATTCCACCACCTCCACGGGCAGTCCATTCCAATGGACAATCACTCTCTCTGTATATAACTTCTTCCTAACATCCAGTCTGAACCTCCCCTGGTGCAGCCTGAGACTCTGTCCTCTTTTTCTGGTACTGGCTGCCTGGGAGGAGAGACCAACATACGCCTGTCTACAACTTCCCTTCAGGTAGTTGTAGAGAGCAATAAGGTCACCCCTGAGTCTCGTCCTCTCCAGGCTAAGCAACCCCAGCTCCCTCAGTCTCTCCTTATAGGGCTTGTGTTCCAAACCCCTTACCAACTTTGTTGCCCTTCTCTGGACATGTTCCAGCAAGTCAACATCCTTCCTAAACTGAGGGGCCCAGAACTGGACACAGGACTCGAGGTGTAGCCTAATCAGTGCAGTGTAGAGAGGCACAATGACCTCCCTGCTCCTGTCGGCCACACCATTCTTAATGCAGGCCAAGATGCCGCTGGCCCTCTTGGCTGCCTGGGCACACTGCAGGCTCATGTTCAGCCTACCATCGACCAGTACCCCCAGGTCCCTCTCTGCCTGGCTGCTCTCCAGCCACTCTCACCCAGCCTGTAGCACTGCATGGGGTTGTTGTGGCCAATGGGCAGTACCCGGCACTTGGAAGTGTTAAATCTCATGTCGTTGGATTCTGCCCATCCGTCCAGCCTGTCGAGGTCCCTCTGCAAAGCCTCTCTACCCTCCAGCAGATCATCTCCTGCCCCCAGCATGGTGTCGTCCGCAAATTTACTGATGATGGACTCAATGCCCTGTGACCATTTGAGGCTGTCCCTTTAAGAAAGGGGACATTGTGGCTGAATGTTTATAAATGAAAGACAGATCGAAACTAATTTCATTGGTGGAAAAGCACAGCACTGCCTTCAGTTTTGATACCCAGTGGGACTTGTCTCAGTTTTGTCTTGCATTTTCTCCCCTTCCTTGCGCAGCTTGCAGCTTCTGGGCCTTCGGCCAGACTGACCTTGAGCAAAGATAAGGCCTCTACTAACACATATAACTACTTCTAATTAACAATTGCTCTTTTTTCTCTCTTTCTAACCCTCTCTGGGGAAAAGGGGAGAGAAGGGAGGTACAGGAGTGGGGAACCCTCCTCAGCAGAGGAGGGAATCTCATTTCTGTGTCATTTTATTGTATATTTTCTGTATATATATTGTAAATACTGCAAATTCTGTATATATTTCCCTGCGTCTTCTAAACTACTTTGTAAATATAGCACACAATCCCTTTACTAATCTGGCTGCATTTTTTTCCCTTTGAATTTTCTTCCCTTTACTTATGGGGGGCGGGGGAAAGAAGGCTTTGTGACCTTCCCCTTCAACCCTCGACTTGCCCTCATCCAGATCATCAATAAAGATGTTAAAGAGCACGGGGCCCAGCACGGATCCTTGGGGCACAGCACTACTGACTGGCCGCCTGCTGGATGTAGCAGCATTGATTGCCACTCTCTGGGCTCGGCCCTCCAGCCACTTCCTAACCCAATGTAGTGGCTCCCATCCAAGCCATGGGCTGACAAGTTGGCCAGGAGTTTGCTATGGGGGACGGTGTCAAAGGCCTTGCTGAGGTCCAGGTAGACCACATCCACAGGCCTCCCCACATCCACCAGACGGGTCACCTGATCATAGAAGGAGATCAGGTTGGTCAGGCAGGACCTGCCCTTGCCAAATCCATGCTGGCTAGGCCTGATCCCTTGGCCATCCTGGAAGTGCTGTGTGATTGCACTCAAGATGATCTGTTCCATAATCTTGCCTGGCACTGAGGTCAGGCTGACAGGCCTAGAATTCCCTGGCTCATCCAACCGGCCCTTCTTGTGGATGGGCACCACGTTGGCCAACTTCCAGTCTTCCGGGACCTCTCCAGTGAGCCAGGAATTCAGATTCATTTGCCTGGTTGATAACAGGTTGATTACACATGGTAGAAGGCTAACAAACTGTAGATTAACAGTCTAGAACAATCAGAACTTGGAATACAGAGGAACAAACAGGAATCTCCCCATGAGCACAAAACCAAGCAGCAATACTGCCTCGAGTGGCATAGTTGGACCACCTAGAGTTCACAATGGAGCTAACCAATGGGTAACAAGCTATAAACTGTGGGAATAACCAGGTAAATTAGCGTAATTTACTCACAAACTGCTGAAATGCTAACTATCAAAACCTTTTCTGAATGAAGAGATGTTTTGAGTTTGTAGCTATAGTCCAAAAATTAGAGGAAATGTAAGGGCAGGTTGTTGTAGCTGAGGCCACTCGAGCACTATGCTGCTAAAACAAAAGAAGCTAATTGCTCTGAATATAGGAGCAAGTATGGAATCCCATTAATGAATGGGGGAGAGAGAGAAGAGAATAATGAGCATGCAAGCTATGAGTGTAACGAGTAAAAGGTATATGAGGTCTTCCCCTATAAATTCCCTTTTTGAAAACTGAACAGCCCAATGGCACATTAGCCATTCAAATCCTACCAATCAATTCAAAATGTTTCTGTGGTGAGTAAACTGCACACACCTTGTCTCATGGCATCTGGCACGTAGAGTCACCTCTCTGAAACATGAGGCTCGGGGATCGGGTTCAGCTTTCACTCCCCTCCAGGCAGCCTGCCTATTAGGCTCCTCGACCTCAATCCTGACCCTGCAACAGAGAGGGAGCAAAAAGGGGCAGTGGCTCAAAACAGATTTAGATGCATTGTTAATGTCTCGTCCAGGACAAATATCTACTCCCAACTTGGTGTCATCTGCAAATTTACTGATGACTGACTCAATCCCCTCATCTAGATCATCAATAAATATATTGAACAGTGGGGCTCAACACTGATCACTGGGGGACACCACTAGCGACTGGCCTCCAGCTGGATGTGGCGCCATTCACCATCAGTCTCTGGGCACGGCCCTCCAGCCAGTTCCTAACACAGCACAGAGTGCTGCTGTCCAAGCCATGGGCTGACAGCTTGGCCAGGGGGTTGCTACGGGAAACAGTGACAACAGCTTTTTCCCACATCTACCAGGCAAGTCACCTGATCATAGAAGGAGATCAAGTTGGTGAGCCAGGACCTGCCCTACCTAAATCCATGTTGGCTGGACCTGATCCCTTGGCCATCTTTCAGGTGCACAGTGATTGCCACCAATATGATCTGCTCCATAATTTTCCCTTGCACTGAGTTCAGACTGACAGACCTGTACTTTCCAGGTTCCTCCATCTGGCTCCTCTTGTGCATGGGCATCATATTGCCCAGTTTCCAGTCATCTGGGACCTCTGTGGTGAGCCAGGACTAGTGGTAAATGATGGAAATTGACTTGGCCAGCTCATCTGCCAGCTCTTTCAGCACCCTAGGATGGATCCCATCTGGTCCTATGGACTTGTGAGTATCCAAGTGATGCAGCAAGTCCCGAACTAATTCGTCATGGATTTCACGGGTCCTACATGGGTCCGTGGGATGTTTAAATCCCACCCAAGCTGTGTGCGTGGCACCATTTTGGTTCGATAGCTAGCCTATGGGCTGCTTGCAAAAAAACATAAAAATTATTGTTTGTTTTGTTTTGTTTTCACTCAAACATTGCACCATGGTCGTCACTCAGATGAAGGGAAGAAAAACAGCATCTACCCAGACAGAGTTGCTTCACCAGCATGCTGGAGTCCAGGCTGCCAGCTGCAGAGAGTGCTTCAGCCTGGCACCTGGAATATAGGGGGAAGGAGAGAACACCTGTGTCAGGTGTGATGAGGTGTACTTTCTCCTCAGCCTGGTGGCAGAGCTGAAGGACGAAGTGGCCAAGCTGAAGGAGGAGGTATCTAGGCTAAGGACAATAAGGGAAAGTGAAATGGAGTTAGATTTGTGGGAGAAGGCTCTGCAGATGTCCTCTGCTGAGGGAAAGGTCCCTGGAAATGGCGAGGGATGGATACAGGTCCCTGCCAGGGGTGGCAAGGGAAATCCATCCTGGCCCTCTTCTCCTCTTCTGCTGCCCTTGCACAATAAGTATGAGGCCCTGCAGGCCGAGGGCCTGCAGGCCGAGGGCAGTGGGGATGAGAGAGCTGAGGAGCAGCCATACAGAGGGGAGCCTAAAGCCAAGCAGTCCCCACCAGCTATAACAACCAGCTCCACAAAGAAAAGAAGGGTTATAGTTGCTGGGGACTCTCTCCTGGGGGTACTGAGGGACCCATATGTCGTCCCGACCCATCCCGCAGGGAGGTCTGCTCCCTACCAGGGCGCAGGTTAGGGACATTGCAAGGAGACTCCCTAAATTAATCCAGCCCACTGACTATTACCTTCTGGTGGTAATACAGGCTGGGAGTGATGAGATTGACAAGAAGGGCACCAGGGCAATTAAGAAGGAGTTCAGGGCCCTTGGACAATTGATTGATGGGGCAGGAGCTCAAGTGGTGCTCTACTCAGTTCCCTCAGTGGCAGGGGAGTACACTGAGAGGAAAGGGAGAACCCATACTATTAACAATTGGCTCAGGGGATGGTGCCAGCAGCAGAATTTTGGTTTCTTCAATCATGGGACAACTTCTACTGCACCCGACCTGCTGGGTCCTGATGGGGTGCATTTATCTAGAAGGGGTAAAAGAGTCCTAGCACTAGAGTTTGCAGGGCTCATTAGGAGGGCTTTAAACTAGGTCTGAAGGGGGTGGGTGGGGATATCGGTCCCTCTGCAGAGGAAAGAGTAGGGCACAAGGTAGGGTCAATTGAGAAGTCAGGAACCCAGCTGTGATGCATGTACACCAATGCATGCAGCATGGGCAATAAGAAGAGGAGTTGGAGGTCCTGGTCCACCAGGGTGACTATGATATAGTTGCCATCTCAGAAACTTGGTGGGACAACACGCACGATTGGAGTGCTGCACTGGGGGGTTAGAGGCTCTTTAGGAGAGACAGGCGAGGGAGAAGAGGAGGAGGGGTGGCTCTGTATATTAGGGAGTCACTGTCTGCCACAGAACTTAAGGTGGAAGATGAGGGAATTGAGAGCCTGTGGGTTAAAATCAGAGGGCAGCCTAACAAATCTGACATCGTGGTTGGAGTCTGTTACAGATCACCCAACAAGGATGAGGAGGCTGATGAGTTGTTCTACAAACAACTGGAGGCTGTCTCAGGATCATCAGATCTTGTCCTTGTTGGTGACTTCAACCTAGCAGATATCTACTGGAAACTTAATTCAGCAGAGAGGAGGCAGTCCAGAAGATTCCTGGAGCAAATGGAGGACTGCTTCCTGGTGCAGCTGTTAAGGGAACCTACCAGGGGACAGGCTCTGCTTGACTTGCTGTTCTCCAGTAGGGAAGGGGTGGTGGGAGATGTGATTGTGGGAGGCTGCCTAGGGTGCAGTGACCACGAGACAGTGAAGTTTTCAATATGCAGGGAGATAGGGAGGACCACCAACAGAACCTTCACTTTGGACTTCCGGCAGGCAGAGTTCAGCCTATTTAAGAAACTTATTTGTAAAATTCCCTGGGTAGCAGCCCTCAAGAACCAAGGGGTCCAGGATGGTTGGACCTACTTCAAACAGGAGCTCTTGAAGGCACAGGAACTGGCAGTTCCCACGTGCCAAAAGATGAGTCGGCGGGGATGAGCAAGCAGTTCCTGGAGGATTTAAGGAGAAAAAAGGAGGCTGTATCCCCTTTGGAAGGAGGGGAAGGCTTCTCAAGGTATGTATAAGGATGTTGTTAGATTACGTGGGAAAAAAATTAGAGAGGCAAAGGCCCAGCTGGAACTGAAGCTGGCCACCTCTGTGAAAGACAATAAAAAGCATTTTTACAAATATATTAACACTAAAAAGAAGGGCAAGGAGAACATCCACTCTTTATTGGATCTGGAGGGGAACACGGTGACTGATGATGAGGAAAAAGCTGAGGTCCTGAACACCTTCTTTGCCTCAATTTTTAACAGCAACACAGGAGGAATTCATGATGTGTGGCCTCCTGAGATGGGCGATTCGGTCAAGGTGTAGTGTAATGCCCTGGTAATCCGTGATGAATTAATTCGGGACCTGCTGAGTCACTTGGTCACTCACAAGTCCATGGGACCGAATGGGATCCATCCTAGGGTGCTGAGAGATCTGGCAGATGAGCTGGCCAAGCTGCTCTCCATCATTTTCCTCAAGTCCTGGCTTGCTGGAGAGGTCCCAGGTTACTGGAAACTGGCCAATGTGGTCCCCATCTACAAGAAAGGTCAGATGGAGGAACCCGGAAACTACAGCCCAGTCAGCCTGACCTCACTGCCAGGGAAAATGATGGAGCAGATTATCCTGGCAGCAATAACTGCTCACCTGAAGGATGGCCAAGGGCTCAGGTCCAGCCAACATGGTCCTGCCTCTCCAACCTGACCTCCTTCTATGACCGGGTGACCTGTCTGGTGGATGTGGGGAGGCTTGTGGATGTGGTCTAACTGGCCTTCAGCAAGGCCTTTGACACCATCACCCACAATAAACTGCTGTCTAAGCTGTCAGCCCGTGGCTTGGACTGCAACACTCTGTGCTGGGTTAGGAACTGGCTGGAGGGCCAAGTGGTTGAGTCAGTCATCAGCAAGTTTGCAGATGACACCAAGTTAGGGGCAGATGTTATTCAGTTAGAGGGTAGAAAGGCTCTGCAGAGGGACCTCGACCGACTGGAAAGATGGGCAGAATCCAATGGAATGGCATTCAACAAGTCCAAGTGCCAGGTGCTGCACTTTGGCCACAAAAACCCCATGCAGAGCTACAGGCTGGGGCCAGAGTGGCTGAAGACCTCCTATACAGAGAGGGACCTGGGGGTACTGATCGACAGCTGGCTAAACATGAGCCAGCAGTGTGCCCAGGTGGCCAAGAAGGCCAATGGCATCCTGGCCTGCATTAGGAATAGTTTGGCCAGCAGGGGCAGGGGAAGTCATTGTACCCCTGTACTCTGCATTGGTTAGGCCTCACCTTGATTGCAGTGTCCAGTTCTGGGCCCCTCAGTTTGAGAAGGACATTGAGACACTTTGGACGCGTCCAGAGAAAGGCAACAAGGCTGGGGAGAGGCCTTGAGCACAAGTTCTATGAGGAGAGGCTGAGGGAGCTGGGATCGTTTAGCCTGGAGAAGAGGAGGCTCTGGGGTGACCTCTTTGCCCTCTACAACTAACTGAAGGGGGGTTGTAGCCAGGAAGGGGTTGGTCTCTTCTCTCAGGCAACCAGCACCAGAACAAGGGGACACAGTCTCAAGCTGCTCCAGGGGAGGTTTAGACTCAAGGTGAGGAGAAAGTTCTTCACCGAGTGAGTCATTCGTCATTGGAATGGGCTGCCCGGGGAGGTGGTGGAGTCACCGACCCTGGAGGTGTTCAAGGGGAGGTTGGATGTGGCACTTGGTGCCATGGTCTAGTCGTGAGGTCTGCGTTGGCAGGTTGGACTCGATGATCCTCAAGGTCTCTTCCAACCTTAGTTACACTGTGATACTGTGATACCCTGCTCCCTGACCCTATCAACCAGTTCAGGAGGCTAGTGTTCCTGAGGTCCTCCTGCCTTACTGTTGAAAATGGGGGAAAAGAAGGCATTTAGTACTTCAGCCTTTTCTTCATCTTTAGTTACAATATTCCCCTCCAGGTCTTCTTGCCCCTCTTTTTAGCATTACTGTATTTATAAAAATGCTTTATATTGTCTTTCACAGAAGTGGCTAGCTTGAGTTCTAACTAGACTTTTGCCTCTGACATGATCTAACAGCATCCTTAAACATAAATAGCTCAAACGTGGAACCCTGGGGGAGACCATGTGTGACTGGCCGCCAGCTGGACTTAGCATTGTTTATTACAATTTTCTGGGCTCAGATATCCAGCCAGTTTTCAATCCAGCAAAAAGTCCACCAGTGTATGCCATGGGCCATGAGTTTCTCAAGAAGAATGCTGTACGGGATGGTGCCAAAGGCTTTACTAATGTCCAGGTAGACAAGGACATGTGCAGAATAAATTAATCCAGATTCTCCTTGTCATGTCTCTGTTTCTCTAAGTTTGAGGAATATTTTTTTCATTCTAAAATTCTGATTCACCTATAGAGAGGAGGCATATTAAAGATGCTCACCTTGGCTCTGCCCAAAGCTAGATTATAGCTCTGTTAACCAAACTGCCTCAAAGTCTGAGAATGCCTAAACTAATTTCTAAGTATTTATAGGCTGAATTGAATGTCTATTAAAATAGATATAGTCGGAATATTCTTTGGACACAAAATAATATGAGATGCAGATCAAGAGGAACCCTCTCTCTTTGTCCTAAGTTCTGCCTGCTGCAACTCATGGAGTTGAAGAGGCTGCTCAGAGAATAACATCTCCTTTACAGACCCAATATCTCCTGCAGTACCTTTCCTCCACAGACTCAAACTGTCTTGGGGGGTGAGGGGTGTGGTAATATAATTCCTTTCCTCTTCTCATTCCCTCTTCTGTCTCTCCCTTTCTGTTTTCTCTCTCTCCCCTTCTGATCCATCCACTTTATTTGTGTAATAAATAGTCTAGCTGTTGACATTTTGGCCTCATTTGTGTCTCTAATTTCATAACACATGAATATTCAAAAGAACTGAGTCTCTTTCCCTCTCTGGACTGAGACAGGTAGACTATAAAGTGACTTCACAAAATCCTGAGAAAAAATGATGAGTATTTCCTCAATAGATACTTCTTTAGTAATTAGAGAGGAGAATACTCACATTTCTTATACTGAAGTAAAAAGATATTCACTCTAAAAGTTTTATGTTTGGGTTTTTTGTGGGGTTTTTTGTTTGTTTCGTTGTTTTTTTGTTTATTTGTTTTCTTCCCCCTGTTATGCACCATTAAATTGTTACAGATGAGCCACAAAAATATGAGGAATCCTTATACAGCCCATGATGGTTCTGAAAACATAATTTTTGCATGTTTGATTGTTATATAAATTTTTCTCTTTGAATTTTTAAAATGTTCTGCAATAATTAATGAAAGAAAACCTTACAGCATCTCAGTCATTAGCCCTGTTTTGTACAGGAAACTCCTTCAGAAGGTTCTTAAGTGACCTGCTAACTCATCCTGTTTAGTGAAAGAATTCTAAGGACACCTAGTCAGCAAAACTATTTCCACCATATCTGATTATTACTCATCTCTACATATTAACTGTTTTTTTTAAGAACTTGCACAGTCTACAATGAGCAAAAGAAAGCTACCCAAAGACAACTAAGCTAGTGAAAAATGAACTGGATTTAGTACCAGGAACAGTAGAAACACATTGTCTGACTGTTTCTGGGAAGCCCAGCTGTTGTCTCTGTCATGTTGCACTGTGTAAAGTGGGATTATTCTTGTGCTGTGAGCTGGCTGCCTCTGTCTCTGCATGTGCCACAGGTGGTCCAAAAGGAAAAATGTGTAATTTAGGTTGCAGTTACCCATAGAAGAAAGTCAGACAAAGAGATAATTTCTAGGAGCTGAAAGAGTTTAGCAGTGAATTTTAAGAACTTACTCATTTATTTATGGTGTATTGATCAAGAACATAACAGTCACCAATGGTTTCATCAAGGAAAAAAAAAAGGAGTAATAATCACAAAGACCATATTCACAACAATAATAATAAATACAATAAAGTATTGGCATGAACCGCAACAAATAGGCTGTATGTATCTTTGGCCAGTATGTGTTAACATCCCAGTGTTCTTCAAGGACTAAAGTATCTGTATCACAATATTAATTAACTGCAGTATCATTCGTTACTTCAACTGAATAAAATTAAGGTAGATATACAGTACATCAGTTGATTGTATCACTTTATTTTTGCAGCTATAAACCTTAATTTCAAGTGTTTTCCTGCACACAAAACATTTCCTCAAATGAATATAATTTTGTTTGTTTTAATTGCTTTGTCTGAATAGCTCAGGATGATTTACTATTTCTATAAGGATGTCCTCTCTGCTACTTAATGTGTTTCACTCTGTCTGTTGGATTGTTAAAGGTTGTCCAGAGGTTCCAGGCACCATTAAGGGCAGAAATAGGCTCTTGCTCTCTTTCACTGAAATCCTGTATTGCAGTAATATAAGTGTCCTCTTCTTTATTTGATTTTTAGCTCCTGTATCATGCCTCTAAGTATAGAATTAGTAGGCACTTATCCAAATGAAAAATAATTCACATTTTATTCTGTGACAATATTCCCATGAATAATTAAAATGTATGAAGTTAAAAAATCACTCAGTTGAGAGAATTAACTGGAGAGCACATACTTTAACAAAAGCCTTATTTTAAAATCTGAACATTTGATACAATTTCTTGTTATTTATATAGAGTTAAGTCAACATACAAGATTAAATATCCTTTGAGATCAGCACATTTTTCAACTGTTCTGACAGTTCTTCTGTCTGCAATTTAAGAAAGAGGTCCTGGGGTGTTCATCTGGCACCCAGTTTGCTCTCATATCTCCCAGCTTTCTCACCAGTCATGTCAGATCTGAAATGAATATCTATAAGGCAAGTCCATCAAGGGAAAGAAAAGAAACTGGAAGATGTTTTCAATTAATTTTCTATTCTGCAGAAGATCCAGATTGCCCTGTGTGACCGGTTGACGTTGTCCCCTTAAGAAAGGGAATATGGTGGACGGAAGTTGGTAAACGGAAAGAATAATCTAAACTAATTTCATTGGAAGAGTGGGAGGAAGCACCTTCTGAACTGGAACAGCAGGAAGGCGTACTGGGCTTTCTGGCACTTCTATCTTCAGTCTTGCTTCCGCCTCTTCTTCAGGCAGCAGCTTTCTGTGCTGGGCTTTCTGCCAAGGCTTCGGCCTTGAAGCCGATAAGCTACCAGGCATGTATTAACTCCTTTCCAATTAACACGTGTGGCCGGTTGACGTTGCCCCCTTAAGAAAGGGAATATGGTGGACGGAAGTTGGTAAACGGAAGGAATAGTCTAAACTAATTTCATTAGACGAGTGGGAGGAAGCACCTTCTGAACTGGGAGATATCCTGGGCACTCCGGGAACTTCTCGGGCAGTCTTGCTTCCGCCTTTTCTCCGTGCAGCAGCTCTTCCTCTGCTGGGCTTTCTGCCAAGACTTCGGCCTTGAAGACTTGATAGGAGTCCGGTATTAACTCCCTTCCAATTAACACAAAACTGCTTTCAACTTCTTTCTTTCTTCTTTCTCCCTTTTTCTGACCTACTCTGGGGAAAGGGGGGGGAGAGAGGGGAGAGCGGAGGTGGGGAATCCCCTCTGCCGAGGGGGGTTACTCTCATTTCTGTGTTACTCTGTTGTATATCTTTGTATATATTGTAGATATTGTAAATTTATAAATATTCCCCTGCAAAATCCTACACTGCTTTGTAAATATAGCTCCACTGCTTTGCTAATTCAGCTGGTGAGTTTTTTTTTCCTTTCCCTTCAATTTTTCTTTTCCCTTTTACCTTACAAGGGGGAAGGGAGGAGGCTTCTTGGCTTTACCCTTCCACCCACCACACCATGAAACTGCCTCTAACTTTATTTTTTCTCTCTCTCTCTTTTCTAACCTGCTCTGGGGAAAGGGGGAGAGAGGGGGGAGAGCGGAGGTGGGGAACCCCTTGGCAAGGGGGGGTTACTCTCATTTCTGTATTACTTTATTGTATATAGTTTCATAGTTTCATAGTTTCATTCAGGGTTGGAAGGGACCACAAGGATCATCTAGCTCCAACCCCCCTGCCATGGGCAGGGACACCCCACACTAGATCAGGATGGACAGAGCCTCATCCAGCCTCGTCTTAAACACCCCCAGGGACGGGGCCTCCACCACCTCCCTGGACAACACATTCCAGGGTCTCACCACTCTCATGGTGAAGAACCTCCTCCTCACATCTAGCCTGAATCTCCCCACCTCCAGCTTCATTCCATTCCCCCTAGTCCTATCACTACCTGAGATCCTGAGAAGTCCTTCCCCAGCCTTCTTGTAGGCCCCCTTCAGATACTGGAAGGCCACAATGAGGTCACCTGGGAGCCTTCTCTTCTGCAGACTGAACAGCCCCAACTCCTTCAGTCTGTCCTCATAGGAGAGGTGCTCCAGCCCTCTGATCATCCTTGTGGCCCTTCTCTGGACACCTTCCAGCACCTCCACATCCCTCTTGTAATAGGGGCTCCAGAACTGGACACAGTACTCCAGCTGGGGTCTCACCAGGGCTGAGTAGAGGGGGAGGATCACCTCCCTCGACCTGCTGGCCACACTTCTCCTGATGCAGCCCAAGATCTGATTGGCTTTGCGGGCTGCAAGTGCACATTGAGAGCTCATGTGGAGCTTTTTGTCCACCAGCACCCCCAAGTCTCTCTCCTCAGGGCTACTTTCCAGCCAGTCACTGCCCAGCCTGGATTTGTGCCTGGGATTGCCTCGACCCAGATGCAGGACCCTGCACTTGCTCTTATTGAACTTCATGAGGTTGGCTTGTGCCCACCTCTCCAGCCTGTCAAGGTCCCTCTTGATGGCCTCCCTACCCTCCAGCGTGTCTGCTGCACCACACAGCTTGGTGTCATCAGCAAACTTGCTGAGGGTGCACTCAATGCCACTGTCCATGTCACCCACAAAGATGTTGAACAAGACAGGTCCCAGGACTGATCCCTGAGGGACTCCGCTTGTCACTGGCCTCCACTGGGACATGGACCCATTGACAGCCACTCTTTGGGTGCGGCCATCAAGCCAGTTCCTTATCCATCTAGTTGTCACCAGTGTCACCATCTAGTTATCCATCTAGTGTCACCAGTTTGGAGAGCAGGATGTGGTGCGGGACAGTGTCGAAGGCTTTGCTCAGGTCCAGGTAAATGACATCAGTTGCTCGCCCCTCATCTATTAATTTTGTCACCTGCTCATAGAAGGCCACCAGGTTGGTCAGGCAGGATTTGCCCTTGGCAAAGCCATGCTGACTGTTCCCAATCTCCTCTTCACTATTCTTTTGAGCGAGTAGTGACTCCAGGAGGATCTGCTCCATGATCTTTCCAGGCACAGAGGTGAGACTGACTGGCCTGGAGTTCCCTGGTTCCTCCTTCTTACCCTTTTTGAAGATGGGGGCAATGTTTCCCCTTTTCCAGTCTGTGGGGACTTCCCCAGATTGCCATGACTTTTGAAATATAATAGAGAGGGGTTTAGCAACCTCATCTGCCAGTTCTCTCAGTACCTGTGGGTGTATCCCGTCGGGTCCCATGGACTTGAACACTTTCAGGTTCTTCAGGTGATCACGAACCTGATCTGCACTTACAATGGGCAGTTCTTCCTCCTCGTCCCTGGCTTTGACTTCCATAACATCAGGAGTGTGGCTAGAGGCCCTTGCAGTGAAGACTGAGGTAAAGAAGTTATTAAGTACCTCAGCCTTTTCCTCATCACTTGTGACCATGTCACCAGTTTCCTTTCTGAGGGGGCCCACACCTTCCCTAGTCGTCTTCTTCCCATTAATATACCTGTAAAAGTTCTTAGTGTTCCCTTTAATCTCCCTGGTTAGATTTAATTCAAACTCTGCTTTGCATATATTGTAAATATTGTAAATTTGTATATATTCCCCTGCATGTCCTACGTTGCTTTGTAAATATATAGCTCCACTGCTTTGCTAATTCAGTTTGTGAGGTTTTTTTTCCTTTCCCTTCAATTTTTTTTCCCTTTCCCTTTACCTTACAAGGGGGAAGGGAGGAGGCTTCTTGGCCTTACCCTTCTAATGCACCACACCCTGCTAATGTTTTTTGGCAAAATACATCTCTCAGATCTGCAAGATTAAGTAAATTTTAAGGTACAGTGGAGTTACTGAACTTTGCTGGAAGTGTTCATTTCTTACATACAGACCTACTGCATCAGAGAATCACTAAGTGTGTTGACACAAGCTTTACAATGTGGGAGGCTGTGATGAATCTGTGGATGCTCTGATGAACTAGGAAGACTTCAAGGAAGAGTTTGACATTGAAAACATCACTGTGTTGTCATGGAAAGTCCCTGGACTGAATGTTTGAGGATAAGAAACCTCATGAAGAGATAGAGACATGACCTGGACTAGCTTAACAGGTAACCATAGCAATGATATCACTAACCAGTAAGAATCTTAATAAAAATTTGTTAACCAATCGCACACAGCCACACTAACAACATACATACAAATATGTGTTGCATTGCTGGAATAAACGGAGTAATTTGTCTTTGTCTCTATACTCTACTTGTCATGTGTGTATATTTTTGTCACTTTGACCATCACCATATATATAAAGAGCGACATTACAACACCAAGAGTATAAAGGTTGCAGAGAATCAACAGGAGAGGATAACTTAAAGAATTTGCTTTCTCAGCATAATAAAAAGAAAAAATAACATGCTTTACTTCATTTTAGGGCAACAAATACTAAATATAATACCTGAATGAAGCTATGGCCTAGGTGAGATTCTAGTTAAACATATTTTATCCTTGATAAGACTGGTTGTGGGGATTTCTCCAACTCTCCTGCTCTCCCTTTTTTCATTCTCTCTCATTTTCTTCTCCTTCTTCTCTGTTTTATTTGTAAGCAGTAAATAGTCTCAATTTGATGTATGACTGATTGTATCTTAATTTCCCTTACAAGAATGTTCAAAAGAACCACATCTCCTTCCTGGCATCCATATTGAGGCACTAGTATTTTACATGTACTAACATTTCTGAAATGTGGGTAATTTTTTTTTTTTAAATTTATTTTCATTTGGTTATATTTTGGGTTTGTTTCATCTTGTTTTGAACCCTTTTTAGCAGCTTAATATTAATTATTTTTCTAAAGCCTGTTTGGCATCAGTGCAATCGAGTTGAAGAGACAAATATTCAAGGGCAGATGGACTTATAAATGCAGAAATAGTACTGGCATAGCCTCTGCATGCGTCCCATGACTCAGTTTACACTTCTGCCTCATTTGTGAATTTACTTCTTTGTATTATTAGATATTTCAATTTTCTAGGATATAATTTTGTGATAGAAACTTAAATAGGTTAGAAAGTGTAAAAAGAACATACCAGGAGGACAAAAGCTTTGTGTCTTCTCCTCTTTCTGGATATTTTTTGCGCATTCTTCTGATTTGACCAAATAACCTATGGTCATATTGTTGTGTCGACTCCTGGTGCAATAAAGTGAATGTAAAATCTGTCTTCTATTTTCTTTCATTACCTTTATTTTTTACTGTAGTAATTAATATCTCCTATTTTTCAGTATATTTATTTCCATTATTAAATCATCTTATCATATTTTCTTCCTAAGTGGCAATTAGTAGTAGGACACAAAACATGAAATGGATTTTTAAAATCAAGCTCCCCTTCCTCCTTCAATGAAGTAGAAAGCTCGTAAAGAGTAATTATAGTATTACAACATGGCAGCACACTACAGAGGGTGGATAATTTGGTTAAGCAAAGATCTTCTAGTTAAACAAATCTTACATGTTGGTAACATGGATGGAATTCACAAACTGATATGACTCCAAGAGGAAAACACTAGAATTTGATTAATGAGCCATGTTCTTTTCACAAGAAATCTTGTAATGCAGTGAATACATAACACAGTGGGTTTTCAGAGGATATTGTGTCTTCAGTCATCCCTTATAAAAGAGCGAAGTTGACTAATGCCTGAAGAAATCACTTGAGACTTTCCTTACCTACAAAAGAAGTCATACTAATCACAGAATCATACGATGCATGGGTTGGAAGGGATTATTAAATGTTGTCTAGTCCAAACCCTCTGCAGTTTTCAGGAGCATCCCCAACTAGATCGAGTTGTTCCGACCTCCATTAAGCCTGACCTTGAATGTTTCCATGTATGGGGTCTCTGCCACCTCCCTGTACTGTCTGTTCCAGTGTTGTGCAACCCTTATAATAAAAAACCATTTTCATTATGTCCAATCTAGATCTATGCTTCTCTAGTTTAAAAGCATTACCCCTTGTCCATTGTAAACAGTCCCTCCCCAGATTTCTTGCAGGCCCTCATTAGGTACTGGAAGGCCACTATAAAGTCTCCATGGAGCCTTCTCTTCTCCAGGATAAACAACCCCAACTCTCTCAGCTTGTCTTCATAGGATAGGTACTCCAGTCCACTGATCATCTTCTGAAGGGTTAAACCTTGGAGAGCCGAGCTCCAAGCATTGCTGGACTGATAAGAAGGAGACAGTGTTGGCCTTGATGGTTTGTGAACTATGGGAACTCAGTGCAGCAGTGCTGTTGGAGGAGGGCAGATATTTGATTACGTGTGGTTATTATGACCTCAGAGGGTCAGACTTCAGACATACAGAAGATTGATGTAACAGAGTCCCTATTCCTGCTGTAAACGGCTTCTGCGTTGTATTAGTTCTATAAAGAAGAATTCTGCATAATAAAGTAGACACCTGGCCTGCATCAGGCTGCGTCCCATCTCTTAATCGTTGCAATCTTCATGGCCTTCCTCTAGACCCTCTCCAGGAGGTCCATGTCCTTCTTGTGTTGAATACCCCAGAGCTGGACACAGTACTCCAGGAGAGATTTCACCAGAGCAGATTAGAGTGGCAGAATCACTACTCTTGATCTGCTGTCTATACTGCTTTTGATACCACTCAGGATGCAACTAACCCTCTGGGCTACAAGTGCACATTGTTGGCTCATGTACAGACTTTCATCCATTACTTCCCCTAAGCATTTTTCCACAATGGGTCCTTGTGAGAGACTAATAAGTTTGTCTCTCTTGGTGTGAGTCAACAAAGATAAAGTGATAGCAGAGCCACTGGAAAGAAGATGGAAAGAATCCTGTCTACCAATCCTGGATGCAAATCAGCTTGTGATTGCATCGTGATAACAGGGGACTACAACAATGGACCCAAGGACCCAGCCATCACGCCTTTAGGGCAAGATAATCTCCACCCATCAAATACCCTGGGCAGGGTGACACAATGGTTTTTACCACCTGTTTCCTGATGAGTAAGGAATGTGGGGACTTGTCTTGATGGAGACGGGGGAGACGGAGATTCCCCCCCCCATCCAAAATCTTGCCCAAACACACAGCAACACACAGAAAGACCCTAGACTTTAGGCGTGCAGATTTTGATCGCTTCAGGGATCTGCTAGCCAAAGTGTCGTGGGACAAAGCCCTGGAGGGAAGAGGGACCCAGGACAGCTGGTCAGTATTCAAGGACCACCTCCTCTGTGTCCAGGAGCTCTGTGTACCAACAAAGAGAAAAGCAGGTAAGAATGCTAGGAGGCCTGCCTGGATGGGCAAGGAGCTACTGGACACACTATTACTTAAAAGGAAACTCTACAGGAAGTGGAGAGAAGGACAGCTAGAACAGGGGGAATATAAGGAAGCTGCCCGAGCAGCAAGAGTCCTGGTTAGGAAAGCCAAAGCAGAGTTTGAATTGAATCTAGCCAGGGAGATTAGAGGGAACACTAAGAACTTTTACAGGTATATTAATGGGAAGAAGAAGTCTAGGGAAGGTGTAGGCCCCCTCAGAAAGGAAACTGGTGACATGGTCACAAGGGATGAGGAAAAGGCTGAGGTACTTAATAACTTCTTTACCTCAGTCTTCACTGCAAGGGCCTCTAGCCACACTCCTGATGTTATGGAAGTCAAAGCCAGGGACGAGGAGGAAGAACTGCCCATTGTAAGTGCAGATCAGGTTCGTGATCACCTGAAGAACCTGAAAGTGTTCAAGTCCATGGGACCCGACGGGATACACCCACGGGTACTGAGAGAACTGTCAGATGAGGTTGCTAAACCCCTCTCTATTATATTTCAAAAGTCATGGCAATCTGGGGAAGTCCCCACAGACTGGAAAAGGGGAAACATTGCCCCCATCTTCAAAAAGGGTAAGAAGGAGGAACCAGGGAACTCCAGGCCAGTCAGTCTCACCTCTGTGCCTGGAAAGATCATGGAGCAGATCCTCCTGGAGTCACTACTCGCTCAAAAGAATAGTGAAGAGGTAATTGGGAACAGTCAGCATGGCTTTGCCAAATCCTGCCTGACCAACCTGATGGCCTTCTATGAGCAGGTGACAAAATTAATAGATGAGGGGCGAGCAACTGATGTCATTTACCTGGACCTGAGCAAAGCCTTCGACACTGTCCCGCACCACATCCTGCTCTCCAAACTGGTGACACATGGGTTTGATGGGTGGACCACTAGATGGATAAGGAACTGGCTTGATGGCCGCACCCAAAGAGTGGCTGTCAATGGGTCCATGTCCCAGTGGAGGCCAGTGACAAGCGGAGTCCCTCAGGGATCAGTCCTGGGACCTGTCTTGTTCAACATCTTTGTGGGTGACATGGACAGTGGCATTGAGTGCACCCTCAGCAAGTTTGCTGATGACACCAAGCTGTGTGGTGCAGCAGACACGCTGGAGGGAAGGGAGGCCATCCAGAGGCACCTTGACAGGCTGGAGAGGTGGGCACAAGCCAACCTCATGAAGTTCAATAAGAGCAAGTGCAGGGTCCTGCATCTGGGTCGAGGCAATCCCAGGCACAAATCCAGGCTGGGCAGTGACTGGCTGGAAAGTAGCCCTGAGGAGAGAGACTTGGGGGTGCTGGTGGACAAAAAGCTCCACATGAGCTCTCAATGTGCACTTGCAACCCGCAAAGCCAATCAGATCCTGGGCTGCATCAGGAGAAGTGTGGCCAGCAGGTCGAGGGAGGTGATCCTTCCCCTCTACTCAGCCCTGGTGAGACCCCACCTGGAGTACTGTGTCCAGTTCTGGAGCCCCTATTACAAGAGGGATGTGGAGGTGCTGGAACGTGTCCAGAGAAGGGCCACAAGGATGATCAGAGGGCTGGAGCACCTCTCCTATGAGGACAGACTGAAGGAGTTGGGGCTGTTCAGTCTGCAGAAGAGAAGGCTCCCAGGTGACCTCATTGTGGCCTTCCAGTATCTGAAGTGGGCCTACAGGAAGGCTGGGCAAGGACTTCTCAGGATCTCAGGTAGTGATAGGACTAGGGGGAATGGAATGAAGCTGGAGGTGAGGAGATTCAGGCTAGATGTGAGGAGGAGGTTCTTCACCATGAGAGTGGTGAGACCCTGGAATGGGTTGTCCAGGGAGGTGGTGGAGGCCCCGTCCCTGGGGGTGTTTAAGAGCAGGCTGGATGAGGCTCTGTCCAGCCTGATCTAGTGTGGGGTGTCCCTGCCCATGGCAGGGGGGTTGGAACTAGATGATCCTTGTGGTCCCTTCCAACCCTGAATGAAACTATGAAAGATTTCCAGGGAAATGATACCTGGATATTTACCTAAGGATTATTTCCTGCCCCTGGAATTCCTGAGGGACAATATTTGAATACATACCTAAGGACTAAAAACTGTATAAAAGACTTGAGCAGCTACTGATTTTGGGAGAGAAACGAAGGAGAAAAAGGGGAAGAAAAATGGAGATGAAGGAAAACACAGGAGACGGGCCAGGCTGCTGAGAAGGGAAAGCCGGGACAATGCTGCTCCGGAGAAAAGAGGCTGCCCAGAGGACCACAGCTCCAGCCAAAGCCTCAGCACCCTTTCTCTACAGACCCAGGCTGCCCAGAGGAGCCTCAGCACCATTCCTGTATCAACCCAACATCTCCCCAGAGGATCACAGCTCTTTTCCAGCAAAAGCCTCAGCACCGTTTCTCTACAGACCCAACATCTCCTGCAGCACCTTTCCTCCACAGACTTTAACTGTCTTGGGGGGGATGAGGGGTGTGGTAATATAATTCCTTTCCTCTTCTCTCTCTCTTCTCTCTCTCCCTCTCTCTCTTTTCTCCCTCTCCCCTTCTTATGTCCACTTTATTCATGCAATAAATAGTCTAGCTGTTGATACTTTGGCCTCGTTTGTGCCTCTAATTTCACAACATGGGAATATTTAAAAGAACTGTGTCTCCAGATCAAGACATTTAATGTCTCCGGACCTTGACAGTCCTCTCAATCTCATCACCCCTCAGCCTGTATTGATAATGCAGATTGTTCTGATCCAGATGCAGGACCTTGCACTTGGCCTTGTTGAACCTTGTGATATCACTCTGGCATATAAACTGCACCATTCATCTTGGTGTCATCTCCAAAGCTGCTGAGGATGCACTTGATCCCACTGTATATATCACTAATGAAGATACTACACAGCACTTGTCCCAATATGGAGACCTGAGGGACACCACTTGCCAACCTTCTCCATCTGGACATTGAGCAACTGACCACTACCCTCTGGATGCAACCATCCAGACAAGTCCTAGTAGACTGAACAGTCCACCTATTGAATTCAGCATAACTGTGACCCAGTTATAAAAACAATAATAATAATAAAAAAAAAAAAATAAACCAGGTTGGAAGAGACCTTCAAGATCATCGTGTCCAACACATCAACCTATCCAACCCACCAACCTATCAAACCCACCTAAACAACTAAACCATGGCACCAAGGACCCCATCAAGTTTCCTCCTGAACGCCTCCAATGATAGTGACTCCACCACCTCCCCAGGCAGCCCATTCCAATGGTCAATCACTCTCTCTGTATATAACTTCTTCCTAACATCCAGTCTGAACCTCCCCTGGTGCAACCTGAGACTGTGTCCTCTTGTTGTGGTACTGGCTGCCTGGGAGGAGAGACCAACATACGCCTGTCTACAACTTCCCTTCAGGTAGTTGTAGAGAGCAATAAGGTCACCCCTGAGTCTCCTCTTCTCCAGGCTAAGCAACCCCAGCTCCCTCAGTCTCTCTAATTAGGGCTTGTGTTCCAAACCCCTTACCAACTTTGTTGCCCTTCTCTGGACATGTTCCAGCAAGTCAACATCCTTCCTAAATTGAGGGGCCCAGAATCGGACACAGTACTTGAGGTGTGGCCTAACCAGTGCAGTGTACAGGGGCACAATGACCTCCCTGCTCCTGCTGGCCACACTGTTCTTGATATAGGCCAGGATGCCATTGGCCCTCCTGACTGCCTGGGCACACTGCAGGCTCATGTTCAGCCTACCATCGACCAGTACCCCCAGGTCCCTCTCTGTCTGGCCGCTCTGCAGCCACTCTCACCCAGCCTGTAGCACTGCATGGGGTTGTTGTGGCCAATGGGCAGAATCTGGCACTTGGATGTGTTCAATCTCATGCCATTGGATTCTGCCCATCTGTCCAGCCTGTCGAGGTCCCTCTGCAAAGCCTCTCTACCCTCCAGCAGATCAAATCCTGCTCCCAGCTTGGTGTAGTCAGCAAATTTACTGATGATGGACTCAATGCCCTCATCTAGATCATCAATAAAGACGTTAAAGAGCATGGGGCGCAGCACGGATCCTTGGGGCACACCATTAGTGACTGGCTGCCAGCTGGATGTGGCACCATTCACCACCACTCTCTGGGTTCGGCCATCCAGTCCTAAACCAGCTCAGAGTGCTGCTGTCCAAGCCATGGGCTGACAAGTTGGCCAGGAGTTTGCTATGGGGGACAATGTCAAAGGCCTTGCTGAGGTCCAGGTAGACTACATCCACAGGCCTCCCGACATCCACCAGGCGGGTCACCTGCTCATAGAAGGAGATCAGGTTGGTCAGGCAGGACCTGCCCTTCCCAAATCCATGCTGGCTGGACCTGATCCCTTGGCCATCCTGGAAGTGCTGTGTGATTGCACTCAAGATGACCTGTTCCATAATCTTGCCTGGCACTGAGGTCAGGCTGACAGGCCTAGAATTCCCTGGCTCATCCAACCGGCCCTTCTTGTGGATGGGCCACAACTTCCAGTCTTCCGGGACCTCTCCAGTGAGCCAGAACTGATGAAAAATGATAGACAGTGGCTTAGCCATCTCCTCTGCCAGCTCTCTCAGCACCCTAGGATGGAACCCATCTGGTCCCTTGGACTTGTGGGATCCAAACGGCTGAGGAGAGTTCCAAATACCTGATCATGGAACATAAGGAAACTATGCAGCTCCCTGGCTCCTTCTGTCAGCTCTGCAGGACAGCAATCTGGAAGATGTTCTGTCCTGCTAGTAAAAATTGGGGCAAAGAAGGCATTAAGTACCTCTGCCTTTTCCTCATCCTTTGATACAACGTTCCCCTCCATGTCCACCAAGGAGTAGAGGTTGACCTTGTCCTTCCTCTTGCTATTAATATATTTATAGAAGGACTTTTTGTTGTCCTTCACAGCAGAGGCCCGTCTAAGCTCCAAATGTGCTTTTTGCCTCCCTAATTTTCTTCCTACAAAACCTGGAAATATCCTTAAACACTCTGTGGGTTGCCTCACTTTTATTCCAAAGATGATACACCCTCTTTTTTTCCCTTAGCTCTATTAAAAGTTCATTAATCATCCAGGCTGGCCGTCTGCACCAGCGGCTCATCTTCCGGCACATTGGCACAGCCTGTTCCTGCACCTTCAACAGTTCTTCCTTGAAGCAGGTCCAGCTCTCCTTAACCCCTTTATGTTTAAGGGTTTTATCCCAAGGAACCCTCTGAATTAGTTCCTTGAGTAACCTGAAGTCTGCCCTCCGGAAGTCCAGAGTGGAGGCCTTCTTGCTGCCCCTCTTAGATTGACCGAATACTGAAAATTCAATTATCTCATGGTCACTGGCCCCTAAACACCCTCTGACCGCCACATCACCCACCAGCCCTTCCCTATTAGTGAGGAGGAGGTCAAGCATAGCCTTACCCCTGGTAGGCTCTTGTAGCACCTGGGATAAGAAGCTGTCCTCCATGCATTCTAAGAACCTCCTAGACTGTCTCCTCTCTGCTGTGTTGAGATCCCAGCAGATGTCAGGCAGGTTGAAGTCACCCATGAGAACAAGGTCAGGTGATCCTGAGACATCCCTAAGCTGCCTATAGAATGTTTCATCAACATATTCCTCCTGGCTGGGTGGTCTATAACAGACTCCAACCAGGGTGTCTGCCCTGTTGGTCTTCCCTCTATTTTCCACCCACAAGCACTCAACTCAATTGTCCCTAATCTCCATCTCAATGGCATCTAGTGCCTCCCTAATGTACAGGACCACTCCTCCACCCCTTCTTCCTTGCCTGTCTCTCCTGAAGAGCCTGTAGCCATAAATTGCAGTGCTCCAGTCATGTGAGTCATCCCACCATTTCTCTGTGGTGGCAGCTACATCATAACTTTCCTGCTGCAGCAAGGCTTCCAGCTCCTCTTGTTTGTTACCCATGCTTCATGCATTAGTGTATCTCTCGTATCTCTCCCTCTTAGAGACTTTAAAGTCTAGAGGACAAAAAAAAATGTAAAATAGACAAATGCTTTCCCCTTTTCACATCCACTAGTTTAATCCTCATCATTATTTTTAAGCAATGTTGTACCCATCAGAAAGCTTCTGATTTTACACTGTATTTTATGTCAGAAAGGAAAATGCAGTTAATCTACATGAAAAAGTCATATTCATGTGTCTGTTCTTATATTGATAGGCCACACGGGATGAAATATTCTTCAAGACAATATTAAAACTTATAAATTTTTCTGCTATGAAAAATAAGAAGATCAAGGAAGCAATCTGAATGATTTCTCATGCCAATCCAATGCAGGAAAATGTACACTAGCTTTATACCTGGCATAACATATACAGATCTTCACTTGTTAGCATATTTTTTTCAATTAAATACACAAAGCATATGAAATCAAATACACAAATTAGCCACCTAAACCACAAATAAAATATACAACAATCAGTTGCAATGTTTCATTTCTTGCTGTTGACCATGGGGTTTGTGGGTTTACACCATGAAACTCCATTTTATTATGGAACTAATGTTCTCTTTCTGACCACTAACACATCCTATAGAAAGGAGTGATACAATGGTTTGATGTCTGCAGGACTCACACCACTCTGACCATCAATTCTGGCTTCCATAAAAATCAAAATCTTCATTATTTACCTTGTTTAGACCCTGAGTTACCTCTGTGGAAAAAAAAAATAAAAAGGTATGAGGAAAGGATTTATGTACAAAACATACGTCGATTACTCAAAATTTAATGTTTTAATTTCCTGGTAAATCAAAGATATAAGAGAAGCCTAGAGCAAAGAGGCTCACACTTAATTGTCAGACTGCTGTCCTTCACTATGTAGGAATGCAATGAAATTTCTTGACCCCCAAACCCATTAAGGTAGTAAATGTGTTAATTTAATTAATTTAATGTAATTAATGTATTCAGTGTTTGGTTTATTTACAGAAGTCAGGCATTAATTTTTTTCCACTTTCACTTCCATTTAATTTCTTTCCATTTCATGCACTTCCTTCCATTTTGAAGATGTGCTAAGTAAAGGAATGTGTTAGTGTTATTTATCTACCTTCCATTACTAGATTAAGTCCATTATCTCTCCAATGGATTGTTTAGAAATTATACTTGGTATGGTTTTTTTTTCATCAGCAGCCCTGTTGAGTGAGTATAAAGGAAGACATTAGACCATAGAGGCATATGTCACAGAGGCACACCAGACCTTGTGAGAGAAAGAGGTCAATGGCATCATTCCTCCCAAAGTAACACAGACTTTAGCTGTCACCCTCCTTCTCTGCCTGTAGTAACTGCCAAACTCCAGTGCAGATAAACATGTGGCTTATTTCTTCCAGTATGGTTCTTCTTTTTCACATGCAAAGAAACAGTTTATTTCTGCAGCTGAGAAAAGAATAGGAGATTGCTTGTGCTTTGGACAGCCTTGAGGATTGCCATAAAATTAGTGCCATAATTTGCAGTAGTCTGAGGGGAATATATGCCATGAAAGACTGCTGAAGTTCAATATACTTTAATTGAAACCCTCCAGCTTTCAGGACACTGTCTTAATCATAGGTGCTAGGAACAAGTGGCATAGAACAGGTTATAGCCCAAAATATCAAAAAGTGATCTGGTAGTCTTCCTAACTAATATCATTATGACTGCAATGAATAATTCACAACTTTTCTGCTCTGGTCTGATAATCCTATGATCACAATACCTTCTGGAAGTAGCTCTTCAGACTTTTCTGGAACAAAATATCACCAAAAGATATACTTCCTACTTGAACTTTATTCAGAGTACAAAGATTCACATTTGATTACAAATAAGAAGTACAGATCCCAATATTTGGTGAAGCTGTGATAACTAATGTCACAAATATTTGTGATACTGTGAAGTAGTAGAGGTTTGCCAGTTCTAAAGCTTCAAAAACTATTGGTCAGGAAAAATAAAATACTGAAAGTTCAAAAAGGAACAAGGACAAAATTGTTCTTTGAGTGCTTTTTACTAGCCTTCTATATTTTTGGTCTTAAGTGCCATTTTCAAACATTTATCTAATCCATAAGGATTAGACATATTCTTAATAACATTCAGAACTGGAATACTATGGAATTCTGAGAGTTTTGGAGACATTTATGTAAATTTCCCAGTGTCTATTGTAGCTTTTGTGCAACCAAGTCACAATATCACAGTATCACAGTATCACCAAGGTTGGAAGAGACCTCAAAGATGATCGAGTCCAACCTGTCACCACAGACCTCATGACTAGACCATGGCACCAAGTGCCACATCTAATCCCCAGTTCCAACTGGGGCTTTGTCTCTCTAATTTTTTTCCTACATAATCCAACAACTTCCTTAAATATACCTTGAGAAGCCTTCCCCTCCTTCCAAAGGTGATACAGCCTCTTTTTTTCCCTTAAATCCTCCAGGAGCTGCTTGCTCACCCAGGCTTGTGACCTTCCCCAGTGGCTCGTCTTTCGGCACATGGGAACTGCCAGTTCCTATGCCTTCAAGAGCTCCTGTTTGAAGTAGGTCCAACAGTATCACAGTATCGCCAAGATTGAAAGAGACCTTGAGGATCATCAAGTCCAACCTGTTACCACAGACCTCATGACGGGACCATGGCACCAAGTGCCACATCCAATCTCCTCTTGAACACCCCCAGGGATGGTGACTCCACCACCTCCCTGGGCAGCACATTCCAATGACAAATGGCTCGCTTGGTGAAGAACTTTCTCCTCACCTCGAGTCTAAACCTCCCCTGGAGCAGCTTGAGACTGTGCCTCCTTGTTCTGGTGCTGGCTGCCGGGGAGAAGAGACCAACCCCTTCCTGGCTACAACCACCCTTCAGTTAGTTGTAGAGGGTAATGAGGTCACCCCTGAGCCTCCTCTTTTCCAGGCTAAACAATCGCAGCTCCCTCAGCCTCTCCTCATAGGGCTTGTGTTCAAGGCCCTTCTCTGGACACGTCCAAGTGTCTCGATGTCCTTCTTAAACCGAGGGGCCCAGAACTGGACACAGTACTCAAAGTGTGGCCTAACCAGTGCAGTGTAGATGGGCACAATGACCTCCCTGCTCCTGCTGGCCACACTATTCCTAATGCAGGCCAGGATGCCATTGGCCTTCTTGGCCACCTGGGCACACTGCTGGTTCATGTTTAGGTGACTGTTGATCAGCACCCCCAGGTCCCTCTCCATTTGGCAGCTCTCCAGCCACTCTGACCCCAGCCTGTAGCTTTGCATGGGGTTGTTGTGGCCAAAGTGCAGCACCCAGCACTTGGACTTGTTAAATGCCATTCCTTTGGATTCTTCCCATCTGTCCAGTCGGTCGAGGTCCCTCTGCAGAGCCTTTCAACCCTCTAACTGAATAACATCTGCCTCTAACTGGGTGTCATCTGCAAATTTGTTGATGACAGTCTCAATCCCCTCATCCAGATCATCAATGAAGATGTTAAAGAGGGTGGGGCCCAGTACTGATCCCTGGGGGACACCACTGGTGACTGGCTGCCAACTGGATGTGGCACCATTCACCAGCACTCTCTGGGCTCGGTCCTCCAGCCACTTCCTAACCCAGCACAGAGTGTTGCGGTCCAAGCCACGAGCTGACAGCTTAGCCAGCAGTTTGCTGTGGGGGACGGTGTCAAAGGCCTTGCTGAAGTCCAGGTAGACCACATCCACAGGCCTCCCCACATCCACCAGATGGGTCACCTGCTCATAGAAGGAGATCAGGTTGGAGAGGCAGGATCTGCCCCTCCTAAATCCATGTTGGCTGGACCTGAGCCCTTGGCCATTCTTCAGGTGCGTAGTTATTGCCACCAGGATAATCTGCTCCATCATTTTCCCTGGCAATGAGGTCAGGCTGACTGGGCTGGAGTTTCCAGGCTCCTCCATCCAACTCTTCTTATGGATGGGGACCACATTGGCCAGTTTCCAGTCACCTGGGACCCCACCGGTGAGCCAGGACTGGAGGAAAATGATGGAGAGCAGCTTGGCTGGCTCATCTGCCAGCTCTCTCAGCACCCTAGGATGGATCCCATCCAGTCCCATGGACTGTGAGTGTCCAAGTAGCTCAGCAGGTCCTGAACTAATTCCTCATGGATTTCCAGGGCTCTACACTGCTCCCTGACCCCGTCACCCAGGTCAGGAGACCACTCGTCCTGAACTCCTCCTGCATTGCTGTTAATAACTGAGGCAAAGAATGTGTTCAGGACCTCAGCCTCAACCATCCTGAACCCATCGGTACTTGAGGGCTGATACCCATGGTACTTTGCAAACAAGTTTCCTAAACAAGTTGAAGTTTGCCCTCCGGAATTCCAAGGTGAAGGTTCCGTTGGTGGTCCCCCCTATCTCCCTGCATATTGAAAACTTTAATATCTCATGGTCACTGCATCCTAGGCAGCCTCCCACGGTCGCATCTCCCACCAGCCCTTCCCTATTGGAGAACAGCATGTTAAGCAGAGCCTGACCCCTGGTAGGCTCACTTAACAGCTGCACCAGGACGCTGTCCTCCATGCACTCAAGGAATCTACTGGACTGCCTCCTCATTGCAGAATTAAGTTCCCAGCAGATATCTGGCAGGTTAAAGTCACCCACAAGGGCAAGATCTGATGATCTTGAGACAGCTTCCAGTTGCTTATAGAATAATTCATCCGCCTCCTCATCCTGGTTGGGTGGTCTATAACAGACTCCAACCACAATGTCAGATATCTTAGGCTTCCCTTTGTAACCCACAGGCTCTCAATTCCTTCATTTTCCACCTCAAGTTCTGTGCCAGAGAGCGACTCCCTAATATACAAAGCCATCCCTCCTCCTCTTCTCCCTCACCTGTCTCTCCTAAAGAGCCTGTAACCCCTCAGTGTAACACTCCAATTGTGCATGTTATCCCACCATGTTTCTGAGATGGCGACTACATCATAGTCACCCCGGTGGGCCAGGACTTCCAGATTATCTTGCTTATTGCCCATGCTGCATGCATTGGTGTACATGCATTTCAGTTGGGCTCTCGACTTCTCAATTGACCCTAATTTGTGCCCCACTCTTTCCTCTACAGACGGACTGATTTCCTCACTCACTCCCTTCAGACCTAGTTTAAAGCTCTCTTAATGAGCTCTGCCAACTCTGTTGCTAGGACTCTCTTACCCTTTCTAGATAATTGCACCCCATCAGGATCCAGCAGGTCGGGTGCAGTAAAAGTTGCCCCATGATCGAAGAAACCAAAATTCTGCTGCTGGCACCATCCCCTGAACCAATTGTTGATAGTATGGGTTCTCCCATTCCTCTCAGTGTACTCCCCTGCCACTGAGGGAACTGAGCAGAACACCACTTGAGCTCCTACCCTAACAACCAATTGTCCAGAGGCCTTTAAATGCTTTTTAATTGCCCTGGTGCCCTTCTTGTCAGTTTCATCACTCTCAGCTGATATTACCAGCCGAGGGTAATAGTCAGAGGGCTGGATTAACTTTGGGAGTCTCCTTGCGATGTCCCTTACCCATGCCCCAGGTAGGGAGCAGACCTCCCTGTGGGATGGGTAGGGATGACATATGGGTCCCTCAGTACCCCCCAGGAGAGAGTTCCCAGCAACTATACTCCTTCTCCTTTTCTTTGTGGAGCTGGTTGTTATAGCTGGTGGGGACTGCTTGGCCTTAGGCTCCTCTCCCGATGGCTGTTCCTCGGCACTGTCATCCCCACTGCCCTCAGCCTGCAGGGCCTCATGCTTATTATGCACGGGCAGTGGAAGAAGAGGAGAGGGCTGGGAGGGATTTCCCTTTACACCCCTGGCAGGGACCTGTATCCATCCCTCCTCATTTCCAGGGACCTTTCCCTCAGCAGGGGAGATCTGTAGAGCCTTGTCCCATATATCTAACTCCCTTTCACTTTCCCTTATTGACCTGAGCCTGGATACCTTCTCCTTCAGTTCAGCCACCAGACTGAGGAGAAAGCTCAACTGGTCACACCTGACACAGATGTTCTCTCCTTCCCCCCTATTCCAAGTGCCAGGCTGAAGCACTCTCTGCAGCTGGCAGCCTGGACTCCTGCATGCTGATGCAGCAACTCTGTCTGGGTAGATGCTGTTTTTTAGCCTTTTCTGAGTGACAACCATGGTTCAACGTTTGATTGAAAAAGATTATGTTAATTTTTGTTTTCTTTGTTTTTTTGGTTTTTTTACGCCAGCAGCCAAAAGCCTCTCAAACCAAAATGGCATCACACACACTGCCCAGGAGGGATTTAAACTTCCTGTGGCTGATGTCACGCTCCTGATCCCTAGCAGGCTCACAAGAGCACGATCCTGCTGGACCTCCCTGCCAACCAGGGGTCCTCCTGACCCGCAAAGCCCCAAAAGGAAAGCAAAAAGCCAAGCAGAAAGCTCATGATTCAAGCGGAGTGGTCCTGAATGCCAGTTCTGGTCAGCTTTCAAACAAAAATGGCGTTGCACACACAGCCCGGGCGGGATTTAAACCTCCTGCGGCTGATGTCATGCTCCCAGTATCAAGTCTGAAATGTGTCTCCCAATAAGCAAAAAATGGTTTGGATCTATCAGCTTAAAGAAACAAGGTTCCAGTTTTCAAGATAGTTTAAGTCCAAAGGTATGTTTTCGTCAAGTCTGCATGTTTGCCATGTCTTACATTATTGGTATGCGTATGAGCATACTGCATATCACCGAAGACTACAGGAAGCACAAGGAGTGAATATTCTATGTTTTATTTACTTTTCATATAGCAATATACAGAAACACAAGTTGAATTTTCTGAAAGAGATCCCAAAACAATGCCCTCACATTTTCTCTGCAAGACTTACTAGGAAAGGACCAGTGGGAAAGCAGTGTTTGGATCAAAGAATCGTAGAATCATTTCTGTTGGAAAAGACAACTTGAAGATCGTTAAGTTCAATCATTATCTAACTTTACCAAGTCTGAAGTGGAACCATCACCTATGAGTCTTTTTAAAATGTCCAGGGATGGGAATTCAACCACTTCTCTGGGGAGCCTATTCCAGTGCTCGATAACCTTTCAATGAATAAGTTTCCTCTAATATTCAACCTAAACCTCCCCTGGTGAAGCTTAAGGCCATTTCCTCTTGTTGTATTACTTGTTACTTGGGAGAAGAGGCCTAGATATGCCTTGCTACACCCTTCTTTCAGGTAATTGTAAGGAGCAAGAAGATCTCTCCTCAACCTCCTTTTCTCCAGACTAAACAACCCCAGTTACTTCAGACTCTCCTAGGAAGAGCTATTCTCCACACCCTTTATCAGGTTTATTGCCCTTTTCTGGGCTCAACCCAGTACCTCATAGAACAATATAATCATCACAGAATCATACAAATGTTACGGTTGGAAGAGGCCTTTGAGATCATCAAGGCTAATTGCTCACCTATAGCTCACAATCTCATCACTGCTGCTAAGCCACTACAACTAAAGTAAGTTCATAAACACCACATCCAAGCATCTTTTAAATACTTCAAGGGATGATGACTCCACTAATTCCTTGGGCAATCCATTCTAATGCTTTATAACCCTTTCTGTGGAGAATTTTTTCTCCTAATACTCAACCCAAACAGCCCCTGACACAACATGAAACCTTTTCCTCTTACTCTGTCAATTGTTTCATGTGAGAAGAAACTGATCCCCAAATCCCTCCAGCCCCCTTTGAGGTCCCCTCAGCTTCCTCTTCTGAAGGAAGATTGCAGATTTTGAGTAAGAAAAGTAGAAAGATAAATAAATCACTATTGGGCATGAAAAGGAAAACAAAAGATTATTCTAAACAAATTCATAGGGTAAATATCTAGAATAAGATGAGTAATTGTTACCATAGCAATTCTTCCCTTTTTTCTTCTGATCTCTGGCTGTTTTGTTTTGCTCAGGAGAGATAACGTGCTTTTGGCTGGTGTTGGCTAAGTCTAACTTCTCTGCTCCTTTCTCTTGTCCCTTTTGTACAGGGACTAAAGGGGGTAGGGAGGGAGAAGTCAGTAGCTTCCCCTGGTCCTACTCTAGGGGGGTCCCTGTGCTGTTTATTGATTGTAAACATCTATAAATATTGTAAATACTGTATACTTTATGCATATTCATTGCATTCCATCATAGAGTGTAGATTTTGCTTATAAATTCAGCTCCATTTGCTTCTAACTGAGTTGGTCTGGCAAAGTTAATGTTGGGGAGGAAACTTCAACCCTCCATATTACAAAAAATGATTGGTACCTATTCAGAATGGGGCAATTACTTGACTGATTAATTCCTGCTTAGATTAAGGAAGCAAAAAGAAGCTGTTTTGGGTTTTGTGGCATTTGATATATTCTGGTCTGTGGTAGTGTGAAGGTCTAATGCTCCCACCACAGAAGCACAGCTAACTCATACAGAGAAGTGAATGAAAAGCTGTATTTTACAAACAGAATGAAATGCAATGAATATATACAAAATATACAGTATCTAATAAAATATACAGGAAAGAACATAACACAGAAAAATCTTCCCAAGGAGAATCCCCCCCTCTCAGGATCCCCCCAAAACCCCTCTCTCTTCCCCCCTTTATTGTCCAAAGCTACTTAAAAAAAAAAAAAAAAAAAAAAGAAGATAAATGGATATTAAGGGAAATTTCATTATCTCAAAGCAGTTGTTAAGAAGGTTAGTTTTCTCATCTCATCAGTCCAAGGTCAGCAGCATTCCCTCCAGCCAAGAACAGAAGAAAAGCAGAACTAACTGAAAGAAAGGAATATGAGGGATATATTGCTATGGTAGTCTCACATCTGACCAATGAAATTTGTTTAGAAATATCTTCTTTTGTATCACAGTATCACAGTATCACAGTATCACTTAGGTTGGAAAGGACCTCGAGGATCATCGAGTCCAACCTATCAACACAGACCCCATGACTAGACCATGGCACCAAGTGCCACGTCCAATCTCCCCTTGAACGCCTCCAGGGTCGACGACTCAACCACCTCCCTGGGCAACCCATTCCAATGTCGAATGACTCGCTCGGTGAAGAACTTCTTCCTCACCTCGTGTCTGAACTTCCCCTGGCACAGCTTGAGACTGTGTCCCCTCGTTCTGGTGCTGGTTGCCTGGGAGAAGAGACCAACCCCCTCCTGGCTACAACCACCCTTCAGGTAGTAGTAGAGGGCAATGAGGTCACCCCTGAGCCTCCTCTTCTCCAGGCTAAACAATCCCAGCTCCCTAAGCCTCTCCTCATAGGGCTTGTGTTCAAGGCCTCTCACCAGCCTTGTTGCCCTTCTCGGGACACGCTCAAGTGTTTCGATGTCCTTCTTAAACTGAGGGGCCCAGAACTGGACACAGGACTCAAGGTGCGGCCTAACCAAAGCAGAGTACAGGGGCACTATGACCTCCCTGCTCCTGCTGGCCACACTATTCCTAATGCAGGCCAGGATGCTATTGGCCCTCCTGGCCACCTGGGCACACTGCTGGCTCATATTCAGGTGGCTGTCGATCAGCACACCCAGGTCCCTCTCTGTTTACGAGCTCGCCAGCCACTCCGACCCCAGCCTATAGCTCTGCATGGGATTGCCGTAGCCAAAGTGCAGCACCCAGCACTTGGACTTGTTGAATGCCAACCCATTGGACTCTGCCCATCTGTCCAGTTGGTCGAGGTCCCTCTGCAGAGCCTTTCAACCCTCTAACTGACTAACATCTGCCCCTAACTTGGTGTCATCTGCAAACTTGCTGATGACTGACTCTATCCCTTCAGCCAGATCATCAACAAATATGTTGAAGAGGACAGGGCCCAGCACTGATCCCTGGGGGACACCACTGGTGTCTGGCCTCCAGCTGGATGTGGCACCATTCACTACCACTCTCTGGGCCCGGCCCTCTAGCCAGCTCCTAACCCAGCACAGAGTGTAATGGTCCAATCCACGAGCTGACAGCTTAGTCAGCAGTTTGCTGTGGGGGACGGTGTCAAAGGCCTTGCTGAAGTCCAGGTAGACCACATCCACAGGCCTCCCCACATCCACCAGGCGGGTCACCATATCATAGAAAGAGATCAGGTTGGAGAGGCAGGACCTGCCCTTCCTAAATCCATGTTGGCTGGACCTGAGCCCTTGGCCATCCTTCAGGTGCACAGTTATTGCTGCCAGGATAATCTGCTCCATCACTTTCCCTGGCACTGAGGTCAGGCTGATATGCATGTAGTTTCCAGGTTCCTCCATCCGACCCTTCTTGTGGATGGGGACCACATTGGCCAGTTTCCAGTCATCTGGGACCTCACCTGTGAGCCAGGACTGGAGGAAAATGATGGAGAGTGGCCTAGCTAGCACATCTGCCAGCTCTCTCAGCACCCTAGGATGGATCCCATTCAGTCCCATGGACTTGTGAATATCCAAGTGGCTCAGCAGGTCCCGAACTAACTCCTCATGGATTTCCAGGGCATTACACTGCTCCCGACCCCATCGCCCAGCTCCGGAGGCCACTCGTCCTGAACTCCTGCCTTGCTGTTAAACATTGAGGCAAAGAAGGTGTTCAGGATCTCAGCTTTCTCCTCATCCTCAGTCACCATGTTCCCCTCCAGGTCCAATAGGGTGTGCAGGTTCTTCCTGCCCTTCTTCTTATTGTTAATATATTTATAAAAATGCTTTTTATTATCTTTGACTAAGGTGGCCAGCTTCAGTTCCAGCTGGGCCTTAGCCTCCCTAATTTTATTCCTACATAATCTAACAGCTTCCTTGAACATACCTCGAGAAGCCTTCCTCTCCTTCCAAAGGTGATACAGCCTCCTCTTCCCCCTTAAATCCTCCAGGAGCTGCTTGCTCATCCAGGCTGGTCGCCTTCCCCGCCGGCTTGCCTTCCGGCACGTGGGAACCGCCAATTCCTGTGCCTTCAAGAGCTCCTGTTTGAAGTAGGTTCAACCCTCCTGAACCCCTTGGTTCATGAGGGCTGGTACCCAGGGGACTTCACAAAGAAGTTTCTTAAATAGGCTGAAGTTCACCCTTCGGAAGTCCAAGGTGAAGGTTCTGTTGGTGGTCCTCCCTATCTCCCTGCATATTGAAAACTTCACTATCTCGTGGTCACTGCACCCTAGGCAGCCTCCCACGATCACGTCTCCCACCAGCCCTTCCCTATTGGAGAACAGCAGGTCAAGCAGAGCCTGTCCCCTGGTAGGCTCGCTTAACAGCTGTGTCAGGAAGCAGTCCTCCATTCGCTCCAGGAATCTTCTGGACTGCCTCCTCCCTGCTGAATGAAGTTCCCAGCAGATATCTGGGAGGTTGAAGTCACCAACAAGGACAAGATCTGATGATCTTGAGACAGCCTCCAGTTGCTTGTAGAACAACTCATCAGCCTCCTCATCCTGGTTGGGTGGTCTGTAACAGATTCCAATCAGGATGTCAGACTTGTTAGGTTGTCCTCTGATTTTGACCCACAGGCTCTCAACTACCTCATCTTCCACCTGAAGTTGTGTGGCAGAGATTGACTCTCTAATATACAGAACCACCCCTCCTCCTCTTCTCCCTTGCCTGTCTCTCCTAAAGAGCCTGTAACCCCCCATTGTAGCACTCCAATCGTGGGTGCTGTCCCACCAAGTTTCTGACATGGCGACTACATCATAGTCGCCCTGATGGATTAGGACCTCCAACTCCTCTTGCTTGTTGCCCAGGCTGCGTGCATTGGTGTACATGCATCGCAGCTGGGTTCCTGACTTCTCAACTGACCCTACCTTGCGCCCTACTCTTACCTCTGCAGAGGGACCGATTGCCTCACCCACCCCCTTCAGACCTAGTTTAAAGCCCTCCTAATGAGCCCTGCCAACTCCAGTGCCAGGACTCTCTTACCCCTTCTAGATAGATGCACCCCATCAGGACCCAAATGCACCCCATCAGGACCCTTTTTACACCAAAATATTCAGCTAGAGAATTCTGTAGCTGCTCTTTTCTTAAAGGCACAGCTTAACCTGTCACATACTCTAACGGTGATTCTATATAGGTGGTGTGTGGTAATGATGTTTGATAAGCTAGGAAGATATTTGGCATATAAACTGTTCCTTTGTACATGATGCAAATGCTGTATGACTGCTGTTTAGGATTTTTTTTTTTTTTTTTCTTAAAAGATATGATAATGTGACTGTATCTTTTCCTGCAGAAATATATGAATTCAGCATTCCTGTTGCTGAGAGCTATGTAAGCAGCTGCAATCCAAAAAATATTTATTTGCTATGTGTGATTCTGTTACTGGTAATAATTAATGTGTTCTTGTTAATGGCACTGTACTGAGAGACACGTGTAGTGAATAGGTGTTCTATTTTTAGATGCAGCAGATGCAGATGTCATACGGCTAGTTCAACTCAAATGCAGGAATTTCTGGTGACGAGGAAGACACAGAAACAGGGCAAACGGGGAAACAGGCAGACAGGAGTGAATGGCAAAGCAGCTGAGTGAAAAAAACAGCGGTTTGGGTGTTCAGCCAGCAGGGGGGCAAATGCAACCCACAGTGGCTGTGGCTCCACCAGCAGCCATTAACAAGGCAAAATCACTTCCGCCTGCAGCAGCAGGAGCAGAAGCAATTTCTGCAGCAGCCGCTGGATCCCAAAGTGCACCTGCTGATGCTGTTTCCTTGCAAACCCACACATGACCTCATCAGTGCAAAGCACAAGGGGAAAATCACCTCCCTTCTGGGCCACCTGAGCACACAGAATCACAGAATCAACCAGATAGGAAGAGACCCCCCCCCAGATGATCAAGTCACCCAACCCTAACTAATCAACTACACCATGGCACTAAGTGCCTCATCCAGTCTTTTCTTAAACACCTTTAGAGATGTTGATCCTCCCACCTCTCTGGGCAGCACATTCCAATGGCTAACGAGTCTCTCTGTGAAGAACTACTTTCTAAGATGAAGCCTACATTTCCCCCTACACAGCTTGAAACTGTGTCCTCTTGTTCTGGTGCTGGTTGCCTGGGAGAAGAGACCAACCCCCACCTGGATACAACCTCCCTTCAGGCAGCTGTAGAGAGCAATAACATCTCTCCTGAACCTCCTCTTCTCCAGGCTAAGCACCCCCAGCTCCTTCAGTTGTTCCTCATAGGACTTCTGCGCTAGACTCTTCACCAGCTATGTTGTCCTTCTCTGGATACCTTCCATCAACTCAACAACTTTCCTAAATTGAGTGACCCAGAACTGGACACAGTATTCAAAGTGTGGCCTAACCAGTTCTGAGTACAGGGGCAGAATGACCTCCCTGCTCCTGCTGGCCACACTATTCCTGATATAGGCCAGGATGCCATTGGCCTTCCTGGCCACCTGGGCACACTGCTGGCTCGTGTTCAGATAGGTGTCAATTAACACCTCTAGTTCCCTTTCTGCCTGTCTGCTCTCCAGCCACTCTGGCCCAAGCCTGTAGCATTGCATGGAGTTGTTGCCCAAACATAGCACTCACACTGGACCTTGTTGAGTCTCATACTTTTGGCCTCAGCCCATCTATCCAGCCTGCCCAGATCTCTGTGCAGAGCCTCCCTCCTCTCTAGCAGATCTGCCACCCACACTGGTGTCACCTGCATACGTACTGAGGATGCGATCTATCTCTTCATCCAGATAGTTGGTAAAGATTTTAAAGAGAACTGGCCCCCGTACTGAACACTGAGGAACACCACCTGTGGTTTGTCATCAACTGGATTTAAGTCCATTCACCACCACTATTTGGGCTTGGCTATGCAGTCACTATTTCACCCCACAAAGCATGCACGTATCCAAGCCATAGATTCATAGAATGAGCAGTTTCTGCTCAATATCTTTCTTCTAGTTAGGGGTCAAAAAACTGAGCACAGTACTCAAGGGTTACCTCACTAGTGCTGAGCAAAAGGGAACTGTTCCTGATAGAGGTCAGGACACTCTTGGCCTTCTTAGTCTCCTGGGCTCATTGTGGTGGCTCATTTCATCCAACTGTCAATCAACACCCCCAAGTGTTTTTGTACCTGGCAGCTTTCTGGCCTCTATCCCAAAGCCTGTAGCAGAACATGGGGTTGTTGTGATGCAGGTGCAGGACCAGCACTTGGATTTGTTGAAACTAACAGATCTGGAATTGTTCCATTGATCCAGCCTGTTCAGGTTCCTCTTTAGAGCCTTCCTAATCTCAAGACTATCAACTCTATGTCCCAGCCTAGTGTCATTTTCAGTCTTAGGGTATAGTCAACTGCCTTGTCCAGGTGATTGATAAAAGATGCTAAAGAGAAATGGCCCAGACTATAAGCCCTGGGGAACACCACTCATGATTGGCTACCACTGGATTTAACTTCATTCACTATCATTCCTTGGGACTGGCCATTGAGTCAGTTTTTTGTCCAGTGAAGTGTCCATCCAAATAATGAGCAGCCAGTCTCTCCAGGAGGATGCCCTGTGAGATAATATCAGATAGCTTACTAAAGTCCAGATAAACAACATCCACAACCTTTCTCTCATCCACCAAGCAGCTCACCTTGTAACGGAAGGAGATCAGGTTGGTGAAGCAGGACTTGCCCTGATCACTGGGTTGCCCTGCACATGCTGTGAAATGGCATTCAAGAATAACTACTCCATGACCTTCCCTGGCATGACCTTCCCTGGTCTGTAGTTTCCTGAATACTCCTTCCAGCCTTTCTTGTAAATGAATGTCACAATTGCCAGTCTACAGTCAACTGGGACCTCCCTGGTTAGCCAGGACTGATGGTAAATGATGAAAAGTTGCTTGGTGAGTGCTTCTGTCATGTCTCTCTGTACCTGTGGATATATCCCATGCATCTCCATAGACTTGTGTATGTCTAAATGGTGCTGTACGTTGCTAACTATCGCCATTAGGATTGGGGGAGCTACATTCTGCTTCCCATCCCTGTCTCCCACCTCAGGGGGCAAGGTATTCACTGAACAACTTGTCCTACTACTAGAAACTATATCAACAAAGGTATTAAGTACCTCAGCATTTTCTTCATCCTTGACCAGTACACTCAACCCTGCATCCAACAAAGGACATAGATTCAACTTAGTCTTCCTTTTGTTGCTAATATAGTTGCAGAAGGATTTACTGTTCCCTTTAAAAGCTGAAGCTGGATTAATTTCTATCTGGGCTTTGGTCATTCTAATTTTCTCTTTCTACAGCCTCATGAAAACTTTGACATCCCCCTGAGTGTCCCATTCCTTCTTCCAGTCACCATAATCTCTCCTTATTGCTCTGAGTTGCAACCAAATGTCTCTATTCAGCCAGGATAGCCTTCTTCCCTGCTGGCTTTTTTTTTGTCACATAGAGATGGCCTGTTGCTGTGACTTTAAGACTTCCTTCCAGAAGAAAGTCCAGCCTTCCTGGACTCCTTGGCCCCCCAGGACTGCCTCCAAAGAGACTCTGTTTACCGCTTTAAAAAAAAAAAAAAAATAGCCAAGGTCTGACTGCTAGAAGTATAGAAGACTCAGGTAGCCTCAGGTTGCAGCTGACTCCACTCTTTACTTCTCTAACAACTGAGAACTCTTAATCATTTTGTGATGGATATGCCCAAGACCCTCTATTCTCAAAGAGAAGGTCCCCAGTTTTCTCCCTGACCATGTCTGTCACAAAGTTGTCCCCCATTTCTTCTTTTTCTGAAAGATGCATCACATCCTTTGCCTGAAGGCCTGGTGTCCTGTAAATCAACCCACAGCTAAAGAACCCAAAGGCCTCCTGGTGACACCAGGCTTGTAGCCAGGCATTGATCTGATGGCTTTTTCCTTATTTTCTAATTACCTCCCTAACTGAGAGAATAGAGGAGAACAGTAGTTGTTGTCTCCGTACTTTAACCAGTTGTCCCAAGGCTCTGAAGTCTCTCTTCATTGCCTTTGCATTTCATGTTGCTACCTCATCACTACATACCTGAAAGATCAGTGGTGGATAGCAATCTGAAGGCTGTATTATGAAGGAATCTTTCTTATTACAACATTAACCCACTCTGTAAGGAGGCAGCAGATGTCCCCAGGAAACTGATCCAGCCTGCATATCAAGCCTTCCATTTCCTTCAGAAGTGAGTCATCTATGACAATTAATCCATCTTTTATTCTTCACTGAAGAGGTTTTGATGCAGGGTGTGGATTAATGAAACCTTGACAATACCTCCAAGCTGGATGAAGCATCATCCTCATCATCATTCACTTCTCTTTGCAGACTACTGTATCTACTTTGCAAGAATGCCTGGGAAGGTGGGGTAGTAGTAATGGGAAATACATCTGTGGTGTTTATTGCACCAGGAAGGATGTTTTTGCTAATGAGTGCTATCCTCTACATCACCAGGTTTAGTCAGGCAGAGAGAGAACAAAGAGTTCTCTGTATCACAAACTCCATCCATCTGTTTTGTTCAGTGTCTCTCACACACTTTCCCTGACAGTCCTCAACCTACTTACCTCCTCTCAGATCTTCACCACTAAGCAGAGGAGCTTACCTGCAATTATCTTGGCACTAGTCCCACTGACATGCTCATTGCTGCCACTTGACATTGCTGTAAGAGTGGGCTACACCCTGCAGTCCACGCCTGGGTGGCAGTGTGAAGCTGCATCACATCTGGTGCATGCAGAGCTCAGGGATGCCATGGTTTTCTCCCTGATGGATACCATTTTTTCCTGGTTGAGCTGAGCAAACTTCAGCAGTTTCCTTGAGTGTCCTGAATGGACTGCTGCACCACACACTGCCATGCCCTGGCTGATGTGACACACTGCTTTTGCCTTCTTACTCCCTGATGGCTTCTTTTATGGGTGTGAGTGAGTTCACCATTGCTTTAGCAATGCCCAGCTCTCATCAGCCTGTCTTGTGAGAGCTGTCAAATCCTGGTGGCCTCCCTGGCCTTTTCTTACCGAGGTAAACCTCAGGACAACTTCTGCAAACCGAGATGTATCTGTTGGCCAGGCTGCTTCTGAAGCAGCTGCTCTCAATGTCTGCCAGAGAAATAGGTTGAGTTAGTGTTGGCAACAAAGTTCATGGAAGCAGAAACTCAGTCAATGTGAAGAATATCTAGTTCTGGTAGGATTTTATCATGTCACAAGATGTGCTGTATTACTGACTGCAGATGAGACCAGAGCTGGGATAAGGCACAGTGCTTCTTAAAATCTCAGGTTATGTCCTGAACTTCTATTGACTAAAATGTTTTTTTCCACATGAAAGAAGTTTGAAGGATGTTGCTTTCTATCTGCACATTGTGACTGGTGTTTAGATTGATTTTAGACAATGACACAGTGCAATCTTTGGATCAAAATAGATTAGATAACTCCAATTCAAGGATAAATATAGCTGGTGAAAGAAAAATGTACCTCATGATGTTTGTCTTTCTCAAAGAGACAATGTTTTTCTTAAATATTACACAAAAAAGTGCCTCAAACTGCAGGTTGTGCTGTCCTTGCATATGAATAACAACCTCCTAGGGTCTAAAATCAACTCTTTTTTGATTTGGAAATTAGTATTGCTCACTGATCTAAGTGGATTTGATCTCATCTCTCAAAATGCTAGGAGAGGTGATCAAATGGTGGGATAAAAGCCTAATGGTAGCATTATCATAAACATTGATGTAAAATGTCCCCAAACAAGTGTGAGGTACAGTTTAGGAGACAACTTCTGGTGTTAATCAACATTGAGCTAGAATCCCTTTTCAAGCAGAACAGAAGCAGATTTTTAAATAGAGTGTGAAAAATTAGTGAAAGAGATGTATTCTGAGCAACTGATGTCATTTACCTGGATATGAGCAAAGCCTTCAACACTGTCCCTCACTACACCCTGCTCTCCAAGCTGGTAAAAGATGGGTTTGATGGATGGACCACTAGGTGGATAAAGAACTGCCTTGAGGGCCACACCTGAAGGGTGACTGTCGATGAGTCCATGTCCAAGTGGAGGCCAGTGACAAGTGGAGTCCCTCAGGGATCAGTATTGGGACCAGTCTTGTTTAACATCTTTGTTGGCAACATGGGTAGTGGCATTGAGTGCACCCTCAGCCGGTTTGCTGATGACACCAAACTGTGAGGTCCAGGCACACTGGAGAGAAGGGAGGCCATCCAGAGGGACCTGGACAGGCTGGAGAGATGGGCCCATGACAACCTCATGAGGTTCAACAAGACCAAATGCAAGGTCCTACATCTGGGTTGAGGCAATCCCAGGCACCGATATAGGCTGGGCAGCAACTGGCTTGAGAGTAGCCCTGAAGAAAAGGACTTGGGGGTGCTGGTAGATGAAAAGCTCAAGATGAGCCACCAGTGTACACTTGCAGCCCAGAAAGCCAATCACATCCTGGGCTGCATCAAGAGAAGCATAGCCAGCAGGGCAAGGGAGGTGATTCTCCCTGTCTACTCCACTCTGGTGAGAACCCACCTGGAGTTCTGCATCCAGTTTTGGAGCCCCTATTACAGGAAGAATCTGCATGTGTCTGAACGTGGCCAGAGAAGGGCTGTGAGGATGATCAGAAGGCTGGAGCAGCTCTCCTGTGAAGACATACTGAAAGAGTTGAGGCTGTTCAGTCTGGAGAAGAGAAAGCTCCAAGAAGACCTTATTGTGGCCTTCCAGTATCTTAAGGGGGGCCACCAAGAAAGCTGGGGAGGGACTTTTTAGGGTGTCAGGTAGTGACTGGAAAAAAATAGAAATGGGTAGATTCAGATTGGATGTTAGGAAGAAGTTATTCACCGTGATGGAACAGGTTGCCCAGTGAGGTGGTGGAAGTCACTACCCTGGAGGTTTGTAATGCTACGCTGGATGTGGCTCTGGGCAACCAGATCTAGTGTGAGGTGTGCCTGCCCGTGGCAGGGGTGTTGTAACTAGATGACCCTTGAGGTCCCTTCCAACCCTAGCAATTTTATGATTCTATTTATCACATGTAGACAAGAGCAATATGAGCTTCATACTCTGGAAACAACAATAAGGAGTATTTTCTTCACAAATGCTTTTAATTTCCACATGCACTTTACATTCACCCTCTCTCTTTTCTTCCTGTCCTTTCTCTCACACATCTGTATTAAAAGTGTCTTCTTATGGTAACAACACCTTTCAGTTTTATTTCTTATGTTGTGATGTGTTCCTTGTAAGTGACTTCTTTGTAAGATCTTAGGGAAAATAGTGTTAAGGTGTATAACGTATTGTATGTTAAAAGAATTAAGAAGTACTTCACAGTTTAAAGGAGCATAGGAGAAAGAACTATCTATTGGAAGTGATAAGGCTGAAAACAGTGCAGATGTCTGTCTTGTAATATAGATTTTTTTAGGTGTGTGTATATATTGACACTGTTACTAAAATATTAACTTGGTTTCCTTATATTCTCAAAAATATTTACTATGCTGATTCACTTTATCAACCATCACTGCTAGTTCTGTGATAAACTAGATCTTGAAAGAATACAAGATGGTCACTGCTATTTTAAATTTAATCTAATTATAAAATTATAAAAATAGTAGTTTTCATTTTAATTTATTCACTGAAAGAATAGAAATATTGTAATGTCTTTATTACCCTATGTCCAAGAAAAAAAATATAAATATTGTTTACAAAAGATAGTGAATAAAATTAAATTATGATGCACCAGTAAATATTTTAAGAAATGTCTATACTTTATAGCTGGTCTATAATTTTATAAGATATATGGGTTTCTGAAATATAATGTAGATAACATCACAAAGAGAATTGTAGTTTACAGTATATCATGCACTGATTTATATTGACTTTATGTTTTGCTGATAATATATCATATAGGCTCTAGTTACCATAGGATGCATGAAGGAATTTCTTCTAATGCATAGTTCCTCTCACCCAGGGAGTTTCACCTAGTTAATCTGAATTACCATCTTAGTCCCAAAGGTTAGGGGTTACATAATTAATTGGTTCAATGTTTATTGGCAAAAGACTAACAATCATGCAGATAAATGAAATTTTACCTTCATCACAGAATCTTATTCCACCATATACCTGATGCTTAAATCTTCCTGTGAATGGATATCAATTTTCTTCAGGAAAAGAGTTTAGATGGAGTCTAAGGAGTGGGTTCTGTGTTCTGGTGTTGGCAGCATAATAGATTACTTTGGATAATGCTGTCCTGTTAAAGGTAATGCAATTATAATAGGCTGATACCCAAATACTATGATTTTACGTGTGTATTTACCTGAGTATTTACCTGAATATTACTATCTCTCACCTGGTATACATCATTGAATATATAAAATGATGATTCTCTAAAGTAATTTATTTTGCTGAGCAAGTTTTGCAGTGTTTTATTGTATGCACAAAACCCCAGTGTGTGAATAGTACCTTATGACAAAGACATTACTCTTTCCCCAAAGCAATGTTTGTGGGCTTTCAAGTCCTGACTATAAAGCTGAAAGACATCTCTGCCTCACTAAGCAGTCAGGCCCCAAGGTTCCTGAAAACCAACTTAAATTTTTCAACCTAACATAATAAAGTGTTAGCATGTTTTATAATGGGGAGCTGCCGGGTAAGGCAAACTAGATAAATTTTGCTCTGAATTTTAAATTGAAAGATGTATCAGAGCTGCCAGGAAACTACATGTGCCACTCATAAGCCACGGTTTAGCCATTTCTGCAATAAGGTGCTCCAACTTGCTTGCACTCAAATGAAAGACATTCTGGCAAATCTAAGCAAAAACAAGCTCTGAAAAAAAAACACCCAACTAAATAGAAGCAACTATCTCATATTTTAAATAGTTTAAAATAAATTAGGAAAAAATACACCTTTAATTAATAATTATTGTGCAGGTTTTATGTTCAGATAAGTGTTATAACTTGTAATACACAGTTGTTTTGGGCCAAAATTCCTAGTCCAAGAGCAATCAAAAAGGGCTTTAGGGCTCTGAGACAATAAATGAGGGAATCTTGGGCACGGGTTTTTTTGTCCTCCCTCCTTCCAGTTGTGGGCAGTAATGATGGCAGGGGCAGATGCGCCCACTCCATTAATACATAGTTCTGGGGGTGGTAACACAACCACAGTTTTATTTTTTTTTGAACAATGTAAAGGCCTACATGGCGCCAGGCTTCTTGATGTCAGAATCACATTTCTGAAAGGGGGCAGAATGTCTTTGCTAAGGAGATTGAAAGATTCATTGGCAGGGCATGAAGGAAGGCTGGGATAAATACATCAGGCTCATTTTCGAGAGGATGTAGGATTACACACCATGGTTACAGGGATGAAGTGCTAACAAAGACCTTCAACATGTTTGTTGTCCTGTCCTGGGAACTCCAGAAGTAGTAGAAGCCATTCAAGGGAATTAAAGGGAGTTCCTCTAAGAAAATAACATGACCAACAATCCAACTGAAGTGATTTTACAAGAATGCACACAGATGAAAACTACTGTGCTCTTAGAAAACCAGGACCTGACTGCTTTTGTTTGAAAACTGGTGGGACAAATTCTATGACTGGAATGTGGCTATTGATGGCTATGAGACAAGGAAGGAGAAGCAAAGGATAGCCCTCTATATCAAGTCAGGACAATGTGTAATGGTTTTAAACTAAAAGAGGGTAGGCTTAGACTAGATATAAATAATGAATTTTTTACAGTGAAGGTAGTGAAATTCTGGAAGGTAGAAGCTCCATTTCTGGAAAAATTTCAGGTCAGGTTGGATGGGGCTCTGAGCAACCTGGACACAGTTCTTTTAAATATTCCCGTGTTGTGAAATTAAAGGCACAAACGAGGCCAAAGTATCAACAGCTAGACTATTTATTACATAAATAAAGTAGACATAAGAAGGGAGAGGGAGAAAAGAGAGAGAGAGAGAGAGATAGAAGAGGAAAGGAATTATATTACCACACCCCTCATCCCCCCCAAGACAGTTAAAGTCTGTGGAGGAAAGGTGCTGCAGGAGATGTTGGGTTTGTAGAGAAACCGTGGTGAGGCTTTTGCTGGAGAACAGCTGTGGTCCTCTGGGGAGATATTGGGTTGATACAGGAACGGTGCTGAGGCTCCTCTGGGCAGCCTGGGTCTGTAGAGAAAGGGTGCTGAGGATTTGGCTGGAGCTGTGGTCCTCCGGGCAGCTTCTTTTCTCCGGAGCAGCATTGTCCCGGCTTCTCAGCGGCCTGGCCCGTCTCCTGTGTTTTCCTTCATCTCCATTTTTCTCCCCGTTTTTCTCCTCTGTTTCTCTCCTCTGTTTCTCTCTACAAACCAGTAGTTGCTGAAGTCTTTTATACAGTTTTTTAGTCCTCAGGCAGGTGTTGGTATGTCAGGTATTCCAGAGGCAAGGAAATAATCCAGGTGTCTGTTCCCCCGGAAATCTTTCTGTGTATTGCTGTGTATGTGGGCAAAATTTTTGGATGGAGGCGAGGGGGGCCTCCGTCCCCCCCCCTCCATTCAGACAAGTCCTCCCACATTCCTTTACACAGGTGGTGGAAACCATCGTATCACCCTGCCCAAGGTACTTGATGGGCGGAAACCACCCTGCCCAGAAAGCCTGATGGCTGGGTCCTTGGGTCCATTGTTGTAGTCCCGTGTTATCACGATGCAATCACAAGATGATTTGCATCCAGGATTGGTGGACAGGATTCTTTCCACCTTCTTTCCGGTGGCTCTGCTATCACTTTATCTTTGTTGACTCACAGAGAGAGAGACAAACTTATTAGACTCTCACATGCCCCTGCTCACTATATGGGGTTTGAACTAGATTATCTTTAAAGGTTCCTTCAAACATAAACCATTCTATGCTTCTAAGTATATACAATCACAGTGAACACACTTCCATGCTGAGAGAGCTTGCAGATGAGGTGGTCAAGCTGCTCTCCATCATTTTCTTCCAGTCCTGGCTCACAGGTGAGGTCCCAGGTGACTGGAAACTGGCCAATGTGGTCCCCATTCATAAGAAAGGTCAGATGGAGGAACCTGGAAACTACATGCATGTCAGCCTGACCTCAGTGCCAGGGAAAATGATGGAGCAGATTATCCTGGCGGCAATAACTGCGCACCTGAAGGATGGCCAAGGGCTCAGGTCCAGCCAACATGAATTTAGGAAGGGCAGGTCCTGCCTCTCCAACCTGATCTCCTTCTATGAACAGGTGACCCATCTGGTGGATGTGGGGAGGCCTGTGGATGTGGTCTACTGAACTTAAGCACGGCCTTTGATACCGTCCCACACAGCAAACTGCTGTCTAAGCTGTCAGTTTGTGGCTTGGACCGCAACACTCTGTGCTGTGTTAGGAACTGGCTGGAGGGCCGAGCCCAGAGAGTTGTGGTGAATGGTGCCACATCCAGCTGGCGGCCAGTCACCAGTGGCATCCCCCAGGGATCAGTACTGGGTCCTGTCCTCTTTAATATCTTCATTGATGATCTGGATGAGGGGGTCGAGTCAGTCATCAGCAAGTTTGCAGATGACACCAAGTTAGGAGCAGATGTTAGTCAGTTAGAGGGTTGAAAGGCTCTGCAGAGGGACCTCGACTGACTGGACAGATGGACAGAGTCCAATGGGATGGCATTCTGCACTTTGGCTACGGCAATCCCATGCAGAGCTATAGGCTGGGGTCAGAGTGGCTGGCGAGCTCCCAAACAGAGAGGGACCTGGGGGTACTGATTAACAGCTGCCTAAAGATGAGCCAGCAGTGTGCCCAGGTGGCCAAGAGGGCCAATGGCATCCTGGCCTGCATTAGGAATAGTGTGGCCAGCTGGAACAGGGAAATCATTGTGCCCCTGTACTCTGCTTTGGTTAGGCCGCACCTTGAGTACTGTGTCCAGTTCTGGGCCCCTAAGTCTAAGAAGGACATTGAAACACTTGAACGTGTCCAGAGAAGGGCAACAAGGCTGGTGAGAGGCCTTGAACACAAGCCCTATGAGGAGAGGCTGAGGGAGCTGGGATTGTTTAGCCTGGAGAAGAGGAGGCTCAGAGGTGCCCTTATTGCCCTCTACAACTACCTGAAGGGTGGTTGTAGCCAGGAAGGGGTTGGCCTCTTCTCCCAGGCAACCAGCGCCAGAACAAGGGGACACAGTCTCAAGCTGTGCCAGGGGAGGATTAGACTCGATGTGTGGTGGGTGAAAGGGTAAGGCCGAGAAGCCTCTTCCCTCCCCCCTGTAAGTAAAGGGAAAGAAAAATTGAAGGGAAAGAAAAAAAAAACTCACCAGCTGAATTAGCAAAGCAGTGGAGCTATATTTACAAAGCAGTGTAGGGTTTTGCAGGGGAATATTTACAAATTTACAATATCTACAATATATACAAAGATATACAACAGAGTAACACAGAAATGAGAGTAACCTCCCTCGGCCGAGGGGGTTCCCCACCTCCGCTCTCCCCTCTCTTCCCCCCTTTCCCCAGAATAGTTCGGAAAAGAAGGAGAAAGAAGAAAGAAAGAAGTTAAAAGCAGTTTGTGTTAATTGGAAGCAGTTAATACAGGCCTTATCAGTTTTTTCAAGGCCGGAGCCTTGGCAGAAAACCCAGCACAGACCGAAAGCCGCTGCACCGAAGGAGATGCGGAAGCAAGAGTGACCGAGAAGTGCTGGAAATGCCCATTTCAGTCTCAGTTCAGATGGTGCTTCCTCCCACTTGACCAATGAAAATTAGTTTAGACTATTCCTTCCGTTTACCAACTTCCGTCCACCATATTCCCTTTCTTAAGGGGACAGCGTCAACCGGCCACAGTCCACCCCTTCTAAACAATTTCATTGGCTGTTCATACTGTCCATCCAATCCAAAATGATATTTACAGTTTGTGAGTAAAGTTCATAGTCCATTCCGGCTATGCTCAGATGTAGATGATTCAAAAGTCCAAGAAAATCAGAAAGTGAGAAAAATGGAAAACAGTTCATTTCTTCACCGACGAAGCGAAGAAAAGGGAAACAGGGAAATTTCAGGGTCTCGTAGTTGACTCAGGGCTCTCAGGGTTCGTGCACCGTAGATTCCTCGTTGATTCTTCTTTTGGGCGCGATGTAGCTGTACAGCAGTTCGAAGTTAACCTCTTTCAGCTATAGTTAAATTTCTTTGTGGAATACACTGAATTTCACCATTCTCTTGCATTACCCAATAAGTGTGACCCGGACCTTCAGCTGAAACCACCCCTCGGACAGGTTTAGCCTCTCCTGAGGGTGAAAATACCCAAACAGTTTTACCTAACAGATTCTTTTCTCTAACAACAGGAACTCTATCACCTTCCACTTTCCGTAGCAAATCTGAATGTGCAGGTCCAGCTCGGTTCACTGAACCTCTACTATTTACCAGCCAGGTTGCTTGTGCTAAATGTTTTTCCCAGTTTTTCAAAGATCCACCCCCCATGGCTTTAAGAGTGGTCTTCAACAAACCGTTGTAGCGTTCAATCTTTCCTGAAGCTGGTGCATAGTAGGGAATATGGAATATCCACTCAATACCGTGCTCTTTGGCCCAGTTCTTTACAAGGTTGTTCTTGAAATGAGTTCCGTTGTCTGACTCAATCCTCTCTGGAGTTCCGTGTCTCCACAGGATTTGTCTCTCCAGACAAGAATGGTGTTGCATGCAGTTGCATGTGGAACTGGATAAGTCTCCAACCATCCAGTGTTTGCCTCTACCATAGTAAGCACGTATTGCTTACCAGAACGAGAACGTGGTAGAGTGATGTAGTCAATCTGCCAAGCTTCCCCATACTTGTACTTGGACCATCTGTCACCATACCACAAGGGCTTAAGTCGTTTTGCCTGCTTAATAGCAGCACAAATGTCACAGTCATGGATGACTTGTGTGATAGCAGCCATGGAAATGTCTATGGATCTGTCACGAGCCCATTGGTATGTTGCATCTCTCCCTTGATGTCCTGACGAAACAGGAGCCCACCGAGGTAAGAATATCTCACCTCGGTGTTTCCAGTCGAGATCAAGATTAGAGTCCATGGCTACTTGAGAAACTCTTGCAGCTAGATCTGCCTGATGGTTGTGTTGCTGTTCCTCAGTAGCTTTGCTCTTAGGAATGTGAGCATCGATGTGTCTCACTTTCACTGGAATTCTCTCGATTCGTTCAGCAATGTCCTGCCACAGGTTGGCTGCCCAAATGGGTTTTCCTTTTCTCTGCCAACCACTCTTCTTCCAGTTCTTTAGCCAACCCCATAGAGCATTGGCTACCATCCATGAGTCGGTGTAGAGATAAAGCTTTGGCCATCTCTCACGTTCAGCTACGTCAAGAGCTAGCTGGACAGCTTTTACCTCTGCGAACTGACTGGATTCTCCTTCTCCATCTTTCGCCTCTGCAACTCGGCGTGTTGGACTCCACACTGCAGACTTCCACCTTCACTTGTTTCCAACAAGATGACAGGAACCGTCTGTGAACAAAGCATATTTCTTTTCATCATCAGACAGGTCATTGTAAGGAGGAGCTTCCTCAGCACGAGTTACTTTCTCCTCTGGAGGTTTAGCACAGTTGATACCTTCAGGCCAACTTGAGATCACCTCCACTAGACCAGGTCATTCAAGATTTCCCATTCGAGCTCTCTGTGTTATCAGAGCCATCCACTTAGACCATGTGGAGTCTGTGGCATGATGTGGTGTGGAGCCTTTGCCTTTGAACATCCAATTCAAAACTGGTAATCTGGGAGCTTGAAGAAGTTGTGATTCAGTTCCAATCACTTCAGAAGATGCTTTTACTCCTTCATAGGCAGCTAAGATTTCTTTCTCTGTTGGAGTATAATTAGCCTCTGAACCTCTGTAACCTTGACTCCAGAAACCAAGAGGTCGTCCATGTGTCTCACCTGGAGCTTTTTGCCACAAGCACCAGGTTGGGCCATTGTCACTTGCAGCCGTGTACAAAATGATCTTAATGTCTGGACCCTCTCGGACAGGTCCCAGACCCATTGCTTGAATTACCTCTTGCTTTATCTGGTCAAAGGCTGCTTGTTGTTCAGGTCCCCAGTGGAAATGGTTTCTCTTTCGAGTCCCATCATACAGAGGTTTCACAATCTGACTGTATCCAGGAATGTGCAGTCTCCAAAATCCCACTATCCCCAAGAAACGTAGGGTCTCTTGCTTGTTTGTGGGACTTGCCACGGTAGAGACTCTGTTTACCACATCCACTGGAATGTGTCGGCGTCCATCCTGCCATCGCACTCCCAGAAACTGAATTTCTGTGGTAGGTCCTTTCACCTTGTCTCGTTTGATGGCAAAACCTGCATTCAGAAGAATGTCAATGATTTTGTTACCTTTCTCGAAGACTTCCTCAGCAGTTTTACCCCAGACGATGATATCATCGATGAACTGAATGTGTTCTGGAGCACTGCCTTTCTCCAGAGCATCGTGGATTACTGCATGACAGATGCTTGAGCTGTGGATCCAGCCCATTGGCAGCCTGTTGAAAGTGTACTGGATTCCTCTCCAGGTGAAAGCAAACTGAGGCCTGCATTCCTCTGCTATGGGAATAGAGAAAAATGCATTAGCAATGTCTATGGTAGCATACCATTTGGCCTCTTTGGATTCCAGCTCATATTGGAGCTCCATCATGTCTGGTACTGCTGCACTCATAGGTGGTGTCACTTCATTTAGGGCTCGGTAGTCTACCGTCAGACGCCAGTCTCCATTCTGCTTCCGCACAGGCCACACTGGACTGTTGAAAGGTGAATGAGTTTTGCTGACGACTTTCTGACTCTCCAACTGACGAATCAGATTCTGAATGGGCAACAAAGAGTCACGGTTGGTTCTGTATTGTCTGTGATGCACAGTCTGAGAAGCAACCGGCAATTTAATGTCCTGTATCTTATGTTGTCCCACAACTGCAGATTCATCAGAAAGTTCAGGTCTAGCAGACAGCTTCAATTTTTGTCCATCAATTTCTATAGAAGCTACTCCAAAAGCCCATTTGTAACCTCTAGGGTCTTTGAAACGCCCTTCTCTCAGAAAATCAATTCCCAAAATACAAGGTGCATCAGGTCCGGTCACAACTGTATGCTTCCTCCATTGTTTACCAGTTAAACTTATATTAACCTCTACCTTACTTAACTCTTGAGATCCACCAGTGACTCCCAGAATAGTTATAGACTCTGATCCCTGATAATTTGATGGTATTATGGTGCACTGAGCTCCTGTGTCAACCAAGGCCCTGTACTTCCGAAATTGTGAAGTGCCAGGCCACTGGATGTACACATCCCAATAGATTCTGTTATCTCTGTTATCCTCTCTCCCCCTGGCGGGAGGCAGGGCACCCTAGTTATGGGGAACATGCGCACATGTGCATTGCACATAGTTTGCAGGGTTATAACTTTGCATGTTATAACTGGAGCCACTGTTGGAGCCATAAGAGTCGTTCTGGGGAACTGTAGAAGTAACAGCTACCCTTCTGGTATTGCTACCTTGGGTTCTGCCACTTTGCAATTCCCTCAGTCTCCTGAAAAGATTAGAAGTTGGTTGGCCATCCCAGCGGTTCATGTTCTCACCAAACTGATCACGCAGAGTTATCCAAATAGTTCTACGTGATTGCCTTGGCGGTCTGTTTTGGAACGACCTGTTTTGGAATGACCTGTTTTGGAATGACCTCCTCGGAGGACGTGTATTCCTCACAGATGAAACTTGTATCCACCTGGAGGAAGAATTAAAATTATCCTTCTGTGCCAATTGGTATATGGAATCTTTCAGATCCTTCATGCAACTCTCAATTTTTCCAGACAGAGTTTCAATGGCTGAAACCAAAGAAACACATGTCATGCTATCCTCCATAATTTCTTGACACAATTCTGCTTGCCAGAATATTTGCATAATTAGAAGGAGCAAGTTTGATGATCTTTTTAGCAAGACCAATACCCACAGGAATGTCATCAGGATTCAGAGTTTCATGTTCACCATAGAGTAGCTCTCTAACAGCAAATTCTCTGAGGCGCTTAATTCCCTCATCTATGGTAGTCCAGGGCTTAGGATTCCATGGAAGATCATCTCGGGAAGGGTATCTCAGGGCAACCGCCATTAAAAGGCGTATCCACAGATTAACCTTACTGAGAACCTTGCCTAGATGTCTATCTATTCCATTATCCCTCGAGAGAGTTCCTAACTGAGCTGCTGACTTGTCTCCAACTGTTAGAGCCGGAGCACCTGTATCATAACACCTACTGAGCCAAGCTATAACTGGTTCCTTATCTGCCCTGGTGAAATCTTTACGGACATTTCGCAATTCCTCCCGTGGAGAAGAACACTCCAAAATATCATCTTCACCTTCGTCTCCCTGAATTCTTTGCCCATATAATCCTGCTGTCATTCTCCTAAGGATCTCTTTAAGCTGAGAACTACCTTTGCCAGCTGCTTTCCTAGCTTCATCTGTATCTTGCTTCGATCTCACTAGGTTAGCTAGATCTTTAAAACAAACCACCTCTTCCTCCTGAGCAGGATCTCTTAGAGTAGAGGGCCCCTCACCAGGATCAGTCTCCAGCTCCTCTTCTTCTCCATCTTTGGTCTTTGCACCTCTAGTCTTTAAAGAAGCCACCTTAACTGGAGCTGTGTTTGAATTTACAGCCACCTTAATGGAAGCTGACAGATCCTGAGATAAATCAGCTGCTGGGGCAGTGACTTCCGGTCCCACCGAGGGAGTAGGTGGAAGTGACGTTGCTCCATTAATGGCCGACGGAGAAGAAGAAGAAGGAGAAGGAGTGGGAGAAGGAGTAGGCGCCATGTTGATACCAGCTGCCGCCTTTGGCAGCTTGCTGGAATCAGCAAAGTCATTTAGAGCTGCTTTACCAATTAACTTTTTAGCCTTCTTTTTGACTGACAGAGAGTCTCCACCTTCCTCATCACTAGATGACTCTGGGACTGATCTCAAACCACGGCGTTTTCTTTTTGATCTAGTTTTAATAACAAAACAAGCTCTGGACACCTTTTTCTCCCGACGCCAGGAATATAGAGAATACACATTAGTTATCACCAGCAGCAGAATTATACACACCAAATAAATCACCTTTGGATCCCAGGCATCACTTAAAGTTACTCTCTCCTCAGGCGGAATCTTAAACCCCTTTATCTCAATTGGGAGAGTGGTGGAGGTAACATTCCTGTATCTCACTGGCCATAGGAAATTAATACATTTTCCATACCATAATTTAACTCTATACATAACCCACATATAAATTGTCCGCACCAAATATTTACCCAGGTAATCCAAAAGCAAACCCAAACAATATCTGTAAACCAGAGCCCCAAAAATTGAAAAGAACAATCGCTCCACAAACCACAAGACCTTCATGTTTGCTAATTCAGCTAGAAAACACTAAATCAATCAAGTAATAAATTAAACTAATTATCTGCTGCACGTTGGGTACGCCAATAAAAAAAAATGTGGTGGGTGAAAGGGTAAGGCCGAGAAGCCTCTTCCCTCCCCCCTGTAATTAAAGGGAAAGAAAAATTGAAGGGAAAGAAAAAAAAAACTCACCAGCTGAATTAGCAAAGCAGTGGAGCTATATTTACAAAGCAGTGTAGGGTTTTGCAGGGGAATATTTACAAATTTACAATATCTACAATATATACAAAGATATACAACAGAGTAACACAGAAATGAGAGTAACCTCCCTCGGCCGAGGGGGTTCCCCACCTCCGCTCTCCCTCTCTTCCCCCTTTCCCCAGAATAGTTCGGAAAAGAAGGAGAAAGAAGAAAGAAAGAAGTTAAAAGCAGTTTGTGTTAATTGGAAGCAGTTAATACAGGCCTTATCAGTTTTTTCAAGGCCGGAGCCTTGGCAGAAAACCCAGCACAGACAGAAAGCTGCTGCACCGAAGGAGATGCGGAAGCAAGAGTGACCGAGAAGTGCTGGAAATGCCCATTTCAGTCTCAGTTCAGATGGTGCTTCCTCCCACTTGACCAATGAAAATTAGTTTAGACTATTCCTTCCGTTTACCAACTTCCATCCACCATATTCCCTTTCTTAAGGGGACACCGTCAACCGGCCACACGAGGTGAGGAGAGAGTTCTTCACTGAGCGAGTCATTTGTCTTTGGAATGTGCTGCCCAGGGAGGTGGTTGAGTCACCATCCCTGGGGGTGTTCAAGAGGAGATTGGATGTGGCACTTGGTGCCATGGTCCCGTCATGGGGTCTGTGTTGATGGGTTGGACTCAATGATCCTCGAGGTCTCTTCCAACCTTAGTTATACTGTGATACTGTGATACTGTGAAAGAGAGGAAAACTCTTAAACCACAAGTTGGAAACTCCTCATACTTGTATCCCAGCTACAAGAGGCTGCCTAGCAGAGCTCCCAGAGAATGGTAAGGCTGCCAAGGCTATTCATGGTTTGTGAGATCTTGCTCATCCAAAATACAACCATGGAGTGCTTGATTGTTTTGTTCCACAGGAAGTAGCACATGTAGCACATGTAGCACATGTAGCACATGACTTGCTATTGGATAAGCAGGAAACAGTAACAGTGTTTAAGGTCTGCTCATCTGTAGAGGAAAAAGGTCTTCTTCTGACTTAAAACTGAGAACCTGAGAAGCCTTTCAATGAAGAGGTTTCTTCTGACAGCCAACCTAAACCTCCCATGGTGCAAATTGAGGTCATTTCCTCTCATCCTATCACTTGTTACTAGGGAGAAGAGCCCAACCCCCACCTGCCTCCAAACTCCTCTCAGGGAGCTGTAGAGCACAATGAGGTCTCCCCTCAGCCTCGTCCACACTGAACTCCCCCAGGTCCCTCAGCTGCTCCTCCCTAGCCCTATCCTCCATACCCTTCCCCAGCTTGGTTGCCCTTCTCTAGACTGGCTCCAGCCCCTCAGCGTCAAAAATCACTGGATATGGTGTGGTATCCATTCCAAGCACTAATTGAGTTACAAGAAGGTTCTTCAACAGAGAGAATATTTAATTCTGCATATAATGACTTTGAATAACAAGAGTTAAAGACTGAATTTTTCTAGAATTACTCCTGGAGTTTGTACTAAATCTGCCAAGTGTCAATGAATGTGTACATTCTGATACTACACCAAAAATAAATGTTTGAGCCAGTTTCTAAATCAGTCTGCAACCATGCCCTTTCTGCCCTTCTATATTTATAGACTTTCTTTATGACTTTCTGTTGTGACAGTCTCTTCTATTTTCATCAATGTTGATTTTCTTGAGATAGATGCATTCATTGGGATGAACATGAGATTTAGAGCTAGGATGCCAAATACTACAAAATATCCAAACAATTCTATGACTAGAACCATCCTTTGCAACATTCAAGGTATAATTTAGACAGCATCCCTTGCTCAAAGTTGTTGTTGTTTTTGTTTGTTTGTTTTTTGCTTTTTTTTCCCTATTGAGGACATGGTGGGACAGCTCCCATGACTGGAATGTGGTTATGGATAACTATGTACTTTTCAGGAAGGACAGACTGACAAGGTGAGTCGGTGGAGTTGTTCTCTATGTGAATAAGCAACTAGAATGTGTTGAGCTTAACCCAGGAGAGATGACAAAAGCGTTGAAAGGTTATGGGTTAGAGTGAAGGGACATGCAAACATGGGTGATATGGTTGCAGGTGTTTACTACAGACCACAGAACAAGGAAGAAGCTGTTGATGAATCCTTCTACAAGTAGCTGGAAGTAGCCTCAAGATCAAGTGCCCTGGTGATCATGGGTGACTTCAACCATGCTGATATTAGTTGGAAAGATCACACAGCCAAGCATAAAAGGTTCCTGCAGCACATTGATGACAACTTCCTCCTGCAGGTAGTTGAAGAACCAACAAGGAAGGGTGCAATACTGGACCTCATACTAACAAACGAAGAAGGACTGGTTGTAGATGTTAAGGTTGGGGTTAATCTTGGCTGTAGTGACTATGACATGTTAGAGTTTAATATCACTAGACAAAGAAGCACGGTGATAAGCAAAATTTCAGCCCTGGACTTTAAGAGGGCCAACTTTGCCCTCTTCAAGACTCTACGTAGAAACATCCAGTGGGCTAGGGCTCTAGAAGGAAGGCGAGGCTCAAGCAAGCTGATTAATATTCAAATATTACCTCCTCCAAGCTCAAGAAAAATGTATTCTTTTGAAAAAAAAAATTAAGTAAGCCAGGCAGAAGACCTGCATGGATAAGTAAGGAGCTCTTCAAAAAACTCAAAAAGGAAAAGAAGATTTACAACATGTGTAAAAAAGGTCTGGTCAGCTGGGAGGTTTATAGAAATATAGCCAGAGAATGTAGATGCAACAAGGGAAGCCAAGGCCCTCTTGGATCTGAGTCTTGCCAGGGGGATGAAAGAGAACACAAAGAGTTTTTTCAAACACATCAATGATAAAAGTAAAAGCAGGCAAAAGGTGATCCCAATACTGAATGATATGGGAGATATGGTAGCGATGCAGAGATGGCAGAGTTGCTGAATGTGTTTGTTGCCTCAGCCTCTACTCCTAAGACCAATCCCCAGGAACCTCGGTCTCTGGAAACAAGGGAGCAGAACTGGAAGAAAGACAACACCCCACTGGCCAGGTCAGAGATCTCTTATATTATCTGAAGACACACAAATCCATGGGCCCCAATGAGGTGCATCCACAAGTGCTGAGAGAGCTGACTGATACTGTTGCTGAGCCTCTCTGTCATTTTTTTAAAGTCATAGAGAACAGGAGAGGTGTCTGATGACTGGAAAAAAAGCCAATGTCACTACAGTCTTCAAAACAGGCAAGAAGGACTACCTAGGTAACTACAGACCAGACAGCTTCACCTCCATGCCTGTAAAGATGACAGAGCAGCTCATCCTGGAGGTCATCTCGAACCACATGGAAGACAAGAATGTTATCAGGAGTAGCCAACATGAATTTACAAAGGGGAGATCCTGCCTGACTAATCCAATAGCCTTCTATGAAACCATGACCAAATGGGTAGATGAGGGAAGAGCAGTGGATGTCATATACCTTGACTTCCATTAGGCTTTTGATAGTGTCTCCCATAATATTCTCAGTGAAAAACTCAAGAAATGAAGCATAGAGAGTTGGTCTGTGAGGTGGTTTGCAGACTGGCTTGAGAACAGAGTTCAGAGGGTCATCATCAGTGGTACAGAGTCAACTTGGAGACCTGTGGCCAGTTGTGTGCCCACGGGATCAGTACTGGTTCCAGTTGTGTTCAATATTGTTATTAATGACCTGGATGAGGGGATTGAGAGTACCCTCAGCAAGTTTGCTGATGATACAAAACTGGGGAAGGTGGCTGACACCGTGTGGTGGTTCAGGCATGTCCCAAAAGAGTCCAAACCAGTGGGTGGGCACAGGAAGCCAGGTGTTTCATCCCATAATGCCCTGCTCCCTTATAAAAACATCAGTGGGGGGTTCCTCTCTGCCTCTTTCTTCCCTCGCTGCTACCTGGCTAGTGGGGTGAGCCACCTCTCTTGGGCCTGGCTAGGCCCAAGGCCGGGGTGGGGTGGGGAAAAAGAGCCCTGGGGGTTTTGGGTGTATCCCCAGGCAGGGGTGGGATGCTTTTGGGTATGTTTTGGGATCTCTCTCTTTTGTCATGGTGCTTGTGGTTCCCTGTAAACCTTTCTTTTTTTTTTTTTTTTTTTTTTTCCATTGAAACTTTCCACCATTTTGGCAATCCGTTTATCTGAGTCTTTTCTTTTGCCCGTGGTGAGAGAATTGGTCTCTCAACCTACCACACAACCCATCAGGCTGTGCAGCCATCCAATGAGATCTGGACAGGCTGGAGAGCTGAGTGCAGTCAAACCACGTGAAGTTCAGTAAGGACAAGTACAAGGTCCTGCATCTGGGGAGGAATAACAATAGGCACTAGTACCTTGGAGTCCTAGTGGACAGCAAGCTCTCCATGGGACAACGTGGAGAATTCTCTTGTGTCCATGAAAGCCAATGGTATCCTGGGGAGCATCAAGAAAAGGGTATCCAGCAGGTTAGGGAGGTTCTTCTATCTCTCTACTCTGCCCTGGTGATACCAAACATGGAATACTGAATCCAGTTTTGGGCTCCCCAGTTCAAGAGAGACAGGAACCTGTTGGAGACAATTCAAAAGAGAACCACAAGAATGATTAGGGGACTTGGACACCTCCCTTGTGAAGATTGACTAAGAGATGCAAGGCTCTTTAGTCTTGAGAAGAGAAGACTGAGAGGGGATTTCATCGATGTCCATAAATATCTGAGGAGTGGATGTCAAGTGGAGGGTGGCAAGCTCTTTTTGTTGGTGCACAATAAGACAAAGGACAAAAGGTACGAGTTTGATCATAGAAGACGTCACCTCAACATGAGGGGAAACTTCTTTACAGTAAGGGTGATGGAGCACTGGAACAGGCTGCCCAGAGAGATTGTGGAGACTCCTTCTCTGGACACATTAAAAACTGTCGAGGGTTTGGGATAGAGGCGCAGCCTTCTCCCCCCACAAAGAGAAAAAGAAATAAATGAAACCACAGCTAACCACAGCCAGATGAGCAAAAAAAGAAATGCTATATTTACAAGCAGGTTTAGGGACTGCAGGGTATATATACACAATTTACAATATTTACAATATATACACAGAAATATACAACAAAGTAATACAGGAACAAAAATTCCCCTCCCCCTGCTGGAGGAGGGTTCCCCTCCTGTATCCCCTTCTCTCCCCTTTTTCCACAGAGAGGGTTAGAAAGAGAGGCAAGGAGCAGGTGTTAATTGAAAGCAGTTATAAATTAGAGCAAAATGTTAGTAGGTTTGCAGGCCTCACGCTTATCAGTCCAAGGTCAGTCTGGCAGAGAGCCTAGAAGCCACAAGCTGTGAAAAGGCAGGAGGGAAAGTGCACTGAGGAAAGTCTCAGCTGGACTCAAAACTTAAAGCTGCACTCTACCAATCCACCAATGAAATTAGTTTAGACCTGTCCTTTGTTTACAAAACATTCAGCCATAGTGTCCCTTTCTTAAAGGCACAGCCTCAAACGGTCACAAAAACCCACCTGGATGCATTCCTGTGAGGACTGTTCTAGATGATCCTGCTTCGGCAGGAGGGCTGGACCCGATGGTCTCTGGAGGTCTCTTCCAACCTCTCATGTACTGTGATACTGTGAAAGGATAAAATCTATTACAAGTCCACATTTCTTTATCTGAAATTTTTTTATTATTTTAGGCTGGTAGTTTTTCTGCAGCCCAGTGTGGTATTCTGTAATGTTTTGGTTTAGATTGTATTACTTTTTAGTAGAGCCAACAACTCTGCTCAGAACTGTCACGTGGTATCCACCTAATTCATAAAATACTTAAAGGTACCCTTACCTTTTCAAATGCTTCATTATATTTTTCTCCAACATTCCTAAGTATAATCTGAGATCTAGGGGAGGAAAAAAAATGTTCCTCAAAGGTTAATGCAAAGACAGTCCCTGTTCCTCCTGTATGATATTAAACAAATTCTTTTAATACACAAAATCCACTCTGTCTATTCAAGTCAGGTTAATGTGCTTAAGCAAATGAAGACATATTCATGTATATAAGTATTCAGTCTGCATGAATCCACTACATGAAAATAAGCATATTCTCACTCTCCTTAATAAGTCAGTGCTCAAAATGATTCTAAATCAGTCAAGGTTAGGATATATGAGTTTGAATTCTAAACAGAAATGGAATAGAGATTAGAATAGAATGGAATAGAATAGAATGGAATAGAATTGATTTAAGCAGATTGGAAAAGACCTTTGAGATCATCAAGTCCAACCTATCACCCAATACCAACTAATCAGCTAAATGATGGCACCAAGTGCCCCATCCAGTCTCCAGTGATGGTGACTCAGCCACCACCCTGGGCAGCACATTCCAATGGGCAATCATTCTTTCTGTGAAGAACTTCTTCCTAACATCCAGCCTAAACCTCCACTGGCACAGCTTGAGACCGTGTCCTCTTGATCTGTTGGTGGTTGCCTGGGAGAACAGACCAGCCCCCACCTATCTACAACCTCTCTTCAGGTACTTGCAGACAGCAATAATGTCTCCCCTGAGCCTTCTCTTCTGCAGGTTAAGCAACCCCAGCTCCCTCAGCCTCTCCTCATAAGGCTTGTGATCCAGACCTCTAACCAACTTTGTTGCCCTTCTCTGGACACACTCCAGCAACTCAATATCTTTCCTAAACTTAGGGCCCTGGAACTGGGCACAGTACGCTAGGTGTGGTCTAACCAGTGCTGAATACAGGAGCAGAATGTCCTCGCTGCTCCTGCTGGCCACACTATTCCTGATACAGGCCAGGATGCCATTTGCCTTCTTGGCTGCCTGGACACGCTGCTGCCTCATGTTCAGCCTAGTATTGGCCAGTACCCCCAGGTCCCTCTCTAAATGGCTGCCTTCCAGCCACTTTGACCCCAGCCTGTAGCACTGCATGGGGTTGTTGTAACCAATGTGCAGAACCTGGCACTTAGATGGGTTAAATCGTATACCATTTTACTCTGCCCATCTGTCCAGCCTGTTAAGGTCGCTCTGCAGAGCTCTCCTACCCTCTAACAGACCAATATCTGCCCCCAATTTGGTGTCATCTGCGAATTTACTGATGATGGAATCAATCCGCTTGTCCAGATCATCAATAAAGATATTAAGCAGGATGGGTCCCAGCACTGATCTCTGGGGGACACCCCTAGTGACCGGTTGCCAGCTGGATTGGCACCATTCACCACCAAGCATGTGTTACATAATGTATATACACCTATACATAATATGCATTTCTGTGTAGGATTACTTTTGTGTCTGGGTGCTTCTGTTCAAGTCTGTGATAGATTTTTTCAGTAAATTGTCAATGAACTACACACTTACACTGAAGAAAACATTCATATTATGATGATTCACAACAGGTGAGAAAGTTCTCTAAAGTTCTATGGAAAATAGGATTACATGGAAATGCATAATGGGGGTACAGCCTTACAAGCAAGTACTGTTGACATCAAATATTTAAAACATCAAGAAATGCTATATATAAAATTCTGTAAGGTAATGAAATTATAATAATCTTAGGCTACTTTAATTTGTTTAAAAATTAATTTGATTATGCATTCATTTTGGATATTACAGATGCAGACATGAATTTTCTATATAATCTGATGTGGCAAACAATGAATCTTGCAAATCAGTGTTGAATTTAGATCCTGCTATTTCCCCAAATCAAGGTTTCTTAACTCTTCTACAAAGCAAAGTAGATGACAGGAATCCCTTTATTTTAGCTAACTGGAATATGAAAAAGAATTAAATTTAAGTTTGGTGTTTTTTTTTTTTCTTTTTATGATTTACTCTCTTTTTTTAAAAAATATAATTTTTCCAGTTTTATTTCTTCCCCTTTTTCAGATGTACCTAATGATTTCTTAATGTTTGTTCATATAAAGATGAGGTAGAATAAAACCACGTTTTTGTCCTTCTTGTTTTTTGATTTTTGGACAACAGATGAATTTGGTCCCCACACTACCTCTAGCATCCTTCAGCCATGGGGATTTTTTATTCTACTGTGAACTCCATAATGCCTTCCCTATATTTAATCATTATTCTTCTAAACTATTTTCATTCTTTCATAGTATCAATTGTTCTTATGATGAATACAATTCTAGTCAATTAAGCAGTTAAATATTGATGAAGGTCTGTTTGAGAATTATTTGTTTCTACTCATTTGAAGACACTGCAGTGCCCTTTCAACATTGAGATATTAAAACAGGAGTCCAAACTCAATTGAGATCAGTGATGGAACATCTGTCTGCTTAAAAAGGTCCAGGATTTTCCTACAAAATGTCCAAGAAAGGCAGTGTGGCCAGTTGACGGTGTCCCTTTAAGAAAGGGAATATGGTGGACGGAAGTTGGTAAACGGAAGGAATAGTCTAAACAATTTCATTGGTTAAGTGGGAGGAAGCACCCTCTGAACTGGGAGATATCCTGGGCACTCCGGGAACTTCTTGGTCAGTCTTGCTTCCGCCTTTCCTTTGGGCAGCAACTCTTTCTCTGCTGGGCTTTCTGCCAAGACTTCGGCCTTGAAACCGACAAGATAGAAGGCCTGTATTGACTCCTTTCCAATTAACACAAAACTGCTTTTAACTTCTTTCTTTCTTCTTTCTCCCTTTTCTGACCTACTCTGGGGAAAGGGGGAGAGAGGGAGAGCGGAGGTGGGGAATCCCCTCTGCCGAGGGGGTTACTCTCATTTCTGTGTTACTCTGTTGTATATCTTTGTATATATTGTAGATATTGTAAATTTGTAAATATTCCCTGCAAACCCTACACTGCTTTGTAAATATAGCTCCACTGCTTTGCTAATTCAGCTGGTGAGTTTTTTTTTCTTTCCTTCAATTTTTCTTTTCCCTTTTACCTTACAAGGGGAAGGGAGGAGGCTTCTTGGCTTTACCCTTCCACCCACCACATTTTTTTTATTGGCGCCCAACGTGGGGCAGATAATTAGTTTGATTTATTACTTGATTGATTTAGTGTTTTCCAGCTGAATAAGCAAACATGAAGGTCTTGTGGTTTGTGGAGCGATTATTCTTTTCAATTTTTGGGGCTCTGGTTTACAGATATTGTTTGGGTTTGATTTTGGATTACCTGGGTAAATATTTGGTGCGGACAATTTATATGTGGGTTATGTATAGAGTTAAATTATGGTATGGAAAATGTATTAATTTCCTATGGCCAGTGAGATACAGGAATGTTACCTCCACCACTCTCCCAATTGAGATAAAGGGGTTTAAGATTCCGCCTGAGGAGAGAGTAACTTTAAGTGATGCCTGGGATCCAAAGGTGATTTATTTGGTGTGTATAATTCTGCTGCTGGTGATAACTAATGTGTATTCTCTATATTCCTGGCGTCGGGAGAAAAAGGTGTCCAGAGCTTGTTTTGTTATTAAAACTAGATCAAAAAGAAAACGCCGTGGTTTGAGATCAGTCCCAGAGTCATCTAGTGATGAGGAAGGTGGAGACTCTCTGTCAGTCAAAAAGAAGGCTAAAAAGTTAATTGGTAAAGCAGCTCTAAATGACTTTGCTGATTCCAGCAAGCTGCCAAAGGCGGCAGCTGGTATCAACATGGCGCCTACTCCTTCTCCCACTCCTTCTCCTTCTTCTTCTTCTCCGTCGGCCATTAATGGAGCAACGTCACTTCCACCTACTCCCTCGGTGGGACCGGAAGTCACTGCCCCAGCAGCTGATTTATCTCAGGATCTGTCAGCTTCCATTAAGGTGGCTGTAAATTCAAACACAGCTCCAGTTAAGGTGGCTTCTTTAAAGACTAGAGGTGCAAAGACCAAAGATGGAGAAGAAGAGGTGGAGACTGATCCTGGTGAGGGGCCCTCTACTCTAAAAGATCCTGCTGAGGAGGAAGAGAAGGTTTGTTTTAAAGATCTAGCTAACCTAGTGAGATTGAAGCAGGATACAGATGAAGCTAGGAAAGCAGCTGGCAAAGGTGGTTCTCAGCTTAAAGAGATCCTTAGGAGAATGACAGCAGGATTATATGGGCAAAGAATTCAGGGAGACGAAGGTGAAGATGATATTTTGGAGTGTTCTTCACCCCGCGAGGAATTGCGTGATGTCCGTAAAGATTTCACCAGGGCAGATAAGGAACCAGTTCTAGCTTGGCTTAGTAGGTGTTATGATACAGGTGCTCTGGCTCTAACAGTTGGAGACAAGTCAGCAGCTCAGTTAGGAACTCTCTCGAGGGATAATGGAATAGATAGACATCTAGGAAGAGCTCTCGCTAAGGTTAATCTGTGGATAAGCCTTTTAATGGCGGTTGTCCTGAGATACCCTTCCCGAGATGATCTTCCATGGAATCCTAAACCCTGGACTACCATAGATGAGGGAATTAAGCGCTTGAGAGAATTTGCTGTTAGAGAGCTACTCTATGGTGAACATGAAACTCTGAATCCTGATGACATTCCTGTGGGTATTGGTCTTGCTAAAAAGATCATCAAACTTGCTCCTTCCAATTATGCAAACATTCTGGCAAGCAGAATTGTGTCAAGAAGTTATGGTGGAGCTTCTCCTACGGTTGGCCAATTCAGTGATCAAATGAGACAACTGGAGGATAGCATGACATGTGGTTCTTTGGTTTCGGCTATTAAAACTATGTCTGGAGATATACAGAATTGCATAAGAGAGTTAAAAGATTAATTTAGAAATTCCATATCCCAATTGGCACAAAGGGATAATTTCAATTCTCCCTCCAGGTGGATACAAGTTTCATCTGTGAGGAATACACGTCCTCCAAGGAGGTCATTCCAAAACAGGTCATTCCAAAACAGGTCGTTCCAAAACAGACCGCCAAGGCAATCACGTAGAACTATTTGGATAACTCTGCGTGATCAGTTTGGTGAGAACATGAACCGCTGGGATGGCCAACCAACTTCTAATCTTTTCAGGAGACTGAGGGAATTGCAAAGTGGCAGAACCCAAGGTAGCAATACCAGAAGGGTAGCTGTTACTTCCACAGTTCCCCAGAACGACTCTTATGGCTCCAACAGTGGCTCCAGTTATAACATGCAAAGTTATAACCCTGCAAACTATGTGCAATGCACATGTGCGCATGTTCCCCATAACTAGGGGTGCCCTGCCTCCCGCCAGGGGGAGGAGAGGGATAACAGAGATAACAGAATCTATTGGGATGTGTACATCCAGTGGCCTGGCACTTCACAATTTCGGAAGTACAGGGCCTTGGTTGACACAGGAGCTCAGTGCACCATAATACCATCAAATTATCAGGGATCAGAGGCTATAACTATTCTGGGAGTCACTGGTGGATCTCAAGAGTTAAGTAAGGTAGAGGTTAATATAAGTTTAACTGGTAAACAATGGAGGAAGCATACAGTTGTGACCGGACCTGACGCACCTTGTATTTTGGGAATTGATTTTCTGAGAGAAGGGCGTTTCAAAGACCCTAGAGGTTACAAATGGGCTTTTGGAGTAGCTTCTATAGAAATTGATGGACAAAAATTGAAGCTGTCTGCTAGACCTGAACTTTCTGATGAATCTGCAGTTGTGGGACAACATAAGATACAGGACATTAAATTGCCGGTTGCTTCTCAGACTGTGCATCACAGACAATACAGAACCAACCGTGACTCTTTGTTGCCCATTCAGAATCTGATTCGTCAGTTGGAGAGTCAGAAAGTCGTCAGCAAAACTCATTCCCCTTTCAACAGTCCAGTGTGGCCTGTGCGGAAGCAGAATGGAGACTGGCGTCTGACAGTAGACTACCGAGCCCTAAATGAAGTGACACCACTTATGAGTGCAGCAGTACCAGACATGATGGAGCTCCAGTATGAGCTGAACTAAAGAGGCCAAATGGTATGCTACCATAGACATTGCTAATGCATTTTTCTCTATTCCCATAGCAGAGGAATGCAGGCCTCAGTTTGCTTTCACCTGGAGAGGAATCCAGTACACTTTCAACAGGCTGCCAATGGGCTGGATCCACAGCTCAAGCATCTGTCATGCAGTGATCCACGATGCTCTGGAGAAAGGCAGTGCTCCAGAACACATTCAGTTCATCGATGATATCATCGTCTGGGGTAAAACTGCTGAGGAAGTCTTCGAGAAAGGTAACAAAATCATTGACATTCTTCTGAATGCAGGTTTTGCCATCAAACGAGACAAGGTGAAAGGACCTACCACAGAAATTCAGTTTCTGGGAGTGCGATGGCAGGATGGACGCCGACACATTCCAGTGGATGTGGTAAACAGAGTCTCTACCATGGCAAGTCCCACAAACAAGCAAGAGACCCTACGTTTCTTGGGGATAGTGGGATTTTGGAGACTGCACATTCCTGGATACAGTCAGATTGTGAAACCTCTGTATGATGTGACTCGAAAGAGAAACCATTTCCACTGGGGACCTGAACAACAAGCAGCCTTTGACCAGATAAAGCAAGAGGTAATTCAAGCAATGGGTCTGGGACCTGTCCGAGAGGGTCCAGACATTAAGATCATTTTGTACACGGCTGCAAGTGACAATGGTCCAACCTGGTGCTTGTGGCAAAAAGCTCCAGGTGAGACACATGGACGACCTCTTGGTTTCTGGAGTCAAGGTTACAGAGGTTCAGAGGCTAATTATACTCCAACAGAGAAAGAAATCTTAGCTGCCTATGAAGGAGTAAAAGCATCTTCTGAAGTGATTGGAACTGAATCACAACTTCTCTTAGCTCCCAGATTACCAGTTTTGAATTGGATGTTCAAAGGCAAAGGCTCCACACCACATCATGCCACAGACTCCACATGGTCTAAGTGGATGGCTCTGATAACACAGAGAGCTCGAATGGGAAATCTTGAATGACCTGGTCTAGTGGAGGTGATCTCAAGTTGGCCTGAAGGTATCAACTGTGCTAAACCTCCAGAGGAGAAAGTAACTCGTGCTGAGGAAGCTCCTCCTTACAATGACCTGTCTGATGATGAAAAGAAATATGCTTTGTTCACAGACGGTTCCTGTCATCTTGTTGGAAACAAGTGAAGGTGGAAGTCTGCAGTGTGGAGTCCAACACGCCGAGTTGCAGAGGCGAAAGATGGAGAAGGAGAATCCAGTCAGTTCGCAGAGGTAAAAGCTGTCCAGCTAGCTCTTGACGTAGCTGAACGTGAGAGATGGCCAAAGCTTTATCTCTACACCGACTCATGGATGGTAGCCAATGCTCTATGGGGTTGGCTAAAGAACTGGAAGAAGAGTGGTTGGCAGAGAAAAGGAAAACCCATTTGGGCAGCCAACCTGTGGCAGGACATTGCTGATCGAATCGAGAGAATTCCAGTGAAAGTGAGACACATCGATGCTCACATTCCTAAGAGCAAAGCTACTGAGGAACAGCAACACAACCATCAGGCAGATCTAGCTGCAAGAGTTTCTCAAGTAGACATGGACTCTAATCTTGATCTCGACTGGAAACATCGAGGTGAGATATTCTTACCTCGGTGGGCTCACGATTCGTCAGGACATCAAGGGAGAGATGCAACATACCAATGGGCTCGTGACAGATCCATAGACATTTCCATGGCTGCTATCACACAAGTCATCCATGACTGTGACATTTGTGCTGCTATTAAGCAGGCAAAACGACTTAAGCCCTTGTGGTATGGTGACAGATGGTCCAAGTACAAGTATGGGGAAGCTTGGCAGATTGACTACATCACTCTACCACGTTCTCGTTCTGGTAAGCAATACGTGCTTACTATGGTAGAGGCAAACACTGGATGGTTGGAGACTTATCCAGTTCCACATGCAACTGCATGCAACACCATTCTTGTCTGGAGAGACAAATCCTGTGGAGACACGGAACTCCAGAGAGGATTGAGTCAGACAACGGAACTCATTTCAAGAACAACCTTGTAAAGAACTGGGCCAAAGAGCACGGTATTGAGTGGATATTCCATATTCCCTACTATGCACCAGCTTCAGGGAAGATTGAACGCTACAACGGTTTGTTGAAGACCACTCTTAAAGCCATGGGGGGTGGATCTTTGAAAAACTGGGAAAAACATTTAGCACAAGCAACCTGGCTGGTAAATAGTAGAGGCTCAGTGAATGGAGCTGGACCTGCACATTCAGATTTGCTACGGAAAGTGGAAGGTGATAGAGTTCCTGTTGTTAAAGAAAAGAATCTGTTAGGTAAAACTGTTTGGGTATTTTCACCCTCAGGAGAGGCTAAACCTGTCCGAGGGGTGGTTTCAGCTGAAGGTCCGGGTCACACTTATTGGGTAATGCAAGAGAATGGTGAAATTCAGTGTATTCCACAAAGAAATTTAACTTTAGCTGAAAGAGGTTAATTTCAAACTGCTGTACAGTCACATCGCGCCCAAAACAAGAATCAACGAGGAATCTATGGTGCACGAACCCTGAGATCCCTGAGAGCCCTGAGTCAACTAAGAGACCCTGAAATTTCCCTGTTTCCCTTTTCTTCGCTTCGTCGGTGAAGAAATGAACTGTTTTCCATTTTTCTCACTTTCTGATTTTCTTGAACTTTTGAATCATCTACATCTGAGCATAACCGGAATGGACTATGAACTTTACTCACGAACTGTAAATATCATTTTAGATTGGATGGACAGTGTGAACAGCCAATAGAATTGTTTAGAAGGGGTGGACTGTGGCCGGTTGACGGTGTCCCTTTAAGAAAGGGAATATGGTGGACGGAAGTTGGTAAACGGAAGGAATAGTCTAAACAATTTCATTGGTTAAGTGGGAGGAAGCACCCTCTGAACTGGGAGATATCCTGGGCACTCCGGGAACTTCTTGGTCAGTCTTGCTTCCGCCTTTCCTTTGGGCAGCAACTCTTTCTCTGCTGGGCTTTCTGCCAAGACTTCGGCCTTGAAACCGACAAGATAGAAGGCCTGTATTGACTCCTTTCCAATTAACACAAAACTGCTTTTAACTTCTTTCTTTCTTCTTTCTCCCTTTTTCTGACCTACTCTGGGGAAAGGGGGGGAGAGAGGGGAGAGCGGAGGTGGGGAATCCCCTCTGCCGAGGGGGGTTACTCTCATTTCTGTGTTACTCTGTTGTATATCTTTGTATATATTGTAGATATTGTAAATTTGTAAATATTCCCCTGCAAAACCCTACACTGCTTTGTAAATATAGCTCCACTGCTTTGCTAATTCAGCTGGTGAGTTTTTTTTTCCCTTTCCCTTCAATTTTTCTTTTCCCTTTTACCTTACAAGGGGGAAGGGAGGAGGCTTCTTGGCTTTACCCTTCCACCCACCACAGGCAGTTACCATTTGCCATTATAAGCCTAAACTGCTTTGGAACCCTGTAAAAAAAACCCTGCAATTTTATTTAGACAACTGAGGTGTTCTACATCACTTTGCACAGTGAATTGTAACACTTGCGTTCCATTCATAGATGCACTGTTCACAAATTGCTACTGAATTGCTCATGAAGTGGTTCCCTGTTTTCTTTTTTCAGCTCATCTTACCTTCTCCCACAAGGTGCAACAATAACACTACAAAACTGCTACGATCTTCCAGCTTCTTCCTCTCACAGCATAACATTGGCCACACAGTCATTTTGTCCTTTCATGATTTTTAGAGAACAAAGTGGTTTCGTGCTAAATACAGTTGTTTGGCCTTGTTTCAGACAGCCTGCTTAATCAGCTAACAGTCTTCAATACCGTGATGACATCATGACAGATTTATAATGAAAGTGCTAGCTAAAGCAAAGCATTATGTGGCTTGTAAATTGGATTGTAATTGTAACCTGTGACGCTTCCTGTTTCTGGTTGCTACTTCCTATTTCTGGTTTGGGATGCTGATATTTTCTGCTTTGCTGGATACTGGCTTGATGTTTGCCTTTTCTGCTTGCTGGCTTCTTTGCTGATTCTGGTGGTTGGCTTGTTTGCTCATTCACATGGTACAAAACATTGTATTATTCCATTAAACTCTCCTTATCTGAACCCACAGGGTTTTTTTGTGTTTCTGTCACTTCTGCTCCCTGTCTCGGTGTGTGTAGGGCCTTACTTTGTTAGAGTAGATTGCCTTAAACCAGTACACTATTGTATATCCCCTTAGCATACATACATTCTTGTCTGCAGAAACAGTCTTAGATTACTTAAAATAGGTGGGCCATTTCTCAAAACAAGGAGAAATATGCTCTTCAGGTTTTGATGAAAATAGCTAATTGGACTAATTTATTGAACATAATTTTTTGACCTTGTCAACTATCAATAATTCCAACTGTCAATTTAATATTTTACTGTGGCCCTTTACTGTGACACAGCTATACAGTAATACATCTTTATTTCACAGTATCACAGTATCACAGTATCACAAAGGTTGGAAGAGACCTCAAAGATCATCGAGTCCAATATGTCTTTCAGTGACATCCCTTCAGAGGTAAGCTTGCCTTTACTGAAAAGGTTGGAAAAAAACCCAATGAAACAAAGGAATAATTCTAGATTTTTTAAATAGTTGATGTAATTTATTTATTTCAGATTTTTCTAAAAATCTAACAGCAATTTTGGATTCTCATGTCACAGAATCACAGGATTTCAAGGGCTGGAAGGAACCTTGAAAGATCATCTAGTCCAATCCCCCTGACAGGGTAGGACCACCTGTACCAGATTACAAAGGAAGGCGCCCAGGCAAGTTTTGAACATCTCCAGAGAGGGAGACTCCACAACCTCCCTAGGCAGCCTGTTTCAGTGCTCTGTCACTCTCACAGTGAAAAAAATTGTCCTCATATTTACATGAAACTTCCTATGCCACAACTTCCACCCTTGTCCTGTCATGAGCACCACTGAGAAGAGCCTGGCTCCATCCTCCTGGAACTCACCCTTTACATATTTATAAACATTGATGAGGTCATCTCTCAGTTTCTTTGTCTCTAAGGTAAGGAGCTCCATCTCCTTCAGTCTCACCTTGTATGCAAGATGTTCCATTCCCTTAATCATCCTTATGGTTCTGTGCTGGAATCTTTCAAATAGCTCACTGTCTTTCTTGAACTGAGGGGCCCAGAACTGGACACAATATTCCAGATGTGGCCTCACCAGTACAGAGTAGAGGAGGAGGAGAACCTTTCTTGACCTACCAGACACATCCCTTCTAATCCACTCCAGAATGGCATTGACCTTCCTGGTCACAAGAGCACATTGCTGGCTCATGGTCATCCTTCCATCCACCAGGATCCCCAGGTCCCTTTTGCCTTCACTGCTCTCCAGCAAGTCCATACCCAACCTATACTACCTGAACAACTACCTGAACAACTACCACAACTACCTGAAGGGGGGTTGTAAACAGGCAGAAGTTGGTCTCTTCTCCCAGGGAGCCAGCATCAGAACAAGAGGACACAGTCTCAGGCTGCGCCAGGGGAAGTTCAGGCTGGAGGTCAGGAGAAAGTTTTACACGGAGAGAGTGATTGCCCATTGGAATGGGCTGCCTGGGGAGGTGGTGGAGTCGCCGTCACTGGAGGTGTTCAGGAGGAGACTTGACAGGGTACTTGGTTACATGGGTTAGTTGATTAGGTGGTGTTGGGTGATAGGTTGGACGTGATGATCTTGAAGGTCTCTTCCAACCTGGTCTATTCTATTCTATTCTATTCTATTCTATTCTATTCTATTCTATTCTATTCTATTCTATTCTATTCTATTCTATTCTATTCTATACTGGTGCATGGAGTTTTTCCTTCCCAGGTGCAAGATTCTACACTTGTCTTTGTTGAACTTCATCAAATTTCTCCCTGACCAGCTCTCCAGCCTGTCCAAGTCTTCCTGTGTTCTGTTATATGCTGCAAAATCACAAAATAGTTTAAAGTCTGAAAATTAGGACTTCATAATTTCATTTTATGCTATTTTATTGCTGTTCTGTTGTTAGTTATTATTCCAAGGTTTATAGAGTTATTGATTATACATTACATACAGCTATGCACATCAAGAAATTATCTTTATTGTTATATTATTCATTCTTTGTCCCTTAATTGGAGGTATTAGAAATTTATAGAATGGTTAAAATACAAGCTGTGCAGTACATTCTTTAGTTTGCATTTATATAGACATACGTATGAATATGTGTGTGCTTATCTGCATAAATATCTCAGAAATGTTTCATAGAGTTTTCATGAAGAACTGCAAATTACACTGGGATCTCTTGATACCTGGAGTCAGACACATGCTGTGAGATGACCAAGGTCTGTGAAGGACACATGATTTCCTCGCTGAAATATTATTAAGTACAACTATACTCTGAAAGGGTAACCAGTTTGCACAGGTGTAGCTGGATAGTCACTTAGATGGTGAATCCTGTTTCCTCATCTCTCAATCTGTCCATGTCTCTTCTTGAAGTACAAGTGACTATGTTAGCAGTTTTTCTGTTTCAGTCTGAAAATTTTCACCTTTTAATTAATAGGAAGGATTGAGTGTATATGGAAAACTTATTGTGCAGTAGGACTATGTCAATTAGTTGCATAAAATATTTTTAACTGATGTTTACATTGCATGTTCTAATTTATCTATCAGCAGTAGAAAGATTTTGCATATGTCAACCCCTTTTAAGTGAAAGCTCAGGTCTTATGGAACATTGCTTCCTAAGAACTAAGATATCAAGGAAGTAAGCTTCAAGACTGATCCTATGAGTTGTACCAAGACATCATGTCCTAAATTCCTTGCAAAATTCATATTGTGCTTTAAAGGGAGAAATAATCCAGAGGCTCTCGTGTGCTCTCTGCACATGGTTTTCCCAGTCTTGCCATCTGTGTGACAGTATGCTGATGCACAGGTGAGCAAATATTAGACAAAGGGATACCAGGCAAGAAAGAATAAATGAGACTTTTTCTGCTCAAGGTCTTGGGTCAAATCAAGTTTTTAATCAATTTTGTCATTCTTGATATAAAGAAAAAAAATAAATTAAAATCCCACTTCATTTCTGTTTGCGCAAAAACCAGCTAAATGTTTCTTTCCAGGGTATGGACTGTGGCACAAAGAAAGTATTTTGCTTTGGTCACCGTCCTTCTTTGTAATATTTTACTAATGGTGTTTCATTTATTTTTTCTATGATGACATGAAAAATTAGAAAGCATCTTTGAAAGATAGTGGCCTTTTCTTGCTCAATTTTTTTGTCATCAGTTCAGTGCTGCTATGAAGAGAGTCCTGCTTTGATCATACTACAAGTAGGTGAAAAGAATGTGGTTTACATTTTTATCATCCTTTTAAAGAGAATATGTTAATTCTTTTGTTATAAAAGAATTATGTTTTCATTCCACTCAAATTGTACTTTAACAAGTAGAAGGTCAAATCAGGACTTGATGTCTTCTATTTATTTTCCTCTTACTACAACTTCTTAAAGTAAACTGATTGGAAACTGCAGCTCGCGGGCGGTTCCGTTTCAGCGGTAAGGTCCATCGGGAACACACCAAGACCAGGAGCCTCGACAAAGCACGAACTGCTCCCTTTTCAACCCGCGGGACCCGCGCGGAATCTTGACACTCAGCTAGGATCGGCTCTCGACATCTCTCCACGTGCTCGGGATCGTTTGGGCTCCCTGAGTGCTGCAGCACTTTAAAAGCCAGCGGCAGCTCATGGCAGCTTCCGTTTCAGCCCGTGTTATCGCTTGGACGTGCGCGCCACCACACTTTTTCACAAACTTTCTCCAGTAGGTTCTGTGGGCAGGGCTAGCCATGGTGGTAACTCGCCACAATAACTCCTTTAAAAAGTCAGTCTCGACTCAGACTGAGGGGAAATATAAGCAGGTAGGTAGGTGTCATAAGCAACAGGTAGGTGTCCAGGCATCTAGCTGTAGACAGTTCTGGAGCCTGGCACTTGAGATGCAGGGTAGTGGAGACAGTTCCTGCATAACTTGTGAGCAGATCGACTGTCTGCTTAGCCTGGTGGCCAGACTGAAGGACTGTAGACGATGGAGATAGGAATCAGTACAGCTGACAGTTGTTGGAGGTCCTAACCCATCAGGGCGAATATGATGTAGTCACCATCGCAGAAACTTGGTGGGACAGCACCCACGATTGGAGTGCTACAATGGGGGGTTACAGGCTCTTTAGGAGAGACAGGCAAGGGAGAAGAGGAGGAGGGGTGGTTCTGTATATTAGAGAGTCACTCTCTGCCACACAACTTGAGGTGGAAGATGAGGTAGTTGAGAGCCTGTGGGTCAAAATCAGAGGACAGCCTAACAAATCTGACATCCTGATTGGAATCTGTTGCAGACCACCCAACCGGGATGAGGCGGCTGATGAAGTATTCTACAAGCAGCTGGAGGCCGTCTCAAGATCATCAGATCTTGTCCTTGTTGGCGACTTCAACCTCCCAGATATCTGCTGGGAACTTAATTCAGCAGGAAGGAGGCAGTCCAGAAGATTCCTGGAGAGAATGGAGGACTGCTTCCTGACACAGCTGTTAAGCGAGCCTACCAGGGGACAGGCTCTGCTTGACCTGCTGTTCTCCAATAGGGAAGGGCTGGTGGGAGACGTGATCGTGGGAGGCTGCCTAGGGTGCAGTGACCACGAGATAGTGAAGTTTTCAATATGCAGGGAGATAGGGAGGACCACCAACAGAACCTTCACCTTGGACTTCCGGCAGGCAAACTTCAGCCTATTTAAGAAACTTATCTGCAAAGTCCTCCTGGAGTTCATGAGGGTTGGACCTACTTCATACGGGAGCTCTTGAGGGCACAGGAATTGGCAGTTCCCACGTGCTGAAAGGCAAGCTGGCGGGGAAGGCGACCGGCCTGGATGAGCAAGCAGCTCCTGGAGGATTTAAGGGGGAGGAAGAGGCTGTATCACCTTTGGAAGGAGGGGAAGGCTTCTCGAAGTATGTTCAAGGAAGCTGTTAGATTATGTAGGAATAAAATTAGGGAGGCAAAGGCCCAGCTGGAACTGAAGCTGGCCACCACAGTCAAAGATAATAAAAAGCATTTTTATCAGTATATTAACAATAAGAAGAAGGGCAGGAAGAACCTGCACTCCCTACTGGACCTGGAGGGGAACATGGTGACCGAAGATGAGGAGAAAGCTGAGGTCCTGAACACCTTCTTTGCCTCAATTTTTAACAGCAAGGCAGGAGGAGTTCAGGACGAGTGGTCTCCTGAGCTGGGCAATGGGGTCGGGGAGAAGTGTAATGCCCCGGAAATCCATGAGGAATTGGTTCGGGACCTGCTGAGCCACTTGGATATTCACAAGTCCGTGGGACCGAGTGGGATCCATCCTAGGGTGTTGAGAGATCTGGTAGATGTGCTAGCTAGGCCACTCTCCATCATTTTCCTCCAGTCCTGGCTCACAGGAGAGGTCCCAGATGACTGGAAACTGGCCAATGTGGTCCCCATCCACAAGAAGGGTCAGATGGAGGAACCTGGAAACTACAGGCATGTCAGCGTGACCTCAGTGCCAGGGAAAGTGATGGAGCAGATTATCCTGGCGGCAATAACTGCGCACCTGAAGGATGGCCAAGGGCTCAGGTCCAGCCAACATGGATTTAGGAAGGGCAGATCCTGCCTCTCCAACCTGATCTCCTTCTATGAGCAGGTGACCCACCTGGTGGATGTGGGGAGGCCGGTGGATGTGGGGAGGCCTGTGGATGTGGTCTACCTGGACTTCAGCAAGGCCTTTGACACCGTCCCCCACAGCAAACTGCTGGCTAAGCTGTCAGCCCGTGGATTGGACCATTACACTCTGTGCTGGGTTAGGAAGTGGCTGGAGGGCTGAGCCCAGAGAGTGGTAGTGAACGGTGCCACATCCAGCTGGCGGCCAGTCACTAGTGGTGTCCCCCAGGGATCAGTGCTGGGCCCTGTCCTCTTCAACATTTTCATCGATGATCTGGATGAGGGGGTAGAGTCAGTCATCAGCAAGTTTGCAGATGACACAAAGTTAGGGGCAGATGTTAGTCAGTTAGAGGGTAGAAAGGCTGTGCAGAGGGACCTCGACTGACTGGACAGGTGGGCAGAGTCCAATGAGATGGCATTCAACAAGTCCAAGTGCCGAGTGCTGCACTTTGGCTACGGCAATCCCATGCAGAGCTACAGGTTGGGGTCAGAGTGGCTGGCGAGCTCCCAAACAGAGAGGGACCTGGGTGTGCTGATCGACAGCCACCTGAATATGAGCCAGCAGTGTGCCCAGGTGGCCAGGAGGGCCAATAGCATCCTGGCCTGCATTAGGAATAGTGTGGCCAGCAGGAGCAGGGAGGTCATAGTGCCCCTGTACTCTGCTTTGGTTAGGCCACACCTTGAGTCCAGTTCTGTGTCCCCTCATTTTAAGAAGGACATCGAAACACTTGAGCGTGTCCAGAGAAGGGCAACAAGGCTGGTGAGAGGCCTTGAGCACAAGCCCTATGAGGAGAGGCTTAGGGAGCTGGGATTGTTTAGCCTGGAGAAGAGGAGGCTCAGGGGTGACCTCATTGCCCTCTACAACTACCTGAAGGGTGGTTGTAGCCAGGAAGGGGTTGGCCTCTTGTCCCAGGCAACCAGCACCAGAACAAGGGGACACAGTCTCAAGCTGCTCCAGGGGAGGTTTAGACTCGACGTGAGGAGGAAGTTCTTCACCGAGCGAGTCATTCGGCATTGGAACGGGGTGCCCAGGGAGGTGGTTGAGTCATCGACCCTGGAGGCGTTCAAAAGGAGATTGGACATGGCACTTGGTGCCATGGTCTAGTCATGGGGTCTGTGTTGATAGGTTGGACTCGATGATCCTCGAGGTCCTTTCCAACCTATGTGATACTGTGATACTGTGATATGATCGAGTATTGTTCCTTTATTGTTCCAGTGTTGCAGGCCGATGGTGCAGGCCTGAGGTGCAGGCCTATGGAGCAGGCCTGTAGTGCAAGTATAGCACAGTAAAGTAAGGAAGAACAGGAGACAGGAAAGGCAGAAGTGCGTAGCGAGGGAACTGCTAGAACTTATATAAACTCAGAGTGCCTTGTTGGCATGGCTTCATTGGTTTCCTATGATGACCACACATTGCACTATTACAGATTATTGGTCCAACTACTAATGACACAACGAGGTTGTTGATGCAGGTGCATGTCCTGTTGTCCCAAGATAACTGTCCATGTTTATAGCTACCAGTGTCTTGTTTTAGTTACATGCTGCAGGCACAGCACTGTTTTGCTACACTGCTAGCTGGCTCTGCGTTTATGATGAGCATGACCTGCCACCATGTCAGGCTCTAGGCCTGCACTGTCAGATTGCTCACACTGCTCGTCACTGACATTGTCACAAAGGACGAGGTTGCTAGACTTAGAGTTGTAAGTGATTGCAGAAGGGTGACGAAACTGAGTAACCAGGCTCTGCAGGCCCCCCCAGCAGAGGCTGGTTATCCAAAAGCAGAGGGGAATGCATGCAGGTTCCTATCAAAAGATGCAAGGTTAAACCTCCTTGACTCCCCTCACCCCCCCACTGCCCTTGGAAAACAAGAACAGGGCATTGGAGGTTGAGGGTGAGGTGATTCTGATACTGGAGGATGCACCATCTGGGGTTTTCCCTGTGGGAAAACAGCCTAAGGTTAAACAGCCTAAGGTTAAACAACCTAAGATTAAACAGCCTAAGGTTAAACAGCCTTCCCCTGGCATCAGGACTTGCTCCCTTAAAAAAAAAGAGGAGGGTAATTGTTATTGGCGATTCCCTCCTGAGGGGAACAGAGGGCCCCATATGTCGGCCAGACCCTACTCACAGGGAGGTTTGTTGCCTTCCAGGAGCTAGGGTTGGAGATGTTACCAGAAGACTGCCTAGTCTGGTGCAGCCCTCTGACTATTATCCCTTGATAGTTATTTAGTTAGGGAATGATGATGTTGCAACCAGAACTCCCAGGGCTATCAAAGATGACTTCAGGGCCCTGGGGGATCTCGTTGAGGGGTCAGGTGCACGAATAATTTTTTCGTCCATACCCTTAGTTGCAGGTGGGAATACCATAAGGAACAGGTCAGCAGCTGCAGTCAACAAGTGGCTCAGAGGCTGGTGCAGGCAAAAGAAATTTGGGATTTTTGATCTTGAAAAACTTTCTACTGCACCAGGTCAGCTGGCAACAGATGGAGTACATCTCTCCCAGAAGAGGGGTAAGACCAAAGTGTACGAGAATGGCGTATCCCTCAAAGGGAAAAAGATTCTAGGAAGGGAATTGGCAGGTCTCATAGATAGGGCTTTAAACTAGTTTCGACTGGGGAAGGGGCTGAAACCAGTCCTCCCAGGCAGGAGTCTGAGGGTGATAAGCTAGAGCCAGAGGTGAAACCAGCAGCCCAGCTGAAGTGTATGTACACTAATGCACGAAGCATGGGTTACAAACAAGAGGAGCTGGAAGCCTTGCTGCAGCAAGAAAGTTATGATGTAGTTGCCATCACAGAGACATGGTGGGATGACTCACATGACTGGATCACTGCAATTGATGGCTACAGGCTCTTCAGGAGAGACAGGCAAGGAAGAAGGTGTTGGAGGGGTGGCTCTGTACATCAGGGAGGCACTAGATGCCATTGAGATGGAGATCAGGGACCATCAGGTTGAGTGACTCTGGGTGAGAATTAGAGGGAAGACCAACTGGGCAGACATCCTGGTTGGAGTCTGTTATAGACCACCCAACCAGGAGGAAGATGTTGATGAAGCATTCTGTAGGCAGCTTAAGGCTCTCTCAAGATCACCTGACCTTGTTCTCATGGGTGACTTCAACCTGCCTGATATCTACTGGGATCTTAACATAGCAGAGAAGAAGCAATCTAGGAGGTTCTTAGAATGCATGGAGGACAACTTCTTATCCCAGGTGCTGCAAGAGCCTACCAGGGGCAAGGCTATGCTTGACCTCCTCTTCAGCAATAGGGAAGAGCTGGTGGGTGATGTGGTGGTCGGAGGGTGTTTAGGGGCCAGTGACCACGAGATTATTGAATTTTCAGTATTTGGTCAATCTAAGAGGAGTAGCCAGAAGACCTCCACTCTGGACTTCCGGAGGGCAGACTTCAGGCTACTCAAGGAACTAATTCAGAGGGTTCCTTGGGATAAAGCCCTTAAAAACAAAGGGGTCCAGGAGAGCTGGACCTGCTTCAAGGAAGAATTGTTGAAGGGTCAGGGACAGGCTGTGTCAATGTGCCGGAAGATGAGCCACCAGGGCAGACGGCCAGCCTGGATGGTTAATGAACTTTTAATAGAACTAATGGAAAAAAAGAGGGTGTATCACCTTTGGAAGAGAGGTGAGGCAAACCATGGAATGTTTAAGGATGTTTCCAGGTTTTGTAGGAAGAAAATTAGGGAGGCAAAAGCACATTTGGAGCTTAGTCTGGCCTCTGCTGTGAAGGACAACAAAAAGTCCTTCTATAAATACATTAATAGCAAGAGGAAGGGCAAGGACAACCTTCACTCCTTGGTGGACATGGAGGGGAACATTGTATCAAAGGATGAGGAAAAGGCAGAGGTACTTAACACCTTCTTTGCCTCAATTTTTACTAGCAGGACAGAATGTCTTCCTGACAGCTGGCCTGCAGAGCTGGCAGAAGGAGCTAGGGAGCAGCATAGTTTTCCTCTGTTCCAGAATGGGGTAGTTGGTGATCTGCTCAGCTGCTTGGATCCCCACAAGTCCATGGGACCAGATGGGATCCATCCTAGGGTGCTAAGAGAGCTGGCAGAGGAGCTGGCCAAGATGCTCTCCATCATTTTTCAGCAGTCCTGGCTCACGGGAGATGTCCCAGAGGACTGGAAGCTGGACAACGTGGTGCCCATCCATAAGAAGGGCCAGAAGGAGGAGCCTGGGAATTATAGGCCTGTCAGCCTGATCTCAGTGCCAGGCAAGATCATGGAACAGGTCATCTTGAGTGCAATCTCACAGCACTTCCAGGATGGCAAAGGGATCAGGTCCAGCCAGCATGAATTTAGTAAGGGCAGGTCCTGCCTGACCAACCTGATCTCCTTCTACGATCAGGTGACCCACCTGGTGGATGTGGGGAGGCCTGTGGATGTAGTCTACCTGGACTTCATCAAGGCCTTTGACACTGTCTCCCATAGCAAACTGCTGGCCAAGCTGTCAGCCCATGGCTTGGATGGGAGCACATTGCGATGGGTTAGGAACTAGCTGGAGGGCCGAGCCCAGAGAGTGGTGGTGAATGGTGCCACATCCAGCTGGCAGCCAGTCAGTAGTGGAGTCCCCCAGGGATCGGTGCTGGGCCCCATGCTCTTTAACATCTTTATTGATGATCTGGATGAGGGCATTGAGTCCATCATCAGTAAATTTGTGGACGACACCAAAGTGGGGGCAGGTTTTGATCTGCTGGAGGGTAGAGGGGCTTTGCAAAGGGACCTTGACAGGCTGGACAGATGGGCAGAATCCAACAGCATGAGATTGAACACATCCAAGTGCCGGGTTCTGCACATCAGCCACAACAACCCTATGCAGTGCTACAGATTAGGGTCAGAGTGGCTGGAGAGCAGCCAGGCAGAAAGGGACTTTGGGGTGCTGGTTGACATCCAGCTGAACATGAGCCAGCAGTGTGCCCAGGCAGCCAAGAGGGCCAATGGTATCCTGGCCTGCAACAAGAACAGTGTGGCCAGCAGGAGCAGGGAGGTCATTATGCCCCTGTACACTGCACTGGTTAGGCCACACCTCGAGTCCTGTGTCCAGTTCTGGGCCCCTCAGTTTAGGAAGGATGTTGACTTGCTGGAACATGTCCAGAGAAGGGCCACAAAGTTGGTGAGGGGCTTGGAACACAAGCCCTAATTAGAGAGACTGAGGGAGCTGAGGCTGCTTAGCCTGGAGAAGAGGAGACTCAGGGGTGACCTTATTCTGCTCTACAACTACCTGAAGGGTGGGTGTAGACAGGCGGAGGTTGGTCTCTTCTCCCAGACAGCCAGTACCAGAACAAGAGGACACAGTCTCAGGCTGCACCAGGGGAGGTTCAGGCTGGAGGTCAGGAGAAAGTTTTACACAGAGAGAGTGATTGCCCACTGGAATGGGCTGCCTGGGGAGGTCGTGGAGTTGCCGTTGCTGGAGATGTTCAGGAGGAGACTTGACAGGGGCTTGGTTGCATGGTTTAGTTAATTAGGTGGTGTTGTATGATAGGTTGGATGCTATGGTCTTGAAGGTCTCTTCCAACCTGGTCTATTCTATTCTATTCTATTCTATTCTATTCTATTCTATTCTATTCTATTCTATTCTATTCTATTCTATTCTAACTGAAAATACAAGTCTCTCTGCAAAGAAACTTAAATCCAGAAACATTAAGCAAATAAAAGCAAAAAGCAAAGTAGGAAACTGGATTTTTTTTGTTAGACAGGGTAAAAAAGATGTTTATGTTACAGAGTAGCCCATTTCTGCACTCTTTAGAGCTCTAAGTTTTGCATTGTTACCAGAAGAAACCAGTCCTAAATATAGCCAAAGTAATAGTGAGTAGGAATAAAGATGTAATAAATACAGAATTAATGAGGTCCTTACCACAAAACTGTAGTCTTTAAAAAGGATGATAACAAATGAGAGGATTTAGGAAAGAGCTACAATAATGATGTTGGGGTCAGGAAAATATCTTCTAATGAAAGACTCAAGAAACTTCAATCCACTTTGCTTACCAAAAACAAAGCTAAAATATAACTTCATTTTAGTCATTACATACCTTCATGCAGAAGAGTTTTATTGGTGTTAGACTATACGCTGATCTTGTAGAGAAAAATAACATGATCTACTTTTCAAAGAAAAATCTAAAAAATAGTCTTTTATAGATATAACTACAAAATTTTTAATAACAATATTCAGTAACCGATCCATAGCTCTTACTGGAATGCAACAGGATTTCATCAGTTGAATTATTTAGATCAAGATTGGGTAAATTCTGCAGAAGATATCCTAAGTACAAAGTATCTATAATGAGATCAATATTGGGGTGGAGAAGAGGAGAAAGAAGGAAAGCAAAGGCTGTTCTAAGCCGAAGGGCCACAAATGGTTAGACTCTTCAGCTCATGTCCTCACTGCTGTCCCAAGATAGAATAGAATAGAATAGAATAGAATAGAATAGAATAGAATAGAATAGACCAGACCAGGTTGGAAGAGACCTTCAAGATCATCATGTCCAACCTATCATCCAACCCACCTAATCAACCAAACCATGCAACCAAGCACCCTATCAAGCCTCCTCCTAAACACCTCCAATGACCGTGACTCCACCACCTCCCTGGGCAGCACATTCCAATGGGCAATCACTCTCTCTGTGTAGAATTTCTTCCTAACATCCAGTCTGAACCTCCCCTGGCGCAGCTTGAGACTGTGTCCTCTTGTTCTGGTGCTGGTTGCCTGGGAGAAGAGACCAGCCCCCGCCTGTCTACAACCTGCCTCCAGGTACTTGCAGACAGCAATAAGGTGTCCCCTGAGCCCCTTCTTCTCCAGGCTAAGCAACCCCAGCTCCCTCAGCCTCTCTTCATAGGGCTTGTGTGGTAACAGGGAAAGAGGTTAAGTACATGAAGCTATCTATGCCCATCATCTTAAGCTCTTTACACAGATTATAAGGACATCCTTTACTTGCATTTCTTGCCCAAAATATCTGTCCTTAAGAGACAAAGACCCTTATCCTACCAGCAGTTACAATTTCTTACAATTTGTGCACTCTTGCTTCTTTCTGTCTCAGTGCTTAGTGTAGGCAAGGTCACAAAAGTTTGTCTTTTCTTTCCTCTGTAATAAACATCTTGCTCTATGAATACAGTTACACAAAGGTTTTTTTTAACTCCTCTGCTGTAGTGCTTTGGTTTCTTTAACCAAAGCCCAAATTGGGTGCCTTCAATTCAAAGTTTGGGGCACGGTGGTTGCTCTTTCTACAAAATCACAAAGCAGGAGATGGTCTGCTGTGGTCAAATGAGGTGGTTGAGAGAGAAGAGAAGGAAAGATCTCCCTAAAAAGCTTCTTGCTTTTCCTGTTCTCTAAATCACTCAATATTCCACATTTAATTGCCATCCTCCTCAATAGAACACTGTTCTACACTGAGCTTTCAAGTTATACTGAGTATGACAGTTTTAGGATGTGCCTTTAAAACAGCTGCAGATTTTGAGCAGAAAACTAGAGAAATACAAATAATTCAGTATTGTGTGTAAAAAGGAAAATAAAAGATTATTTTAAATTAATTTCATTAGCTAGAATGTGTGGGATGGAGGCAGATGTATCCTAACAATCTTACACATTCCATTTCATGCCTTCTCTTCTTCTCTGGTCTGGCTGTTCTGCTGGCGATGATAATGTTTCTGACTTGCAGATAAAGATGCTAACATTCTATGCTTCTTTGAATTAACATTTCTCCTAATGGCTTCTCCTTTCTTCTAATTATAGGGGGAAAGGAGATGCTTTTGGGGAGAGTGGAGTAGTTTCCCTGAGTGTTTTGAGCAGGGGGGTTCCTGTGCTTTTGTTTCTGATTGTAAATACCTTTATAATATTGTCAATACTGTATATTTTGTTCATATTAATAGCGTTCCATTGCAGAGTGTAGTTTTTGCTTTGTAAATACAGCTTCCATTTGCTTCCAATGGATCTGGTTGTGCCTAGTTAATGTAATTGGGAAAATCCAACCCATTACAATGAATTATATCCCCAGGGATCAGTGTTGGGCCCAATCCTGTTCAATATCTTTATTGATGATCTGGACAAGGGGATTGAGTCCATCATCAATAGATTTGCAGATGACACCAATCTGGGGCAGAAGTTGATCTGTTAGAGGGTAGAAGAGCTCTTCAGAGGGTCCATGACAGACTGGAAAGATGGGCAGAGTACAACGATATGAGATGTAACACATCTAATTGCTGGGTTCTACATATTGGCCTCAACAACCCTATGCAGTGCCACAGGCTGGGATCAGGGTGGCTGGAGAGCAGCCAGGTAGAAAGGGACCTGGGGGTACTGGTTGACAGCCAGCTGAATATGAGCCAGCAGTGTGCCCAGGTGGCCAAGAAGGCCAATGGCATCCTGGCCTGCATCAGGAACAGTGTGGACAACAGGAGGAGGGAGGTCATTCTACCCCTGTAAACTGTACTGTGTCCAGTTCTGGGACCCTCATTTTAGGAAGGACGTTGACTTGCTGGAACATGTCCAGAGAAGGGCAACAAAATTGATGAGGGGTTTGGAGCACAAGCCCTGTGAGGACAGGCTGAGGGGGTTATGGTTCCTTAGCCTGGAGAAGGGGAAACTCAGGAGAGACATTATTGCTCCCTACAACAACCTGTAGGGTGTTGTAGACAGGCGAGGGCTGGTCTCTTTTCCCAGGCAACCAGCACCAGAACCTAGTCTCAAGTTGCACCAGGGGAGGTTTAGGCTGGCTGTTAGGAAGAAATTCTTCATAGAGAGAGCTATTGCCCATTGGAATGGGCTGCCTGGGGAGGTGGTGGACTCGCCATCGTCAGAGGTGTTTAGAAGGTGATTTGATGGGGTGCTTGGTTGCAAGGTTTAGTTGATTAGGTGGCGTTGGATGATGGGTTGGACACAATGATCTTGAAGATCTCTTCCAACCTGGTCTGGTCTATTCTATTCTATTCTATTCTATTCTATTCTATTCTATTCTATTCTATTCTATCTAAAGGAGATTTATATGCCTAGCCACAAGTATATAGAGTTTTTTTTTTTTTAAGAGATAAAAAATGTAATTTGTCCTGGGAAGAGTAACATGCAGCAAAAAATGTGTGGAATTCTTTCACAAATTGTATTTGTTTGGCTGAAATGGCATTAATTCTCCTCAATGCATCTTTCTAGTGTTGTGTTTTGCAGTGCTGTAGCTGAGTGTGGATAACACACCAGTGTTTTGGCTAGTGCTGAGACCAGCACTCAGGCTGTACTTTTCCAACATTTCCCCATCCTGAGAGTATGCTGAGGGAACCCAGCCAAGACAGCTGACCCAAGCTGGACAAAGGGATATTCCATACCATATGACTTCAGATCAGATACAAGAATGAATTAAAAGATGGAAAGGGGGGAGATTTGCCCATGGTGTGTGTGTGATGAGTAAGGTTATTAATTTATGAATTTTAAAATATTAAATATGAAAATAATTTTTATTGATATTCAAACATTATTAATAACCATGTATCTATATTTCTGTGCAGATCCTAGTGCACTGCCATGAAATATATCCCATTAATTGGTACAGTAAGAATTAGAAAAAATACAAAAGTTAATTAAAAACCGAGGATGCAAATCTGTTTTGTGTCTGAGATGGTGACTCGACAAGACACTTGCAGCTTTATGCCAAGTATCAGGCACATACAATTAGGGAACCTTTCACAGACTGAAATAAATTTTGATCACCAATTTTGGCTGTGGGCATGGCCGGGGTGCTGCTAAGGCATGGGGATTTTGAACAGAACCAAACCTAGTGTTAAACATGTGAATGCTGGAAAGGTACAGTTTCACTTTCTAAGCTGGTTGCCATGTTACTGCTATCGCTAATCACTGCCAAGGCTGGTTCCAGGGACATGGTTGGGGCCGTGGCTGCTGAAGCTGGCTCCATGGGCAGTCCCTTCTGGACACGTGGGGGCAAGCCTTCTCTTATGGCTGTGGGGCCACAGTGGAGACTTCTGCTGACAGGCAGGTTCCCTGGACAGACTCTGTCTTGAGTGTCTCCCTTGGTCCTATGGTCCTGCAGAATTGGCAGAGTGATGTGGGGGAGCAACTCCTGTCCTGGGGCTGCTGGAGAGCGTGGGGAGGGCAGCATAGAATGGCATGTCTTTTCCCCTGGCTTGGCTTAAAAGCAAGCAAGTGCTGCCAAATTCATCTTTGCAACTGCTTTCCTGTTTCTAAGGCTAAAGGACGTTCCTTTGTAAAGCTGTATGGGGCATTCACAGGCGTTCCCAGCACAGACAGTGCTCTGAATTGCCCCAGATCATCTTTGACTTGGAGGTCTGTGGAGCGGCAGCAGCTCCTCTCTCCTGCAACTGAACGGGGACACACAGGATGTGGCTGAGTGCAGTTCTTACTGTGCGAGTGGGCACACAAAGGCTTTGGCTCTCAGGTCTGCTGCCTCATGGCTATAGAAGATGCTTGGAACTGCCAATGTTCAGGCTAGTTTTTCCCCCAACTGGGTCAAGCTAACCATCGAGGTTCAGTCCCTTTAAGACGCGGCGGCGGCTTCTTGCCACTGGTGGGACTGGGATACGGTGCTAGGTTATAGTGACACAAAGCAAAGGACTCGTCGCAGTCTTATGGGTAAACTGAAGCATGCTGGCACTTCCCAGGTTGCAGATTTCTCTCTGGGATGCAGACACACAAGATTGCACACAAGAGCAGAGCATGTGCAATGGAGCTTAATAGCCAAACCAATAAAGCTCAACAGCAAAAGAGCAACTTGTTTATGATTTGGGGTAATATAATTTATAAGCTGCTCAAGGCTTGGATTTGGCCACTGGTTGATCTTGGTAATGCCTTTAACGAATGGCAGAGCAAGTGGCTAGAATTATGCCCAAACTTGGAATAAGCACAAGCATAGCATAACCATCCCGCAAGGTGGGCACATGATGTAGTTTAAAATAGGCAGGTTGGGTTGTTTATCACAGTCTGGTAGCACTTGGCCCTTTGTTACTCGGCTCTGGGCTGAGCAGCCACTCCAGAAAGGAGTGGGAAGTAGGGATATGAGCAAATCACATTGGGACAAGCTTTTGGCAATATTTGGGGCATAATTCTGGGCATAGGCTCCCTTCATGAGAGTCTGTCCTCCAGAACCTCTACATATAGAGCCCTGCTTCCTGAGACCGACCATGGTCCTGCTGATGGAAAGCAGAGATTAACAACTCTCTGTGCTTTTGCACAGTTTATTACTTGTGTTTGTTATTATTAAATTGGTTCTACCTTATAATTGGCTTTTGTTAAATTTTTCCCTCTTTCCTGTCTATCTAGGAAAGGGAGTGGTAGAGTGGCTTTGGTGGACATTTGGCCCCAGGCAGGACCAAACCACCACAGACTTCTTCAGAAACTCTTTTTCTCTAGACAGAAGTAATTTCCTTTCCAGTTGATGCATATTTCAGGCCTAGTCAAGATCCAGGACATAAGATCAAAGAAGGAAAAATGTAACCAGAGAGAAAAGTTGCTCTGGCTTTTTGAGACTTTTCCCCCCCCACCCACCCCACATTCTATTAAGGAACCATTAACATCTTAGATAACATATGAAGTGTGGGACTGGGCAATTTTGATCTTGCTCTGGTTGCTGGACTCCAGCTGTGTGGCTGCTTTCTTCTAGGGAAAGACCTTGATGTGCCCTCCTCCCTGTTACTTACCTTCATATCTGTGGGAAGAAATAAAGCCATAGAGCTGCTTAGAGTTCTTTTTATAAATGGGTCAAATCCTGTCTTCAGTACTCATGCTTTATTGAGACTTATTGCTGCTCCAGGAATCTATTGTTCTTTGAAATTCTGAATTTCCCATGAAATTAAGTAGAAAAATGTATTAACAAAGTGCTTCAGAACTGTACTTCCGGCTTTTCTTTTTGACAGGGAATTCCTGTTAAAAAGACTGAGAAAAAACAGTAACATATGAAATTATGCAGTTGTTACAGTTTTAAGACTGGGATGTCTAAACCACAGAAAAAAGTCCTCTAAGGGGCTAGACAGTCTGGAAGGTGGACACAGGAAAGCATAATCTTTATTATTTCATTCCCATCATGCTGTGTCTTCCCTATATAAAGGGAGTTCACAGTTTTTTCTACCCTTCTCTCCCTCTCCTTTCTTGCAGTGCAGACTCTTATTCTTGCGATACAGGGGATGTTTGTGACCTTCTGTGGCCTTGGTAAAGCTAATTTTCTGCTATGCAGTTAGGGCTTAGTATGACAGGGAAGCAAGGAGGTATGGAAGGGAAGGGGGGGGATGAAAAAAGGTCTTTTTATTTTGTCTGGTTGGGGGGAAGGTATCTGGAATATATTGGCCTAATGAGGTTTTGGTAAACCCAGGCCAGACAACTGGGCTAAAGCTGTATATGAATTAGTATATTTTGTGTTTCCATATATATTTGTATTTGTGTATTTTGTATTTCTGTATATATATGTATTGGTGTATTTTGTATTTCTGTATATACGTGAAAAGTATTTCTATTTAAATTTTCCAATTCTGTGGAGCATTTTTATTTTGTTCCTTTGGGGAGGAGTAAAATAGCTCTGTCTGGTCAAATCTAGGCAGTAATATGTATTTGCACAAAAAATAGTTTATTATGCCATGAAATACTTCCTGTTACTTTATGTTCATACTTAACCACTTAAGGGTTAAGTAATGGTCAACAGTTAAACCCTTTTTGTATTTCTCTTTCAAATCATGTCTAAGCAATCTATGAAATTTATCCTATAAAACATTTTTCCTCTTTTCATGACCATAGGAGTATACTGTTATATCTGTCTGTCACTGGTAATTGACAACACAAAACAAAACAAAACAAAACAAAACAAAAAACCAAAACAACACCAAAACACCAAAACCCACCACCAAACAACAAAAAAACCCAAACCAAACCCCAACAAAACAACAAAACAAAACTACAACCCCCCCAAACCAACCAACCAACAAAATACCACAAAAAAATAAAAACAACAAAACAAAACACAACCCCCCAAAAACCCCAAAACAACAAAAAGTTTGAATGGAACATGTTGCTGAAGGCAAGAAAATGATTGATTGTGTGGATACAAAACAATTGGAAAGATGTGTGTCCTCGTGTGTATAATAGGCTACGCCAGGAGCTGGAGTTGAGTGCGGTGATGCAAGAAAGAATGAAAATGTGTTCTTTTATCTGAGTTCTTTTTGCAACATTGAAATGGAAAAGTCTCCTGGGAAGTTGTTCTATAATTTAGAAAAAATGCATAATTACAACACACTGTGCTCTACCTTTTATAGATTCTATTCAGATGAAACAAAGGATGTTTGAGCAGCAAAAGTTTTATTATAACACAAGTACTGACGAACATCAGCTGTTACAGGGTAAAAGTTGTGAAGTGTGTCTGTGGAATATTTCTCAGGTACAATGAATATTTTTGGTGAGAGGATAATTTTCTTCCCTTTAAGATTCTTCCTATATGTTACAATAATACAACAAGTGATCACTTACAATTTTTACAAGTTTTTTACACTTCTTATTTTGCTTCATTCCTTGGCTTGTTTTCTTTTTCATAGACAAATATATCTTGTTCCAACTTCATATATAAATATATGAAGTAAATTTAGGAATATATATGGATAAAAATGTCAGTATGTATCACTGTCATTTTATTTGTTTACATATATAGCCTTGGTTTTATATAGAAAAAGATATTCACTTATTCTATCATTAATCAAATAGATTTTTTTTTTCAATTTTATAACTTCACCTAAAACACCATGAGATAAGCAGCCACAAATCAAATCTTCTCAGTCTCAGAAATTATGGAAAAATGTCAGAAATAAACTAAATAACCAATTAAGTAATTAGTTTGTAATTTAAATAATCAGGAAGATGATGCTGGATTGCATAAAAAGAACACCAACCAGCAGGTTGGCAGAGTTGATCTTTCCCATTTACTTTGCTCATGAGACCACCATCTGGATCATTGCATCCAGGTTTGGGGTAGCCTGTATAAGAAGACACGAACATGAGCTGTGCAATGTCATTTTGGCTAGAGAGCTAGTCTTCTTGCACGATTGAAGCTAGGAACACATGCTGGGTCAGCTGACAGAGTACAGAAGCCTCTGTGGTAGCTTGGACAAAATATAGTAGTAAGGTGGAATGTATATATTTCACAGTATCACGATATCACCAAGGTTGGAAGAGACCTCAAAGATCATCAAGTCCAACCTGTCACCACAGACCTCATGACTAGACCATGGCACCAAGTGCCATGTCCAATCCCTTCTTGAACCCCTCCAGGGATGGGGACAGTGACTCCACCACCTCCCTGAACATCAAACGAACAAAAATCTCAAACTTAATCTCACCTATCTGAAGAGATCCAACCATGGTACCAACTCAGCCAAAGGCTATTAAAAAACAGTAGGTACCCAGACAGAGCTGGTGCACAAGCATGCAGGTGTCCAGGTTACTAGCTGCAGAGAGTGTTGGAGCCTGGTGCTTGGAATGGAGGGTGAAGGAGACAACACCTGTGTGAGGTGAGACCAGGTGAATTATCTCCTCCACTCTTTATTGGACCTGGAGGGGAACATTGTAACTAAAGATGAGGAAAAGGATGAGGTACTAAATGCCTTCTTTGCCTCAATTTTCAACAGTAAGGTAGGAGGACCTCAGGATAACTGGCCTACTGAACTGGTAGGTGGGGTCAGGGAGCAGTGTAGTGCTCCTGAAATCCCTGAGGAATTAATTAGGGACTTGCTGAGCCACTTGGATACTCACAAGTCCACAGGACCAGGTGGGATCCATCCTAGGGTGCTGAGAGAGCTGGCAGATGAGCTGGCCAAGCCTATCTCCATCATTTACGAGCAGTCCTGGCTCAGCATAGAGTTCCCAGATGACTGAAAACTGGCCAATGTGATCCCCATGCAGAAGAAGGGCTGGATGAAGGAATCTGGAAACTGCAGGCCTGTCAGCCTGACCTCAGTTCCAGGAAAGATTATAGAGCAGATCATCTTGAAAGCAATCAGAACACACCTGCAGGATGGCCAAGGAATCAGGCCCAGTCAACATGGATTTAGGAAGGGCAGGTCCTGCCTGAACAACCTGATCTCCTTCTATGACCAGGTGACCCACCTGGTGGATATAGGGAAGCCTGTGGATGTAGACTACCTGGACTTCAGCAAGGCCTTTGACACCGCTCCCCACAGCAAACACCTGGCCAAGCTAGCTTGGACAGCAGCATTCTGCTCTGGGTTAGGAACTGGCTGGAGGGCCGATCCCAGAGAGTGGTGGTGAATAAAGCCACATCCCTCTGGAGGCCAGTCACTAGTGGTGTCCTCCAGGGATCAGTGCTGGGCCCCATCCTATTCAGTATCTTTATTGATGATCTGGATGAGGGGATTGAGTCCATCATCAGTAAACTTGAAGATGGCACCAGGTTGGGAGCAGGTGTTGCTCTAATAGAGAGTAGGAGGACACTGCAGAGGGACCTTAACAGGCTGGACAGATAGGCAGAGTCCAATGGCATGAGATTTAACCCATCTAAGTGCCAGGTTCTACACAGGCAGTGCTACATCCTGGAATCAGGGTATCTGGAGAGCGGACAGGGAGAAAGGGACCTGGGTGTACTGGTTGACAGCCAGCTGAATATGAGCCAGCAATGTGTCCAGGTGGCCAAGAAGGCCAATGGTATCCTGGCCTGTATTAGAAATATTATGGCCAGCAGGAGCAAGGAAGCAGTGGTTAGACCACACCTTGAGTACTGTGTCCAGTTCTGGGGGCTTTAGTTTAAGAAAGATGTTGAGTTGCTGGAACGCATCCACAGAAGGGCAACAAAGCTGGTGAGGAGTTTGGAGCACATGAGGAGAGGCTGAGTGAGCTGGGTTTGTTTAGCCTGGAGAAGAGGAGGCTCAGGAGAGACCATATTGCTTTCTACAACTACCTGAAATGTGGTTGTAGCCAGGAAGGGGTTTGTCTCTTCTCCCAGGTAACCAGCACCAGAACAAGAGGACACAGTCTCTAGCTACACCAACAACAGGAGGAGGCTGTGATTACCGTGGCCACGGGGGACAAGAGGCTTTAGAAGGAAGAAAGTGATGGTTGAGATGACAGGGAGTAGGGCGGCTCCTAAGGAGAGACTCCGCAGCATGCCAGGTGCGCTGCCCACCACCCTCCTTCAGCTCCAGGGCCACCAGCAGAGCCAGAAGGATGCGGTGGCCAGGGCCAGGCTCACTCACCACGAATCTGCCCCGTAGGTGGGCAGATCTCAGGGACCGGTCCCGCAGCATATCCCCCACCTGCCCAGCCAAGGGAGCTGCCATCTAGCAAATTTTGGTCATTAACTGCAAATTAACTAGAAAATAAACTTATTACCATCATCCTAAAATTCGTATCTGAAAGTCTGTCTGGTAATGTGAAAAAACAGTTTAACCTCTTCACCCAGCCCCTGCTAATTACACTAAGTCATTCAGTCAGTCAAAGTATTGAATACATGCTTTGAAAGTCTATATTCTTTTTTAACACAAGGGCATAAAGGATGAAAAGGTTGGTGCCATACAGTAGTAAGTATTTGAAAAAAATTTAATGAGGTAGTCTACATAAAAATTACTTTTATCCTTTGAAACAGGCAATATATAAAGTTTAGAGAATAATTGCCAAAGTAATCTTTGCTTCTCATAATGCATTTCTTTAGGTTAATTGATTTAAAATGCAAAATTGACTGGTTCATGAAACTAAAGGACATTCTTAAGAGTGAAAAGATTTTTAGATATGTTTGTGAAAAAGATTAATATCTCACTCAAGGATAGTCTCAAAATTTAATAAAAAGTTAACTGTCTGTCATAGATTGAATTGAATCTGTTGATGATATTCACACCATGCCATAGTCATGCCAGCATCAAAAAGTGAAAGTGCTAACTGGAGCAAAGTGTTATGGGGCTTGATGTTCAAATTGCAAAATGGGAGGCTTCCTGTTCCTGTTGCTGCTTCTGGGTTCCAGCTTCTTAGGTGTGGTCTCTCCTTCCACAGGGATGGCAGCAAGTTGAGTGGGAGTAGAATAGCTGCTGTTTTTTGCTTTCTGTTTTATGCTGCATTTTCCCTGTATTGCACTCTACTTCTTCTGCAAATAGCCTAAGATAAGGTAATCATGCATTGTATTATTAGATTATTAGACATTCATTGAGGCTTTCAAAGGCCTACAGTTTGACCTACCACCTGTGTCTCACCCCTTACCTGCTAATAATTTCACTACCTAAAGGACTAAATTAGATATGGTCCAAGCTGCTGAATACTGAAGAAGTTTGGTGCAGAATGCATACATTTCCAAATTCTATATTCTTTTCATAAGAAACTTGGAAAATTATATAAGACAATGTAACCCCCCTCGCTCCCTACCCCAATAAAAAGTGAAGGGAAGAATAACACAGAACTCAGGGTTGAGATAAGGAGATAAAAGTTTAATATAACATGAGATATCATGAGCACTATGCATAATTGCCATAGCCAATAATCTAATTAATCTAATAATACAATACATGATTACCTTAGCTTAGCTTGAAAGCTGATTATTAATAAGAAAAATAGAGAATAATTTATTACATGTTATATTTGTGACTCTTTCCTCTCTCTAATCAAGATTCTTCATTTAATTGATAACTTTCTACTTTAAAACATGTACACTGTGACCGTTTGAGGCCGTCCCTTTAAGAAAGGGGACATTGTGGCTGAATGTTTATAAACAAAGATGGATCTAAACTAATTTCATTGGTAGATTGGGAGAAAGCACCTTTTGAACTGGGAGTACAGCAGTTTTCTGGTCAGTCCTGCGCTTTCCTTCTTCCCCTTTGCAGCTCGCAGCTTTCTGGGCTTTCAGCCAGACTTGACCTTGAAGCTGATAAAAAGCGTGAGGCCTCTCCTAACAAATTCTGCTTAAATTAACAGTTTCTCTTTTTCTCTCTTTCTAACCCTCTCTGGGGAAAAGGGGAGAGAAGGGGGATACAGGGGTGGGGAGCCCTCCTCATCAGAGGAGGAAAATCTCATTTCTGTGTCAATCTGTTGTATATTTCTGTATATATTGTAAATACTGTAAATTCTGTATATATTTCCCTGCATTCCCTAAACTGCTTTTGTAAATACAGCACACACTCCTTTGCTAATCTGGCTCTGCATTTTTTTTTTCTTTTCCCTTCAATTTTCTTCCCTTTACTTACAGGGGGGGGAGAAGGCCCAGCCTTTCCTCCAACCCCTCCAACCCTACGACATACACTTTTGGAATTTACACTGAAAATCGTCTCTTATTGTTATTATTTTCTGTCTGTGAAAAGAGTAGTATCTCTCTTTTATAAAACAGCAGGTTATTACATGTTTCTTGCTGGGAATATTATACCTGAAATACTAAATTTAACCTGCTAATTAGATATTGAAATCCTATGAGATTACCATGAGGCAACAGGAGGTGGAAGGTAAACACATGCCATAGGCTACAGTTGAAAATGTCAAAGATATGAGTCTGAATTACTAGTCACATAAAGATATTTCATCTCAGAGGAAAATAACACCTGAATTGATATCTTTTTTTCATAAAGGCAAAGTCATCTCTGTGTAAGAGTGCTTTATTTGGGCTTTTGGCCTAGAGGTGATTTTCATTTTGTAGTCCTGAAAACCTTAAGAGGTAACTCTTGATTTAATGTCATAATTTTAAACATCTGCCCTCTTCTTAACTCAAGCTAATCCTGACTGTCCACCTTCTAAGACTACATCGAAACTGGTAAGGAACCACTGTCGTGTATAATTAATTTTTTCTTTACCTGAGCTCTAGTGTAACAGTTTGTCTGTAGTGGTGGACAACTTCTGGATCCTTCCACTGTATTTTCTCCAAATCTATGATTCTACTGCATCATGTTTTTGGGTATGGTTGAGGTTAAATAGGGCTATGAGTCAAAGGTATAATATATAATTTAATTCATGTCATCTGGGAATACATGTAAATATCAAGTAAGATCCCATTGACTGAAATACCTGTACTGTCAATCACTCCTTCTTCAGTCAGAAACAATACATCTTGGATTCACAAGGTGTTGGACAGAAATTATTTTGTAGATGTTCAACACATTTTGAGAAGAAAGTTTACTGAATTTCTATGGTAGAGAATGGTCTGATTTCTGAAGTAAATAAGAAATTCAGAAACAACTGTGAAGTTTTCAGCAGCAAAAAAATCACAGAATCACCAAGGTTGGAAGAGACCTCAAGGATAATCAAGTCCAACCTGTCACAACAGACCTCATGTCTAAACCATGGCACCAAGTGCCATGTCCAATCCCCTCTTGAACACTGCCAGGGATGGTGACTCCACCACCTCCATGGGCAACGTATTCCAATGGCTAACGACTCTCTCAGTGAAGAATGTTCTCCTCACCTTGAGCCTAAACTTCCCCTGGCACAGCTTGAGACTGTGCTCTCTTGTTCTGGTGCTGGTTGCCTGGGAGAAGAGACCAACCCCCTCCTGGCTACAACCACCCTTCAGGTAGTTGCAGAGAGCAATAAGGTCTCCCCTGAGCCTTCTCTTCTCCAGGCTAAACAACCCCAGATCCCTCAGCCTCTCATCATAGGGCTTGTGCTGAAGGCCTCTCACCAGCCTCATTGCCCTTCTCTGGACATGTTCAAGTGTCTCGATGTCCTTCTTAAACTGAAGGGCCCAGAACTGGACACAGTACTCAAGGTGTGGCCTAACCAGTGCCCAGTATAGGGGCACAATGACTTCCCTGCTCCTGCCTGCCACACTACTCTTGACACAGGCCAGGATGCCACTGGCCTTCTTGGCCACCTGGGCACACTGCTGGCTCATGTTCAGCCAGCTGTCAGTCAGCACCCCCAGGTCCCTCTCTGTTTACGAGCTCGCCAGCCACTCCGACCCCAGCCTATAGCTCTGCATGGGATTGCCGTAGCCAAAGTGCAGCACCCAGCACTTGGACTTGTTGAATGCCATCCCATTGGACTCTGCCCATCTGTCCAGTCGGTCGAGGTCCCTCTGCACAGCCTTTCTACCCTCTAACTGACTAACATCTGCCCCTAACTTGGTGCCATCTGCAAACTTGCTGATGACTGACTCTACCCCCTCATCCAGATCATTGATGAAGATGTTGAAGAGGACGGGGCCCAGCACTGATCCCTGGGGGACACCACTAGTGACTGGCCGCCAGCTGGATGTGGCACCGTTCACTACCACTCTCTGGGCTCGGCCCTCCAGCCACTTCCTAACCCAGCACAGAGTGTAATGGTCCAATCCACGGGTTGACAGCTTAGCCAGCAGTTTGCTGTGGGGGACGGTGTCAAAGGCCTTGCTGAAGTCTAGGTAGACCACATCCACAGGCCTCCCCACATCCACCAGGCGGGTCACCTGCTCATAGAAGGAGATCAGTTGTTCAGGCAGGACCTGCCCTTCCTAAATCCATGTTGGCTGGACCTGAGCCCTTGGCCATCCTTCAGGTGCGCAGTTATTGCCGCCAGGATAATCTGCTCCATCACTTTCCCTGGCACTGAGGTCACGCTGACATGCCTGTAGTTTCCAGGTTCCTCCATCTGACCCTTCTTGTGGATGGTGACCACATTGGCCAGTTTCCAGTCATCTGGGACCTCTCCTGTGAGCCAGGACTGGAGGAAAATGATGGAGAGTGGCCTAGCTAGCACATCTACCAGCTCTCTCAGCACCCTAGGATGGATCCCATCCAGTCCCATGGACTTGTGAGTATCCAAGTGGCTCAGCAGGTCCTGAACTAATTCCTCATGGATTTCCAGGACATTACACTGCTCCCTGACCCCATCGCCCAGCTGAGGAGGCCACTCGTCCTGAACTCCTCCTGCCTTGCTGTTAAAAATTGAGGCAAAGAAGGTGTTCAGGACCTCAGCCTTTTTCTCATCTTCGGAATATTATGGGGCTTGAAGTTCAGATTGCAACATGGGAGGTTATCTGTTCTGGTTGCTGCTTCTGGATTCTCTGTGTTTGTCTTTTCTGCTGGGATAGCAGCCAGACAAGGAGGGATCTGGCTTGAGCTTTTGGCTTGCTGCATTGTGCTGTGCTTTTTCTGCAAATAGGCTGAGGTAATTATACATTTTGTAGTATTTATTTTCTGATTTTGATCAGTAAACCCTATTCTTCTCTTGCTTTTCTTTTGTCTCAATCCCAAGTTTTCATGTGTTACTTTTCCCTCACTTCTGCTTTGGGAAAACAGACAGGTTAAGCCACTGGTTCAGTTTGACACATTTTGATCTGATTCAAATCATTACAGTGTTATAAATATTAGGTACATATTTTATGGAAATAATATTTGGAAGGAATGTAATTTCTAGTTTTTATAAGTATGCAGAAATAAACTATTTGTGTACTGTGGAAACCCAAAAAGGGAATAATAATGGAATGTGTAGAGAGCCTTCATGTCTGTGAGGGCCTGGAGGTGATAAGGGATGTTGTACCTCCAACTATGTGAGAAAAGGATGGGAGGAGAACTGGGGAGAAAGGCACCTGTTTAAATAAAGATAAATCAGTAGGCCTAATGAGGCAGGCTGTGGGAAAGTGGAATTGTAATGTTCATGTAGGTCTTAATGAAGAGCCACTGGCTTCACAGGTCTGGGCCATTTCACCCACCCTGTGGCAGTGGGCACCTCCTCGCAGCTGGTCTTCAGTTGCATTTCTGCCCTCTGTGTTGAGACTGGCAGGTCTGGGGTCAACATATTGCTTGATACACTCTGAAGAACCCACATGTACTAGACAGCTTTACCGTAGAAAATGTATTTTCGTGATACTTCAGTTCAGGTAAAACAACTGCGATATGACAAGCTTCTTGAGTTTGCTATAAAAATATTTATCCGTGCTTCAATGTGTTAAATAATTCTGTGTTTGTTTATAGAATCTGAAACTTATGAGGAAAATATTAAATTCATAAACAAGTACGCAAATCAACTCAAGTTACTTGTATTCTAACCATGTAAGTGAAGCTTTTTAACATATATTTTCCAATAAAAGGCTCAGTCTTTCTTTCTTTCTCTGGGGTTTTTGTTAGTTTGTATTTTTGTTTGTTTGTTTTTGTTTCATTGTTGTTGCTTTTATGACTGTGTAAGGTTGCGTTTAACCACTGTAATTTCTAGGGAATAAGAACATTAAAAACTGACTGGGTGACCAGGCACAGAGAGTGGTTGTGAATGGTGTGGCATTCAGCTGTTGTCAGGTGATCAGTGGTGTCCCCTAGGGAGCAGCACTGGTCCCATTCTATTCAAGATCTTTATTGATGACTCAGATGAGGGGATTGAGTCTGCCATTAGTAAATTTATAGATAGAATAGAATAGAATAGAATAGAATAGAATAGAATAGAATAGAATAGACCAGGTTGGAAGAGACCTTCAAGATCATCACGTCCAACCTATCATACAACACCACCTAATTAACTAACCCATCCAACCAAGCACCCTGTCAAGTCTCCTCCTGAACACCTCCAGTGACGGCGACTCCACCACCTCCCCAGGCAGTCCATTCCAATGGGCAATCACTCTCTCTGTGTAAAACTTCCTCCTGACCTCCAGCCTGAACTTCCCCTGGTGCAGCCTGAGACTGTGTCCTCTTGTTCTGATGCTGGTTGCCTGGGAGAAGAGACCAACCTCTGCCTGTTTACAACCCTCCTTCAGGAAGTTGTAGAGAGCAATAAGGTCACCCCTGAGTCTCGTCCTCTCCAGGCTAAGCAGCCCCAGCTCCCTCAGCCTCTCCTCATAGGGCTTGTGTTCCAAGCCCCTCACTAACTTCATTGCCCTTCTCTGGACTCGTTCCAGCAAGTCAACATCCTTCCTAAACTGAGGGGCCCAGAACTGAACACAGGACTCGAGGTGTGGCCTAACCAGTGCAGTGTACAGGGGCAGAATGACCTCCCTGCTCCTGCTGGCCACACTGTTCTTAATGCAGGCCAGGATGCCATTGGCCCTCTTGGCTGCCTGGGCACACTGCAGGCTCATGTTCATCTTACCATCAACCAGCACCCCCAGGTCCCTCTCTGCCTAATCTAGCAATCTTGTCCTTCAGTCCGGCCACCAGGCTAAGCAGACAGTCGATCTACTCACACCTAAAGCAGGAGCCATCCCCTCTACCCTGCATCTCAAGTGCCAGGCTCCAGCACTGTCTGCAGCTAGATGCCTGGACACCTACCTCTTGCTTATGACACCTACCTATCTGCTTATATTCCCCCTCAGTCTGAGTCGAGACTGACTTTTTAAAGGAGTTATTGTGGCGAGTTACCACCATGGCTAGCCCTGCCCACGGGACCTACTGGGGAAAGTTTTTTTTTTTTTAAAAATGGTGGCGGCGCGCACGTCCGAGCGAGAAGCCGGGCTGAAACAGAAGCTGCCGCGAGCTGCCGCGGTCTTTGCAACTGCCGCGGCACGCAGGGACCCGAACGATCCCGAACACGTGGAGAATCGGTGAGAGCCGACTCCTGCCGACCGCAGAGACGCTGTGCAGGTCCTTCAGGTCAAAAACAGCAGCAGTCTGTGCTTTTCCGAGGCTTCTGGTCTCGATGTGTGTCCCCGATGATGACAGCAGACTGTGGGGGAGTGTTGACCTCCTGGAAGATATGAAGATAGGATGGCAAGAGAGCTGCTCGAGACCATCACCAGGACTGGCATGCTCTATTTTGGTTTATTTTTGGGGCTTTTTGGGGTGGAAGGACCTTGGCAGACAGCAAGGACAGGGTCATGTTCTTGCATGCCTGCTCAGGAGGGTGATGTCAGCTGCAGGAAATTTAAATGAGGGAGAGCAAAGCTGCACGACCAACATTTCACAAGCGAGCTGCCTTCTGGCTGGATTGCACCTAGCAGCACATGCCAGATTAGCTGACAGAAAGCAGAAGCCTGTGTGGTAGCTTGGGCAAAGTAGTAAGGTGGAATATATATATATATATATAAACAAACAATAAAAATCCCCAAACTTAATTTCACCTCTCTGAGGAGATCCAGCCATGGTAACGATTCAACTAAAAACTACTAGAAAAATGGTAGGTACCCAGACACAGCCAGCTCACAAGCATGCAGGTGTCCAGGCTGCTAGCTGCAGGAAGTGCTGGAACCTGGCACTTGGAATGGAGTGAAGGAGACAACACCTGTGTGAGGTGAGGCCAGCTGAATTATCTCCTCAATCTGGTGGCTGAGCTAAAGGATGAAGTATCAACGCTCAGGACTATAAGGCAATGTGAAAGGGAGTTAGAGATGTGGGGAGCAGGCTTCACAGACCTCCCTTGTTGAGGGAGGAGACCTCGGAAACAGGGGAGTACAGATCCCTGTTAGGAGAAGCATGGGGAATCCATCCCGGCCCTCTTTGCCCCTCTGCTTCCTCCTCCCCCTCCCCCCCCCTTGCCCTGTGCTGATGTGTATTGGGCAGTTGCCACTGGAATGACACTCTGGAAGATGCATAGATAAAGATTGCTCACCAGACTGCAGCTGTCTCTGGAATATGCCACTTGGACTCATACCTAAAAACTGTATAAAAGATCAGAGCAACTACTGGCTCAGGAGAAGAAGACTGGGACAATGCCACAGAGAAGGAAAACACAAGAGAAGGAAAAGACCAGGGCAATGCTGCTCTGAAGAAAAATGGAGAGAATCCCAGGAGAGACAAAAATGACGGAGACCATGGAAGATGCAGATCAAGAGGAACTCTCTCTCTCTGTCCTAAGTTCCACCTGCTACAACTCATGGAGCTAAAGAGGCTGCTCAGAGGACAGCACAGCCAACAAGGACAACATGTCCTCCATGCCAAAGCTGCAGCAGCCTTCCTCCACAGACTCAAACTGTCTTAGGGGGTGTGGGGTGTGGTAATATAATTACTTTCCTCTTCTCTATTTTGTCTCTTTCCCCTTCTGATACCTACTTTATTTGTGTAATAAATAGTCTCACTGTTGATATTTTGGCCTTATTTGTGCCTCTAATTTCATAATCTGGGAATATTCAAAAGAACTGAGTCTCTTTCCATTTCTTGACTGAGACAGAGGTCCTGCAGGTTGAGGGCAGTACAGATGAGACAGCAGAAGAGGAACCATCTTGGGGGATGCCTAAAGCATATCAGTCCACTCCACCCATCAGGACTAGTACCATAAAGAGAACGAAGAGGTTAATTGTTGTCAGTGACTCTCTCCTGAGGAGAACAGAGGGTCCTATATGTCATACTGACACATCCCACAGAGAATTCCGCTGCCTACCTGGGGCCTGGTTAAGGTACATCACCAGGAGACTACCAAAGCTAATCCAGCCCTCGGACTAATACTCCTTGCTAATAATCCAAACTGGGAGCAATGAGATTGACAAGAAGGACACCAGGACAATCAAAAAGGAATTGATGTCCCTTGGATAATTGATTGATAGGGCAAGAGCTTAAGTGGTGTTCTGTTCAGTCTATCAGTGGCAGGGGTGTACACTGAAAGGAGTAGGAGAATCCATGTGTGGAGGTTTGAGCCCTATCAGGGATTTAAGGGCTCAGATGGGGGGACAAGACTGAGAAAACATTCCCTGCTTCCCCCTCCCTCTCCTAGAAAATAAAGGAAAGAAAGGGGGATAAAGGAAAACAAAAGGAGGAGGTAAATCTACTGAGAAATAATTTAGAGTCTGTTTGGAAGTAGAGAGGTAAAAATTTTATCTAAACAAGATATATATATAACAATAAGAGGAAGGGTTCACAAGGGTAAGGAACAAGGTTATATAGGGACAAATATATATATACAAAACCAACAGTCCTTTGAAGATGCAGCAGGGAGAAAAAGACCAAGCCTGACTGTGGGACAGAGAACCAGGAAGCCAGCAGCAACTCTCTTAGTCCTTTTGTCCCTACCAGGCAGAAGTAAAAAGAGAGCAAATGGATGCAGTGTCTTCCTTTTTATAGGCTTGCTGGAAAGGGAGGGGAAGTGGAACAGACTAACTCAGTTTCCCAGGGGGAAAACTCCCTCAGGGAGGCAAGGGTCATTTCATTGGGAGGGCTTTAAACTAGATCTGAAGGGGGTGAGTGATGAAACCAGTCTCTCTGGAGAGGAGAAAGAGGGATGTAAATTAGAGCTAGTTGAGAAATCAGCAGCCCAGCTGAGGTGCGTGTACACCAACACACACAGTATGGGTAACAAACAAGAGGAAATGGAAGTCTTGGGTCATCAGGAAAACTATGATGCAGTTGCCATTACAGAAACGTGGTGGGATGATTCACATGATTGGAGTACTGCATTGGGTGATTACAAGCTCTTTAGGCAAGACAGGTGAGGGAGAAGACGAGGAGGGGTGGCACAGTATCACAGTACCACAGTATCACCAAAGTTGGAACAGACCTCAAAGATCGAGTCCAGCCGGTCACCACAGACTTCATGACTAGACCATGGCACCAAGTGTCATGTTCAATCCCCTCTTGAACACCTCCATGGATGGTGACTCCACCACCTCCCTGGGCAGTCCATTCCAATGACGAATGACTCTCTCTGTGAAGAACTTTCTCCTCACCTCCTGCCTAAACTTCCCCTGGTGCAGCTTGAGACTGTGTATATTAGGGAATCTCTTGATGCCACAGAACTTGAGGTAGAGGATGAAAGGATTGAGTGCCTGTGGGTTAAAATCAGAGGGATGCCTAAAAAACTGACATCCTGGTTGGGTCAGTTATAAAGCACTCAATCAGGATGAGGGGGCAGATGAAATATTCTATAAGCAGCTGGAGGCTGTCTCAAGATCACCAAACTTTATCCATGTGGGCGACTTTAACCTGCCAGACATCTGCTGGGAACTTAACTCAGCAGAGAAAAGGCAGTCCAGAAAGTTCTTAGAATATATGAAGGACAGCTTCTTCATGCAGCAGGATGAGCAATAACAGAACCCTTATCTTGGACTTCCACAGGGCAGACTTCAGCTTCAGACATCACCAATTAAGAACAAAGGAGTCCAGGATGGTTGGACCTACTTCAAACAGGAATTCGTGAAGGCACAGGAACAGACTATGCCTATGTGCAGAAAGATGAGCTGGCAGGGAAGGCGACCAGCCTGGATGGGCAAACAGCTCTTGAAGGATTTAAGGGGAAAAAAGAGGATGTATCACCTTTGGAAAGTTGGGGTAGGTATAAGTTGTGATATATTTGTTAGATCATGTAGGAGAAAAATTAGAAAGGCAAAAACCCAGTTAGAACTCAAGCTGGCCACTTCTGTGAAAGACAATAAAAAGCATTTTTATAAATACAGTAATGCTAAAAAGAGCGGCAAGAGGAACCTCCACTCTTTATTGGACCTGGAGGGGAACATTGTAACTAAAGATGAGGAAAAGGATGAGGTACTAAATGCCTTCTTTGCCTCAATTTTCAACAGTAAGGTAGGAGGACCTCAGGATAGCTGGCCTACTGAACTAGTAGGTGGGGTCAGGGAGCAGTGTAGTGCTCCTGAAATCCCTGAGGAATTAATTAGGGACTTGCTGAGCCACTTGGATACTCACAAGTCCACGGGACCAGGTGGGATCCATCCTAGGGTGCTGAGAGAGCTGGCAGATGAGCTGGCCAAGCCTATCTCCATCATTTACGAGCAGTCCTGGCTCAGCATAGAGTTCCCAGATGACTGAAAACTGGCCAATGTGATCCCCATGCAGAAGAAGGGCTGGATGAAGGAATCTGGAAACTGCAGGCCTGTCAGCCTGACCTCAGTTCCAGGAAAGATTATAGAGCAGATCATCTTGAAAGCAATCAGAACACACCTGCAGGATGGCCAAGGAATCAGGCCCAGTCAACATGGATTTAGGAAGGGCAGGTCCTGCCTGAACAACCTGATCTTCGTCTATGGTCAGGTGACCCATCTGGTGGCTGTGGAGAAGGCTATGGATGTAGACTACCTGGACTTCAGCAAGGCCTTTGACACCATCTTCCACAACAAACTCCTGACCGAGCTGATAGCCTGTGGCTTGGACAGCAGCATTCTGCTCTGGGTTAGGAACTGGCTGGAGGGCCGATCCCAGAGAGTGGTGGTGAATGATGCTACATCCCTCTGGAGGCCAGTCACTAGTGGTGTCCCCCAGGGATCAGTGTGGAGACCAATTGTATTCAATATCTTTATTGATGATCTAGTTGAGGGAATTGGTCCATCATTAGTATGTTTGCAGATGGCACCAAGTTGGGAGCAGATGTTGATCTATTAGAGAGTAGGAGGACACTGCAGAGGGACCTTGACAGGTTGGACAGATGGACAAGAGTCCAACAGGATGGCATTTAACAAGTCCAAGTGCTGGGTGCTGCACTTTGACCACAACAACCCCATGCAAGATACAGGCTTGAGGTGAGGAGAAAGTTCTTCACAGAAAGAGTAATTGGCCATTGGAATGTGTTGCCTAGGGAGATGGTGGAGTCACCATCCCTGGAGGTGTTCAAAAAAGGATTCAAAGTGGCACTTGAAGCCATGATTTAGTTAGTCATGAGGTATTGGGTGATAGGTTGGACTTGATCTCTGAGGTCTTTTCCAACCTTAATGATTCTATGATTCTGTGATTCAGAGACCAAGACAAGATGGATTAATGGGCTGAGGCCAACGCTATGAATTTTAACAAGACCAAGTGCAGCATCCTGCACTTTGGTCACAATAAAACCATGCAGCACTACCATTGGAGATAAATGTCTGGAGAGCAGCCTGGCAGAGAGTGATATGGGTTTGCTGTTTGACATCTGACTGAACATGAGCCAGCTGTGTGCCCAGGTGTCAGGGAAGGCCAATAGCATCTTGTCTTGTGTCAGGAATAGTGTGGCCAGCAGGACTAGGGATGTAATTCTGCCCTAGAATTCAGCACTGGTGAGGTCTCACCTCGAGTACTGTGCACAGTTCTGGTTCCCTCAACTCAAGAGATATTGCAGTGTTGAAGCTGGTCCAGGTGAGAGTGATGAGACTGATGAAGGGACCAGAGAGAAAGTGTCATGAGGAGAGGATGAGGGAGCTGGGGTTGTTTAGCCTGAGGAAGAGGATACACACCTTATGAAACTCTCTGGCAGTTTTAGGCTATGCCTTTAAAATTAAGCTGCATATTTGGAGCAGAAAAGTAGAAATATATGAATAATTCACTATTGGGTGTAAAAAGGAAAACAAAAGATTATTTAAAATTAATTTCATTGGACAGATTGTCTGTTATAGAAGCAGTCATTCTATAAACATCTTGCACATTTGACTTTCATTCCCATTCCTTCTTTTCTTCTCTGGTCTGACTGTTCTGCTGGAAAGATAATGCTTCTGGCTGACCTTGAGATAAGACTAACACTGTTTTCTTCCAGCTTCTCTCTCTGTCTTGATACAGAGTGGTCTGGTAGGTGTGGGTTGTTTGGTTTTTTTTGGGTAGTGGTAGTGGAGCAGTTTCTGTGGGTTTCTGTGCTGTTTTCTGATTGTAAATACCTATATAACATTGTAAATAAGGCATACTTTTTATATATTCATTGCATTACATTGTAGAGTGTAGTTTTTGCTTTGCAAATACAGCTTCCATTTGCTTCCAACTGAGTCAGTTGTGCTTAGTTAATGTAATGGGAAATTTCAACCCATTACACACTCTACAACTACCTGAAGTGAAGTTATAGTAAGCTGGGGGTCGATATCTTCTCCCAGGCATCTTATGACAAGATGAGAGTGTCGCTGTATAGGGATAGGGTGACGGCCCAAGCAATGAAGATCTATGCAAGCAGAGTACAGAGAAAGACAAAAGACTCAATCTATTCCAGCAAGTAACACATATTTGCATGTATGTTGTTAGTATGGATGCGTGTGATTCATTAACAAACTTTTCTCAGGATTCTTACATGTTAGTGATAGCATTGCCATGGTAACCTGTTAAACTAGTCCAGGTGGTCTATCTCTTCTTGCGGTTTCTTGTGACAATGCCAGCGACGAGCAGTGTGAGCAGTCTGGCAGTGCAGGCCTAGAGCCTGACATGGTGGTAGGCCATACTCAGCATAAATGCAGAGCCAGCTAGCAGTGTAGCAAAACAGTGCTGTGCCTGCAGCATGTAACTAAAACAAGACACTGGTAGCTATAAACATGGACAGTTATCTTGGGACAACAGGACATGCACCTGCATCAACAACCTCGTTGTGTCATTAGTAGTTGGACCAATAATCTGTAATAGTGTAATGTGTGGTCACTCAGAGGGAACCAATGGAGCTATGCCAACAGGGCACTCTGAGTTTATGTAAGTTGTAGCAGTTGCCTTGCTATGCACTTCTGCCTTTCCTGTCTCCTGTTTCTTCTACACTTTACTGTGCTATACTTGCACTACAGGCCTGCTCCATAGGCCTGTACCTCAGGCCTGCACCATCGGCCTGCAACACTGGAACAATAAAGGAACAATACTCGATCACATTGATCAGCTGTATTGATTCCCATCTCTGTCGTTCGATAACTGTCGCCCGAACAGGGACACTTGGTTCCTTTGTCAATACCATCCCTTACATACAGCATTCAATACTATTTCAGACCTGACTCACAATATGAAGGTAGAAATGTGGATATTTTGGCATTTGACAATGCTAATGAAGAAACTAAACAGGTTCTCAGCATTTTATCAACAGGTGCCACTCCCTCATGACTGCAGGATCACAACGAATGAAGGCATCGACAAGCAGCAATGTATCTAGCCATGGCCATAGAAGCAGTCTTGAAATCATCGTGCCTCTGAGAAACCTAGGTACCTTAAAGTGTCTGATTGTTGGACAGACTTGAAAGTGTCACAGATCTAATCATTTTACTCGAGATCGTGGCAGAAGCTGCTCCTGCAGCGTGAATATACCTTGCACGACGACACCAAACCAGGGTCCTTGGACCGCTCCCCCCACCTTCCCCTCCCCCTCCTCAGCCCCCTCTGGCAGCGCACAGTGGACCTGACAACAGCCGCATATCAACTTTTGAATCCACAAAGCGTTGTCGAGTTTAACTGGCATGGTCCTTTGGGTCACAGACCCTGTGCTCTGTTAATTGGCAGACGACAGTCTATCTTTAGACAGGGCCTTCTTATAATTCCTGGTTCAATACATTCTGATTATGACTGGGCTATGAAAATTATGCTCTATACCATTGCCTCTCCTGTTAGCACTCTTGTTGGGACAGAAATTGCTCAGCTAATACCGTCTGAGTCCCAAGTGCCTAAAACTTCTAACAGGATCCAAGGGCAAGAAGGCTCGAGTTCCACCGATATACCTAATACCTCATTAGCCCTAGAAATCCAAAAGGGAAAACTGGAACAGATTGTATCTGTCAGACACCCTTGTGGACAAATTATACAATTTTCAATTATTATGGATACTGGAGATGATGTCATCATTATACCTAGTCATAAATGGAATGGTCACTAGTCATTGCTCATGGCAAATTTTGAAGTCATGTGTTTAAAAGGTATCCAAACAACCCGGGTTAGCAAAGAGCCAGTGCAACTAGCTTTTAACTACAGTAAATCAATCACTGTAAGACCACACATGTTAACCCTTCCAGTTGCTCTATTGGGCTGATATGCCTTAAGTCAACTAGGAGCAAAACTTGTTACCGTTCCTTCTTTATAGTGGCTACTAATCAGCAACCAACCCTCAAATTAAAATGGAAAACACGTAATCCAGTATGAGTGGAACAATGGTCGTTCAGACACGATAGGCTGCAAGTTGTTAAGACCCTAATACAGAAACAATAGCAGCTAGGTCACACCTTGCTAGCCACCCACCCTTACTCCCACCCCTGGAAAAGGGAGGATTTTCTAGTACTACTCTTGCCAACCAAAGCTTTGCTCTGATTTAAAGTTACAGTGCTAATTTCTTCATTTCTGATTGCAATGTCCTTAAGAGATTTGTTATTCAAAGTTTTGCTAAGTTTTCCTGGTAAGCATAATGAATGGTAAGCATTTGGTATTTATAGATACCTAGTACATAGTAATTGTAGTAAGGTGTAAGTACTTAGTAATGAGTTCACATTGTAAGATTTCTTTTGGTTCGAACCTTCTTAGTTGTGTGCCATGGCATTTCAAAAGAGCTCCATGTAATATAGTTAAGACTTGTAGTAAATAGGTATTAATTTTAAAAAGTATTCCTTATCTAAGGTAATGTCTTTATATTTCCTTCTTAGACATAGACTAGAAAAAATACAAAAAATGCAAAAAAAAAAATGGTAAACAAAAAGGTAACATGTACAAAGGAAAAAAGTAAACGTGGAAATATATAACAAAAGCACAAAAACTCTGGATACAAAACATAGAGTGCTAAATAACACAATAGTAATAAAAAAGAAGAGCAACAATAAAAACAAAATATTAAAAACAAAGTATGACATATTGAAAAATCATAAGGATTACTAATACAAAATAGCTATTAACAGAAAAAAATAAGAATTGTTAGCAAAAAATAAAAATGAGAATTATCAAGACTACTAGATTAAAACAAACAAAAATTTATGCAAGGAAAAATCAAGAAAATTAGAATGAAAAATTATAATAAAAAAGAATTAATAGAAAAAAAAGGTTAAAAAAATACAAAAGTAAAAATCAAAATTAAAACAGAAAATAGGTTACATAAAACAAACATACAAAATAAAAAATAATTACAATAAAGAATATAAGATAAAAAATAAAAGATTAAACGCTAGACAAAAAGAAAAATAGAAATTATAAAAATAGAAAATGAAAAAATTGATTAGAATAACAAATTAAAGTACAGATTAAAAAATTACAATAAGAAAACAAAATTTAATTAACAAAGAAAAATTAAAATACAAAATAACAAAAATTAATTGAATAAAATATAAATAAAAGTTAGATTAAAATTAACAAACAAAAAAGTTAACGAAAAATAATTAAAAAGTACAGATAAAAAAATAAAATGCAATAAAGAAAAAAAAACATTAAAACAATATAAAAATAATTTAAAAACAAAAATGAAATAGATTTATTGAAAATAGATTTCAAAATATTAAAGAAATGAAGCAAAAAATAATTAAAAATTTAAAAATAGCTCACATTAAAAACAAATGAAAAGCATTCAAAACTAGTTACAAAATCTGTGGAATCATAGACTCGTGGAATGAGTCAAGGTAGGAAAGGACCACAGGGATCATTTGGTTCCAACCACTGCCACGGGCAGGGACATCTCACACTGGATCAGGCAGGCTAGAGCCTCGTCCAGCCTGGTCTTAAACACCTCCAGGCATGGGGCCTTGGCCACCTCCTTGGACAACCCATTCCGGGGCTTCACCACTTTCACCGTGAAGAATTTCTTCTTCACGTCCAGCCTGAATCTTCCCATCCCCAGCCTTGTTCCATTCTCCCTAGTCCTGTCATTTCCTGACATGCTAGGATGTCCCTCCCCCGCATTCTTGTAGGCTGTCTTCAAACACTGGATGGCCACAATCAGGTCACCTCGAGTCTTCTTTTATGCTAACTGCAATCATCGCAACAAACAAAGGCGGAAGAATCAAGACCACGAGGATGCAGCATTTCCCATGCAGTCGAACATCAATCACAATAACTGCTATGATCATCTAGGATCAAACAGTATCACTCAGAAGAATGTACCACAGCATCATGTGAATTAGGACTGAATACTGCGGTTGCTTGATAACTTTGTATTCTCTCTTGTTAACTAAGTGTGCCTCTGAATGTAGACATCCTAGAGGATACAGTTTCATCTTTACATTTTGCTTAGTAGAGATTATTAACAAAAAACAAAAAACAAAAAAAAGAGGGGGTAAAAGAGAGAATACCCCATAGCAAAAAATTAGCTCACGGCAACCCTAGAAAATGTTGTATGCCTAGAAACATCAACTTTGCAATGTGCTGTAACCCTCTCACCACAAGACAGCACAAACACGGCACAACTGTCATGAAAATGACAATCAGCAAACCTGCTTAGCACTGACCTCAACGACGGTCACGATAATCCAAGATGTCAACAGAAAGCATCTAACTTATAACTGAGTGTCGTGACTGCTTAACTGTTATGTGAACATTAAGAGATCAGAATTACTAGGATGAGCAAAAACACATTATTCTGTGTAATTTTATATTGGGCAATGCAATGAAGCTCTTTTTGCTCTTGCTGTTTGCCTGCAAGTTTTCTGTCTGTGAAGCTAGAGCCTGGCCAGATCTACCTTTACAGATTAAAGAAATCTTGCTACCATTAAACAATTCATGATTTTTGACCATCCTAGTGAAAATAAAGATGCACCATAATCCTAAAGCAGATTGCAAGAGACGGTGCTAAGGATTACATTCGTGCCTCAATCTCTGTGTGCAATGCATTCAGGCATAATCAAGTCTTCTCTGTCAATAAGAGTGAAACGTAAAGATCTGAACTATTAAGATCTAAGTTCCTCTTTACAATGTTTGTTATCTTTGACCATGTATTATGCCATCTCTGTACAGCATTGTAACTAGTTCAACTTAAGCTTTGTGCTTTGTGTGGTTACATCAGTCTGTTAGACATGCTGCACTACAGAACTCTTGCTTTTGCTATACAGCTTAGCTTTACCTTGCTTGCTTCTGTGTTTGCAGTAGCATTTGTGTGGGATGAGAAGAACTCCCATGACCAGATTGCTCACAAAAACAGAAAGGGGGACTTGTGGCAATGCCAGTGACGAGCAGTGTGAGCAATCTGGCAGTGCAGGCCTAGAGCCTGACATGGTGGTAGGCCATGTTCAGCATAAATGCAGAGCCAGCTAGCAGTGTAGCAAAACAGTGCTGTGCCTGCAGCATGTAACTAAAACAAGACACTGGTAGCTATAAACATGGACAGTTATCTTGGGACAACAGGACATGCACCTGCATCAACAACCTCGTTGTGTCATTAGTAGTTGGACCAATAATCTGTAATAGTGCAATGTGTGGTCACTCATAGGGAACCAATGGAGCTATGCCAACAGGGCACTCTGAGTTTATATAAGTTGTAGCAGTTGCCTTGCTATGCACTTCTGCCTTTCCTGTCTCCTGTTTCTTCTACGCTTTACTGTGCTATACTTGCACTACAGGCCTGCTCCATAGCCCTGCACCTCAGGCCTGCACCATCGGCCTGCAACACTGGAACAATAAAGGAACAATACTCGATCACATTGGTCAGCCGTATTGATTCCCATCTCTGTCGTCCGATGGTTTCTCATCCTCCAACATTCCGCCCAGGGACTTTCCAGCTTCCCATGGGAACACAGTGATGTTTTCAATACTGAACTTCTCACCAGAGCTCTTCAGAAGATCCACAGATTCACCACAGTCCCTCACAATTCCCCTTTTTTGTTTTTCTGCTACAAATATTGCTTTGATCATCTGCTGCAGTCTAATTTGCAACAGATTAATCAGGCAGGGCAACATCAGTAACATTGCAATCACAATTACCAAAATCTACAACCCTGTTTTAACATTCTAAAGAATCCAGCCAGAGAATCCCCATCCTATAAACAATCCTTTAAACCATCCTTCATTATCAATCTTCAAATGTGTTAGTCCCTATTCCAGTTCTAGAATATGCTTATGTGTAGAGACTGAATGATGTGACAGATTCATACAACACAATCCTTCAAATTCTTGGCAACCATGCCTCTGAGCTAACAAGGAATTTATTGCAGCTCTACTTTGCAAGGAAACATGTCAAACAGAATTCAAACGCCCCAGTCAGGAATGGATTGCCAACATTGTGGGTACTGATGTCATCAGAAACACTCATAGGGAAATGCATTTCTTCTGGTATGACAATTACAGGTGGCACTTCCAGCTTTTTGACCAAATCTCTATCACCCTCTGCAGCACCTTTCTGGCGAACCTGCTGCCAAAATCTCACTTCTGAACGCAATGATACAGACACACGAGAGGGAGGCACAGTCCAGAGAGCAGACATGCTGGAGGACCAACACAACCCTCTGTCTTGGTTCTTGGCAGTCTTTCATGTGGTCACAGTCACACTGTGATTTAAAGCTTCCCTCTCATTCTTGTCCTTGCTATTAGATGGCAGAGAGGGTAATTGCTGTTGTAAAGGCAATTGCTGGTGTGAAGTCTATAGATTATTACGCTGATTACATTCCTCATTTTTTTCACATGTTCTTTCTGCTGCTCTCTCAGAGATTGGAAAACCAGTGGCATCTTAGCAAAGTCTTCGGGACATTTCCAATTCATGCCAGGCAGCAATGCTGAAAGCTGCAACTGAGGAAGGCTCAAAACCTTGCTACTTGCCCCAAAATAATTCATAATTCAAAATCTTTACTTTTTAGACCCCTTTGTTTCAATAATGATTTCCATGTTCCAAGGACTAAGTCCTCATCCTTTGTTAATTCTTGTCCCATTATGTTCCCAGTGGCTCACCTATCTCACCCAGGCAGCGTCAAAGTTCATGTCCAGACCAAAAGGCAGTATGCCTCTGCTCTCAGCTACACTGGGCTCTGTCACCATTGCTGCATTCACACCTGCAGCCCAAATGTCCTGAATCAAATCAAGGCATGTCTCAATTCACTTCTTGGTTCGTGTCGGTGTCACGATTTGTCACTGTACAGGGATAGGGTAATGGCCAAAGCAACAGAGATATATGCAAGCAGAGTACAGAGAAAGAAAAAAGACTTCATTTATTCCAGCAAGTAACATATATTTGTATGTATGTTGTTAATGTGGTGGCATGTGATTGGTTAACAAACTTTTCTCAGGATTCTTATGGATTAGTGATAGCATTGCTATAGTTACTCATTAAGCTAGTCCAAGCTCCTATGTTATCTTTCAATTTCTCATCCTCCAACATTCAGTCCAGGGACTTTCCAGCTTCTCATGGGAACACAGTGATGTTTTCAATACTGAACTCCTCACCAGAGCTCTTCAGAAGGTCCACAGATTCATCACAGTCCCCCACATGAGAGGGCATGGCCTGAAGCTGATCCAGGAAAAGTTCAGGTTGGATGTTAGGAAGTACTTTCTTACAGAAAGGGTAATTAGGCACTGGAATGGACTGTCCAGAGAGGTGGTGGAGTCACCATTCCTGGAGCTGTTTAGGAAAAGATTGAATGGGAAACATAGTGACATGGTCTTCTTAATGTGGTGGTATCACAGTATCACGATATCACCAAGGTTGGAAGAGACCTCAAAGATGATCAAGTCCAACCTGTCACCACAGACCTCATGACTAGACCATGGCACCAAGTGCCATGTCAAATCCCCTCTTGAACACCTCCAGGGATGGTGACTCCACCATCTCCCTGGGCAGTCCATTCCAATGACAAATGACTCTCTCAGTGAAGAACTTTCTCCTCACCTCCAGCCTAAACTTCTCCTGGCACAGCTTGAGGCTGTGTCCCCTTGTTCTGGTGTTGATTGCTAGAGAGAAGAGACCAACCCCTTCCTGGCTAGGCTGGACTTGATAATCTCAGAGGTCTATTCTAGTCTCAACACTTCTGTGATTCTGTGATTTGTCTATGTATGCATCCAAGGATTGCATGAATAGTATAGTGACATCTCAGTTAAGAGAAATATGTGTTCCAGGACAACTCTAGGGGAAAACAGTGTAAAAATAAGTCCAATTAAGTCCCCAGGAAGTGAGTCTACTACTTTGGTAAAGGAACTAGGAAAAAAATTATTCTCGAAGTTGTTTTGTTAAGGGTTTGGAAGTAAAAGTAATTTCAAATAGTAAGCAAAATGGCGTGAACTTATTCCATGAGGATGTTCTTTGGTTTTGTTGAAGCCTTAAAAATATTTTAATCCCTCAAGGAAAAAAAAAATGCAATGTGTGTGTAGAAGATTCTTGCTAGATTAGCACTCAGCAATAAATTATGGAAGGAGCTAGTGTACTGGTATGGAAACTCTTGAAAGTCTTGCATTAAAGACTCTTCTTTCCTCAAACAGTGGAAGATTATTTAGGAATGAATTTTATGGCAACTGCTACATATGGAAATGATGTTCCTTTTTTTTCCTGTCAATTCTGAGAAATTTTTAGAAAATATTTTTAGAAAATATTTTTAATTTTCAGAGTACAAGCTTCTGTATATCTCTGGCATCCAGACTTGAAAGTGATTACTGGTTACAGTACAAGAACTCATTGAATTCCATCCAAGGAGAAGAGATAATGAAGAAAAATTAAGAAAGCAAAACACTTTTTCATCAAGCAAAGCCATAGGAAAGATCGCACATAATAGAGGGAAGCTGGAAACATGGAAAACAGAGTAGAAATAATTATCTCCTGCAATAATTATTTTTTCTGAAAAATGGAGCAGTGGGACAAAAATGCAGATGACCAAGAAATCTAGATCCCACACAATACCAATAAGTGAGATATAAATTATACAAGAAAGGTGATAAAGAAAGAAAGGTTGAAAAAACCCCAAATGGTGATGTGCTGGGTTGAGGCAGCTCCCTTCCCCACCCCTGGCAACAATAAACACTCAGACAAACGGATTGCAAAAGTGATGGAAAGTTTAAATAGAAAGCAGTGAACTTTTACAGAAAAGCAGAAGCACAGTGATAAAGAAAAATCCCAAAGCAGACCCAGAGAGATCCCATCCCTACCTGAGGGTACACCCAAGACCCCCAGGGCTCCTTCTTCCCCCTCCCACTGCTAGGCTAGTCTCAGCTGGCCAGATCTGAGACTGCCCATCCCCTCGTGGCCTTGGGCCTAGCCAGGCCCAAAGCCAGGAGACATCTCCCCAGTTACCGGCTGACGGAGGAGGAAGAAAAGAGATAGTGCTAGACTCCGCACTGGATCTTATAGTGGTGCAAAGGATTGTGGTATGAAATACTACATCATTTCCTGTGTCCACCCCTCTGGGCTGGACCTCTGGACACAGGAAGTAAACACTGCAGGGGGGCACCCAGCTAAAACTGTAACACGCCACCCCTTATTTCATATCATAATCTTTGCACCCAAACATATCATTAAATCAGAAATCTTCTCATGACATGTTCGGCGAAGTCCATATCTTCATCTGGGCGTCCACCCAAACAGTCTCTCATTCAGGCTCTAGTGTCAGTCCATTCCAGTTCTTCTTCCCTCATCTAATGGAACCTCGGCGATGCAGAGTTCACTCTTCTGTGGTGCAAGCTCTTCATGGATCCGTTGGACATCCTGGTCACCTGGAAGGAACCTCACAACTTCTCAACCAACCTTTATTCCCATCTCTATTTACTCAGCGGCATGTTTCCACCCATGGGGCAAGCCAGTCAGAACAATCAGGCTCTAACTGCTTCTCCACCCCTCCAGGAAAACAGCGCGCTGAGCCTTTCACAACCCTGCACGGACCTATCCCAAGCCCAGTGCTGACCGCTTCCAGCCGCGGCCCGAGGCTCTACAGATGCATGTCACGGTACACCGCCTTCCCGCTAGGCGTTCGCGTACCAAAACGTGACAGCATCCAAAACACAACCCTCCCCTGGCGGAGGGAGGGGCTGCACCACAACCTAGTGAGAAGAAGGGAGGTGGAGCCAGGTGCTCGGCGCCATTTTCGGAACTCGTCCGAAAAAGTCGGGGAAGAGACTAGGGCCAGCGCCGCCGCAGCCCGAGCGCACGGCCGTGCTCACCTCCGCCGCCACTCCGAGCGCACGGCCGTGCTCACCGCCGCCGCTCCGAGCGCACGGCTGGTCCCGCCGCCACCCGAGCACACAGCAGGGCTCCGCCCGCCTCTGCCGCCGCGGTACAGAATCAAAATCGCCTCCACCCCTCGGGCATTCAAATGCCTCATCCAGCAAAAGCTGTGAGCACGTCCTCAGGGCCCTTGAGAACAGCCTTCAGCTGGAGTCCCCATTCGCCCATAAGGAGCCGAGCTCGCCCGCTCACCGCAGCTGGCCCTACCCCGCAGCGAGAACGGACCTGACTTTGATCTGCTTGCCGCTGCTCCTCCCCCACTTCACTCCCTGCCGCTTTTACCGCTCCGCAGAGAATAAAGGTGGGGGAAGGCAGGTCCCGCATTCTCAAGCGGTGCCCCCATTCCGATGGTTAAGAACCACCCCTGCTTGAAAATAGCAGGAGGGACTCTGCCACCGGTCACGCACCAGGAGTCCCCCTGCAATCCACAAGAACTTAACACAGTCGCCCCAACAACAACACGAGCCCCCAACTGCCAAAAAACCAAAACGACGCCCAGAACTAAATTTAAACTCTCTTATCTTTTGCAATCCGATCTGCAGAGTAGCCACAATAACCAACTCCTACTCCTGGCTGGCTCCGCCAGAAATGTAAAGGGTTGGGGGCAGATCCTCTGCCCACCTCAACCATCCTCTGCTACCAAGAATGTGCTGGGTTGAGGCAGCTCCCTTCCCCACCCCTGGCAACAATAAACACTCAGACAAACGGATTGCAAAAGTGATGGAAAGTTTAAATAGAAAGCAGTGAACTTTTACAGAAAAGCAGAAGCACAGTGATAAAGAAAAATCCCAAAGCAGACCCAGAGATCCCATCCCTACCTGAGGGTACACCCAAGACCCCCAGGGCTCCTTCTTCCCCCTCCCACTGCTAGGCTAGTCTCAGCTGGCCAGATCTGAGACTGCCCATCCCCTCGTGGCCTTGGGCCTAGCCAGGCCCAAAGCCAGGAGACATCTCCCCAGTTACCGGCTGACAGAGGAGGAAGAAAAGAGATAGTGCTAGACTCTGCACTGGATCTTATAGTGGTGCAAAGGATTGTGGTATGAAATACTACATCATTTCCTGTGTCCACCCCTCTGGGCTGGACCTCTGGACACAGGAAGTAAACACTGCAGGGGGGCACCCAGCTCAAACTGTAACAGGTGACTAAACTACAGGGAGACTAAAGAAGCTCTTCAATAGGAAGAATAGGAAAACCTAAAATGAAGAGAAGAAAGTATAAGAACAAGGAAAGAAGTTGTGTGTGTTTGCTTATTTGGTTGAATGTAACAGGGTAGGAAATCTTAACAACTTAATCACATTGGGGGATGTTGACTGTGATAATGAACGTCAGTTCAGTCTGAGGATGTACAGAGTAGAAAGGGAAGCAGATACATTAACAGCACAAAGTCTGATTGTGAATCACAGCAACATTAGCAATTAAAAAAAAAAAAAAGGTTTATTTCCACAGGAACTTTGAACACAACATGGACTCTGAATGTGCAAATTTCAAAGGTCAGAAAGAAAACATTGAACTGCAAATCTAAGCATATGACAGAAATCATTGCAGGCAAATAACAAAGCACAGTTCAGTGGTTTTCAGTTAAGCTGAAGTTTCTAGCAGAGATTTTTGGCTAGTCTGAGTATAAAACAGTGAAACTCATTGGTAAGCTTGCAGGTTGCTGTCAGGAGAAATGAGGTGTCTTTGCAAAGAGAGAAGATGTCTCCCTGAAGTCAATGACATAATTGTCACATATTCTCCATACAAAACAATTTAACATTGAACTGCTCACAACAGTAAAAAAGGAAGAGAAATGCCTGTATTATTAGAAAATATAATTCTTCCCTTCCTTACGTTTTACTACTAGAATAAAGATTCCTCATTTAATCACTATAGCAACTATGACGTTTTCATGTAATCCTTGGTCCCATCTGCACAGTAATGCAGCAGGAAAAAGGTGTGTGCCCTCTGCTCTTTCAGAACTGCTCAAGATATGGCAAAATTTGTCTCTTAATTGGCCCTGCCTCTTTCCCTTTTGCATTTACTACTGTTCTTCAAACACACAGCTAATAAAGTCTTCTTTCTGATTTCTTTTTTACTCTTTAAAAGGAAATGCTGAAAATAATGTATCCTCTGCAAGCTTTTATTTGAGTCTTACGTTGCATAATGCTGCAGTCTCAGGGAAAAGTACAACAGCTTAGGTTGTCCAACAGCTTGCACCAGATATTTCATTCTCACTTTCTTGATAGCTATAATATGAGCTTCACAATCTTATCAAGAACCATACAAGATACAGAAAATACATTTCTTTGATGTTATTTTCAGCAGGAAGATTCACCCTGCACTTTCCAGGTTGCTTGTCAGTTTGCCAATCGCACTGCTTTTCAGCATAGATTTGCATAGAATTAGAGGGTATAACATGCAATTAACCTATGCAATAACTGCAGCATTTTAAAAAATGTATTGAAAAGTTCAATTGAAAGCATATCAATGTGAGAAACACATGATGCAAGTGTTCTGCGTTTTTGTTGAACTGAAGATCTGCAACATGCTTTGCAATGAAAGAAAACACCTGTTATAAGTGTTCAAAAGCCAAAATATTGTCAGCAAGTGTGCTGAATTTAAATCCCTGGAAAAAGCAAAGGGGAGAAGTACCTATGAATATCAGCTATTTGGCAATCAATCATGAAAGCTTGCTAGTTTAAGAATCAAATCTATTTGCCAATCCTCTTCGCTAGTGGTAATGATCATGTCTTAGTCATTTCATCAAGACTGTTTCTCTGAGGCAGAGCATCAATGCAACTTCTGATGCTTATGTAGGCAATAATTGAGAAGGGTGCAAATTTCAGTGGTGGTAGTTAAAATGAGATTACTATATCCACAATAAACTAACTGAAGAAATATCCTAATTATTTTTATTTCTGTTTTTAGCCATTGAGACCTGAGCACTTTCTAATTTATGCAATAGAATCTCGAGAACTATTCAATTCTGGAAAGGCTACATTAGCAAACTACTTTGTAAAGCTTTTAGCTGTGATAGCCACTGTCCATGATGCAGATGAAACACTCTATGTATCAACAACATTCTATTGGATATCACTCAGTGTTGATCTACTTATGTTTATTTTAGTAATGAATCCTATACTTTCTACTTAGTGTTCTGCCCAAAATGTGAGCACAATGATGGGAACAACAGTTTCTACACCTGAACTTTCCATGCTGCGCTTTCTACTTCCAAATAAAGGGTAATAAAAATGCCCATAACATTGCAATATTACTTCAATATGCTATGCTAAAAACCCTAAAATTGAACATTGCATTAATTATCTATAAAATTTGCCAACTAATGCTGAAAATGCAAGAACATTTTTCAGTCATTTTGTTCACTTCCTAGCATGCTTGCAATTAGATTTTATTTTATACTACTCTACCTCTATTAAAGCAAGTGTATCTTCATTTCTTTGTAACCTTTGTGTGATCACCATTAACTTTTATTCCACAACAAAGTCTATTTGCAACTATTTATATAATTGCCAGAAGGCAATTTTTCTCCCGGGTTGTCTGTAAAATACTGCTTCAGTTGCTTTGACATAGGTTTTCTTGCTATATTTTCTTCTTTATACTCCAGTATTACTGCTTGGGAGTAGTTGATTATGACAGAACAATTTTTGTTCACCAGGATGGTTTTCAATACTATTGAAGGCCCTTTTGAGTGTCCCATGTACTTAATTATGATCTCAATTCTAGCCTTTCTTCCTATGTATGTCTTTGATTTTAATGGTGTTGTAAATGGCTGGTAAAATATGGTTTTGGTGGATGGACCACTCATTAGATAAAGAGCTGGCTATACAACCTTATCCACAGAGTGGCTGTCAATGAGTCCATGTCCAAGTGGAGGCCAGAGATAAGTGGAGTCCCTCAAGGATCAGTACTGGGACTGGTCTTGTTTAATATCTTTGCTGGCGACATGGGCAGTGGCATTAAATGCCAGTTTGCTGATGACACCAAGCTGTGTGATGTGGCTGACACACTGGAGGGAAGGGATGCCATCCAGAGGGAGTGTGAAGGGCTGGAGAGGTGGGCCCATGACAGCCTCATGAGGTTCAACAAGACCAAGTGCAGGGTCCTTGTCTTGGTCCAGAGGGAGAAAGAGACTCAGTTCTTTTTGAACATTCCCGTGTTGTGAAATTAAAGACATAAATGAGGTCAAATATCTAAACCAAGGCTATTAACAGAATGGAGAAAGAGAGAGCAGGGAAGGAATTATATTACCACGAGCCCCCCCACACCCCAAGAGGATTTAGCTGGAAGATGTCTGTGGAAGGGTGCTGCTGCTTTGGCTTGGAGGAGATGTCATCCTTGTTGGCTGGTGGTGTCCTCCCTGGAGGAGGGGAGGGAGAGATCCCAAACTCTCTGAGCAGCCTCCAACATGTGATGTCTTCTGTGAAGATGTCTCTTCTCTTCTCCAGGTGTATAGGGGAAGATTTGCCCTTGCTCAAGTTAGAGAAAGTCATGTTTAATCTTTGACTTGGAAAAGAAAGTCAACATATTGTAACTGAAAAGAAAGACTTGGCAGAATTTGGTTGGATGTGTCAAAATATTGTTTTGCTATTTTAACCTATTGTATACCTCAATTACATGCATGCCAGTAGAAAATAACCAAGCAAAATGTGACACATATGCTTTCTACAAGAGTATATAACCTTGCTGTATAATGTAATAAATGTCTTCTCTTGGTAATGTCTTGGCATGGAAGTTGTGCTTGTAATGCCTTTAGAGTGACCGAACACCAACACCGTATTACTACAAACGGTGACCACACCGGGCACCCTGAACAACTACAGATACCAACTCTGACTTGCACCCAGAGCAACTACAGATCATAACTGTCAACAACTACTTGGCTTCACCTGGCCTGTGGAGACTGTGCTCACCAACATCATTAAATGGTGGCCTCAAAGTTGTTGGTCCCTATGGGACTTGCTAGAGGCTGTTTTCCACTGGGAGGAGTGGCCAGTGGCTGGTGATGTCCCTGCCTTAGTTTAAATATAGGTGCTGAAAGTGTGAACATCCCGACACTGAAAAAAAAAAAAAAGGAAAAAAAAAAAAGACACCTCTGTGAAGAAAGAAGAAACTGAAACAAAAGAGGAACCATGGGCTGCAGGGCAGAGATGAGCAGTTGGGGTAGTTATACGGGGGTTGGTGCCTCTCTTTTTGACAAGCACATAATGGGGAATCAGATGTCAAAAGACAGCGATAGTGGGAATCTTTACTCAGGTCTTGAAAAAAAGATCTATATCATATGCTGAAAAGAAATTTGCTACATTGCTTTCATGGCTTAGAGAAAATGCTTAAGGTTATAATGTGCAAAATCCTTTTGAGGCTTCAACTTGGCAGAGTGGGGGAAGCTTTGATGCTATTGCAAGGGGAGACCAAATTGCAGCCTCTTGCCTTACTATACGGAGATTAGTTAAAGACTCTTTAGAGCAATTAGCAGAGAATCCTAAAGCCACTACAGCAGCAGTTTCCGCCACTTTACCAGAACAAAGCTCTTCTTCGACACCACCCTCCCTCCTTCCCTTCCCACCCCCACTTTCGTTGCCACAACCTCTGCAGACACTTCCATGGGCACTGGCGCAGCTGCGGCAACCCGCTGCCTCCCTGCAGCAGCACCAGTGTGCTGCACCCCCCCAGCAGCAGGCTGCTGCCCTCCCACAGCAGTACCAGTGCGCTGCGCCCCCGCTGCTATCTTCCAACACTTCACCCACTCCTGCAGCTACACGATCACAGCTAATTTGTGAACCTATTGAGACTTGGAGAAGAATTAAACAACAGGAGGAAGAATTAAACAAACAGGAAACAGGAGAAGACTTAATAGCTCTTCCTGTGTTTGTTGATGAATAGGGTGACACTATTTTTGATCCAGTGGCATGGCCACTAGTGAGACAAGAAAGATGGTTACTGAAGGCAGTCTTTCACCTTACAGTCTTATAGAAACCACTTTTGCACTACTCTTAACATCATTCAATATTACTTCGATTATCGGAGTGATATTAACACCAACGCAGTTAGCTGGTTTTGATACAAAGTAGAGTAGCTTATGTCACACAGAAGCAACTGAAAATGTGTGAGGACCACAAGGGGATCCTTTACAGGATGTTACAGATGTACAATTATTAGATTTAGCACCACACGCAGATACACATGTTCAAGTAGGCTGGCACCAAGGTGTTCCTGATTTGAAAAAGCCTGCTTTATCATTCATGTCTATTAAACAAGGTCTGTCAGAAACTTTTCTGCAGTTCACGGATAGATTAAAAGATGCGCTAGACAAAAAAGTTCAGAATTAGCAGCCTAGTGATGCTTTACTCAGTAGGCTTGCTGTTGAGAATGCAAATGCCAAGTGTAAGAAAATGCTAATTCCTCTAAAAGACCTTAAAATTGTAGAAATTATTGAGGCATGTCAAAAAATTAATTCTGCAACAGCAGATCTACAGGCTATGGCCGTTAACATAGCTTCCAGGATGGCTAGTGAATTCACCGTCACTCTTAAACTTTCTCCAACATGTTTTAATTGCAGACAAAAGGGACATTTTAAGCAAAATTGTACTATGAAAACTAAAGCCTGTTAATTCTCTTCTGTTTTAAATGTAAGAAAGGAAATAATTTCTCTCACCAGTGTCACTCTAAACATGATATTTGCAGAAATCCTTTTCCATCTCGGAAGGGAAACAAGCAGCCAAGGAGGGAAGTGCTGGACTAGATCTTGCCACAGCAGATTCAGCTACAATAAGAGATCACAGTGTCCATAAGATGCTGCTAAATGTCTATGGTCCTATAGGTGGAGGGCTTAGTGCCTTGCTCATAGGCCATTCAAGTGCTACCTTAGAAGGACTATTTGTGCTGCCTGGTGTTATTGATTCTGATTTTGTAGGTCAGACACAAGCCTTAGTGTGGACTCCATCCTCTCCTGTCTTTCTTGCTTCAGGAAGCACTATTGCACGACTTGTGCCATTTGAAAATCAAGTGAGTAATGTAGGTGGAAAAAAGACAGAACAGATGGCTTTGGATCTACAGGAAAACCTGAAATATACTGGACTCAGACTGACTTTTAACTAGTAAAAGGCCTTTGTGAACCTGACAACTTCTACTTAAAGATGCAAAACCTTCCAAGGTTCAGATTCGTAGTATGATTGACACAGGAGCAGACTTGACCATTATTTTAGCAAAGGACTGGCCAAGTTCCTGGGCTTCAGTGAAAACTTCAGATGCACTTTGTGGTATTGGAGAAGCAGCAGTGGCACGGCAAAGTGCCATGTGTTGTGAGTCTAGAAGAGCAGACTGCCACCACTTGCTCATATGTCTCCACAGCACCCATAAATCTGTGTGGACGAGATGTTCTATGAAGCTGGAATGTTGCTGTTAGCACCACCTCACCTTATTTATAGGGGTCACTGAATCAAGATTCTCTTCTGCTACAGCACCAAAGATCACTTGGCTTACAGAAACACCGGTGTGGGTAGATCAGTGACCCCTTACTGAGGAAAAGACCCACACTTTAAAAGACTTGGTACAGAAACAACTACAACAGGGACATATTGTACCCTCAACCAGTCCTTGGAACACCCCAGTTTTTGTAATAAAAAAAGAAAAATGGAACCTGGAGAATGATATAAGACCTTTGAAAGATAAATGAAGTTATAGAAAACATGGGACCTTTACAACCAGGATGCCTTCACCTACCAGGACACCTAAGAGCTGGGACACTATAGTCATAGATTTAAAGGATTGTTTTTTCGCTAGTTTTCTTGATCCAGAAGATAGACACAAATTTGCCTTTTCTGTTCTTTCCATCAATCAGTCAGTACCTTTACAGAGATTACAATGGGAAGACTTGCTCCAGGGAATGAAAAACAGTCCATGTATTTGTCAAAAATTCGTAGCTGAATGTCTCTGTGAAATAAGAAAATTGTTTCCAGATTGTTTTTGCTTGCATTACATGGATGATATACTTGTCACATCTTCAGACAAAAATCAGTTACAACAAATAGCTATGCAAACACAAGAAGTTTTACAAAAAAAGAAGGCTTAAAATTGCTTCAGACAAAGTTCAAACAAATCCTCCCAGGAAGTATCTAAGTTGGAAAATTCTAGGTAAAACCATTGAACCACAAAATATTAAGTTAAAAATGAATGTAAAAAACTTGAATGATTTGCAGAAATTGTTAGGAACAATAAAATGGATATGTCCATACTTAGGGATTAATAATACTGAACTTACTCCACTTTTTGATTTGTTGAAGGGTGACAATTCTTTGTTATCACCCTGGCAGTTAACTCCTGAAACAGAGAAAGCCTTTTCCAAAATTGAAAGAGCTTTGACACAAAGGAAATTTCATAGGCGACAAATAGATGATCCTATTCTGTTACGTGTTTTTGTGACTCTTTGCCAAGTTTATGGACTTGTAGGCCACTGGATATCAGCCTTTAATTATCCTAGAATGGATTTTTTTTTTAACCCAATCAATCCTAAAAGACCATTTATACAGAAATTCAAATGATATCAGACGTTATCATGAAAGGCTGAAAAAGAATTTTACAAATTTCAGGACAAGAACTATTCAAAATTTATATCCCCATAACTACAGATTATTTGGATTGGTGTCAGGTAAATAGTTTACTTTTGCAGGTAGCCTTGGAAGGCTATCCAGGAAAAATTGACATACATTTTCCAGCACATAATGAAGTACTGCAAAGATATTTTGTTAGTCTCCAAACCATTGTGTCAGTCAACACCAGTGGAAGGCCCAACAGTGTTTACTGATGGATCTGGAAAATCAGACAAGGTTGTCATAATCTGGCAGGAACATGAAGAGTGGAAACAAGAAATGTTTTCAATTCACGGCTCACCATAAATTGTGGAGCTATATGCTGTGATTCAGGCTTTTTTGAAAAGGGGAAAAGTCTTCTTTAAATGTAATTACTGGCTCAGATTATGTTGCTAATGTGATTCCAAGATTAAAGAAATTCTGGTTTAGGCACATTGCAAATGAACAATTCTTTTTCTTGTTTGATAGTTTGTGGAAACTATTGACATATCAAGAACATCCTTTTTATGTCATGCATGTCAGAAGTCATACAAATCTTCCAGGATTTATTGCAGAAGGAAATATGCTTGCAGATGCATTTATATTTCCGGTGCATCTTTCTCCGACACTTCAGATTTTATCTCAAGCTAGGTTGTCTCGTGATTTTTTTCATCAGAGTGCTAAGGCCCTGAGAAAACAATTTGCCCTCTCATGAACATAGGCAAAACAAATTGTTCCTGCCTGCCCAGACTGCCAAGCTGTAATGGGTTGGGGCAGACCCCCTCCCCACCACGCGCAGATATAACAACTCAGACAAACAGATTGCAAAAGTGATGGAAAGTTTAAATAGAACAGTGAGTGTATGCAGAGAACTAGAAACACAGTGACAAGAGGAAACCCCAAAACAGACCCAGAAAAGATCCCATCCCCACCTGAGGGTGCACCCAAACCCCCAGGGCTCCTCCTTCCCCCCCCCCCACTGCTAGGCTAGTCTCAGCTGGCCAGATCTGAGACTGCCCATCCCCCTGTGGCCTTGGGCCTAACCACAGTATCACAGTATCACAGTATCACTTAGGTTGGAAAGGACCTCGAGGATCATCGAGTCCAACCTATCAACGCAGACCCCATGACTAGACCATGGCACCAAGTGCCACGTCCAATCTCCCCTTGAACGCCTCCAGGGTCGATGACTCAACCACCTCCCTGGGCAACCCGTTCCAATGCCGAATTACTCGCTCGGTGAAGAACTTCCTCCTCACCTCGAGGAGATCTCTCCCCCAGTTACTGGGTGGTGAGGAGGAAGGAAAGAGGAAGTGCCAGACCCCGCCGTGAGACTTATAGTGGTGCAAGGGATCATGGTAGGAAATAACCAAATTTCCTGTGTCCACCCACTGGGCTGGACTTCTGAACACAGGAAACACCCCTGTAGCAGAGGACACCCAGCCCAAACTACGACACAAGCCTCCACCCCCTCCACTTGAACAGGGATCAACCCACTTGGGCTACAAGCTCTACAGTTATGGCAAACAGATGTCATTCACATTGCACAATTTGGTTGATTGAAATATACTAATGTTTCTGTTGATATCTTTTCAGGAGAACTCTGGGCCACTTCTTTTCTTACAGTAGACAAAACATAGGGCATGGCTTTGCTGGCAGTGGTGGAGAGAGGGTTCTTGGACTGCTTCCAGGCTGGATGTTCTTCGTGACAGTTTTTCTCCCACACTCTCTCTCTCTGTCTGAGCTGCTAAGGTTCAGTGTCTTTTATTCAGCTAATCACAGATTCCCCTGGCTCACACACTAGTCACATTAGTGCACATGTGACTACCAGGTGCGCTATGAGTAGGCAGAGCTGACTCATCAGGCAGGTCATTCACAACAATCTCACCTTTTTGTTGGACATTCCAGAGGGTCTTTTCACCATCCCCTCCCTGGGCAGCTGTTGTCTGGGTGAGAAGCAAAGGTCATTTTATCTTTGTTGATTCACACCAAGAGAGGTTTAGACTCTTACAGTCCTGCTTCTGGCTCAGGAAAATGCAAAACACTGATACAGGCTGGGCATTAAGTGGCTTGAGAGCAGCTCTGAAGAAAGTCTTGGGAGTATTGGTGGATGAGAACCTCAATATGAGCTGCTGGTGTAGATTTGCATCCCAGAAAGCCCATCATATCCTGGGCTGCATCAAGAGAAGTGTGCCTTTCTCATGAGACCTAACTTAGAGTACTGCCTCCAGTTGAGGAGGCCTTATTACAAGAATGATATGGACATGCTGGAACACGTCCAGAGAAGGACCACAAGGATAATCAGAGGGTTGAGGCATGTCTTCTATGAGGACAGGCTGAGAGAGTTGGGGTTGTTTCGCCTGGAGAGGAGAAGGCTCCGAGAAGACCTTATTTCACTTGTGTCTTTCTTCCCATAAGATCAGACTCATTTTGTTTCAGAGGCTCATGTACAGCATCTGTATTCTCATCTGCACTTTTCTGTGGTGCTTTCCGCTTCTCTCCACAGCGCTTCACTTGCATCTTTCTTCCCATAAGATCAGACTCGTTTTGCTTATTGTGGCCTGCCAGAATCTTAAGGGGGCATACAAGAAAGCTGGGGAGGGACTTTTAGAGTGTTGGGTAGTGATAGTAATGAAAAGAAAATTCTCATTAACAGAATAACAGAGTTGATAAGAATTTTCTTCTTGTTAGCTGAAATACTGGAATGCAGGGAGGGGGAGAGGAGTTGGCAGACAGCCTTTGCATAGATAAGGAATAACAGGATTTTTCAGTGATTTACTTCTGTTAGTCTTGGACAAGATGATCTTTTGTATAAGATAAAGGACACCTGGATGATATGTATACTTCTGCTACTTTTAGATAGATAACCTTTGTATAGATAGGAAGCATCTGGACTTTTCTGTGAAATATTAACATACCTCTGTCATTATAGACAGATAACTTTTTGTATAAAAGTTTGCCCAAAACTCTCTGAAGGTACACAGGTCGTTTGAAATTATTCTACTTGTGTCAGGCACCAGAATAGAAGCATAATACAAGAAACATAATGAGTCTCTTGTGTATCTTTCTCTAAGTCAGTAGGACTACGGTGAATGGATCCAAGCTGGTGGAGGGTAGATTTAGATTAGACATTAGGAAGAACTTCTTCAACATAAGGGTGGTAAGACACTGGAGCACATTGCTCAAAGAGGTGGTGGAAGCCCCATCCCTGGAAGTTTTTTAGGCAGGCTGGATGTGGCTCTGGGCAACCTGATCTAGTGAAAAGTGTCCCTACACATGGCTGGGAGATTTGAACTAGATAATCCTTGAGGTGCCTTCCAACCCTGACAATTCTACGGTTCCATTACTATATGATTTGAGATATTCAAGGTATACACCAGTCTGAATGTACTGCTGTGTGATGTAAGGTATGCCATACTTGTTCTGTTTCATCCAGCATAGTGTTGTACCTAAGACTTTCCCTCATCACTTAAAGAGTGATGTAGTGTGTAGCCATTCCTTTGTGGACAGAGATATTTCTATATATTCAAAATGCACTGGGAGTCAAATATCTCTTTGTGGGAGTGATGCTTAAAAATGTAGTCTAAAGAATGGATCAAATTGCCTGAAAAAACCCCAGAGATTATGGAAATCTATAAAACCTGCTAATCAAGTGGAAAATTTATGCAGCAGAAGCTTAGAATATGATTTGTAGACCTAAGGTCTTACTGATTCCACCCCCCAACCCCTGTATTTCCTTAAACCTTAAACCTTAACTGCAATAACCATAATATGAAGTTATTTTCACCTACATTTACATAAAGGGGTAATGCACAGTAAGCGGCTTAACCTGCCTGTCTGCCCCTAACAGAGAACTGAGGGAAAGTGCAACACAAACAAACAAACAAGCAAGCAAGCAAACTAACTAACTAACTAACTTACTTCCTGGTTGAGATAAAGTGTTTAGATAAGAGTTTAATATAAAATATTATAATGTAATCATAGCGCACAATTACCTAAGCTTAGCCTACTTGCAGAAAAATCACACTGAAATGCAGGCAACAAAAAAACCTAGAATAAAAGAGAAAACCAAAACATGCATGCTACACACTTCCCACTTGTATCACTCCTATCTCTGCAGAAGAGTCAACACCCTAAACCTTGAACCCAAAACCAGCAACCTGTGGCAATGCCAGCGACGAGCAGTGTGAGCAATCTGGCAGTGCAGGCCTAGAGCCTGACATGGTGGTAGGCCATAAATGCAGAATCAGCTAGCAGTGTAGCAAAACAGTGCTGTGCCTGCAGCATGTAACTAAAACAAGACACTGGTAGCTATAAACATGGACAGTTATCTTGGGACAACAGGACATGCACCTGCATCAACAACCTCGTTGTGTCATTAGTAGTTGGACCAATAATCTGTAATAGTGCAATGTGTGGTCACTCAGAGGGAACCAATGGAGCTATGCCAACAGGGCACTCCGAGCTTATATAAGTTGTAGCAGTTGCCTTGCTACGCACTTCTTCTTCTTCTGCCTTTCCTGTCTCCTGTTTCTTCTACACTTTACCGTGCTATACTTGCACTACAGGCCTACTCCATAGGCCTGCACCTCAGGCCTGCACCATCAGCCTGCAACAGTGGAATAATAAAGGAACAATACTCGATCACATTGGTCAGCCGTATTGATTCCCAATCTCCGTCGTCCTACATCTGGCACCCGAATAAACCTGAACTCATGGACAAGGGATCCTCGGACTACAATACTGCTCGACTCAGCAGAGAGAGGTACGTTCGAGCGATACGGAAAGCCGGTCAGACAGCACTGTCCCGGTGCTGGAAAATTAGCAGCGCGCACTCACAAAGGAAGTGAATCTCACCCTGGCCCGGTGAGCGACCGGGGAGAGGCAAGGGGAAGCACACCACCACAGAAGAGGCTGTGCTAAACGCCTTCCACCCAGCCTCTCTGTGAGAGGTATTACTGGCAATTCTGGGATCGTAAAAGGGCTATTAGCCTGTGCCCAGAGTCATCCCCACGGCAATAAGCTTTTACTTCCGAAGCATGGGACGAAATTGCAGCCCAGCTGTGGGATGAGGTGCTAAGTGCTTAAAAAAGCAGCTTTTCGCTATAGCACCGTGTGAGGGATCGTCACGGACATTGCAATCGAAAAAAGCAGAGCAGGCTACTCCCGATTCAGCTGCTGCGGCGTTTGGTTCTAACCGAGACGAGAAAGGGAGACTCGGAAGGCACACCCCGCCCTCCGGCCCCCCCTCTCTCCTTGCACATCGTGTGCCGCTCTGTCAGCATCCTCCTCAATTTCAATTGCCCGCTACTCCTTCTACACGAATCGCAGCTCTCTATTATCGTCCTTTTGCGTGGAAAAATCTGCTCCTGCCACGTCAATAGCGGCAGAAGCGAATCCTGATCGAATTGATAAGGTGCGCGAAATCAAAATGGAGGTCACTACGCATTAAGAATTAGACAAAGGAGATGCCACCTCCGCCATCTTGGCAAGCACACCGTGTTTATTAACACACCGCCACAGCCGCCTGCGCGCAGCGGAGAAACCCAGAGTTTCTCTCTCTCGCCGGAGAGTGCGAACTCTGCCCTAGAACTCCTGGAGCACTTGCAGGCTCGCGATCACGGCATTTTTGCACCCCCGCCCCCCCGCGAGCCCTGGCCGCCCCGATGGTGGCCCCCACCACCCCGGCAGTGCTCAGCCCGGCAGCGCTCAGCCTGGCAGCCCTCAGCCCGGCAGCGCCCACCTCAACGGCACCCCACACTCTGGCAGTTCTCCTGGCGACGCCTCCTGCGACCCACCATGGTCCCCGCGAGTACCAGCGGCTTCGATCAAGCGGCATCGACCGACGCACCACCGGCAACAGCGGCCCCGATAACAGCCACCCCCACTGCAGCGGCAGGAACGGCCCCAGCGATCCCTTCCTCCCGGCAGTTTCACCGGCTACACCCCCCCAGCCCCCTACATTCCAGTCATTATCAGCAGAGTATAGCCTCAGACGGAGATTTCAATTGAGTCCCGATGGGGCGATTAGGAGGTGGGAGGGACAGGGAACTGTCCCGCTGAGCTGGTGGAAAGGTATTGTGGGAAATGTAGTCACAGATGGAGAAGGTTAACAATGACTATGGTCGTCTGAACTGACTAATGTTCTTTAACAGGAGCTAGACAAGCCATAGCTACCTATGGGCTACAGTCAGGATACACAACTGCTGTAATCAATCAGTTGTTTTCAACACATTTGTTAATCCCTTTTGACACACGTATGTCAGCAAATGGCGTTTATTACGAGGTCTGAGAGCGATCATGGAGGAGATGGGTGCCTTACTACCTGGCCTCCCAACTCCCAGTCCCCACAAATTGGGACCTGATTATTACTCATTTGAAGGATCGTTTTCTTTACAATTTGCTCACACTCGGAGGACTTAACAAAGTCTGCATCTACTGAGTCATTGATTAAGGCAGACTCCACCCACCGATATCAACGGGTAGCCCGAAGGCACTCTCTTCCCACGTAAACAGACTCATTGTGACATAGACTTGTGACATCTATAAGACTATGGATGGTATTCTGATTGCAACAAAAAAGTTACATCTTAAGACAGTGCTGTCTGAGTTTCAGCAGCAAGCAGACTTGAAAGTCACACTGTCTTAGCCCTTGCAACTCCTCAATTAACTGACAATTCACTTGCAAATGGCAGAGAAGCCATGCCCTGGCAGCCAGCAGACTCTACGAGGTGTCACCATTAGCCATCTCATTGGGGTGAGGTCTTTGCCAGATCTTATCAACTATTGCAGCTTTCTGAGAAGATTTTGCAATTAAGTCAGGATGTAGTGATCAAAGGGTGGTCCACCATCCAGGACAATAACTCTGATCCTGTGTTTCTTATTACTGAGCAGGATCTAACAGGGACACTTGGTTTCTTTGTCAATACCATCCCTTACATGCGGCATTCAATACTAATTCAGACCTGACTCACAATATGAAGGTAGAAATGTGGATATTTTGGCATTTGACAATGCTAATGAAGAAACTAAACAGGTTCTCAGCATTTTATCAACAGGTGCTACTGCCTCATGACTGCAGGACTACAACAAATGAAGGCATCGACAAGCAGCAATGTATCTAGCCACGGCCATAGAAGCAGTCCTGAAATCATCGTGCCTCTGAGAAACCTAGGTACCTTAAAGTGTCTGACTGTTGGACAGACTCGAAAGGGTCACAAATCTAATCATTTCACTCGAGATCGTGGCAGAAGCTGCTCCTGCAGCGTGAATATACCTTGCACGACGACACCAAACCAGGGTCCTTGGACCGCCCCCCACCTTCGCCCCCCTCCCCCAGCTTTCTCTGGCAGCGCACAGTGGACCTGACAACAGCCGCATACCAACTTTTGAATCCACAAAGCGTTGTCGAGTTTAACTGGCATGGTCCTTTGGGTCACAGACCCTGTGCTCTGTTAATTGGCAGACGACAGTCTATCTTTAGACAGGGCCTTCTTATAATTCCTGGTTCAATACATTCTGATTATGACTGGGCTATGAAAATTATGCTCTATACCATTGCCTCTCCTGTTAGCACTCTTGTTGGGACAGAAATTGCTCAGCTAATACCGTCTGAGTCCCAAGTGCCTAAAACTTCTAACAGGATCCAAGGGCAAGAAGGCTCGAGTTCCACCGATATACCTAATACCTCATTAGCCCTAGAAATCCAAAAGGGAAAACTGGAACAGATTGTATCTGTCAGACACCCTTGTGGACAAATTATACAATTTTCAATTATTATGGATACTGGAGACGATGTCATCATTATACCTAGTCATAAACGGAATGGTCACTAGCCATCGTTCATGGCAAATTTTGAAGTCGTGTTTAAAAGGTATCCAAACAACCCGGGTTAGCAAAGAGCCAGTGCAACTAGCTTTTAACTACAGTAAATCAATCACTGTAAGACCACACATGTTAACCCTTCCAGTTGCTCTATTGGGCTGATATGCCTTAAGTCAACTAGGAGCAAAACTTGTTACTGTTCCTTCTTTATAGTGGCTACTAATCAGCAACCAACCCTCAAATTAAAATGGAAAACACATAATCCAGTATGAGTGGAACAATGGTCGTTCAGACACGATAGGCTGCAAGTCGTTAAGACCCTAATACAGAAACAATAGCAACTGGGTCACACCTTGCTAGCCACCCACCCTTACTCCCACCCCTGGAAAAGGGAGGATTTTCTAGTACTACTCTTGCCAACCAAAGCTCTGCTCTGATTTAAAGTTACAGTGCTAATTTCTTCATTTCTGATTGCAATGTCCTTAAGAGATTTGTTATTTAGAGTTTTGCTAAGTTTTCCTGGTAAGCATAATGAATGCTAAGCATTTGGTTTTTACAGCTACCTAGTACATAGTAAGTGTAGTAATGAGTTCACATTGTAAGATTTCTTTTGGTTCGAACCTTCTTAGTTGTGTGCCATGGCATTTCAAAGGAGCTCCATGTAATATAGTTAAGACTTGTAGTAAATAGGTATTCATTTTAAAAAAAGGATTCCTTAGCTAAGGTAATGTCTTTATATTTCCTTCTTAGACATAGGCTAGAAACAAAATTTAAAAAAAAATTTAAAAAAGCAAAAACAAAAAGTTAAACAAAAAAAAACATAGAAATATATAACAAAAGCACAAAAACTCTGGATACAAAACATACAGTGCTAAATAACAGAATAGTAATAAAAAAGAAGAGCAACAATAAAAACAAAATATTCAAAACAAATATGACACATTGAAAAATCATAAAGATTACTAACACAGAATAGCTATTAACAAAAAAAAGACTTAAGAATTGTTAGCAAAAAAAAATGAAAATAAGGATTATGAAGACTACTAGATTAAAACAAACAAAAAATTATACAAAGAAAAAGTTGAGAAAATGAAAATGAAAAATGATGATAAAAAAGAATTAATAGAAAAGGTTAAAAAATATAATAAAAAATAAAAAATGAAAATTAAAATAGAAAATAGATTAAATAAAACAAACATGCAAAATAAAAAATAATTACAATAAAGAATATAAGATAAAAAATAAAATATTGAACACTAGATAAAAAGAAAAAATAGAAATTACAAAAATAAAAGAAATTGAAAAAGAAAAAATTGATTAGCATAACAAATTAAAATACAGATTAAAAAATTACAATAACGAAAGAAAAATTATAATAAAGAAGGTAAAAAAGAAATAAATTAAAAATTACAAAAAGTAAGGTAAAAATAATAATAAAAATTTAAAGAACAAAGAAAAATTAAAATACAAAATAACAAAAATTAATTGAATAAAATTATATCAAAATTAGATTAAAATTAACAAACAAAAAAGTTAACAAAAATAATTAAAAAGTGCAGACAAAAAACATATATATATAATAAAATGCAGTGAAGAAAAAAACACATTAAAACAGTATAGAAATAAATTTAAAAACAAAAATTGAAATTAATTAAAGATTAAACAAAAGAACTAGATTAAAATTCAAAATATTAAACATATCAAAATAATAAATTCACAATAGAAAATAATAACTAAAAATTAAATAAAATAACAAAAAGAAACAAAATAAATAATAAAAAAATACATTCAACATAAAGCATGAAACAACTCAAGTTAAAATTAAAAAGAAAAAAACTATAAAAATAATTTACAAAATCAAAATTGAAATGAAAATAGATTTAAAAATTAAATAAAAGCAATTGCAAACATGTAAAAAATAATAAAAAAACCCATAAATCCATATAATGAAATCAAACAAAAATGAAATAGATTTATTGAAAGTAGATTTCAAAATATTAAAGAAATGAAGCAAAAAACTTAATTACAAATTTAAAAATAGCTCACATTAAAAACAAACAAAAAACACTCAAAATTAGAAAATCTGTGGAATCATAGACTCGTGGAATGAGTCAAGGTTGGAAAGGACCACAAGGATCATTTAGTTCCAACCACTGCCATGGGCCGGGACTTCTCACACCGGATCAGGCAGGCTAGAGCCTCGTCCAGCCTGGTCTTAAACACCTCCAGACATGGGGCCTCAGCCATCTCCTTGGGCAACCCATTCCAGGGCTTCACCACTTTCACAGTGAAGAATTTCTTCTTCACGTCCAGCCTGAATCTTCCCATCCCCAGCCTTGTTCCATTCTCCCTAGTCCTGTCATTTCCTGACATGCTAGGATGTCCCTCCCCCGCATTCTTGTAGGCTGTCTTCAGATACTGGATGGCCACAATCAGGTCACCTCAAGCCTTCTTTTCTGCTAACTGCAATCATCGCAACAAACAAAGGCGGAAGAATCAAGACCACGAGGACACAGCATTTCCCATGCAGTTGAACATGAATCACAACAACTGCTATGATCATCTGGGATCAAACAGCACCACTCAGAAGAATGTACCACAGCATCATGTGAATTAGGACTGAATATTGTGCTTGCTTGATAACTTTGTATTCTCTCTTGTTAACTAAGTGTGCCTCTGAATGTAGACATCCTAGAGGACGCAGTTTCATCTTTACATTTTGCTCAGTAGAGATTATTAACAAAAAAAAAAAAAAAAAAAAAAGGGGGAAAAGAGAGAATACCCCAAATACCCCATAGCAAAAAATTAGCTCACGGCAACCCTAGAAAATGTTGTATGCCTAGAAACATCAACTTTGCAATGTGCTGTAACCCTCTCACCACAAGACAGCACGAACACGGCACAACTGTCATGAAAACAACAATCAGCAAACCTGCTTAGCACTGACCAGAATGACGGTCATGATAATCCAAGATGTCAACAGAAAACATCTAACTTATAACTGAGTGTCGTGACTGCTTTACTGTTGTGTGAACATTAAGAGATCAGAATTACTAGGATGAGCAAAAACACATTATTCTGTGTAATTTTATATTGGGCAATGCAATGAAGCTCTTTCTGCTCTTGCTGCTTGCCTGCAAGTTTTCTGTCTGTGAAGCTAGAGCCTGGCCAGATCTACCTTTACAGATTAAAGAAATCTTGCTACCATTAAACAATTCATGATTTTTGACCATCCTAGAGAAAATAAAGCTGCAACATAATCCTAAAGCAGATCGCAAAAGACAGTGCTAAGGACTGCATTTGTGCCTCAATCTCTGTGTGCAGTGCATTCAGGCATAATCAAGTCTTCTCTGTCAATAAGAGGAGTGAAATTTAAAGATCGGAACTGTTAAGATCTAAGTTCCTCTTTACAATGTTTGTTATCTTTGACCATGTATCATGCCATCTCTGTACAGCATTGTAACTAGTTCAACTTAAGCTTTGTGCTTTGTGTGGTTACATCAGTCTGTTAGACATGCTGCACTACAGAACTCTTGCTTTTGCTATACAGCTTAGCTTTACCTTGCTTGCTTCTGTGTTTGCAGTAGCATTTGTGTGGGATGAGAAGAACTCCCATGACCAGATTGCTCACAAAAACAAAAAGGGGGATTTGTGGCAATGCCAGCGACAAGCAGTGTGAGCAATCTGGCAGTGCAGGCCTAGAGCCTGACATGGTGGTAGGCCATAAATGCAGAGCCAGCTAGCAGTGTAGCAAAACAGTGCTGTGCCTGCAGCATGTAACTAAAACAAGACACTGGTAGCTATAAACATGGACAGTTATCTTGGGACAACAGGACATGCACCTGCATCAACAACCTCGTTGTGTCATTAGTAGTTGGACCAATAATCTGTAATAGTGCAATGTGTGGTCACTCAGAGGGAACCAATGGAGCTATGCCAACAGGGCACTCCGAGCTTATATAAGTTGTAGCAGTTGCCTTGCTACGCACTTCTTCTTCTTCTGCCTTTCCTGTCTCCTGTTTCTTCTACACTTTACCGTGCTATACTTGCACTACAGGCCTACTCCATAGGCCTGTACCTCAGGCCTGCACCATCAGCCTGCAACACTGGAACAATAAAGGAACAATACTCGATCACATTGGTCAGCCGTATTGATTCCCAATTTCCGTCGTCCTACAGCAACCAGACTGGGAAGCCTCTCATGTTGAAATCTGAACTTCAAACCCCATAATAATTTTTTTTACCCACCACTTTAATTTTGAGAGCAGCATGGGATTGAATATCAGCAGATTCAACTTAACCCATGGCACTCCCCAAGCATTTTACCTGCCCTGAAATGTGTGTTAATGGATACATTTCTTCAGGGAACAGTTTAAAACTAGTGAAAATATATTTTGATTCCTGATTTCTTTCTTTATACTACTCTATAAAGTTAGTAATATGTATAGCCTGGTTAGGTTACAGAATTTCTTTGTAATTATTTCCCTTTAAATAAATAATTTGTTTTACTAAATATTAACATGTGACTTCTTCATCTATTTAAATAGCCTGACTTGGAGTCCAAAGATGCTGTGTATGCCTGCCATAGGTAGTTCTCAACACGTCAGGCTACTTCAGGCTTACATTGTTGCAGTATATTCAAAATGATAATCAATCCCATAATATGCTTAGCCAGTGGTATTGTAATTTATCCTTTTTAGCCAAATAGCTTTACATTTTTAATTAAAAAAGCACATTCAATAAATATTAACTCTACTTGCCTTAAACTTAAATAAACTAAATAAATCATCTACATCCTCTAAGAAAACACAATGTTGTGTAATTGTAGCTTAAATGATAATAAAACCTGGGTGGGTGGGTGCAAGAGTAGTAATAAGATGATGTAATGATTTAGCGTATGGGCTAAACTCCCTGCTCCCCCAATACAAAAGTGAAGGGAAAAAGTAACACACAAAAGTCAGTGTTGAAATAAAGAGATAAGAGTTTAATATAACATGAGATATCATTATCACAATGCATAATTACCTTAGCTAATAATCTAATTAATCTGCTAATAGAATACACAATTACCTTAACTTAGCTTATTTGTAGAACAATCACAGTGAAACAGAGGGGGGGGAAAACACAGTATAAAACAGAAAAACAAAACGACCTGACTTCCATCCATTCTGCTGCCATTGCCTTCAGAAAAGAGCCAACACCCAAGAAGCTGGAACCTTGTGACCATTTTACGCTATGCCTTTAAGAAAAGGACAGTTACTGAGACACTCTAGCTGAATGCTTTGGTGTAATAAGGAAAACAAAGATAATTCTAAACGAATTTCGTTGGCAGATAGATAGAACGCAACTTCAAATTTAAGTTTTAGTTCAGTTTGTGTTCTCAGTCAGTCAGTCTCTATTTGGAGTCTGAGTCTGAACAGCTGCTGTTTCTCTTTCTGAGCTTTGGCACTGACCTTCAACTAATGAGGTAAGAAACTAATTCTTTTTTCTTTTCTTTCCTTAGCACATGCTTTGAGCTAACAGAATTTCCTCCTTAACAATCACTTCTCTCTCTCTAACCCTTTTTGGGAAAAAAAGGAGGAAGGGAGAGAAGGGGTTTTGCGGGGACCCTCCTTGCTGGAGGAGGGCAGGTTTTCTGTGTTACGTTCTTTGCTGTATATTTTTGTATATATTGTAAATACTGTATATTGTGTATATATTCATTGCATTTCATCCTGCTTGTAAAATACAGCTCTTTTCCATTTTTGCTTCTCTGACTGAGTTAGCCATGGTTTCTGTGTGTGTGGGGGGAGACCTTCTTTCACCACCACAAACCCAGAAGCAGCAACAGGAACAGGAAGCCTCCCATGTTGCAATATGAACTTCTAGCCCCATAATACTGTGCTCCAGTTAGCACTTTCAGTTTTTGAAACTGGCATGACTGCAGCATGGTATGAATAATAGCAGCAGCTTCAACTCAATCCATGACAGATGAACAATTGTTATCCTCTTGAATGTTTGTTTAAAAATATTTTAACTGGGAGTTAAATGTCAGTTGATCTTACAAAGACTATGGTGAAAGATAAATGAGAGAGGATCTGCAATGCCAGAAAAGGAAAAGAAAAGTGCAAAGAGGGCAAATGTTGTCATTTCATTGCTGAAATACCTTTATTTTAGCCCTTTGAATCCTGTGGCTTTCTCTTTGCATGGCTATGTGGTATCGAGATTCATTTACTTGTTCTCAGTTGTTTGAACATAAGTAAGAATGAAAATTAAACCTGTCAGGCAGATACTCTTCAATGACTGGCTGCCAGTGAGGCTAAAGAACACCTCCAGTAATGAGGCTCAGATGATACAACAGGGGTGTTACAAATAAGCTCACCAAGACATGGGGTAACATACTGAGGAATAACACAGAACAATAGGCTTTTTTGGAGGTTCTTAATGTGTCTCAGGTATTATAATTTATTTAATTTCACTGAACTTTGAGTTTGGAATTTTCTTCATCATGTAGAATTTTTTTTTTTTTTTAATAATAACGGAAGAGTCTTTAAGACACGAGATTTGCTGGAGCCTGACAGGATCTACAAAACCTGAAAAGGGGAACAGTTTTTTGCTTGTAAACTGGAAGAACTGCTTGAGAGGGCTTTGAATTAGATTCAGTGGAAGAAGTGTACTGTCATGGTAGGACCAAACAGCCCCAGTGCAAACCCAGACAGACACTAAGGTGTCTAGACATGGTCCTTCTCTCTCCCCTCCTTCCTGCAGAAAGTCAGAGTAATGCAGGAAAAGGAACAAAAGGGAACAGGACCATGCATATCTGGTAAACAGCCCTATATCTATGGTAAGGGCATGTGTTCTGGCCACAGTGTGGCAGAACCCCTTCTTATTGGGTAGCTAGGTAGCGGTTTCAGTTGCCCTATTGGCCCAATCATCTCAGGCAAGATTTATATAAAGGCTGATTACTAGTTGCCTGTGCCTTGCTTCAGCCTTGCTCGTGACTTGCATGCTTGAACCTGCTTGGACTTTGCCTGGCATGAAGCTGCCTCGAGTTGCATAGCCTCGAGTTGCGTGGTCCAGAGCCTGGGATAAAGCCACAAGCATACACACCACAAGCTACAAGAGAAGGCACGAGTTTAAGAGTCAGAGCCAAGCCTGCTTCCCTTTGTGACCAGGATTTTGCCACACCTCAGGTGCCCCAGGATAAAGCAAGTGCCCATTGTGATAGCATGGTTAACAGCCCGCTGTCCACTAAAGATAGACCAGCCATCGAGACCGTGTGACCTTCCTGCTGGCAACCAGCTGTGTCTGGTGCATGAGCACCCGAAGGCCTTTAATGCACAGCAGCAGCACTCCCCCCCTGGGGTGGAATTATCTCTAAGTAATTAATTCATTGCTGTTTGGCATAACAGTTCTTGTTGAGCCTCCCCCCCACTGTGGTCAAGCATCATTTCACTCTCAGGGTATTCTCTTTCTGTAATAGTCCTCCCAGTTTGCATAGAATAGTTTAATTGTTATAGTTGCCCAAACACTGTACACTCCCATCGTAAATATATTCTAACTGTGCATGGAATCTTTTTATATGTTTTGGCAATTTTCATATTAAGAAATATTAATATATTAATACTTCCATATAATTTATAAATAAAGGAAATACTCTATCCTGTTAACAGGTACATCATCATGAATGCTGAAAGTAAGACAATGGATAGCATGACACCACATACATGATGGAGGAAGTACTAATGGGAGCATTTATGCTGCTCCAGGAAGCACTGAATGTTTACGAGTACGTGTAAAATGTGTGTAGAGCAATCCATACATTATGAGAAACAAAGAGCTTGAACTGGAAATGTTTATCATTTTTAGAGCTATGATGTTATAGGTATTTGTGAGACTTGGTGGAATGATTGGTGTGACTGGAATGTTGGGACAGCATGCTATATGCTGCTCAGGAGAGACAGACTGGGCAGGCAGGATGGAGGAGTTTACTTAAGGTGGAGATTTTGACTGCACAGGCTTTACATTTAGGCAAGATGTGGTTCAAAATATCTGAGTGATATTCAGGGAGGTGAAAAAGTAAGGAGATGTCTACTGTCAATGGCCCAGTCAATTTATTAGCACTGATGAACTATTTCACAGTCAATTAGGAGAAATCTCTGAACTGGTTGCATTTGTCTTTATGGAAGATTTCAGTTTCCCAGACATCAGTGGGAAGTGCCTTATTGTTGTGACAAGCAAAACTGTGAATTTTTCAAAGTGTATTAAAAAAATAATTTTTCATAGGATGTACGCACTAAGTCAGCTAGGAAAGGTGCCCTTCTAGACTTTTTATTTGTGCTATGCTGAATTTCAAGAAAGCAAATTTCAAGCTACTCAGGTACTTAGCAATGTTCCTTGGAAATCTGAGTGTTGGTCAGTTTTGAAGAATCACCAGTTAAAAACACAAGAGCAGGCAATCACCTTGTGTCCCAAGTCAAGTAAGTAAAGGAGAAGACCAGGTTTGTTGAAAAGGGAACTCTAAGGGGAACTCTTCTTGAAATTCAGAAGTAAAAAGAGATTGTACATTCTCTGGAAGTAATGTTAGATTTTGCAGAAAGAACACAGAGGTCTTGTCAACACATACAGAGAGAAGATAAGAATGACCAAAGCTCCTCTAAATTTGAAACTGGACAATGTTGTGGCAACCAACAAGAAAGGAATTCTTAAATACATTAATAACAAGAAGAGGTCCAAGGAAAACATTGGACTGACATTTCATGAAGATGTTCATTTGGCAAAGAATTACACAGAAAAAGTAATGTAATGTTGGGGGGTTTGTTTGTTTGGTTATTTTGGTTTTGTTGTTTTTAAAATTATTTTTGTTGCTGTTGTAGTTTGTTGGTTTTGTTTGCTTGTTTGTTTGTTTGTTTGTTTTTCCTTTGTGCAATAGTGATAGACCTTGGGCTGCCTGATCCCCCTGAATTGTAGGATCACAATTGCAGGAACAGTGACTTTCTGTCTGTGAACACTGAAATTATAAGGGATCAGTTATATCAGTTGAATGTTCATAAATCTGTGTGATCAATAGTATCAGTTGTGTGTTCATAAAACCACGGGTCTTGTTGGGATTCATCCCAGAATAAGAAAGGAATTAGTGGAGGATTCATCCCAGATTACTAATGGAGTTAAGAGAAGTTACATCAGGATCCCTCTCAATCACCAAGTCTGGCAAGGTCACCACTGACTGGAAGCTAGAACACATTTACAAGAAAGGCATAAGGGAAGAGTCAGGACACTACAGGCCTGTTTCCCTGGTGTATTGGGTTGGACTGAGCTGTAGTTAATTCTCCTCACAGCATCTTTCTAGTTCTGTGTTTTGAAGCAGTAGTTGATAACACAGCAGTGCTTTGGTTACTGTTGAATAAGTATTCAGGCTGTATCTTTTCAACATTTCCCTCCCCCAAGAGCACATTCAAGGGGTGGGGAAGGTCTTGGGAGGGGACACGGCTGAGCCAGCTGAGCTAAAGAGGTATTCTGTACCATATGACATCACATCAGATATAAGAATGAAGTGAAAGAAGGAAGTGCAGGGATTCTTCCATAGAGTCTATCCTCCCAAGGAACGACCAAGCTTAGAGAGCCCTACTTCCTGAGACCAACCATAGGAAAGCTGATGGGAAATAAAGACTAACGTCTCTCTCTCTGCTTTTTTGCTTCTGCACAGTCTATTGCTGTTTTCTTATTATTGTTATTAAAATCGCTCCTATCCTATTACTGGCTTTTGTTTTATTTTTTCCCCTCTCCCCCTGTCCACTTAAGAGGGGGGGTGATAGAGTGGCTTTGGTGGGCATCTGGCCTCCAGGCCAGGACTAAACCACCACACCTGGGCAGCCAATTTTAATGCTGATAGCCATTTCAGGATCACAGAATCATAGAATGATAGTGTGGTGGGTTGAGAGAGAAGGCCTAGCTTCCTCTCCCCCACAAAGAGGAAGAAAAACCACAGCTAACTCAGCCAGAGAAGCAAAAGGAATGCTATATTTACAAGCAAAAATGAACTGCAGGTTATATGTATACACAATATACAGTATTATCAATATATATACAGAAATATACAGCAAAGTAAAAAAAACAAGAATACAGGAATGAAATTCCCTCCTCCAGAGGAGGGTTCCCCCCCTGTACCCCCTTCTCTCCCCCTACCTCCCTTTTTCCCAAAGAGGGTTAGAAAGAGAGAAAAGGTAATTATTAATAAAGTAGAATCTTAGTAGACCTCATGCAAATTAGTTGCTTATCTGTTCAAGGTCACTCTGGCAAGGAGCCCAGAAGCAGGCAAGCTGGAAGAAGGAAGGAAAGGGACAAACTGAGAAAAGTTCCAACTGAACTCAAAACTTAAAATTGCATTCTACCAATCTACCAATGAAATTCGTTTAGACCTGTATTTTGTTTATTAAACATTCAGACAAAGTGTCCCAGTACTGTCCCTTTCTTAAAGGCACAGCCTCAAACAGTCACAGTCCACCATTTCTAAACAATTTCATTGGCTGTTCGTACTGTCCATCCAATCCAAAACAATATTTACAGTTTATAAGTAAAGTTCATAGTGCATTCTGGCTACACTCAGATGTAGATGATTCAGAAGTCCAAGAAAATCATAAAACAAGAAAATGGAAAACAGTTTGTCTCTTCGCAGACAAAGCGAAGAAAAAGGAGAACAGGGATTCTCAGGGTCTCTTAGTTGACTCAGGGCTCTCACCGTTCTCAGGGTTCATGCACCGTAGATTCCTCATTGATTCTTCCTTTGGATGCAATGTAGCTGCACAACAGTTTGAAATTAAACTCTTACAGCTAAAGTTAAATTTCTTTGTGGAATACACTGAATTTCACCATTCTCTTGCATTACCCAATAAGTGTGACCAGGACCTTCAGCTGAAACCACCCCTCAGACAAGTTTAGCCTCTCCTGAGTGTGAAAATACCCAAACAGTTTTACCTAGCAGATTCTTTTCTCTAACAGCAGGAACTCTATCACCTTCTACTTTCTGTAGCATATCTGAGTGTGCAGGTCCAGCTCCATTCACTGAACCTCCACTATTCACCAGCCAGGTTGCTTGTGCTAAATGTTTTTCCCCGTTTTTCAAAGATCCACCCCTGTGGTGAAGGCACATTATGCCCAGATACTGAATCTTGTCCCAGCATGTGGACAAGTTCCCCCTCTTTCAGGAGGAAGACAAAAGCCAAGGCATCAGCCAGGCCAGCATGCACTCAGAGCATGCAGTGCTCGTGCAAACACCAAGTATGGGCATAATTCTAGCTTCACGCTTTCTATAGGCTGAAGCCAGTTGTTTATGAGAGTGCCCGTTGGTCAAGCCCAGCCTCGAGGAATCTATAAGTATCACCCCAGTTGGTAAACAAGTTGCCCCCTCTCTTTGTCTCTGTGCTTGCTCGAGAGAGCAACTCCCGAGTTGCAGCTTTTGCCATTGAACTTATTGTTGTTAGCTTCTGTTATACATGCACATATACTGGAAGCCCCTGCATGGTGCGAAGCCCAGAGGGAGGACCTTTGCTGTTTCTGAGGAATCCAGTGTCGCTACAGCCAGTCGTACCGACCGGGAGAGCCCACCATGCCACTGGAGGACTGGACCGACCCCTGAGGGTAAGATCTGCCCAGTTGCTGGGGAGAAGGGAGTTGATCCATACCGAGTCCACGTATGCCTAGCCCCGCCGTAGCGGGAGAAGAGCCACCATGTGTGCCGCTCTGAGCCCTGTGAACCTCAGGGAAGACTAAGGCATTGTTCGTGCCTGGGACCGCTCCGAGAATCCCGCTGCTCCTTTAAGCTCAATAAACAAGAATCCACCGCCTAACGCAGCCGCATTCTCTCCCCAAGGCTGTTTGCATCATCCCCCAAGAATCGCCGTGGTTGGGCCGACCCCATAGCTTTGCCTCCTGCCTCATTCTCTGAGCCCACCTACTGGCCACCGTCATCCCGCCCTGCTGTGTGAGCTGACTTTGAGGGTCGACCCCACGGGCCGACCCCGACCAGGACCGATCCCTGTTGTCTGGAGGGAATCGAGTATCTTCCACGTGTTTTCCATCCACTAGCACTCAGTTCAAAGTATCCACGTCTAGAAGAGTAAGCACTGACACATAGAAGGATTGTAATATTGCTGTGTATAGCCAGAAGCCACCCACGTCCCGTCGAGTAGCCATCTAGTGGCCAAGCTGTGGAACTGCACCCTTCGTTATATAAATATAGAAATAGTCTGTAACTAGTTTGATTAAGTTATAATCATAACACTAAGCCACTTGTGGGAATCTATTTAACGAATGTGTACTAGAACATGTATATAAGTTGGTGATGTATTGGTTATTAATAGTTTGATAATTATTAAAAATAATGTTTTCATAATTCATATTTCATATTAATAAATTTAATAACCTCTTCACCACCATAATGGCGCAGCGAGCAGGGTGCACAACTGTGAAATATTTCCATAACTTGGGATACAAAATTACAGCCCCAGACTTGGAGTGGGCAAAATTAAATTGTAAAAATATAGTTGGAATTTTTGCAAAACTAAGTGAACCCAGCAGCCAACACACTGTCCTGATGGCATCTTGTATTATACAGATGTAGGAGGAAATTAAATTATTTGACAAAAAGGTTTCCCAATTGGAAAGGGAACTGGCAAAGTCTGAGGCACAAAGCCAGAGACTTCATGATTTATTTCAACTGCACATAAAAGAGACCATGTCTGTCTTCAAGTCTCAATGGCAATCACATGCTACCTATGAAGTAGCCAGGACACATGACCCACAAGAGCCAGGCTCTCCTATTCTGTCTGTTCCAGCTGACAAACAGAAGCTAGCTGATTTTGATTCATCAGCTGTCCAGCATCAACATGTGAGCAATGTTAGCTCACCCACATCAGACAGGTCAGCAGCTACAGCACCATTGCAGCAAGCCAAGCCAGGCTCCACATCACTGGATGATGACAATGAAGCCACCAGCTTCAACCAGCAATGAATCACCAAGAAGAAGGTGAGATTCAACTGAGCATCAGTAGATGACTCCCAAGCCAGCAGAGGACCGAGTTTCCCACAACATGGCAGACCAAGAGGCAATCAGGGATATAAGAAGCTCCTGCAATAAGGTAGCCAAGCCGACTTGACAACAGCTTGCACAGCATCCCAGCAAGAGAGCTTACTGTGATCCCAGAGACACACGGAGCACCACATCAGACTCAGATTCTGGATGTGAGTCTAGCCCACAGCATCACTGCAAATTGTGGAAGAGTCAAGCTGCTACAGAACCCAATAAGGCTGAACCCTGCAGCATCCTGAAAGCTAAGCTCCACAAAAAGGCCTCTGAAAAGGAGAGTTCCAGAAGGGACTACAGACCCAGCAAGGACAGACACTGGCAAAAGGTATATACTGCCAGCTGTAAAGCGATACGGCATGGCCAGAGAAGGGAAGAGCAACGCTCTCAAGCAACCCCCCGTGGCTTTAAAAGTGGTCTTCAACAAACCGTTGTAGCATTCAATCTTCCCTGCAGCTGGTGCATAGTAAGGAAAATGGAATATCCACTCAATACCGTGCTCTTTTACACAGTTCTTGACAAGATTGTTCTTAAAATGAGTAACGTTGTCTGACTCAATCCTCTCTGGAGTTCCGTGTCTCCACAGGATTTGTCTCTCCAGACCGAGAATGGTGTTGCATGCAGTTGCATGTGGAATTGGATAAGTTTCCAACCATCCAGTGTTTGCCTCTACCATAGTAAGCATGTATTACTTACCAGAACAAGAACATGGTAGAGTGATATAGTCAATCTGCCAAGCTTCACCATACTTGTACTTGGACCATCTGTCACCATACCATAAGGGCTTAATTCACTTTGCCTGCTTAATAGCAGCACAAATGTCACAGTCATGGATGACTTGTGTGATAGCATCCATGGAAATGTCTATGGATGTGTCACGAGCCCATTGGTATGTTGCATCTCTGCCTTGATGTCCTGACAAATCATGAGCCTACCGAGCTAAGAATATCTCACCTCGGTGTTTCCAGTCGAGATCAAGATTAGAGTCCATGTCTACTTGAGAAACCCTTGCAGCTAGGTCTGCCTGATGGTTGTATTGCTGTTCCTCAGTAACTTTGCTCTTAGGAATGTGAGCATCAATGTGTCTCACCTTCACTGGAATTCTCTCAACTCGATCAGCAATGTCCTGTCACAGGTCAGCTGCCCAAATGGGTTTTCCTTTCCTCTGCCAACCATTCTTCTTCCAGTCCTTTACCCAACCCCATAGAGCATTAGCTACCATCCATGAGTAGGTGTAGAGATAAAGCTTTGGCCATCTCTCACGCTCAGCCACATCAAGATGAGCTTGCTGGAAAGCTTTTACCTTTGCAAATTGACTGGATTCTCCTCCATCCTTTACTTATGCAACTCGACGTGTTGGACTCCACACTGCAGAATTCTACCTTCGCTTGTTTCCAACAAGACGACAGGAACAGTCTGTGAACAAAGCATATTTCTTTTCATCATCAGAAAGGTCATTGTAAGGAGGAGCTTCCTCAGCATGAGTTACTTTCTCCTCTGGAGCTTTAGCACAGTTGGTACCTTCAGGCCAACTTGGGATTACCTCCACTAGACCAGGTCTCTCGGGATTTCCCATTCAAGCTCTCTGTGTTATCAGAGCCATCCACTTGGACCATGTTGAGTCTGTGACATGATGTGGTGTGGAACCTTTGCCTTTGAATATCCAGTTCAGAACTGGTAATCTGGGAGCTAAGAGAAGTTGTGATTCAGTTCCAATTACTTCAGAAGATGCTTCTACTCCTTCATTGGCAGCTAGAATTTCTTTCTCTGTTGGAGTATAATTAGCCTCTGAACCTCTGTAACCTCGACTCCAGAAACCAAGAGGTCGTCCACGTGTCTCACCTGGAGCTTTTTGCCACAAGCACCAGGTTGGACCATTGTCACTTGCAGCCGTGTACAAAATGTTCTTAATGTCTGGACCATCTCGGACAGGTCCCAGACCCATTGATGAACTGCCTCTTCTTTTATCTGGTCAAAGGCTGCTTGTTGTTGAGGTCCCCAGTGGAAATTGTTTCTCTTTCAAGTCACATCATGCAGAGGTTTCACAGTCTGTCTGTATCCAGGAATGTGCAGTCTCCAAAATCCCACTATCCTCAAGAAACATAGGGTCTCTTGCTTGTTGGTGGGATTTGCCATGGTAGAGACTCTGTTTACCACATCCACTGGAATGTGTCGACGTCCATTCTGCCACCGCACTCCCAGAAACTGAATCTCTGTAGTAGGTCCTTTCACCTTGTCTCGCTTGATGGCAAAACCTGCATTCAGAAGGTCAATGATTTTGTTACCTTTCTCGAAGACTTCCTCAGCAGTTTTACCCCAGACGATGATATCATCGATGAACTGGATGTGTTCTGGAGCACCACCTTTCTCCAGAGCATCGTGGATCACTGCATGACAGATGCTGGAGCTGTGGATCCAGCCCACTGGCAATCTGTTGAAAGTGTACTGGATTCCTCTCCAGGTGAAAGCAAACTGAGGCCTGCATTCCTCTGCTATGGGAATAGAGAAAAATGCATTAGCAATGTCTATGGTAGCATACCATTTGGCCGCTTTGGATTCCAGCTCATATTGGAGTTCCATCCTGTCTGGTACTGCTGCACTCATAGGTGGAGTTACTTCATTCAGGTCTAGGCCACACTGGACTGTTGTCACCATTTGAGGCTGTGCCTTTAAGAAAGAGACAGTGCTGAGATACTATGGCTGAATGTTTTGGAATATTAACAAAAACAATCAGATATTCTAAACTAATTTAATTGGTGGATTGGTAGAATGCAGTTTTAAGTTTAGGTGCAGCTGGGACTTTCCTTAATTCGCTCCTTTTCTTCTCCCTTTCCAGCTCATCTGCTTCTGGGCTCCCTCCCAGAGTGACCCTGAACAGATAAGGCCCACTAACACTTTACTTTAGTTAATAACTGCTCTTTTTCTCTCTTTCTAACCCTCTTTGGGGAAAAAGGGGAGAGAAGGGGGTACAGGGGAGGAACCCTTCTCCTCCGGAGGGAATTTCATTCCTGTATTATTGTTTTCTTTTTTTTACTTTGCTGTATATTTCTGTGTATATGTTGTAAATACTGTAAATTGTGTACATATCCTGCATTTTCCAAAAATGTTTTGTAAAATATAGCAATTTTCCTTTGCTTCTCCAACTGGCTAGCTGTGGTTTTTTTCTTCCTCTTTGTGGGGGAGAGAAGGCTAGGCCCTTCTCTCCAAAACCACCACAACTGTTGAAAGGTGAATGAGTTTTGCTGACGACTTTCTTACTCTCCAACTGACTAATCAGATTCTGAATGGGCAACAAAGAGTCACAGTTGGTTCTGTATTGTCTGTGATGCACAGTTTGAGAAGCAACCGGCAATTTAATGTCCTGTATCTTATGTTGTCCCACAACTGCAGATTCATCAGAAAGCTCAGGTCTAACGGATAGCGTCAGTTTTTGTCCATCAGTTTCTACAGAAGCTACTCCAAAAGCCCATTTGTAACCTCCAGGGTCTTTGAAACGCCCTTCTCTCAGAAAATCAATTCACAAAATACAAGGTGTGTCAGGTCCAGTCACAACTGTATGCTTCCTCCATTGTTGACCAGTTAAACTTATATCAACCTCCACCTTACTTAACTCTTGAGATCCACCAGTGACTCCCAGAATAGTTATAGACTCTGATCCCTGATAATTTGATGGCATTATGGTGCACTGAGCTCCTGTATCAACCAAGGCCCTGTACTTCCGAAATTGTGAAGTGCCAGGCCACTGGATGTACACATCCCAATAGATTCTGTTATCTCTGTTATCCCTCTCCACCCCCTGGTGGGAGGCAGGGCACCCCTAGTTATGGGGAACATGACCACATGTGCATTGATCACAGTGCGCAGTGTTATAGCTTTGCATGTTATAACTGGAGCTACTGTTGGAGCTACTAGAGTTGTTCTGGGGAACTGTGGAAGTAACAGCTACCCTTCTGGTATTGCTACCTTGGGTTCTGCCACTTTGCAGTTCCCTCAGTCTCCTGAAAAGATTAGAAGTTGGTTGGCCATCCCATCTGTTCGTGTTCTCACCAAACTGACCATGCAGAGTTATCCAAATAACCCTACGTGACTGCCTTGGTGTTCTGTTTTGATTTGATCTGTTTTGGAATGGCCTCCGTGGAGGACGTCTATTCCTCACAGATGAAAATTGTATCCACCTGGAGGAAGAATTGTAACTATCTCTCTGTGCCAATTGGGATATGGTGTTTTTAAATTAATCCTTCAGCTCTTTCATGCAGTTCTCAATTTTTCCAGACAGTTTCAATGGCTGAAACCAAAGAAACACATGTCATGCTATCCTCCTATTGTCTCATTTAATCAGTGCATTGGCCAACCGTAGGAGGAACTCCACCATAATTTCTTGACACAATTCTGCTTGCCAGAATATTTGCATAATTAGAAGGAGCAAGCTTGATGAGCTTTTTAGCAAGACCAGTTCCTACAGGAATGTCATCAGGATTCAGAGCTTCATGTTCACCATTGAGTATCTCTCTAACAGCAAATTCTCTCAGGTGCTTAATTCCCTCATCTATGGTAGTCCAGGGCTTAGGATTCCATGGAAGATCATCTCAGGAAGGGTATCTCAGGGCAACCGCAAATAAAAAGTGTATCCACAGATTAACCTTACCAAGAGCCTTGCCTAGATGTCTATCTATTCCATTATCCTTCAAGAGAGTTCCTAGCTGAGCTTCTGACTTGTCTCCAACTATTAGAGCTGGAGCACCTGTATCATAACATCTACTAAGCCAAGTTAGAACTGGCTCCTTATCTGCTCTGGTGTAATCTTTACGGATGTTTCTAACCTTTTTGCGAGGAGAAGAACATCCAGAAAGGTCATCTTCTTCTCCATCTATCACATCTTCCTAAACATGTTGTCCCCATAATCCTGCTGTCACTGTCCTAAGGATCTCTCTAAACTGGGAAGCACCACTAGCTGCTGTCCTAGCTGCATCTCTATCCTGTGTTGATCTCACTAATTCAGCTAGATCTTTAAAACAAATCTTCTCTTCCTCCTCAGCAGGATCTTTTCTAGTAGAGGATCCCTCACCAGGATCAGTCTCCTGCTCTTCTCCCCCATTAGCTCCTGGATCAGCTTTGACCTTTTCATTTCTGGTTTTTAAAACTGCTAGATTCAATTCAAACTCTGCTTTGGCTTTCCTAACCAGGTCTCTTGCTGCTCGGGCTGCTTCCCTATATTCCCCCTGTTCTAGCTGTCCTTCTCTCCACTGCCTGTAGAGTTTCCTTTTAAGTAATAGTGTGTCCAGTAGCTCCTTGCTCATCCAGGCAGGCCTCCTAGCATTCTTACCTGCTTTTCTCTTTGCTGGTATACAGAGCTCCTAGACACAGAGGAGGTGGTCCTTGAATACTGACCAGCTGCCCCTGTACACTGAACTGGCTAGGCCACACCTTGAGTGCTGGGGCCAGTTCTGGGCCCCTCAGTTTAGGAAGGATTTTGCCTTGCTGGAGCGTGTCCAGAGAAGAGCAACAAAGTTGGTGAGGGGTTTGGAACACAAGCCTTATGAGGAGAGACTGAGGGAGCTGGGGTTGCTTAGCCTGGAGAGGAGGAGACTTGGGGGTGACCTTATTGCTCTCTACAATTACCTGAAGGGAGGTTGTAGACGGTCAGAGGCTGGTCTCTTCTCCCAGGCAACCAGCACCAGAACAAGAGGACACAGTCTCAGGCTGCACCAGGGGAGGTTTAGGCTGGAGGTTTGGAAGAATTTCTACACACAGAGAGTGATTTCCCATTGGAATGGGCTACCCGGGGAGGTGGTGGAGTCACCATCATTAGAGGTATTCAGGAGCAGACTTGACAGGGTGCTTGGTTGCATATTTTAGTTGATTAGGTGGGTTGGATGAGAGGTTGGACGCGATGATCTGGAAGGTCTCTTCCAACCTGGTCTATTCTATTCTATTCTATTCTATTCTATTCTATTCTATTCTATTCTATTCTATTCTTTCTATTCAAATTGGGTCCATGCTAAGCAATCAAACCTGGGGGAAGAGGAGGAACGTTTGAAGTAATTTATTTTCCCAAGAAATCATTAGATATGATGTAATCCTGCATTCATGGAAATGGCTCTAAAATCTGCCTTCTGATGGGAATGTAGTTTATGAACTAGTTAGTTTGCTTTGCTTGTCTTTGCAGCTTTTATTTTGCCTATTTAACTCTTTTGTATCTCAGCCCATGAGTTTTCTCACTGTTGCCCTTTCAGATCTCGCCTTTATCCCGTGGCAGGGGTGTTAGTGAATGGCTGGCTGGTGCTTAGTTGCTGTCTGGGATTAAACCACAATACAAAATTTGTTGTGTGTGTTAGTCTGAATAGCTTACACATTCTCCTAAGTTATTATTTGTTGGTGACATGATATACCAGACAGTTTACATTTACCTCACTTAATGAAATGTTCCTCATAATTTTTTTTTCCTCTGTATCCATTAAATGCTGAAAAATAATATTTTGCCAGGAAAGCCTGTTTTCTTTTTATTTCCAACATAACACTTTTCCTCTCTATGAGTTCTGAAGCAGTTTTCTTTACCTAGACATAGCTCCTAGAACAGGAACAAAGGAATAATTTTCTCCTAGATGAGCATGTGTCTCGTTATTTATTTTTTTTAAAAACACCCCAGCAGTCTGTAGGTTTGTTTTTTGAACACATCATTGGCTCACCATATCCCTAAAAATTTAGACAGATATTGATTCTGTCAGTTGATTACTGAGGAAGATGTAAGAGAAGAATCAGTTAAACAGGATGCTGACATGGATGTTTATGAGATTTTTATTTTATTTTTGTTTAATACACTTCTACAGTGTACTGTTATTATCCTGATATAACACTTAAGTCTGAGCCTTTTGTGAGATGTGCCTACAGCTGATTTGCCCTTGTTTGGTCTTCCTTAAAATTTTCCTCACTATCATCTCACCTCCTGTTTTTTGAGCTACCCTTTTAACCAAATATCCTGTGAAGATGGAAGACTCTGACATTGTCTGGATTATGTGACCTTACTAGAACCATTCTCTTATGATAAGTAAATAAGTTTTTTTTATATATACTTTGAAATACTGTGTTTAATTTACACAGTATATTCGTGTAAGTGCATATTCCATTGTGGTGGGGTTGGAAGGGTAAGGCCAAGAAGCCTCTTCCCTCCCCCCTGTAAAGTAAAGGGAAAGAAAAATTGAAGGGAAAGGGAAAAAAAAACAACTCAGAGCTGAATTAGCAAAGCAGTGGAGCTGTATATTTACAAAGCAATGTAGGATATGCATGGGAATATATACAAATTTACAATATTTACAATATATACAAAGATAAACAATAAAGTAATGCAGAAATGAGAGTTCCCCCCTCTGCCGAGGGGAGTTCCCCACCTCCACTCTCCCCTCTCTCCCCCCCTTTCCCCAGAGTAGGTCAGAAAAGAGAGAGAAAGAGAAAGAAAGAAGTTAAAAGCAGTTTTGTGTTAATTGGAAAGCAGTTAATACAGGCCTTATATCTTATCGGTTTCAAGGCTGAAGTCTTGGCAGAAAGCCCAGCACAGAAAGCTGCTGCCCAAAGAAGAGGCGGAAGCAAGACTGATAGAGAAGTGCTGGAATGCCCAGGATACTTTCTCCTGCACTCCCAGTTCAGAAGGTGCTTCCTCCCACTTCACCAATGAAATTAGTTTAGATTATTCTTTCCATTTACCAACTTCTGTCCACCATATTCCCTTTCTTAAGGGGACAACGTCAACCGGTCACATCCATATATCCATGGTATTTCCTTCTGTGTAAGGTATGTGGAGTTTTTTAAGGCTTTATCTGAGTACAGTTAGTTGACATTTAATGAAAAATGTGAAAGAAGTAAGAAGGAATGCAAGGAGGGATTACTCATTAAAAAAAAAACGTACCATAATTTGTGATTCTGTATTATGTATTACTATGTATTACCAACTAATTTAAAAATTTCTCTTTGTCTGTACAGTATCAGTTTTGTACAAATAATAAATATGAAATTGCAGTAGACACTGTGTGAAGAAAGAAGTTCTTAGCATACACATCCATACTGTAAATGATATAGACATTGAGAACAGATGGTGTGCCAACAAAAGAGAACTGAAGCAAATGGAGAAAACAACATTAAACCAAAATTTTATTTCATAGCCTCAGAGGAAAATTTAACAGTGTATTCAGAGCTTAAAATAGCCCTATTCCAATTACTCTATTCTCTGTGTTGAACAATTGTAGCGGTTTGAGCCTTAACTGGGAGATAAAAGCTCAAATGGGGAAAAGGCTGAGAATCTCTTCCCCACTTTCCCCCTCCTCCCTCCAAATAGGGAGAGGGAACAAAAAAGGGTAAGGAACAAATCCACTAAACAACAATCTGGAGTCAGCTTGGAAGTAGAGAGGCAAAGAATTTTTCTTTAAATTATATATATGACAATAACAGAAAAAAAATGTTCACAAGGGCAAGGAACAAGAATGGATGGGAGGGGGACAGAAAAGAATACAAAACCAGTCTTTCTCTGAGGAGGTGCGGAGGCAGCAGGGAAAAGGATCAGGTCCGGCCACGTGGCTGAGGAGCAGGAGGGCAGCTGCAGTAGCTCTCATCCAGCAGAGGCAGGAGCCAAAAAGGAGATCCAACAGCTATGATGTCCTGCTTTTTATACCCTTGCTGGGCAGGGAGGGGGGAGTGGAACAGACTCAGTTTTCCCAGGGGAAGTGCCTTGCAGGGAGGGTAAAGTACCTGCAAGCCCTCCACCCTGCTTTGTTCTTTTGTTTTCAGAAAAAGGTGTTAACCCACCACAACAATCCATTCTTTAAGTTTTTTTTTTTTTTCTTTCAAAATAGGCAAAAAAGATTTTCCAAACCTTCTTGTCTCAAGATTAACACAAACCAAATCCTTTTGTTTCCACTTTACTTAGGGTAAGACAGAATCAAGGCCACAGTCTCTTTCCTTAATGTTAAAGTATAAATAACTTGAGACAAAGATGTTTCATAGTTTCATAGTTTCATAGTTTCATAGTTTCATTCAGGGTTGGAAGGGACCACAAGGATCATCTAGTTCCAACCCCCCTGCCATGGGCAGGGAAACCCCACACTAGATCAGGCTGGACAGAGCCTCATCCAGCCTGGTCTTGAACACCCCCAGGGACGGGGCCTCGACCACCTCCCTGGACAACCCATTCCATACAGTTTTCTTTCCCTAAGAAACTGGTTTACTGTTTACCAGCAGGCAGCTACCTTACTTCGTTATTTGTTTGTTGCTTTGTAAAAATCTTTTTGTAGAGTGTCAGCCTCTCAGAAATAAGTATTTTGTAGTCTTGTTCCTGAATAACAATTCCTTTTTTATAACATAAATATCTTCATCTGCTTCTTGACCTAGTATCATTACTGAAAATTCTGTCCGTATCTGGATATGAGATTACCTAAAATAGCTTTTTTGTTTCCAAATCAGGAAATTTCAAGACCACATAAAAATTATTTTATCAATCCAAAAATAGAATTAATTCAGACCGACTGAAACATTGATGTACTAGTTGAATTATCAAAGGTATGACAGTCTATCTTCCTGTATTTTTCAGGAAGAATATTTTTATTTTCCCTTTGTAGTGGGTTGAAATTTCCCATTGCATTAAATAAGCACAACTGACTCAGTTGGAAAGCAAATGGAAGCTGTATTTACAAAGCAAAAACTATGCTCTACAATGGAATGCAATGAATATGTACTAAATATACAGTATTTACAATATTATATAAATATTTACAATATTATATATGTATTTACAATTAGAAAATAGCATGGAGACCCTCCTGTATTCATAGTTTCATAGTTTCATTCAGGGTTGGAAGGGACCACAAGGATCATCTAGTTCCAACCCCCCTGCCATGGGCAGGGACACCCCACACTAGATCAGGCTGGACAGAGCCTCATCCAGCCTACTCTTAAACACCTCCAGGGACGGGGCCTCGACCACCTCCCTGGACAACCCATTCCAGGGTCTCACCAGAGACAGAAGAAGAGAAGGGAGAGAAGGACAGGTAGAACAGGGGGAATATAAGGAAGCTGCCCGAGCAGCGAGAGTCCTGGTTAGGAAAGCCAAAGCAGAGTTTGAATTGAATCTAGCCAGGGAGATTAGAGGGAACACTAAGAACTTTTACAGGTATATTAATGGGAAGAAGAAGTCTAGGGAAGGTGTAGGCCCCCTCAGAAAGGAAACTGGTGACATGGTCACAAGTGATGAGGAAAAGGCTGAGGTACTTAATAACTTCTTTACCTCAGTCTTCACTGCAAGGGCCTCTAGCCACACTCCTGATGTTACGGAAGTCAAAGCCAGGGACGGGGAGGAAGAACTGCCCATTGTAAGTGCAGATCAGGTTCGTGATCATCTGAAGAACCTGAAAGTGTTCAAGTTCATGCGACCCGACGGGATACACCCACGGGTACTGAGAGAACTGTCAGATGAGGTTGCTAAACCCCTCTCTATTATATTTCAAAAGTCATGGCAATCTGGTGAAGTCCCCACAGACTGGAAAAGGGGAAACATTGCCCCCATCTTCAAAAAGGGTAAGAAGGAGGAACCAGAGAACTACAGGCCAGTCAGTCTCACCTCTGTGCCTGGAAAGATCATGGAGCAGATCCTCCTGGAGTCACTACTTGCTCAAAAGAATAGTGAAGAGGAGATTGGGAACAGTCAGCATGGCTTTGCCAAGGGCAAATCCTGCCTGACCAACCTGGTGGCCTTCTATGAGCAGGTGACAAAATTAATAGATGAGGGGCGAGCAACTGATGTCATTTACCTGGAGCTGAGCAAAGCCTTCGACACTGTCCCACACCACATCCTGGTCTCCAAACTGGTGACACATGGGTTTGATGGGTGGACCACTAGATGGATAAGGAACTGGCTTGGTGGCCGCACCCAAAGAGTGGCTGTCAATGGGTCCATGTCCCAGTGGAGGCCAGTGACAAGCAGAGTCCCTCAGGGATCAGTCCTGGGACCTGTCTTGTTCAACATCTTTGTGGGTGACATGGACAGTGGCATTGAGTGCACTCTCAGCAAGTTTGCTGATGACACCAAGCTGTGTGGTGCAGCAGACACACTGGAGGGAAGGGAGGCCATCCAGAGGGACTTTGACAGGCTGGAGAGGTGGGCACAAGCCAATCTCATGAAGTTCCATAAGAGCAAGTGCAGGGTCCTGCATCTGGGTCGAGGCAATCTCAGGCACAAATCCAGGCTGGGCAGTGACTGGCTGGAAAGTAGCCCTGAGGAGAGAGACTTGGGGGTGCTGGTGGACGAAAAGCTCCACATGAGCTCTCAATGTGCTCTTGCAGCCCACAAGGCCAATCAGATCCTGGGCTGCATCAGGAGAAGTGTGGCTAGCAGGTCGAGGGAGGTGATCCTCCCCCTCTACTCAGCCCTGGTGAGACCCCACCTGGAGTACTGTGTCCAGTTCTGGAGCCCCTATTACAAGAGGGATGTGGAGGTGCTGGAACGTGTCCAGAGAAGGGCCACAAGGATGATCAGAGGGCTGGAGCACCTCTCCTATGAGGACAGACTGAAGGAGTTGGGGCTGTTCAGTCTGCAGAAGAGAAGGCTCCAAGGTGACCTAATTGTGGCCTTCCAGTATCTGAAGGGGGCCTACAGGAAGGCTGGGGAAGGACTTCTCAGGATCTCAGGTAGTGATAGGACTAGTGGGAATGGAATGAAGCTGGCGGTGGGGAGATTCAGGCTAGATGTGAGGAGGAGGTTCTTCACCATGAGAGTGGTGAGACCCTGGAATGGGTTGTCCAGGGAGGTGGTCGAGGCCCCGTCCCTGGAGGTGTTTAAGAGTAGGCTGGATGAGGCTCTGTCCCGCCTGATCTAGTGTGGGGTGTCCCTGCCCATGGCAGGGGGGTTGGAACTAGATGATCCTTGTGGTCCCTTCCAACCCTGAATGAAACTATGAAACTATGAAACTATGAAAAAATGTTACACCTGACTTTGGTTAAGAAGCATATATTGATATCAGGTTACATTCCATGATATTTGCCCAAATGAACAGCAGATAAAGACGTAACTACTGGATAAGGTTACTTTTTCCCAGATACAGATGATTCATTAACTTGAATGTGCAAATTGCAAGATATTCCTTTAGCTAGTAATTCTCTAAGGTATTTACTCCATTTAATATACTGTACTCTAGGAAAAATCAAAACTCTCCTACAGGGCTATGGATCCAATCCTAAATTCTCTGTCTACTTTTATCAGGTATCTGGAAATTTACAGATCAGTATTTTTTTTCAGTAAAGCTTTTAACACGGGGGGTACACAAAGCTACGGTGATTTAGAATCCTGCCATCTTGCTGTAGCAGGGAAATGAAACACATGTGCATTCTATATTCTTTTTCAGACAAAATAAGGTGGTTTTGTTTAACTCTCTGGTGAAGACAGTTGAAACAAACTATAATTATCTGGTGTTGCCTGAGGACAGGCGATCCATGCCATTGCCTGTTTTTACCCATTGCTTATTTATCTGTTCACTTCTATACATATATATAAATGTTTCATGTGTATTACTACCTAAAATGCAGGTAATTTTGAAATCAAACATGAGCCATTATCTTAAATAATATTAGTTAAATTATTTTTAATTGTTAATTTGTACAATACTTTTTCTGTAGCATCTGAAGCAGTTGCAAATACAAGTTAATTAGTAAATAGATAAGTTACAATCATCATAACAACATTTCTTTTAATACCAGGACAGACAATGCTTATATTATTGTTTTGTTTTGTTTCATTTTTCCAAGACAATTGTTCGATATGATTATGGACGAAAAACAAATCAGAAGTTTGAAAAATCTAAAAAATGTAATTTAAAATTTTCTTTCCCTAAATTGACTATCCATATACATTAGCTCTGTAAGTAGTCCTTAGGCTTGTTAGCATTTTCTAGAGAAAGAATTACAGGCATGAGACTGTCATCTATTTTCAAGAAATGTGCTTTGTGTTCGGGTTTCCTTGGATGAACTGAAAATTACAGTTCTGCTCTGTTTTGCAAGAGATTAAGGTATTCCTGGTATTTTGCTTAGAGAAAATCTACACTCTGTCACAAAATTCAAACTAAGATTTATAAGATAATGATGACTTAAATATTCTATCTTCATTAGAATAGAATAGAGTAGAATAGAGTAGAGTAGAGTAGCGTAGCGTAGCATAGCGTAGCGTAGAGTAGAGTAGAGTAGAGTAGAATAGAATAGAATAGAATGGAATAGAATAGAATAGAATAGACCAGGTTGGAAGAGACCTTCAAGATCATCACATCCAACCTATCATCCAACCCACCTAATGAACTAAACCATGCAACCAAACGCCCTATCAAGTCTCTTCCTAAACACCTCCAATGATGGTGACTCCACCACCTCCCCGGGTAGCCCATTCCAATGGGAAATCACTCTCTCTGTATAGAACTTCTTCCTAACCTCCAGCCTAAACCTCCCCTGCTGCAGACTGAGACTGTGTCTTCTTGTTTGGTGCTAGATGCCTTGGAGAAGACACCAACCTCCGACTCTCTACAACCACCCGTCAGGTAATTGTAGAGAGCAATGAAGTCACCCCTGAGTCTCCTCTTCTCCAGGCTAAGCAACCCCAGCTCCCTCAGTCTCTCTAATTAGGGCTTGTGTTCCAAATCTCTCACCAACTTTGTTGCCCTTTTCTGTACACGCTCCAACAAGGCAACATCCTGCCTAAAATGAGGGGCCCAGAACTGGACCCAGCACTCAAGGTGTGGCCTAGCCAGTGCAGTGTACAGGGGCAGAATGACCTCCCTGCTCCTGCTGGCCACACTGTTCCTGATGCAGGCCAGGATGCCATTGGCCCTCTTGGCGGCCTGGGCACACTGCAGGCTCATGTTCAGCCTACCACCAACCAGTACCCCAAGGTCCCTCTCTGCCTGGCTGCTTTCCAGCCACTCTGACCCCAGCCTGTAACACTGCACGGGGTTGTTGCGGCCAATGGGCAGAACTCGGCACTTGGGTATTGTGGCCGGTTGACGGTGTCCCTTTAAGAAAGGGAATATGGTGGACGGAAGTTGGTAAACGGAAGGAAGAGTCTAAACTAATTTTCATTGGTCAAGTGGGAGGAAGCACCATCTGAACTGAGACTGAAATGGGCATTCCCAGCACTTCTCTGTCACTCTTGCTTCCGCCTTTCCACAAGGCAGCAACTCTTTGCTGTGCTGGGCTTTCTGCCAAGGCCTCGGCCTTGAAGATAAGATTAACCAGGCCTGTATTGACTGCTTCTAATTAACACAAACTGCTTTTAACTTCTTTCTTTTCTCTTTCTCCCTCTTTTCCGAACTATTCTGGGGAAAGGGGGGAAGAGAGGGGAGAGCGGAGGTGGGGGAACCCCCTCGGCCGAGGGGGGTTACTCTCATTTCTGTGTTACTCTGTTGTATATCTTTGTATATATTGTAGATATTGTAAATTTGTAAATATTCCCCTGCATATCCTACACTGCTTTGTAAATATAGCTCCACTGCTTTGCTAATTCGGCTGGTGAGTTTTTTTTTCTTTCCCTTCAATTTTTCTTTCCCTTTACTTACAGGGGGGAGGGAAGAGGCTTCTTGGCCTCAGCCCTTCCAACCCACCACATTTTTTTTTTTATTGGCGTACCCAACGTGTGGCAGATAATTAGTTTAATTTATTACTTGATTGATTTAGTGTTTTCCAGCTGAATTAGCAAACATGAAGGTCTTGTGGTTTGTGGAGCGATTGTTCTTTTCAATTTTTGGGGCTCTGGTTTACAGATATTGTTTGGGTTTGATTTTGGATTACCTGGGTAAATATTTGATGCGGACAATTTATATGTGGGTTATGTATAGAGTTAAATTATGGTATGGAAAATGTATTAATTTATTATGGCCAGTGAGATACAGGAATGTTACCTCCACCACTCTCCCAATTGAGATAAAGGGTTTTAAGATTCCACCGGAGAAGAGAGTAACTTTAGGTGATGCCTGGGACCCAAAGGTGATTTATGTGATGTGTATAATTCTGCTGTTGGTGATAACTAATGTGTTTTCTCTGTATTCCTTGTGGCGAGAGAAAAAGGTGTCCAGAGCCTGTTTTGTTATTAAAACTAGACCAAAAAGAAAACGCCGTAGCTCGAGATCAGTCCAAGAGTCATCTAGTGACGAGGAATGTCCAGAATCTGTGTCAGTTAAAAAGAAGGCTAAAAAGTTAATTGGTAAAGCAGCTCTAAATGACTTTGCTGATTCTAGCAAGCAGCCAAGGGCATCGGCTGGTGTCAACATGGCGCCTACTCCTTCTCCTACTCCTTCTCCTTCTTCTTCTTCTCCATCGGCCATTAACGGAGCAACGTCACGTCCACCTACTCCCTCGGTGGGACCGGAAGTCGCTGCCGCAGCAGCTGATTTATCTCAGGACCTGTCAGCTTCCATTAAGGTGGCTGTAAATTCAAACACAGCTCCAGTTAAGGTGGCTCCTTTAAAGACTAGAGGTGCAAAGGCCAAAGATGGAGAAGAGGAGGAGCTGGAGACTGATCCTGGTGAGGGGCCCTCTACTCTAAGAGATCCTGCTCAGGAGGAAGAGGTGGTTTGTTTTAAAGATCTAGCTAACCTAGTGAGATCAAAGCAGGATACAGATGAAGCTAGGAAAGCAGCTGGCAAAGGTGGTTCTCAGCTTAAAGAGATCCTTAGGAGGATGACAGCGGGATTATATGGGCAAAGACTTCAGGGAGACGAGGATGAAGATGATATTTTGGAATGTTCTTCTCCACGGGAGGAATTGCGAAATGTCCGTAAAGATTTCACCAGGGCAGATAAGGAACCAATTCTAGCTTGGCTTAGTAGGTGTTATGATACAGGTGCTCTGGCTCTAACAGTTGGAGACAAGTCAGCAGCTCAGTTAGGAACTCTCTCAAGGGACAATGGAATAGATAGACATCTAGGCAGAGCTCTCGGTAAGGTTAGTCTGTGGATACGCCTTTTAATGGCGGTTGCCCTGAGATACCCTTCCCGGGATGATCTTCCATGGAATCCTAAACCCTGGACTACCATAGATGAGGGAATTAAGCGCTTGAGAGAATTTGCTGTTAGAGAGCTACTCTATGGTGAACATGAAACTCTGAATCCTGATGACATTCTTGTGGGTATTGGTCTTGCTAAAAAGATCATCAAACTTGCTCCTTCCAATTATGCAAACATTCTGGCAAGCAGAATTGTGTCAAGAAGTTATGGTGGAGCTTCTCCTACGGTTGGCCAATTCAGCGATCAAATGAGACAATTGGAGGATAGCATGACACGTGGTTCTTTGGTTTCAGCCATTGAAACTCTGTCTGGAAAAATTGAAAATTGCATGAAGGATCTGAAAGATTCCATATACCAATTGGCACAGAAGGATAATTTCAATTCTTCCTCCAGGTGGGTACAAGTTTCATCTGTGAGGAATACACGTCCTCCGAGGAGGTCATTCCAAAACAGGTCATTCCAAAACAGGTCGTTCCAAAACAGACCGCCAAGGCAATCACGTAGAACTATTTGGATAACTCTGTGTGATCAGTTTGGTGAAAACATGAACCGCTGGGATGGCCAACCAACTTCTAATCTTTTCAGGAGACTGAGGGAATTGCAAAGTGGCAGAACCCAAGGTAGCAATACCAGAAGGGTAGCTGTTACTTCCACAGTTCCCCAGAACGACTCTTATGGCTCCAACAGTGGCTCCAGTTATAACATGCAAAGTTATAACCCTGCAAACTATGTGCAATGCACATGTGCGCATGTTCCCCATAACTAGGGGTGCCCTGCCTCCCGCCAGGGGGAGGAGAGGGATAACAGAGATAACAGAATCTATTGGGATGTGTACATCCAGTGGCCTGGCACTTCACAATTTCGGAAGTACAGGGCCTTGGTTGACACAGGAGCTCAGTGCACCATAATACCATCAAATTATCAGGGATCAGAGGCTATAACTATTCTGGGAGTCACTGGTGGATCTCAAGAGTTAAGTAAGGTAGAGGTTAATATAAGTTTAACTGGTAAACAATGGAGGAAGCATACAATTGTGACCGGACCTGATGCACCTTGTATTTTGGGAATTGATTTTCTAAGAGAAGGGCGTTTCAAGGACCCTAGAGGTTACAAATGGGCTTTTGGAGTAGCTTCTATAGAAATTGATGGACAGAAATTGAAGCTGTCTGCCAGACCTGAACTTTCTGATGAATCTGCAGTTGTGGGACAACATAAGATACAGGACATTAAATTGCCGGTTGCTTCTCAAACTGTGCATCACAGACAATACAGAACCAACCGTGACTCTTTGTTGCCCATTCAGAATCTGATTCGTCAGTTGGAGAGTCAGAAAGTCGTCAGCAAAACTCATTCCCCTTTCAACAGTCCAGTGTGGCCTGTGCGGAAGCAGAATGGAGACTGGCGTCTGACAGTAGACTACCGAGCCCTGAATGAAGTGACACCACCTATGAGTGCAGCAGTGCCAGACATGATGGAGCTACAGTATGAGCTGGAATCCAAAGAGGCCAAATGGTATGCCACCATAGACATTGCTAATGCATTTTTCTCTATTCCCATAGCAGAGGAATGCAGGCCTCAGTTTGCTTTCACCTGGAGAGGAATCCAGTACACTTTCAACAGGCTGCCAATGGGCTGGATCCACAGCTCAAGCATCTGTCATGCAGTAATCCACGGTGCTCTGGAGAAAGGCGGTGCTCCAGAACACATCCAGTTCATCGATGATATCATCGTCTGGGGTAAAACTGCTGAGGAAGTCTTCGAGAAAGGTAACAAAATCATTGACATTCTTCTGAATGCAGGTTTTGCCATCAAGCGAGACAAGGTGAAAGGGCCTACCACAGAGATTCAGTTTCTGGGAGTGCGATGGCAGGATGGACGCTGACACATTCCAGTGGATGTGGTCAATAGAGTCTCTACCATGGCAAATCCCACAAACAAGCAAGAGACCTTACGTTTCTTGGGGATAGTGGGATTTTGGAGACTGCACATTCCTGGATACAGTCAGATTGTGAAACCTCTGTATGATGTGACTCGAAAGAGAAACCATTTCCACTGGGGACCTGAACAACAAGCAGCCTTTGACCAGATAAAGCAAGAGGTAATTCAAGCAATGGGTCTGGGACCTGTCCGAGATGGTCCAGACATTAAGAACATTTTGTACACGGCTGCAAGTGACAATGGTCCAACCTGGTGCTTGTGGCAAAAAGCTCCAGGTGAGACACGTGGACGACCTCTTGGTTTCTGGAGTCGAGGTTACAGAGGTTCAGAGGCTAACTACACTCCAACAGAGAAAGAAATTCTAGCTGCCTATGAAGGAGTAAAAGCATCCTCTGAAGTGATTGGAACTGAATCACAACTTCTTCTAGCTCCCAGATTACCAGTTTTGAATTGGATGTTCAAAGGCAAAGGTTCCACACCACATCATGCCACAGACTCCACATGGTCTAAGTGGATGGCTCTGATAACACAGAGAGCTCGAATGGGAAATCTTGAAAGACCTGGTCTAGTGGAGGTGATCTCAAGTTGGCCTGAAGGTATCAACTGTGCTAAACCTCCAGAGGAGAAAGTAACTCGTGCTGAGGAAGCTCCTCCTTACAATGACCTTTCTGATGATGAAAAGAAATATGCTTTGTTCACAGACGGTTCCTGTCGTCTTGTTGGAAACAAGCGAAGGTGGAAGTCTGCAGTGTGGAGTCCAACACGCCGAGTTGCAGAGGCGAAAGATGGAGAAGGAGAATCCAGTCAGTTCGCTGAGGTAAAAGCTGTCCAGCTAGCTCTCGACGTGGCTGAACGTGAGAGATGGCCAAAGCTTTATCTCTACACCGACTCATGGATGGTAGCCAATGCTCTATGGGGTTGGCTAAAGAACTGGAAAAAGAGTGGTTGGCAGAGGAAAGGAAAACCCATTTGGGCAGCCAACCTATGGCAGGACATTGCTGATCGAATCGAGAGAATTCCAGTGAAAGTGAGACACATCGATGCTCACATTCCTAAGAGCAAAGCTACTGAGGAACAGCAACACAACCATCAGGCAGATCTAGCTGCAAGAGTTTCTCAAGTAGACATGGACTCTAATCTTGATCTCGACTGGAAACACCGAGGTGAGATATTCTTAGCTCAGTGGGCTCACGATTCATCAGGACATCAAGGCAGAGATGCAACATACCAATGGGCTCGTGACAGATCCATAGACATTTCCATGGATGCTATCACACAAGTCATCCATGACTGTGACATTTGTGCTGCTATTAAGCAGGCAAAACGACTTAAGCCCTTGTGGTATGGTGACAGATGGTCCAAGCACAAGTATGGTGAAGCTAGGCAGATTGACTACATCACTCTACCACGTTCTCGTTCTCGTAAGCAATACGTGCTTACTATGGTAGAGGCAAACACTGGATGGTTGGAAACTTATCCAGTTCCACATGCAACTGCCCGCAACACCATTCTCGGTCTGGAGAGACAGATACTGTGGAGACATGGAACTCCAGAGAGGATTGAGTCAGACAACGGAACTCATTTCAAGAACAACCTTGTAAAGAACTGGGCAAAAGAGCACGGTATTGAGTGGATATTCCACATTCCCTACTATGCACCAGCTTCAGGGAAGATTGAACGCTATAACGGTTTGTTGAAGACCACTCTTAAAGCCATGGGGGGTGGATCTTTGAAAAACTGGGAAAAACATTTAGCACAAGCAACCTGGCTGGTAAATAGTAGAGGTTCAGTGAACCGAGCTGGACCTGCACATTCAAATTTGCTACGGAAAGTAGAAGGTGATAGAGTTCCTGTTGTTAGAGAAAAGAATCTGTTAGGTAAAACTGTTTGGGTATTTTCACCCTCAGGAGAGGCTAAACCTGTCCGAGGGGTGGTTTCAGCTGAAGGTCCGGGTCACACTTATTGGGTAATGCAAGAGAATGGTGAAATTCAGTGTATTCCACAAAGAAATTTAACTTTAGCTGAAAGAGGTTGACTCCGAACTGCTACGCAGCTACATCGCGCCCAAAACAAGAATCAACGAGGAATCTACGGTGCACGAACCCTGAGAGCCCTGAGTCAACTAAGAGACCCTGAGAATCCCTGTTTCCCTTTTCTTCGCTTCGTCGGTGAAGAAATAAACTGTTTTCCATTTTCTCATTTTCTGATTTTCTTGGACTTTTGAATCATCTATATCTGAGTGAATGGACTATGAACTCTATTCACGAACTGTAAATATCATTTTGGATTGGATGGACAGTATAAACAGCCAATGAAAATTGTTTAGAAGGGGTGGACTGTGGCCGGTTGACGGTGTCCCTTTAAGAAAGGGAATATGGTGGACGGAAGTTGGTAAACGGAAGGAAGAGTCTAAACTAATTTTCATTGGTCAAGTGGGAGGAAGCACCATCTGAACTGAGACTGAAATGGGCATTCCCAGCACTTCTCTGTCACTCTTGCTTCCGCCTTTCCACAAGGCAGCAACTCTTTGCTGTGCTGGGCTTTCTGCCAAGGCCTCGGCCTTGAAGATAAGATTAACCAGGCCTGTATTGACTGCTTCTAATTAACACAAACTGCTTTTAACTTCTTTCTTTTCTCTTTCTCCCTCTTTTCCGAACTATTCTGGGGAAAGGGGGGAAGAGAGGGGAGAGCGGAGGTGGGGGAACCCCCTCGGCCGAGGGGGGTTACTCTCATTTCTGTGTTACTCTGTTGTATATCTTTGTATATATTGTAGATATTGTAAATTTGTAAATATTCCCCTGCATATCCTACACTGCTTTGTAAATATAGCTCCACTGCTTTGCTAATTCGGCTGGTGAGTTTTTTTCCTTTCCCTTCAATTTTTCTTTCCCTTTACTTACAGGGGGGAGGGAAGAGGCTTCTTGGCCTCAGCCCTTCCAACCCACCACAGGTATGTTAAATCTCATGCCATTGGATTCTGCCCATCTGTCTAGCCTGTCGAGGTCCCTTTGCAAAGCTCCTCTACACTCCAGCAGATCAACATCTGCCCCAAGCTTGGTGTTGTCCACAAATTTACTGATGATGGACTCAGTGCCCTCATCCAGATCATCAATAAAGATGTTAAAGAGGATGGGGCCCAGCACTGATCCTTGGGGCACACCACTAGTGTCTGGCCGCCAGCTGGATGTGGCATCATTCACCACCACTCTCTGGGATTGGCCCTCCAACCAGTTCATAACCCAATGCAGTGTACTCCTGTCCAACCTACGGGCTGACAGGTTGGCCAGAAGTTTGCTGTGAGGGACAGTGTCAAAGGCCTTGCTGAGGTCCAGGTAGACTACATCCACAGGCCTCCCCGCATCCACCAGGCGGGTCACCTGATCATAGATGGAGATCAGGTTGGTGAGGCAGGACCTGCCCTTCCTAAATCCATGCTGGCTGGACCTGATCCCTTGACCATCCTGGAAGTGCAGTGTGATTGCACTCAAGATGACCTGTTCCATAATCTTGCCTGGCACTGAGGTCAGGCTGACAGGCCTATAATTCCCTGGCTCATCCGACCGGCCCTTCTTGTGGATGGGCACCACGTTGGCCAGCTTCCAATCTTCTGGATCTCTCCAGTGAGCCAAGATTGCAGAAAAATAATGGAGAGTGGCCCATTAATGGAAAGTAATAGAGAGAAAACAGCATAGATGCATTCTTCCAAACAAATCGCAGCAAGAACAAAAATTGGAAAAGTGAGCAAATGGATTGATGTGCACAGGAACAGCATTCAAACACTTTGGCTTTCCTTTGCATGTGGAAGAAATAACAAACTTTATTTTTAACCCAAATTCCTGTGGTAGATAAAAGGAATTTCTAGTATCTTGATATAAGCTTAGAATTCCTACATTTATCCATATGCTATTTTTGTGGTTCAATTTCAAATCCTTTTTGGTCAGAGTAGGAGTGAAAAAAGTGCAATATAAGGATTTTAAACCAGGCTTTAAGTGGATCACAGAATTCTTCTCTTGTGTTTGTTTGTCTGATGACAGCTTTTTTTTTTTTTAATTTTGGATTTACTTTAAATCCTCTTAGGATTCTAAATTAAATAAAAAACATTACCCAAATTTCCTACTCAATGCTATTAATAGAAATTGCAGTTAACCAGTAATAGCTGGAAGATTGTATTATAATTCTTGAATATTGCTTTCAAATGTTGTCTATTCTCTGTGTAAAGTACTTTCTGAAATAAATCCAGCTGCACTGTTTGTATGATGATAAGTGTTGCCCCGCCACAACTTACTATTAAGCTATAGTGGAGAAAACTACTGGACATACTCAAAACTCAGATTCTTAGCCTTGTATTGGGATTCATAACACAATTCCAGCTACAGAATAATTTCAGAATACTTGAAGCATAATTGTCAGCCTTAGCCAAGCTGTATAGATGCTAGACTCTGAAGCACAATGAAGTGCAAGTCCTTATGTGTGATTTCTCCTACAGTTTTTATATCAAGTGACAACATAATACAGGTACACAGCCTTTATTAGGACTCTTAAAGTGTGTGGAGTTTCAGTCAACAAAATATTAGTTATATTTACTAAGCATACCTAACTGAGCTGAGGCAGTTAATGTTAATATAATTTAAAAACTTCTCTTAAAGTTTTGATGATTGAATTGACTGTGAAGAGTATATGAGAGTGAAAACAGTGAAGACAGTGAAACTAGTAAGGTAAGAGAATTCCATTTTGATTTCCTGTTTAATACAGCCTTATGATTACACTTCACCATTTAAAGAAGTAGTAGATTTCTAACCATCGACAGAGCTTGCTCAAAAGCAGCTCTCTTATTTTATCTTTACTTATTGTTGTCAAGAATTTCTTTCATACGTAATGATTTCTCATAACTATCAGTGCTCAGCTGAGAAGTGTTCATTCTTTCATTTTACCCCAAACTTCTTATGCAGTACTTACAATTCTGTGTTTCTGTAGAAGTATCATAAGATTCTGCTTCTCTGAGTGCAGAAAGAACTTAACCATACTCTTGAGCACCAAATCTACATGGCTTTTAATTACTTCCAGAGATGATTATTCAACAACTTCCCAGGGCAGCTTGCTCCAGTGTTTGACAACCATTTCAGTGAAGAAATTTTTCCTAAAGTTCAATCTAAGTCTCTTCTGGTGTAACTTAAAAACATTTCCTCTTGTCCTACTGCTTGTCTCTTGGCAGAAGAATCTGAGACCTACCTTCTTTCATGTAGATTTTAAGAGCAATAACATCTTCTTTTAGCCTCCTTTTCCAGGTTAGACAATCCCAGTTCTCTCAGCCACTCCTTCTAAGGTTTGTTCTCTAGGACTCTTCAGCTTCTTTAGGCACACTCCATCATGTTAATATATTTTTCATAGTGAGGGGCCCAAAACTGAGCACTGCATTCAAAGTGTGACCTCACAAATTCTGAGTACAGGGGAAAAGCCCTTCTCCAGTCCTACTGGCTACACTGTTTCAGGGGTGGGGCACACTGTAGGCTCATCTTCAACTCCTTTCTGCCAATACCATCAGGCAGCTTTCCAGGCACTCGATACAAACCACAAACTGTATTTTTCTTTTACTTATTTTAGCATAGAAAAGTTTCACCAAGTATTTCATGATCTCCTGTCATCACAGAGAATTACAACAGTGTCAGATGTTAGCAACTGAATGTTGTGTGTACACACGTGGAAGTTTTTGGAGAACTTTAAAAAATGTTAATGAAGATGATTTCAACCAGTCAAAGAATACTTAGAAAGTTAGCAGCATGGTACTTGCATCTCCACATATAACACTGAGGACTTCTCTCTCCCTTCGCACATCCTGCAGCCTTCTTCACCCACTCAGGACCCCTTTTCAGACTCCAAAATATCCTGCTGCATCCTAGCAGCCCTGGCTGGGGTGGTAGGAAAAGCCTGGTTGCCAGTCCCTGCCCCACAGGCTTTCCTGAGCGATGGCTCTAGGACAACTTAAGACAAAGCTAGGACAACTGAGAAGTGTCTCAGCAAAGATAAGATCATCCTGAATGACATACCTGATGTGTCATACCCACCAAGACAGCAACTGCCCAGGGGATGTGGTGGACAGTGGATGACGAAGAAGGGCAGAGGCTGCTCAGTGCCAACCCCTTCAAGCACACAGGAAGATCCCCTGGAAGCCATGTATGGATTGTTAAATGAGAGCCAGGGGCAGCTATGATGAATGAACCAAGAACATAATAAAAGCCCTGAACTATGCCAGCTTAATTTGGGGAACATCACCTGGGACATCACAAGCTGGAGGCAGCAGCCGAGGAGCATTTCTTGCCCACCAATACCACTGAAGAAGGACCATGGGGTGGTAATTATCTCTCCTGCTCTATTTCCCTTTTCCTTCTTCCTGTTTTGTTTGCTCCATTCTCTCGGTCTTTAATATATAGTATAATCTTGATATATGACCTCATTTGTGTCTTAATTTCACTCACGGAAATGTTCTAAAGAACTTTGTCTTCTTCCCAACTTCCAGACAGAGAAAACTGGTGATCAGGCTAAAAGCTCACAGGATCATAAGATGTCAGGGGTTGGAAGGCACCTCTGGAGATCTTCAAGTCCAACTTCCCTGCCAGAGCAGGACCATAGAATCTAGAACAGGTTGCACAGGAACACATCCAGACAAGTCTTGAAAGTCTACAGAGAAGACTTCACAATCTCTCTGGAGAACCTGTTTCAGTGCTTTATGAGCCTTACAGTAAAAATATTCCTCCTCATGATGAGGTGGAACTTCCTGTGCTGTAGTTTACTTCCATTTCCCCTTGTCCTATCACAAGGGGCAAGTAAGATGTGGCTGTACCTTCCTTCTTGACACCCAACCCTCATAAACTTATATACATTTATTAAATCCCCTCTCAGTCTTTTCCTCTCCAGACTAGAAAGCCCCAGGGCTCTCAGCCTCTCCTCATAGGTCATGTCCCCCAGTCCCTTAATCATCTTTGTAGGCCTCTGTTGGACTGTCTCAAGGAGATCCTTGTCCCTCTTCAACTGGGGAGTCCAGAGCTTTTTTCAAGCTCACCTTTTCAAAATCTCTGTGATAGTACATGATGTCCCCTTTAATATTTTGTTTTTAAAATTTTTATTTATTTTAAAAAGTGAACTTAAGTTCCTGAGTATTTTCATATTTCCCCTCTGCCACAGAGAGGGGAAATACAGCAACAAATGGCTTAGAGGCTGGTGCAATCAAAAGAATTTCGGGTTTTTAGATACTGGAGAACTTTCTACTGCACCACGTCAGCTGGCAACAGATGGAGTACATCTGTCCCAGAGGAGGGGAAAGATCACAGTATACAAGAAATACCTATCCCTCAAAGGTAAAAATATTCTAGGAAGGGAATTGGCAGGTCTCATTGATAGGGCTTTAAACTAGATTTGAAAGGGGAAGGAGCTGAAACCAGTTCCCCCAGGCAGGAGTCTGGGGGTGATAAGCTAGAGGCAGGAGTGTGTAGACGACGGAGATAGGAATCAATATGGCTGACCAATATGATCAAGTATTGTTCCTTTATTGTTCCAGTGTTGCAGGCCGATGGTGCAGGCCTGAGGTGCAGGGCTATGGAGCAGGCCTGTAGTGCAAGTATAGCACTGTAAAGTGTAGAAGAAACAGGAGACAGGAAAGACAGAAATGTGTAGCAAGGGAACTGGTACAACTCATATAAACTTGGAGTGCCCTGTTGGCACGGCTTCATTGGTTCCCTCTGAGTGACCACACATTGCACTATTACAGATTATTGGTCCAACTACTAATGACACAACGAGGTTGTTGATGCAGGTGCATGTCCTGTTGTCCCAAGATAACTGTCCATGTTTATAGCTACCAGTGTCTTGTTTTAGTTACATGCTGCAGGCACAGCACTGTTTTGCTACACTGCTAGCTGGCTCTGCATTTATGTTGAGCATGGCCTACCACCATGTCAGGCTCTAGGTCTGCACTGCCTCATTGCTCACACTGCTCGTCGCTGGCATTGCCACAGGGGTGAAACCAGCAGCCCAGCTGAAGTGCATGTACACTTATGCACGAAGCATGTGCAGCAAACAAGAGGAGCTGGAAACATTGTTACAGCAGGAAAGTTAAAATGTAGTTGCCATCACAGAGACGTGGTGGGATGACTGACATGACTGGAGTGTTGCAATGGATGGCTACAGGCTCTTCAGGAGAGACAGGCAAGGAAGAAGGAGTGGAGAGGTGGCCCTGTACATCAGGGAGGCACTAGATGCCATTGAGCTGGAGATCAGGGACGATCGGGTTGAGTGCTTGTGGGTGAGAATTCGAGGGAAGATAGCAGGGCAGACATCCTAGTTGGAGTCTGTTATAGACCACCCAACCAGGATGAAGATGTTGATGAAGCATTCTACAGGCAGCTTAAAACTGTCTCAAGATCACCAGACCTTGTTCTCATGGGTGACATCAACTTGCCTGATATCAGCTGAGATCTCAACATAGCAGAGAGGAGGCAATCTAGGAGGTTCTTAAGAGTGTATGGAGGACAGCTTCTTATCCCAGGTGCTGCATGAGCCTACGAGGGGTAAGGCTATGATTGACCTCCTCTTCACAAACAGGGAAGGGCTGGTGGGAGATGTGGTGGTCGGAGGATATCTAGAGTCCACTGACCATGAAATAGTTGAATTTTCAGTATTTAGTCAAGCTAAGAGAGGTAGCAAGACCTCCACTCTGCACTTCCAGAGGGCAGACTTCAGGTTGCTCAAGGAACAGGCTCAGAAGGTTCCTTGGGAAACAGCCCTTACAAACAAAGGGGTCCAGGAGAGCTGGACCTACTTCAAGAAAGAACTCTTGAAGGTGCAGGAACAGGCTGTGCCAATGTGCCAGAAGATGAGCTGCCGGGGCAGATGGCCAGCCTGGATGGGCAATGAACTTCTAAAAGAACTAAGGAAAAAAAGAGGGTGTACCATTGTTGCAGTTTGAGCTGGGTGCCCCCTGCTGTCTTTACTTCCTCTGTCCAGAAGTCCAGCCCAGATGGGTGGACACAGGAAATTAGGTATTTCTTACTACAATTCTTTGCATCACTATAAGATCCAGTGCAGGGTCTAGCACTTTCTCTTTCTTTCTTCCTCCTCAGTCAGCTGGTAACTGGGGGAGATGCCTCCTGGCTTTGGGCTTGGCTAGGCCCAAGGCCATGGGGGATGGCCAGTCTCAGACCTGGCCCCCTGAAACTAGCCTAGCAGTTGGAGGTGGTGGGGGAAGAAGGAGCCCTGGGGGTCTTGTGTGTACCCTCAGGTGGGGATGGCATGTCTCTGGGTCTGTTTTGGGATCTTTCTTTGTCACCGCGTTTTCCTGTTTTTTTCTGTAAACATTCACTGCTTTCTATTTAATGTTTCCAACACTTTTGCAATCCATTTGTCTGAGTTATTATTTTTGCCTGGGGTGGGGGGGGAACCTACCTCAACCCAGTACATTCTTGATAGGAAAGGATGGTTGTGGTGGGGAGGGGGTCTGCCCCCAGTCCCTTACAATCATCTTTAGAAGAAAGGTGAGGCAAACCATAGAACATTTAAGGATGTTGCTAGGTCATGTAGAAAGAAAACTAGGGAGGTAAAAGTACATTTAAAACTTAGATTGGCCTCTGCTGTGAAGGACAACAAAAAAATCCTTCTATAAATACATTAATAGCAAGAGGAGGGGCAAGTACAACCCCCACTCCTTAGTGGACACTGATGGGAATGTTGTAACAAAGGATGAGGAAAAGGCAGAAGTACATAATACCTTCTTTGCCTCAATTTTTAATAGCAGGTGTCAAGGGGTTGGGGAAAAGGCCAGGCCCTTCCCCCCCCCACTGTGAGTAGAGGGAAGAAAATTGAAGGGAAAGAAAAAAAACCTCACAGCTGAATTAGCAAAGCAGTGGGTGCTGTATATTTACAAAGCAATATAGGATATGCAGGGGAATATACAGAATTTACAATATTTACAATATATACAGAAATATATAACAAAGTAGCGCAGAAATGAGAGTTCCCCCCTTTGCTGAGGGGGTTCCCCACCTCTGCTCCCCCTTCTCTCCCCCTTTCCCCAGAAAGGGTTAGAAAGGGAGAAAAGAGAAAAAAATTAGAAGCAGTTATGTGTTAATTGGAAAGCGGTTAATACAGGCCTTGCAGTTTATCAGTTTCAAGGTCAAGCCTTGGCCGAAAGCCCAGAACGCTGTGAGCTGCAAAGGGGGAAAAGTAAGACTGACTAGAAAAGTGCAGGAATGCCCAGGATACTCTGCTACACTCCCAGTTCAGAAGGTGCTTCCTTCCAATCTACTAATGAAATTCGTTTAGATCCGTATTTTCGTTTACAAACACCTGACTAAAATATTCCCTTTCTTAAGGGGACAGCCTCAAACGGTCACAGTCCACCACTTCTAAACAATTTCATTGGCTGTTCGTACTGTCCATCCAATCCAAAACAATATTTACAGTTTATAAGTAAAGTTCATAGTGCATTCTGGCTATACTCAGATGTAGATGATTCAGAAGTCCAAGAAAATCATAAAACAAGAAAATGGAAAACAGTTTGTTTCTTCACCGACGAAGCGAAGAAAAGGGAAACAGGGATTCTCAGGGTCTCTTAGTTGACTCAGGGCTCTCAGGGATCTCAGGGTTCGTGCACCGCAGATTCCTCGTCGATTCTCTCCTTGGATGCGATGTAGCTGTACAACAGTTTGAAATTAAACTCTTTCAGCTAAAGTCAAATTTCTTTGTGGAATACACTGAATTTCACCATTCTCTTGCATTACCCAATAAGTGTGACCCGGACCTTCAGCTGAAACCACCCCTCAGAGAGGTTTAGCCTCTCCTGAGGGTGAAAATACCCAAACAGTTTTACCTAAAAGATTCTTTTCTCTAACAACAGGAACTCTATCACCTTCTACTTTCTGTAGCAGATCTGAACGTGCAGGTCCAGCTCAGTTCACTGAACCTCTACTTTTTACCAGCCAGGTTGCTTGTGCTAAATGTTTTTCCCAGTTTTTCAAAGATCAATCCCCCATGGCTTTAAGAGTGGTCTTCAACAAACCGTTATAGTGTTCAATCTTCCCTGCAGCTGGTGCATAGTAGGGAATATGGAATATCCACTCAATACCGTGCTCTTTTGCCCAATTCTTTTCAAGGTTGTTCTTGAAATGAGTTCCGTTGTCTGACTCGATTCTCTCTGGAGTTCCGTGGATTTGTCTCTCTAGACCGAGAATGGTGTTGCGTGCAGTTGCATGTGGAACTGGATAAGTTTCCAACCATCCAGTGTTTGCCTCTACCATAGTAAGCACGTATTGCTTACGAGAACGAGAACGTGGTAGAGTGATGTAGTCAATCTGCCAAGCTTCACCATCTGTCACCATACCATAAGGGCTTAATTCACTTTGCCTGCTTAATAGCAGCACAAATGTCACAGTCATGGATGACTTGTGTGATAGCATCCATGGAAATGTCTATGGATGTGTCACGAGCCCACTGGTAGGTTGCATCTCTGCCTTGATGTCCTGACAAATCATGAGCCTACCGAGCTAAGAATATCTCACCTCGGTGTTTCCAGTCGAGATCAAGATTAGAGTCCGTGTCTACTTGAGAAACTCTTGCAGCTAGATCTGCGTGATGGTTGTGTTGCTGTTCCTCAGTAGCTTTGCTCTTAGGAATGTGACCATTGATGTGTCTCACTTTCAATGCAATTCTCTCGATTCGATCAGCAATGTCCTGCCATAGGTTGGCTGCCCAAATGGGTTTTCCTTTCCTCTGCCAACCACTCTTTTTCCAGTTCTTTAGCCAACCCCATAGAGCATTGGCTACCATCCATGAGTCGGTGTAGAGATAAAGCTTTGGCCATCTCTCACGTTCAGCTATGTTGAGAGCTAGCTGGACAGCTTTTACCTCTGTGAACTAACTGGATTCTCCTTCTCCATCCTTCGCCTGTGCAACTTGGCGTGTTGGACTCCACACTGCAGACTTCCACCTTCACTTGTTCCCAACAAGACGACAGGAACAGTCTGTGAACAAAGCATATTTCTTTTCATCATCAGAAAGGTCATTGTAAGGAGGAGCTTCCTCAGCATGAGTTACTTTTCTCCTCTGGAGGTTTAGTCCAGCTGGTACCTTCAGGCCAACTTGAGATCACCTCCACTAGACCAGGTCTCTCGGGATTTCCCATTCAAGCTCTCTGTGTTATCAGAGCCATCCACTTAGACCATGTGGAGTCTGTGGCATGATGTGGTGTGGAACCTTTGCCTTTGAACATCCAATTCAAAACTGGTAATCTGGGAGCTAAAAGAAGTTGTGATTCAGTTCCAATCACTTCAGAAGATGCTTTTACTCCTTCATAGGCAGCTAAAATTTCTTTCTCTGTTGGAGTATAATTTGCCTCTGAACCTCTGTAACCTCGACTCCAGAAACCAAGAGGTCATCCATGTGTCTCACCTGGAGCTTTTTGCCACAGGCACCAGGTTGGACCATTGTCACTTTCAGCTGTGTACAAAATGTTCTAAATGTCTGGACCATCTCGGACAGGTCCCGGACCCATTGCTTGAATCACCTCTTGCTTTATTTGGTCAAAGGCTGCTTGTTGTTCAGGTCCCCAGTGGAAATTGTTTCTCTTTCGAGTCATATCATACAGAGGTTTCACAATCTGACTGTATCCAAGAATGTGCAGTCTCCAAAATCCCACTATCCTCAAGAAACTAGGGTCTCCTGCTTGTTTGTGGGATTCACCATGGTAGAGACTCTATTTACCACATCCAATACTCCCTTTCTTAAGGGGACAGCCTCAAACAATCACAGCAGGATAGAATGTCTTCCAGACAGCTGGCCTGCAGAGCTGGCAGAAGGAGCCAGGGAGCAGCATAGTTTCCCTCTGTTCCAGAAGGAGGTAGTTAGAGATCTCCTCAGCTGCTTGGATTCCCACAAGTCCATGGGACCAGCTGGGATCCATCCTAGGGTGCTAAGAGAGCTGGCAGATGAGTTGGCCAGGCTGCTCTCCATCATTTTTCAGCAGCCCTAACTCACTGGAGAGGTCCCAATGACTGGAAGCTGGCCAACATGGTGCCCATCCACAAGAAGGGCTGGTTGGATGAGCCAGGGAATTATAGGCCTGTCAGCCTGACCTCAGTGCCAGGCAAGATTATGGAGCAATCTTGAGTGCAATCACACAGCACTTCCAGGATTGCTAGGGGATCAGGCCCAGCCAGTATGGATTTATGAAGGGCAGGTCTTGCCTGAACAACCTGATCAACTTCTATGATCAGGTGACCCGCCTGGTGGATGTGGGGAGGCCTGTGGATGTAGTCTACCTGGACTTCAGCAAGGCCTTTGACACTATCCCCCACAGCAAACTCCTGGCCAACCTGTCAGCCCATGGCTTGGTCAGAAGCACACTGTGTTGGGTTATGAACTGGCTGGAAGGCCAAGCCCAGAGAGTGGTGGTGAATGGTGTCACATCCAGCTGGCGGCCAGTCACTAGTGGTGTGCCCCAAGGATCAGTGCTGGTCCCTGTGCTCTTTAACATCTTTATTGATGATCTGGATGAGGTCATTGAATCAATCATCAGTAAATTTGCAGACAACACCAAGCTTGGGGTAGGAGTTGATGTGCTGGAGCGTAGGGGGGCTTTACAAAGGGACCTCATCAGGCTGGACAGATGGGCAGAATCCAATGGCATGAGATTTAACACATCCAAGTGCCGAGTTCTGTGCACTGGCCACAGCAACCCTATGCAGTTCTACAGGCTGGGGTCAGAGTGGCTAGAGAGTGGCCAGGCAGAGAGCGACTTGGTGCTGTTGGTCGATGGTAGGCTGAACATGAGCCTGCAGTGTGCCCAGGCAGCCAGGAGGGGAGAGAGGTCATTCTGCCCCTGTTCACTGCACTGGTTAGGCCACACTTTGAGTACTGTGTTCAGTTCTGGGCCTGTCATTTTAGGAAGGATGTTGCCTTGCTGGAACGTGTCCAGAGAAGGGCAACAAAGTTGGTGAGGGGTTTAGAACACAGGCCCTATGAAGAGAGGCTGAGGGAGCTGAGGTTGCTTTACCTGGTGCAGAGGGGATTCACGGGTGACCTTACTGCTCTCTACAACTAACTTAAGGGAGGTTGTAGACAATGGGAGTTTGGTCTCTTCTCTCAGGCAACCAACACCAGAACAAGAGGATACAGTGTGAAGCTGCACCAGGGGAGGTTTAGGCTGTCGGTTAGGAGAGAGTGATTGCCCATTGGAATGGGCTACCCAGGGAGGTGGTGGAGTCACCATCATTGGAGGTGTTCAGGAGGAGACTTGATAAGGTGCTTGATTACATGGCTTAGTTGATTAGGTGGGTTGGATGGTCGGTTGGACACGATGATCTTGAAGGTCTCTTCCAACCTGGTCTGGTCTATTCTATTCTATTCTATTCCCTCTATTATGTAGATCGAATATTACTGACAGAATGAGTGACCTGTATCAGAGCTTCTTGTGCATCCAGAGCTATGAACTGCAGCATTCCAAAAATCATTCGTATTTTCAACACTTTAGAACTGTGAATTTTGTGATGTGGCTTCTCATGTGTCTGCTACTAGTAAGATTCATGTTGCATCTACCACTACACCACTTACATGACTGTAAATTTCAGCTGTCTCAACAACTTCATGTAAACTATGTAAACTCTTGAGTTCCATAACTTAATTAAAAAAAAACAAACAAACAACTAAAGCAAAACTTACCAAATCCAACCAGTCAGCCAAAGAAAACCCACACAACCCCTCCACCCAATTATGTACACACTGCAGCTGAAAGAAATCTTATGTGTAAGGAGTCCATTAAAAAATCAGTCATTATAGAGAATGGATAAACCCCAGGAATATTTCATTGTGATGCAACAAATTTTAAGAATCAAAAATATTCAGGTCTGGATCTGCAATTAAATACTAGAGGTAATAATTGAAAATAATATCTTGCCTGAATTCGTCAAACAATGTGACACCTAAGTAAGACTGTATGTAAAGCAGTTGTGGCAATGTACTCCCTCCTCCCACAACCTGACCTGTATTCCCATAAACTCACTCAAGTGATAATCACCAGTGATGATAATAATGAACAATGCCTGGTTATGATAGCTGCATCCATTCAAAGTTGATTTGACAAAGGCAGGTGTCCTGGGTTCAGATAGAATGGGGTTAAGGTATTGGTTTCTTTCACAAGAAGATAGAACAAAAGAACCAAAATAGCTGGTGATGCGGTTTACAATGTAAAAAATGCCATCTTATAGACTAAGAGTTTTCTCTCAAGATTTCTTTCAATAAGAGAAGGATGAGTCTCTTCCATGATGCAATTTAGAATCTGTGTAGAAAGAGATCAAATGAAGAGAAAGCAGAATAATGTTTGCTGTCACTTGATCCTTTTTCTGTGTTTTGTATAACTGACAATATCCTGTAAGAAAAATCTTTCCTGACCGATGATTAATCAACGATAACTCTACTACTCTTCTAATGTTCCACCACTTCCTTATTTACTTAATTTCTTTCTGACTCCATTTTTCAACCTCATATATCCTATACTCTACCAATACTTTACTCTAGGCTTGTCCCAGATGGATAAATACAGATCTTGCTCTCTCTTGCTGTTTAGGGCTTTAGTGCTCCATATGTGTCTCTGTAATGGGTGATGGCCAAAGCAACAAAAACATACTTGTGGCAAGCAGAGTAAGCAAGCAGAGTAAGCAAGATGACAAAGACTCTCTTTATTCCAGCAAAGTGACAGATATTTTGTATGCATGTTATGTTAGTGTGGCTGCATGTAATTGCTAACAAACTTTTCTTAAGATTCCTACTGGTTCGTGATGGCATTGCTATGGCTACTTGTTAAGCTAGCCCAGATGGCTTCTATCTCAATTTGGCGGGTTGGAGTTCCCCATTCACATTAACTAAGCATAACTAATTCAGTTGGAAACAAATGGAAGCTGTATTTACAAAAAAACCCTACCTTATACAATGGAATGCAATGAATATGTATAAAATATACAGTATTTACAGTATCATACAGGTGTTTACAATCAGAAAATAACACAGAAACCTCCCTGAACTCCCTCTGGCTTGCCAGAGAAGCACGGAAGCTGTTCCACTCCCCCCTCCACTCCCAAAGCCCTGCCCCCCACATCCCCCGTAACAGAAGGAAGAGCCAAGAAGAAGGAATGTTAATTCTTATTTCCAAGGCTAGCCAGAAGCAGTTATTTATCTCCCTTAGTGAAAGCAGCTAAAACCACAGGAGAAAAAAGGAAATGGGATTGGAAATGAAATGTGAAAGATGTTATCACAGTATCACAGTATCACAGTATCACAGTATCACATAGGTTGGAAAGGACCTCGAGGATCATTGAGTCCAACCTATCAACACAGATCCCATGACAAGACCAGGGCACCAAGTGCCATGTCCAATCTCCCCTTGAACGTCTCCAGGGTCGATGACTCAACCACCTCCCTGGGCAACCCGTTCCAATGCCGAATGCCTCGCTCGGTGAAGAACTTCCTCCTCACCTTGAGTCTGAATCTCCCCTGGAGCAGCTTGAGACTGTGTCCCCTTGTTCTGGTGCTGGTTGCCTGGGAGAAGAGGCCAACCCCCTCCTGGCTACAACCACCCTTCAGGTAGTTGTAGAGGGCAATGAGGTCACCACCCCTGAGCCTCCTCTTCTCCAGGCTAAACAATCCCAGCTCCTTCAGCCTCTCCTCATAGGGCTTGTGTTCAAGGCCTCTCACCAGCCTTGTTGCCCTTCTCGGGACACGTTCAACTGTTTCGATGTCCTTCTTAAACTGAGGGGCCCAGAACTGGACACAATACTCAAGGTGCGGCCTAACCAAAGCAGAGTACAGGGGCACTATGACCTCCCTGCTCCTGCTGACCACACTATTCCTAATGCAGACCAGGATGCTATTGGCCCTCTTGGCCACCTGGGCACACTGCTGGCTCATATTCAGGTGGCTGTCAATCAGCACCCCCAGGTCCCTCTCTGTTTGGGAGCTCTCCAGCCACTCCGACCCCAGCCTATAGCTCTGCATGAGATTGACATAGCCAAAGTGCAGCACTCAGCACTTGGACTTGTTGAATGCCATCCCATTGGACTCTGCCCACCTGTCCAGTCGGCCGAGGTCCCTCTGCAGAGCCTTTCTACCCTCTGACTGACTAACATCTGCCCCTAACTTTGTGTCATCTGCAAACTTGCTGATGACTGACTCTACCCCTTCATCCAGATCATCGATGAAGATGTTGAAGAGGACAGGGCCCAGCACTGATCCCTGGGGGACACCACTGGTGACTGGCCTCCAGCTGGATGTGGTACCGTTCACTACCACTCTCTGGACCCGGTCCTCCAGCCACTTCCTAACCCAGCACAGAGTGTAATGGTCCAATCCACGGGCTGACAGCTTAGCCAGCAGTTTGCTGTGGGGGATGGTGTCAAAGGCCTTGCTGAAGTCCAGGTAGACCACATCCACAGGCCTCCCCACATCCACCAGATGGGTCACCTGATCATAGAAAGAGATCAGGTTGGAGAGGTAGGATCTGCCCTTCCTGAATCCATGTTGGCTGGACCTGAGCCCTTGGCCATCCTTCAGGTGCGCAGTTATTGCCGCCAGGATAATCTGCTCCATCACTTCCCCTGGCACTGAGGTCAGGCTGACTGGCCTGTAGTTTCCAGATTCCTCCATCTGACCCTTCTTGTGGATGGGGACCACGTTGGCCAGTTTCCAGTCATCTGGGACCTCACCTGTGAGCCAGGACTGGAGGAAAATGATGGAGAGTGGCGTAGCTAGCACATCTGCCAGCTCTCTCAGCACCCTAGGATGCATCCCATCCGGTCCCATGGACTTGTGAATATCCAAGTGGCTCAGCAGGTCCCGAACTAATTCCTCATGGATTTCCGGGGCATTGCACTGCTCCCCGACCCCATCGCCCAGCTCAGGAGGCCACTCGTCCTGAACTTCTGCCTTGCTGTTAAACATTGAGGCAAAGAAGGTGTTCAGGATCTCAGCTTTCTCCTCGTCTTCAGTCACCGTGTTCCCTTCCAGGTCCAATAGGGAGTGCAGGTTCTTCCTGCCCTTCTTCTTATTGTTAATATACTGATAAAAATGCTTTTTATTGTCTTTGACTGAGGTGGCCAGCTTCGGTTCCAGCTGGGCTTAGCCTCCCTAATTTTATTCCTACATAATCTAACAGCTTCCTTGAACATACTTTGAGAAGTCTTCCCCTCCTTCCAAAGGTGATACAGCCTCTTCTTCCCCCTTAAATCCTCCAGGAGCTGCTTGCTCATCCAGGCTGGTCGTCTTCCCCACCGGCTTGCCTTCCGGCACGTGGGAACTACCAATTCCTGTGTCTTCAAGAGCTCCTGTTTGAAGTAGGTCCAACCCTCCTGAACCCCTTGGTTCATGAGGGCTGGTACCCAGGGGACTTTACAAACAAGTTTCTTAAATAGGCTGGAACAACTGCTCCACGAATCTGTTTAGAATAATCTTTTGTTTTCCTTTTTATACCCAATTGTGAATTATTTATATTTTTCTACTCTTCTGTTCAAAATCTGCAGTTAACTTTTAAAGGCATAGCCTAATGTGACCATTTGAGGCTGTGCCTTTAAGAAGAGGGACATTGTGACTGAACGTTTTATAAATAAAGGACAGGTCTAAACTAATTTCATTGGTGGATTGGTAGAAAGCAACTTTGAATTCTGAGTTCAGCAGAGACTAGTCTCAGTCTTGCACTTCTTCCCCCTCCTTTCACAGCTTGCAGCTTCTGGACTTTCGGCCAGACTGACCTTGAACAGATAAGGCTTCTACTAACATATTCTGCTTTAATTAACAACTGCTCTTTTTCTCTCTTTCTAACCCTCTTTGAGAAAAAAGGGGAGAAAAGGGGGTTACAGGGTGGGGAACCCTCCTCAGCAGAGGAGGGAATCTCGTTCCTGTGTTACTTTGTTGTATATTTCTGTGTATATATTGTAAATAATGTAAATTGTGTATATAAACCTGCATTTCCTAAATCACTTGTAAATACAGCACATTTCCTTTGCTAATCCGGCTGTGATTTTTTTTTCATTTTCTTCCCTTCACTTACAGGGGGAGGAGAAGGTTGGGCCTTCCCCTCAACCCTCGACACCTAAAACTGCCACAATCAACCCCATCTAAATAATTTAATTGGCTGTTGATACTATCCATCTAATCTAAAACAGTATCTGCAATGAATAAGTAAAATTCATAGTCCATTCTGATTGTCCTCAGATGTAGATGATTCAGAAGTCCAAAAACCAAGAAAGATGAAAAACAGAAAACAGTTTGTTTCTCTGCAGACGAGGAAAGGAACAGGGACTCTCAGTTTACCCGGGGTCTCATGGTTCTCAGGGTTTATGCTCTGTAGAATCCTCATGGATTCTACCTTTGGCAGCAATGTTGTATCTGTACAACACTCTGAAGTTAAACTCTCAGACACAGTTAGGTTTCTTTGTGGAATACACTGAATTTCACCCTTCTCTTGCATTACCCAGTAACTGTGACCCGGACCTTCAGCAGAAACCCCCCCTTGGACAAGTTTGACCTCTTCTGAAGAAGAAAATACCCAGTTTTGCCTAACAGATTCTTTTCTCTGACAACAGGAACTCTATCACCTTCTACCTTTCATAGCAAATCTGAGTGTGTAGGTCCAGCTCAATCTACTGAACCTCTACTATTTACCAGCCAGGTTGCTTGCACTAGATGTTTCTCCCACTTTTCCAAAGATCCACCCCTCATGGCTTTGAGAGTAGTCCTCAGCAAACTGTTGCAGCATTCAATGTTCCCTGCAGCTGGTGCATAGTAGAGAATGTGGAATATCCACTTGATGCCCTGCTCTTTGGCCCAGTTTTTCCCAAGATTGTTTTTGAAATGAGTTCTGTTGTCTGATTCAGTTCTCTCTGGAGTTCCATATATCTACAGGATTTGTCTCTCCAGACCAAGAATGGTGTTACATGAAGTTGCATGCACAACTGAATAGGTTTCCAACCACCCAGTGCTTACCTCTAACATAGTATGCACATATTTCTTAACAGATCAAGAATGAGGTAGAGTGATGTAGTCGATCTACCAGGCTTCACCATCATTTTACTTGGACCATCAGTCACCATACCATAAGGGCTTGATTCACTTTGCCTGCTTAATAGCAACACAAATGTCACAGTTATGGATGACTGTGATTCTGTGATTCTGGGAATACAATGATGTATTTGAGGTCGAATTCTTTCTTGCTCAGCAAAGAGTCTGCAGATTCATTACAGTTTCCCACACATATGTTCTGTCTTGATCATTCAGGTATCTGAGAGATGCATTTTAAGTTTACCTTTTGGTTCTGGAATGAACATATATGCTGCTTCTCATCTGTTCAGTCACTGCCAACGGTGATGACCACCACATTGGCAGATAAAACAAAGGCTTCTGTATTCAAGAGAATGAAAGTAATTAGTCTTTCACCCTACTATCCTGTACGTGTTTATTTTCTCTGGCATCAGGAGTATCATGAATAGGACTGTATTCATGCAAATTATTTAGATTCTATCCATTTGATTAAAGATTTAATGACATCGGTGCACTGAGAATCAGATACCCTTAACATAAGAATAATACTAAGTAAAAATAGAGAAGATTTCTATTAACACTATGTGAGTAAAAATCCCTCCAGTCTTAAAATTAAATTTGATTACAATTAATTCAATTAATTACAATTTGATTACAATTCATTCCTACAACTGTGCCCTAAAACTGATATTTCAAGCTTATCATTTATACTATAAGATCCCAGTTCTTGCATATTACCAAGGAACAAAGGATAACACTTTTTAATAGCAATATTTTCAAATCTGAGATGCTATGCCATGCTTGATGGATTAAACAGCAGGCAATATATGCATTATTTTAATTGTAAAACAGCTTACTGCTGTCTTGAAACATGCTGAATTGTTACTTACAATCTGAATATAAGACACTTTACATAGTGTCTCCACAGCTGATCAAAGAGGTCTAAGAGGCTAGAAAGATTACAGTAACACAAAGTATCTGTATGAAGGATTCCTTATGTTGTATTTAATTTTCACAGTGTTCATAATCTTCATAATCACAAATTATTGTAGGAAGGTGATAATCAGGATTAACTGTATCACATTGATTTTACTGACGTTTAGAGTAGCATCTGCAGTGGTTATGAATACAGTTTTAAATCAATAAATGTGAACAGTGGTGATAAAAATATTTGTCTCTGGAATCCCAGTCATTTTGCAGAGCAGCTAGCTGACAGCAGTTAGCTTCATGCCACTTCTGTCTAAGTGGAAAAAAAATCACTGGTCATCCTTCAGAAAGTGTGGGATCATATTTGAATAATGGACATAAAAGATCATACAGGACAAAATAAACCAAGGAAAGATACTATGACTATCAATGTCAATTGCTTAACCTTTTGTTCAGGTTACTCTCTTAAGTGGCAGATAAGACAATAGGTAGTGGCAACTGGTACTGTACAACATAATGTCACTAACATCCTGTGGAGGAGGAGGTGGGAATATAGCAAATTGGATTTTTTAATCACTTGGTAGTAACAAGGAACGTTTTAATTTCCTGCAGATAAGACACCCTTCTTTACAAGTGTCCTTATACTTGCCTCAAACATGTGAAGTCTTCCTCAAGTTTATTCTTCCCTTAATATGTATGTGTTACATAAAGCTAAAGCCTATTGACTTAGTATAGCCCTAGGCATTCAAAAGTGCTTTTAAAAGTGTGTATTTACTCATACAGGGTTTTGAAATTTGACAGATGTTAGCAAAAAATGAGCAAATCCTTTCCCTTTGTGCTTACAATATTTATTTCAAATAGTCAAAATGAATGTTAACATATTTCTCACCACTTAAATATTTATTAAGACTAGTAGAAAGTTTATTCATGCACATCGATTTAAGCACAGAAGGGAGTTTGATTCAGCCCTGTGGTGATTGAAGTTAATAATTTTTGAGTCTGAAACACAATGTTCTAGTAATGTCTGAATGCCCTGCCCAGGGAGGCGGTGGATTCCCTATCCCTGGAAGTGCTCAAGAGGGGATTGGATGTGGCACTTGAAGCCATGGCTTAGTTAGTCATGAGGTGTTGGGTGACAGGGTGGACTCGATGATCTCTGAGGTCTTTTCCAATGTTATTGATTCTATGATTCTGTAAAGAAACAGACGTGTTCATTAAAATGAAATCTTGGGAGGTACTAGGGTAGAAAGTAGACAAGATAAAGGATATGTGTTGTTGATCACTGTAGTGAAAGCCTTTTGAAGTGCTTATCCAATGACTGTTTAGATAAGTTTTCTTTTGCTGGGATGGAAAAGTACTACTAGAAACACTCTTTCTTTCTGCTATTGCTAAAAGATAGAGAAGCTATGTGTGTTCTCACAATCAACGGATCCAGACCTTTCTCTCAGCTATCAGGCAGGTAGCTGCAGTGAGTGCTGGATCCTGGCACTTGATATGAGGATTGCAGGAACAACACTTGTGTTAGGTGTGAGCAGATCAGGGATCTGATGAACATGGTGGCCAAACTAAAAGAAGAGATGGAAAGGCTAAGAACTATAAGAGAGTGTGAAAAGAAAATTGACTATTTCCATAATATAACCTCTACAAAACCAGAACAGGGGGTAACTCTTAGTGGAATAGGGAGTTTGATACCCTCCCATCAGCACGCCTCCCAGCCTCCATGTAGTAAACCACATGAGCAGGGCCAATGGGAACAGGTCTCTGCCCAACAGAACAAATGCAAATGGAGCACGCATGCTACTTTGAGCAGCACGCTGCCTACAGTGCACATAAAAAATAGGTATGAGAGTCTGCAGGAGGAACAGATCATCAGTAAGGATGAGGACTCAAGAAGGTCAGAAGCTTCAGGCATGACAGGTTGCCTCAGGCAACTCAAAACTAATCCAGAAAAGAAACCTCGTAGGGTCATTGGTCTTGTAGGAAGAAAATTAGGGTGGCAAAAGCACATTTGGAGGTTAGACTGGCCTCTACTGTGAAGGACAACAAAAAGTCCTTCTATAAATACATTAATAGCAAGAGGAAGGGCAAGGACAACTTCCACTCCTTGGTGGACATGGAGGAATGTTGTAACAAAGGATGAGGAAAAGGCAGAGGTACCTTCTTTGCCTCAATTTTTACTAAAAGGACAGAATGTCTTCCAGAGAGCTGGCCTGCAGAGCTGGCAGAAGGAGCCAGGGAGTAGCATAGTTTTCCTCTGTTCCAGGAGGAGGGAGTAGTTAGAGATCTCCTCAACCACTTGGATCCCCACAAGTCCATGGGACCAGCTGGGATCCATCCTAGGGTGCTAAGAGAGCTGGCAGAGGAGCTGGCCAGGCCGCTCTCCATCATTTTTCAGCAGCCCTAACTCACTGGAGAGGTCCCAGAGGCCTGGAAGCTGGCCAACATGGTCCCCACTCACAAGAAGGGCTGGTTAGATGAGCCAGGGAATTATAGGCCTGTCAGCCTGACCTCAGTACCAGGCAAGATCATGGAGCAATCTTGAGTGCAACCACACAGCACTTCCAGGATTGCCAAGGGATCAGGCCCAGCCAGCATGGATTTAGGAAGGGCAGATCTTGCCTGACCAACCTGATTTCCTTCTATGACAAGGTGACCCACCTGGTGGATGTGGGGAGGAGTGTGGATGTAGTCTACCTGGACTTTAACAAGGCCATTGACACTGTCCCCCACAACAAACTCCTGGCCAACCTGTCAGCCCATGGCTTGGATGGGAGCACACTGCGTTGGGTTAGGAAGTGGCTGGAGGGCCAAGCCCAGAGAGTGGTGGTGAATGGTGCCACATCCAGCTAGCGGCCAGTCACTAGTGGTGTGCCCCAAGGATCAGCGCTGGGCCCCATGTTCTTTAACATCTTTATTGATGATCTGGATGAGGGCATTGAGTCCACCATCAGTAAATTTGTGGACGACACCAAGCATGGGGCAGATGTTGATCTGCTGGAGGGTAGAGAGGCTCTACAGAGGGACCTCGACAGGCTGGACAGGTGGGCAGAATCCAAAGGCATGAGATTGAACACATCCAAGTGCCGAGTTCTGCCCATTGGCCACAACAACCCTATGCAGTTCTACAGACTAGGGTCAGAGTGGCTGGAGAGCAGCCAGTAAGAGAGGGACCTGGGGGTGCTGGTTGATGTTAGGCTGAACATGAGCCTGCAGTGTGCCCAGGTGGCCAGGAGGGCCAATGGCATCCTGGCCTGCATCAAGAACAGTGTGGCCAGCAGGAGCAGGGAGGTCATTCTGCCCGTGTACACTGCACTGATTAGGCCACACCTTGAGTACTGTGTCCAGTTCTGAGTCCCTCAGTTTAAGAAGGATGTTGCCTTGCCGGAGCATGTCCAGAGAAGGGCAACAAAGTTGGTGAGGGGCTTGGAACACAAGCCTTATGAAGGCAGGCTGAGGGACCTGGGATTGCTTAGCCTGGAGAAGAGGAGACTCAGGGGTGACCTTCTTGCTCTCTACAACTACCTGAAGGGAGGTTGTAGACAGGCAGATGTTGGTCTCTTGTCCCAGGCAGCCAGTACCAGAACAAGAGGACACAGTCTCAGGCTGCACCAGGGGAGGTTCAGGCTGGAGGTCAGGAGGAAGTTTCACACAGAGAGAGTGATTGCCCATTGGAATGGGCTGCCCAGGGCGGTGGTGGAGTCGCCATTGCTGGAGGTGTTCAGGAGGAGACTTGACAAGGTGCTTGGTTGCATAGTTTACTTGGTTGGGTGGTGTTGGATTATAGGTTGGATGCTATGGTCTTGAAGGTCTCTTCCAACCTGGTCTATTCTATTCTATTCTATTCTATTCTATTCTATTCTATTCTATTCTATTCTATTCTATTCTATTCTATTCTATTCTATTCTATTCTATTCATTATAGGAGACTCCCTACTGAGGGGAGTAGAGGGCCCAATATGCAGACCAGATCCATTTCATAAAAAGGTCTGCTGCCTCCCTGCTGCTCAAGTAAAGGACATGGTAGGTAAAATTCCTAGTCTCATGAGTCCTTCAATTCACTTCTGGTCTTTCAGGTGGGTAGTGACAATGCAACAATGAGAGGCTCACAATCAATTAAAAGAGACTTCAGAACCTTAGGCAACTGCTAAAGGGATCAGGAGTTCAAGTTGTGTTCTCTGCTATTCCTCTAATGTCAGCGATGGATGAGGGAACATTGAGGAAGAGCCAACAGGTCAATTCATGGCTCCAGGGCTAGTGCCATCAACAGGGCTTTGGGTTCTACAATCACGGCTTGGTTTACAAAGCACCAGAGCTGCAAACAACTTATGGGATGCACTTGTCCCAGAGGGGGAAAAGGATCCTGAGGCAGGAATTGGCAGGGCTCATTGATAGGGCTTTAAACTAGATTTGAAGGGGGGTGGAGTTACTAGTCTCCTGCTGGCCATTGACAAACAGAGGGGCAGCTCACCAGAGGCAGAGGGATGGAGGGCTAGTAAAGGCTCTCAACTTGTTGCCCTAAGGCAAGCCACAAATGATGCATCAGGACACTCTGTGGAAATCAAGGGAACTGGCAACAAGAGGAGGACAGGGCCAGCCCAGCTGAAGTGCCTTTATGCAAATGCATGCAGCTTGGGCAACAAACAGGATGAAATTAAGGGCCTCTCTGCTGCTGGTATGCTATGACATTAGTGGTAGTTACTGAAACTTGGTGGGATGATTCCCATGACTGGAATGTAGGGATAGATAGGCAGGGAAGAAGAGGAGGTGTTGCCCTCTATGTCAATGACCATCTGGAATCAGTGCAGCTCCACCTGAGGAAGGATGATGAGCTGGTTGAGAGTGCATGGCTTAAAATTAAACGTAAGACAGCGGAAGGAGATATTACTGTGGGGGTCTGCTATAGGCCACCTGACCAGCAGAACCAAGTAGATGAGGCCCTCCACAAGCAAATAGAAGTGGCTTCCAGGTCACAAGCCCTGGTCCTCATAGGTGATTTCAACGACCATGACATCTGCTGGAGGGACAACACAGTAAAGCATCAGCAATCCAGGATGTTCCTGGACTGCATAGAAGACAACTTCTCCTTCAAATGATAGAGGAAACAACAAGAAAAGGTGCTATGCTGGACCTTGTTCTCACCAATAGGGAAGGGCTGGTAACCAATGTGAGGCTCAGAGACAGCCTTAGCAGCGGTGACCATGAAGCAGCTGAATTTAACATCCGCAGGGCAATCAGGAGGATGTATTCCAAGCTTACGACCCTAGACTCTAGGCGTGCAGATTTTGATCGCTTCAGGGATCTGATAGCCAAAGTGTTGTGGGACAAAGCCCTGGAGGGAAGAGGGAGCCAGGACAGCTGGTCAGTATTCAAGGACCACCTCCTCTGTGTCCAGAAGCAATGTATACCAACAAAGAGGAAAGCAGGAAAGAATGCTAGGAGGCCAGCTTGGATGAGCAAGGAGCTGCTGGACACACTATCACTTAAAAAGAAACTCTACAGGAAGTGGAGAGAAGAACAGCTAGAACAGGGGGTATATAAGGAAGCTGCCCAAGCAGCAAGAGTCCTGGTTAGGAAAGCCAAAGCAGAGTTTTAATGTAATCTAGCCAGGGAGGATAAAGGGAACACTAAGAACTTCTACAGGTATATTAATGGGAAGAAGAAGACTAGGGAAGGTGTGGACCCCCTCAGAAAGGGAACAGGTGAAACGGTCACAAGTGACGTGGAAAAGGCTGAGGTTCTCAATGACTCCTTTACCTCAGTCTTCACTGCAAGGGCCTCTAGCCACACTTCTGGAGTCATGGAAGATAATGGCAGGGACGGGGAGGAAGAACTGCGCGTCGTAAGTGAAGATCAGTTTTGTGATCACCTTAAGAACCTGAAAGTGTTCAAGTCCATGGGACCTGACAGGGTACACCCACAGGTACTGAGAGAACTGGCAGATGGGGTTGCTAAACCCCTCTCTACTATGTTGCAAAAGTCATGGTTGTCTGGGGAAGTCCCCACAGACTGGAAAAGGGGAAACATTACCCCCATTTTCAAAAAGGGTAAGAAGGAGGAACCAGGGAACTACAGGCCAGTCAGTCTCACCTCTGTGCCCAGAAAGATCATGGAGCAGATCCTCCTGGAGGCACTACTGGCTGGAGAGGTGGGCACAAGCCAACCTCATGAGGTTCAATAAGATCAAGTGCAGGGTCCTGCATCTGGGTCGAGGCAATCCCAGGCACAAATCCAGGCTGGGCAGTGACTGGCTGGAAAGCAGCCCTGAGGAGAGAGAGTTGGGGGTGCTGGGGGACAAAAAGCTCAACATGAGCTCCAATGTGCACTTGCAGCCCACAAAGCCAATCAGATCCTGGGCTGCATCAGGAGAAGTGTGGTTAGCAGGTCGAGGGAGGTGATCATTCCCCTCTACTCAGCTCTGGTGAGACCCCACCTGGAGTACTGTGTCCAGTTCTGGAGCCCCTATTACAAGAGGGATGTGGAGGTGCTGGAACGTGTCCAGAGAAGGGCCACAAGGATGATCAGAGGGCTGGAGACATCTCCTATGAGGACAGACTGAAAGAGTTGGGGCTGTTCACTCTGGAGAAAAGAAGGCTCCGAGGTGACCTTATTGTGGCCTTCCAGTATCTGAAGGGGGCCTACAAGAAGGCTGGGGAGGAATTTCTCAGGATGTCAGGTAGTGATAGGACTAGTGGGAATGGAATGAAGCTGGAGGTGGGGAGATTCAGGCTGGACATGAAGATGTAGTTCTTCCCCATGAGTGTGGTGAAGCCCTGGAATGGGTTGTCCAGGGAGGTGGTTGAGGCCCCATCCCTGGAGGTGTTTAAGCCCAGGCTGGATGAGGCTCTGTCCAGCCTGATCTAGTGTGGGGTGTCCCTGCCCATGGCAGGGAGGTTGGAACTGGATCATCCTTGTGGTCCCTTCCAACCCTGACTGATTCTATGATTTTATGAATAGTCTAGTGGAGTATGTACTAAGAGTTTGTTCAGGACACTGTTAATTGATAAGAGGGATTTAACACAGGAGAAACCAACACGGTTTGGAATTACAATATCTTTTGGAATCAACACTCTAACATTCCTTAGAGATTATGACACAGGCAAAACAGAAATATAAGGATTAGAGTCTATGATAATGTAGTAGGAAGGATGAATAAATATGTTAAGTAATAAAAGAATAGTAAGGGGGACCACAAACATAAGGAGACCTTCACTAATCTTGAATTCAATTACTACAACTCTCAACTTTGTCTTAGAAGACCCCAGTGTTCATATTGCTTCCAGAAAGAAAATTGCTGTACAGGGGAATATTTCTGCAGGGCTGTGTAAAGAACTGAAATATATATATGGCTCAACATTGTTGGGAAAGTCATTATGGATAATGGTTTGGTACAAGGGAGCTTGGCACATGGCCCCCGGGGTCAAGTAAGGGGCTTTGAACTTTGGAGATTCCCTGATGAGATTTAGGACCCTGGGACTTCCTGGCAGTGAAGGTGGCAGAACACCTGGGGCAGGTTTTGAAGCCCTGAAGAGGGAGAGGTTTGAAAGCCTGGAGATGTTTTTAAGCGTGCACTCTGCTGACCATTCAGGACAGGTGGCAACTCTTTGGTGGCAAGGTGTGAAAGCATGAAAGAGACTGCTTGGAGCGACTGTCTGGGGCTGCTTGGAAATGACTACCTGGAGACTGCGTGCTACTCCGTGGGGGCGGGGGGAAGGGGGAAAGGGACTGGATGGGACTGCACTGCACTGCATTGCGTGCTGCTGCTTAGGCTGTGTTCAGTGTCATAGCATCTTCTGACAGACTCCTGCTGATTTACCATGGTGCATAAGACAAAGGTATCTTGCAGATGCCCCTTTGTTTTTTATGCATATATATAAGGGGAACTATCTGGTTCCCCCCTTTCCTCTTCCAATCCCCCTCAACAATTCTTCCTTTGTAAGGACCCCAGTTACTTTTATAAGATTTGGCTTTCGCAAGGGGAATTGCTGGGGACTATGTGGTTTGATCTTTGGGCTGATTGGTTGATCATAGTCTGTGTTGTGTGGGGTTTGATCCTTGTGTATTGGGAGAGAAAGGTAAGGCACAAAGACGTCTGAAGACTGGACAGGCCAAAAGTGCAGGTTTTGTCCCAGCCCTGATGGAGAGGGGTGGGTGTGTACTGGAGAAAGGTATGAATATATATGTTTGACATCTATAGAAGTTCAACTTGTCCTGTTATGGAGTGCTTCTAGCAAACCTGCTATGCACCCAGCACTGTTTTGCCTTTATTTTATAATAAACTGGTTGTATTTAAAATTTAGAATAGAATAGAATAGAATAGAATAGAATAGAATAGACCAGACCAGGTTGGAAGAGATCTTCAAGATCGTGTCCAACCCATCATCCAACACCACCTAATCAACTAAACCATGCAACCAAGCACCCCATCAAGTCTCCTCCTAAACCCCTCCAATGATGATGACTCCACCACCTCCCCAAGCAGCCCTTTTTGAAGGACAATCACTCTCTCTGTGAAGAATTTCTTCCTAACATTCAGTCTAAACCTCCCCGGCACACCTTGAGACTGTGTCCTCTAGACACAGTCTTGAAGTGTGCAGTCTAGCAGTGAGCTCATTTCTCATACTTTTAATCCCATCATGATCCAAAAATTATATTCTTGATACAATTTTGTAAAGCCAAGTTAAAATAAAATAGGATCCAAGCACATTGTCCAAAGCAAAAATGAAACTGAAACTGCATGGTGATCACTGGAGGGGGATGGGGCCAGCAGCACACAAACAGCAGGCTGGTAGAGGGGCAGGAACCAAGATGAAAAAAGGAGACAATTTACCAAAAAACCCACACTCTATTTAACTGTCTTTTGAAACAAAACAGACCATTGGCAGAAAAGTGATTTGAAACTTAGCCAATTACCTGCTGAGCATCAGCACAGCAGTGTGTGGTCAGGGTACCTGCCAAACAGGTTTGTTGACTTTATGCTGGTGGCAAGCCTGGAGAAATCTATGCGCATATTTTCTTTTGTTTACCTCCCCTACTTCTTAGGGGTTCTTGGTGCAACCTGTTTTGGCCTGGTCATGTCCAACCAGGGCAGTAAGCCTACTAGGTCTATAGGTTTACAAAAATGTGCTACATAGTGGAGTGACTGAAGCAAGCCCATATATTAGTTCTACTTTCACTGAAAAGAATCCACACTTTTACAGATAAAATGAATGAAAAACAAGAGCACATTAGAATTTGATTATTGATGGCACTGAGTAGAAACTAGACACAATTCAGTTTGGTTTATAGCCATATACATTGTAAAGAGGAAAGGATTGAAGTGGTTTCTAATTACAGTCAGACTGTCTTCATAGGAGGGGTTCTCCTGCCTTCTGATTATCTTTGTGGCCCTCCTCTGGAGCCACACCAGCTAGTCTCTGTCTCTCTTGTGTTGGGGATGCACAGTATTCCAGGTGAGGTCTTACCAGAGCAAAGTGGCAGAATCATCTCTCAATCTGCTGGCCACTCTTCTTTTGGTGCAGCTCAGGATGTGATGTGGGCTGCAAGTGTGCATTGTTGGCCCATGTCCAGCTTCTTGTCCACCGGTAACCCCTGGTAATTTTCTGCAGAGCTGTTCTAAATTTCATAATTTCCCAGCTTGTATTGATATTGAGGATTGCCCCAACCTAGGTACAGGACCTTGCATTTTGCTTTACTGAACCTCAGAAAATGCTACTCAGCTCACTTCTCCAACTTGTCCAGGTCTTGACAGAAATCATCCCATCCTTCAGACTTACCAACCACACCACTCAGCCTGGCATCATCTGCAAATTTGCTGAGGGTGCACTCAATCTCACTGTTTCTGTCATTGATGAAGATATTGAATAGCACTAGTTCCAATACAGAACTTCGAGGGGGACCCATCTCCATCTGAACAGACTTACAAAACTGAATCAAATAAACAAAAATTAATAATGTTGTATGAAGAACATATATTAAATTTATCCACTTTGTTAAAGCTTTAACTTCCAGTGTAAAGCCTGTAAGCATAAAATAAATTTTAAAAGTTATTTGGCCAACAATACCTTCTCTTTAAGACCTTACTGGAAAAAGATACTTTAGGATATCCTTTCTCCAATGAAAGGGTGTAATCGAACAAAAAAGAGCAACGTGAAGGAGTCAAAGACTAGCAAACATTGAGGAGCATTGCATATGTGAGTAAACCCAGTGCTTGTGAGGAGTATGTGCAGGATGTTTGAGTCTGGCTCTGTATTAATAACTAGGTTGATGCAATGCTCTTTTTCACACATCTGTTTCCAGCAAACTGGATAGGAAACTAGCAAGCAGCTATCTGTCTCTGATAGAGGTAGTATGTAATCCTGTATGCCACAAAGTACACTTTGTTAGTTGTTCTAAAACACTGTAAAAACCATCTAACTTTAAGGACTCTGTTAGAGCTCACAAACATCAAGAGAGGTATTTTAAAAAGGTGTCTTACACAGATTTATACAGCAGTCTCAAAACCAAATTCCTTCTCGGGTCCAAAATTGACTTTGTTGAAGCTTGTGTCATTGGCCTCAGCCCATTGATCCAGCCTATCCAGAAACATCTCTAAAACTTTCCTACCTGCAAGCAGACCAACACTCCCACGCAGTTTAGTGTGACCTGCAATGTGAGTGGGCACTTGATGCCCTTGTGCAGATCTACTCTTTGGGCCTGACCATTCAGACTGTTTTTAACAGAGGAAAATATAACCACCCATCCAAGCAATGTGCAACCAGTTTCTCCTGGAAAATGCTCTGGTGGATGGTGTCAAATACATTACTAAAGTCCAGGTAAACAACATCTGCAACTCTTCCCATGATCATCCACGAAGCAACTCACCTTGAAGGATATCAATCAGGACCTGCCCTTCATGAACTCATGCTTACTGGGCCTCAGCACATGGTTGCCCTGTACATACTGCATAATAGTGCTCAAGATTGAATTGAATCTAGCCAGGGAGATTAGAGGGAACACTAAGAACTTTTACAGGTATATTAATGGGAAGAAGAAGACTAGGGAAGGTGTGGGCCCCCTCAGAAAGGAAAATGGTGACATGGTCACAAGTGATGAGGAAAAGGCTGAGGTACTTAATAACTTCTTTACCTCAGTCTTCACTGCAAGGGCCTCTAGCCACACTCCTGATGTTATGGAAGTCAAAGCCAGGGACGGGGAGGAAGAACTGCCCATTGTAAGTGCAGATAAGGTTCGTGATCATCTGAAGAACCTGAAAGTGTTCAAGTCCATGGGACCCGGCGGGATACACCCACGGATACTGAGAGAACTGGCAGATGAGGTTGCTAAACCCCTCTCTATTATATTTCAAAAGTCATGGCAATCTGGTGAAGTCCCCACGGACTGAAAAAGGGGCAACATTGCCCCCATCTTCAAAAAGGGTAAGAAGGAGGAACCAGGGAACTACAGGCCAGTCAGTCTCACCTCTGTGCCTGGAAAGATCATGGAGCAGATCCTCCTGGAGTCACTACTTGCTCAAAAGAATAGTGAAGAGGAGATTGGGAACAGTCAGCATGGCTTTGCCAAGGGCAAATCCTGCCTGACCAACCTGGTGGCCTTCTATGAGCAGGTGACAAAATTAATAGATGAGGGGCGAGCAACTGATGTCATTTACCTGGAGCTGAGCAAAGCCTTCGACACTGTCCCGCACCACATCCTGGTCTCCAAACTGGTGACACATGGGTTTGATGGGTGGACCACTAGATGGATAAGGAACTGGCTTGATGGCCGCACCCAAAGAGTGGCTGTCAATGGCTCCATGTCCCAGTGGAGGCCAGTGACAAGCGGAGTCCCTCAGGGATCAGTCCTGGGACCTGTCTTGTTCAACATCTTTGTGGGTGCCATGGACAGTGGCATTGAGTGCACCCTCAGCAAGTTTGCTGATGACACCAAGCTGTGTGGTGCAGCAGACACGCTGGAGGAAGGGAGGCCATCCAGAGGGACCTTGACAGGCTGGAGAGGTGGGCACAAGCCAACCTCATGAAGTTCAATAAGAGCAAGTGCAGGGTCCTGCATCTGGGTCGAGGCAATCCCAGGCACAAATCCAGGCTGGGCAGTGACTGGCTGGAAAGTAGCCCTGAGGAGAGAGACTTGGGGGTGCTGGGGGACAAAAAGCTCAACATGAGCTCTCAATGTGCACTTGCAGCCTGCAAGGCCAATCCTGGGCTGCATCAGGAGAAGTGTGGTTAGCAGGTCGAGGGAGGTGATCCTCCCCCTCTACTCAGCCCTGATGAGACCCCACCTGGAGTACTGTGTCCAGTTCTGGAGCCCCTATTACAAGAGGGATGTGGAGGTGCTGGAACGTGTCCAGAGAAGGGCCACAAGGATGATCAGAGGGCTGGAGCACCTCTCCTATGAGGGCAGACTGAAGGAGTTGGGGCTGTTCAGTCTGCAGAAGAGAAGGCTCCGAGGTGACCTAATTGTGGCCTTCCAGTATCTGAAGGGGGCCTACAGGAAGGCTGGGGAGGGACTTCTCAGGATGTCAGGTAGTGATAGGACTAGGGGGAATGGAATGAAGCTGGAGGTGGGGAGATTCAGGCTAGATGTGAGGAGGAGGTTCTTCACCATGAGAGTGGTGAGACCCTGGAATGGGTTGTCCAGGGAGGTGGTGGAGGCCCCGTCCCTGGGAGTGTTTAAGACCAGACTGGATGAGGCTCTGTCCAGCCTGATCTAGTGTGGGGTTTCCCTGCCCATGGTAGGGGGGTTGGAACTAGATGATCCTTGTGGTCCCTTCCAACCCTGAATGAAACTATGAAACTAAGATGATCTGCTCCATGACCTTCGCTGTAACCAAAGTCAGAATGTCAGGACTGTAGTTCCCTGAGTCTTTCTTCAGACCTTCTTGTAGATACATGTCAAATTTGTCAATCTCTAGTAAGCTCAGGACCTCCCTAGTTAGCTAGGACTTCTGGTGAAGGAGCAGGAGGATGCGGTCTCGGGCTGCACCAGGGAAGGTTTGCGCTGGAGGTGAGAAGAAGGTTCTTTCCAGAAAGAGAGGTTGGCCAATGGAGTTTGCTGCCCAGGGAGGTGGTGGAGTCACCATCACTGGAGGTGTTTGGGAGGAGACTGGATGGGGCACTTGGTGCCGTGGTTTAGTTGATTGGATGGTTTTGGGTGACGGGTTGGACTTGATGATCCTGAGGGTCTTTTCCAATCTGGTTAATTCTATTCTATTCTATTCTATTCTATTCTATTCTATTCTATTCTATTCTACTCTACTCTACTCTACTCTACTCTATTCTACTCTACTCTACTCTACTCTATTCTATTCTAAATGATGGAAAGCAGCTTGGCAAGCACTTCTGCTACCAATCTGTCATAAAGCTTTCTATATTGCCTTATTTAGCTCACTACAGAGGCATCAGTAGTCATCTCAAATTTACGCTAGTACTCTGATTTTCTTACAGTCTCCATAATTTGATTAGATCCTGTACCCTGAACTGCTTAAACCCTTTGCAAGCATTGAGCATTCTTTCTTTTTTTTTTTTTTTTTTTTGTCTATTTGCACTTACTTCAGGTATTTCTATAGCTACAGTTCATAAAAGGTTGAGATTACTATCATATTAACCTGCCAGACAAGAATTCTTAGTAAGTCTAAATCAGGATGGTGTATCAGATAATAATGTACAAGAAAAAAAACAAACAAAAATCTCTTCCAAAAGAGGCAGACTAATGACCTTGTCTGAATTTCAGATTTGGGATCTAAATTTATTGTTTCTGTGCTACCCAAACAAAAATTAGGATTTGCAATTCATGTCTCAGCTTGCAAGGTTAAACTATAACATTTGTCATAGGGTTGGAAGGGTAAGGCCAAAAAGCCTCCTCCCTCCCCCCTGTAAAGTAAAGGGAAGGAAAAATTGAAGGGAAAGGAAAAAAAAACTCACAGCTGAATTAGCAAAGCAATGGATGCGGTATATTTACAAAGCAGGGAAACGCAGGGAAATATACAGAATTTACAATATTTACAATATATACAAAGATATACAATAAAGTAGCACAGAAATTAGAGTTCCCCCCTCTGCTAGGGGGTTCCCCACCTCCGCTTCCCCCCTCTCTCCCCCTTTCCCCAGAGCGGGTTAGAAAGACAGGAAAGAGGAGAAAGTTAGAAGCAGTTATGTGTTAATTGGAAAGCAGTTAATACAGGCCTTGCAGTTTATCAGTTTGAAGGTCAAGCCTTGGCCGAAAGCCCAGAACAGAAAGCTGCTGCCCAAAGGAGGAGTGGAAGAAAGACTGATAGAAAAGTGCTGGAATCCCAGGATACCCTCCTGCACTCCCAGTTCAGAAGGTGCTTTCTCCCAATCTACCAATGAAATTAGTTTAGATCCTTCTTTTTGTTTACAAACATCTGACTACCATATTCCCTTTCTTAAGGGAACAGCCTCAAACGGTCACAACATTATTTACTCTTAGTTCAGCAATTCAGTAGAATATTTAGATGTGGAAGAAAACCAAAATTTCAAGTGAGTCAGTACTATTTTGAGCACAATACTTAAAGACCTCCCTAAAATCTGATCATTTTGATAAAGAAACAAAATGCAAGTTTGCACCATTCATAATAGAAACCTAAGATTCAAATAGATCTTGCTAGAGCCAGAATTTATCAATAAACATCTTAACAGGAAAGTGAATAGAAAAATATATTTACCGGATAAAATCACATTGTTTGAATGATTGTTTTCCTCTTATTTTGAACAGGTAATTCTCATACCTTGTAAGATCCTACTCTTATTTGCAATAACTTCATTTTATTATGCAACGTCATGGATACTCTTCAGTGTTGGGTTTTGCTTCACAGTTGAAAATGTAGAATGACAGAATAGTTTATATTGAAAATGTAGAATCACAGAATAGTTTATATTGAAAATGGCTTTTGCAGGCTGTGCTGGCCAACACTTCTGCTTGAAACAGGGCTATCTTCAAAGTTAGATGAAATTGCTCTATTACGTTAGGAGAACCCTGCTAAGCTTCCATGAGGGCAAACCATGGTGGTTGAGTGCCTTTTTGAAAGCAGAATATCCTATACTGTGCTACTTCGGTCTATTTTTATGCTTGAGAATTTTCATTTTCTAATCTGCTCCCACAGTTACTCTTATGGATTACTGAAAATACACCAGTTCTACTGAAGTTTCAAAGCAGATTAAGCCCAGCACTCAAATGAAGTATTCTATAATGGAGCCCTCAATGTTGTCCTACCTACTTAAAAGTGGCTTTAAAATGTCATGCAAAAATGGGGCAAGGAATCTCTGAAGCAACCAGTGTTAATATATTACAAGGCTCTGTTTCAGATACAAAAGCTAACATAATGAACAGGATACCTAGGTGGCATTTTTATTCTGAAAAAACAGGATGCTATCATTACCTAGTGTAATTTCCCATGCTTCTGGGACACTTAAACCTATCTAGATGGAAGTAGTACAACACTTCAAGAAGTATGGCAATGAACCTAGTGTCTCTGTGGCTATATGAACGACGCTCATCAGTAATATTTAATATAATAATTAAGAGTCTAAACTTAATTTTTAGTAAGAAGATTTGATTACGAATCACAAGCTTACTAGACATCTTCTGTACCAGACATATCTTTTAAGGATTTCCCATAGCAATGAAGACAAGGTGAAAGCTGAGGATATTTCTTGATACTCCATATCTTGGAAATAAAAAAAAAAAAAAACCAAACCAACAACCAACTCATAATTTTATAAATATCTTAGGAAGACTAATGAATCGTATATTAACATTGTTTCAAATCACATCACTATAGCTGTAAAAAATATTTCAGAACTATTTTTGTGATCTATAACATTTAAAATTAGGTACCTTTATTGTAAGGTACATTTAACTTAATTTCTGTGTATGATCTTATATAGGGAATTTAACTTTCATGTTTGTATCATAGTCTACATAAAATTATTTACTTTGATATGGTCTACATTAATGTCCAATTTCTTAATTGCAGGAGGAATTAACTATATCAACATGTAAATGAATGAATGAACTTTCCAAGCTTTCTCCAACAACAGAACTTTCTCATGAATCTGCCATTTAACTGGAAATCACTGCTTACTATTTGTGGACCTCCAGCAAATGCTTCTGAACTTATTCACTAAGTAATAGTACCAATGATATTTTTTAGCTATTGGTTTGTTTTCTTTATTATATATTTTTACAAAATGTGAGAAAAAAAACCAAATAAAACTTTAATCACTTGTTCATTTAATAATTTTATTTTAAAAATAAAGACCTATATGTGCAAATTTTAAGCTTGCCTGAGGTACTCTCTCCTTCCCTGTTATTTGATACAACCCATTCAAAGAAACTGAGATGATTTGAGTGTTTTTTCTTTATCCAGATGAATTTTCCAAAGATGTAACATTTTAATGACAGATATATGCAATAAATTTGGAAACAGGATGGAAATAAATTGTAATATATGCTCTTATTTTACACCTGCATTGTGTTCACTTTTTGGCATAGAAGTTAAAAAGCCATTCCAAACTGAGAATTATTTGCTTTAAGAAATAGAAAATATTAATAATTTTAAATTAGCAACAAATTGGTATTGATAAAAGAAAGGGGAGTGAAGATTTTTACTTCTTTAGCAATTGTGTTCTGGCTTTTTTTATACATCTGTTTTAATATTGCTGATAAGATAGGAGTCTCTGTAGCACTCATACAGCAATACTAGTGCTGTATCAAATGACTATAAAATTCTGTGAAGCTCCATTGACTCTGACAGAATCTGCAGGGGTGGAAACATCTGTCCAATCTGATATGATTAAAGTAGCTTGACTAAAGCAAAAATGTCAATGATTTAAGAAAGGACAATTTGCAGTATATTTCACGTGATTCATATCACAGCTGGATCAAAATTACAGAAGCTACATATCAAACTGTATTATATCAGCTGTAGAAAAATTTCTAGGTATAACATTTATAGTTGATAAATCTATTGATTTTTGCTGAACTTCTAAGATTAACATAACTGCATTTTTGCTGAGTGTTGGTACAAAGTGATTTTAAAGTACATTCAGAATGTGATAAAAGGTGACTCTTATAACTCTCTGTTGCTCATCTTTAGAGCAATAATTTACTGTGTGCGTGTACTTAATTATTTACCATTAAAAAGATTTAGGTCTTAGTTGAGTCTCTACATGCATTATAGACAAGCACAGGAAACAGTGGGAGTGAATCATTCCTGACTCTTTTTATACGCAGATTTGAAAAGAGACTTCAAAACATTAGTTCTTTTCTTTCCACAATATACCTATTGCATGTTGCAAGGCTTGACAAACACAGTAAAACAGAGGACCGCATACAACTATATCTTTACATTAATATGTAAATTTAGCAATTACTTTTTTTTGTAGACAGCTAGCAAACACAAAAATGGAAGAGAACTTAAATTTATTTCGCTACATATTTCAACACAGGATGTTTTCTGATTGTTCAGAGTAGAAGTGAACACGTACAGCTTATGCATAGCATTTACACTGGGGAAGTGTTGGGAATAATCTGATGATGTCTGTAATTAATCCTTACAAGGAAATAAGGGAAACAGCTATGGTTTTGTTCCTTCTCCTCTGCACTAGGTATAGTATAACAGACTTACCATAGACACAAGTAAAAGAAAATACAAGTAATTTCTAGACAATCCAAGTATCATGTAACTCTCTTATCCAGTGAAAAATGAAAGTGACCTGGGCACCTCTGAGTGTGTTCATAAGAATGCCTTGAGGCTGCAGACTGCCCTGGTGACAGAATCTGCCTCCAGGCAGGCACCTTCAGGTACTTTCCATTACTTCAATGACTGCTTTCCTACTAGAAGTAATGACAGTAACTTTCAAAATCTTTGGTTTATTATGGAGCCACCTAGATTCTGAATTATTTTAACAGCTTTCTAATTGCATTTTAAAATCTAACTACTTTTAGCTGCCAATAAGCACCAAAACAAGGCAAATTTAAGACATTTTTTTTCACAACCAATAGAATATGTCTAATCACAACATGTCATTCTGTATGATCAACATAAATGTTTAAGACTTATCCAACTGTGATTATAGACAACATAAAACAATTCAGAAATTTAAAAAATATTGTTTTCCCAAATAGGAACAAAAACAGCCCTGTCAGAATTGTTGATAAATCAGCAGAGCAAAAACTAAACAGTAGACAATATTTGGATTATATTAGTAGGAAAGCATTTTCCTTTGTTCAAAACACTTAAAAAAACCCTACCTGTCAAATTGAGTCTTTAAGATTTAAAAAAAAAAAAAAAAAAAAGTTCAGTTTAGCATACTATCAATGTTTGACCAAAATAAGGAGTTTCTGACAAATGGCAGCTCTTCTTAACTAGTACCATGAACAAATTCTTATCACTGGAATCTAAAAAAAAAAAAATCAACAAAAAAACAACCACCCCCAATTTTTAAAATTAAAAAAAAAAAAAGGAAAAATGTTTCTTAAATAGTAACAATTCTTTTACCGATTATGCTCTGGACCAATTTTCTTTGTTCTATGCATAAGATTAATACTGCAAGTCATAAAAATGTGCCTTTCTTAAATTTTTCTTAATTGAAATATTTAATATTTTAATTGCTATAAATTCATAGTGCAGATTGGAAACTTATAAAATGCCCTTACTAAAGGTCTTAATATTGAAGTATTTAATTTTTTAATTCCCAAAACCAAATTACTTTACTTACAGGGGAAGGAAATAAGTACATCCATAAAATAATATTTTTACATTTACATTTAAAATCTTTCTTTCTTTATGTGACAGAACAATAAAAAGACACAGGTAGTAGAATCATGAAGGACAGTGTTCAAGATCTGTATTACTTACTCTGCAAAATATTAAAGTATATTGATTCTAAAAAATTGGAACTAAATGAAGTCCCCAAGGATCTGTGTAAGAAAACAGGAGAACTGTTAAAGAAATAAAAACAATTAATCCTAGCTTTCTATTAGATCCTCATTTGTTTCCAATGAGAGGGTCGAGATTTATATTTTTCTTATCTAGAAAAACCCGATTACCCAGGATTTATCAGACTTTACTAAATGGAACTTAACTGTATGACTGAAACAGACACAGAAAAGCATTTAAATTATATCCTAAAAATTTATATTATGTGGATCAGTTCTCATCCAATTTTAAAGCTCGCTTTTGCCAGACAGTTACATACACTAAATCCATCAGCAAAATCTGGGAAGAGTGCTCAGTGACATGCATCAGAGAGCTTTGTTTCCTACTCTTCAATTTTCAACCTATCTGGCAATTTAAGTTGAATGCATGGAGGGCAAGTATTAACATCCCTCCAAAGTCAAAGAGTACTTATATTTTGAACCTGTCCAGTTATGTTTTGGCATTTCCAATTTTTATGAAGTTTATTACAAATCAATAGGAAGTCTTAGTCCAGTGTTTGAATATTGCTCAACATCAAGGTGAGCTGGAATAAATCACAAGAGGTGGTGGCTGTAAACAGCTGTCGCCTCTACTGTTACATAATGGAGAGTATAGGAGGCTGTATTAGAAAAGTGTAGTGATGATTTATAGAGTCATACACTGTTAAAACACATTTTTATATTCAATGACTCCAAGAAAACTTGCACCCAATTAGAACAGTGACAAACAGGCTCAACTGGAGATAGCAAGGTCTTTAAGCAAACAAAAGTGACTTTTCTGTTAAGGCTTGCCCATGGGGACACTCGTGACATTATTTTCTTTGGAAAAAGATATTGTTGGTGTCCTGAAGGGACAAAAAGCCTCAAAAATGCTCTGAACCAGACAATGAGGCAGGAGCTAGTAGGTCTGTTTTTTTCAGGCTTGTTTGAACATGTCCTGGAGTCCGAGTGGGTCAGGTGGGCATGCCTTTGGCCACATTTGGAGAAAGACCTTTCTATACGTTACAATGTCAGGGTTTTATCCCTCAATCCGTGTTGTTACTGGCCATTATTGTCTTGGGAAATCTGTAAGTACCAGACCAAAGAATCGGAGCCTTGCCTTGCAATTGTCCATGCTCTGAAAGGAATCACAAGCCTTGCTTGGAAGCCAAACTCTGTTTCAGTTTACCCAGACAGGACAGCAAAGACCCCTCGCTGTTTTAGAGTTGTAAGGCCCAAGAGCAGATAGATGCGTCTTGCTGGGCCTAGAGGCAAAACCCTAGAGGAGCTGAATCCCCAAGACAGTTTCGTTTGATTGGAGCAAGGAGCATGTGCTGCTGCGAAAGGATTGCAGCAGAAGAACCTCTTTTCTACAAAGCTTTCAGCTACAAAACCTTCGGGAGTAAATCCTGTCTCAGCAATAAGCTGCAGACACCAACAGAAACAGAAAGTGAAACTGTGCTCCTGCACCTTACATGTGGTTGATGTCATTTTGGTTTTGTTTAAATCCTCACGCGTGCCATGAGGTATCAGGATCAGTGACTAATTACAATATCTGATTTCTATAAGCATCTATTGAAGGTCTGTTGCCCTAGGGAATTCTGGAGTTCCCTCTGCCCTTGTGAGTGATTTCCGGCTTCATTGCTGATGTTCCTTTTTCTTTACAGTTTAAAGTGCTGTTTGTCATTTCTGGATTTTTGTACACAGTATTTAAATTGTTATTTGTTCCTGCTGGTGAGGTATCTGTTCCATGTCTGAACATTTTGAACCTGTAAACAGGTTTTATTTAATATTTTTCACAGGATTTTTATGATTAATAAAATTATTACTATTTTATTCATTGCTCTGCTTATAGAATACTAAATAGCATTTTGCCGGTCACTATCAGGTAGTCACTGACACTTCAACAAGGAGTTGCAGATTCCTTCCCTACCATCCACCAATCCCTTTTTCCCCAGTCCAGAATTTGTTGCAGAATTCACAGATTTGTAGGTTAAGATTCTTTTCCAAGAGAGATTAATCTAACTGCCATATCACATAGAAGCTGGAACTGCCTTTTAATCTGCTGTTAGATATATTTCCTCAGTAGATATATTTTTCTGGCATTTCCTGTACTTCCATCAGGTACTGATAATATAGATATTATCATTTATAGTAGCCTAAATGAAACAGGAAAATGTTATAATACCATCCTTTTCACAAAATAAAAAGGAGAGCGCTGCTGGCTTGTATTTGAAAGCACACTATATTTTATTTTATTCCTTTAATGCAAGCATCTGAATCTTGGAAAATGGCTGACCATTGAATTTTGTTGTGGGGATTGAAACTCTCAGTTTCTAAGTTACCTTTAAGAGATAAGACAAAACAAAGAGGAGTTGTATTTTGGGGCCTGAAACTGTAGGACGAAATCTTTCTGGTATCTGTCTGAAAGAGGCAACTGTCCTGTTTGTGTCTTGACCTTGTAAAATAAGCAAAAGGAATGTATGCTTGTTTATTTTAGTGTAGCTTCAAGACTTGTTATTTTTACCCATATATTATGCCAATTATGTTAGAATGAGCTAATTGGTACAGCTCTGAGTTTTGTATCTTTTATGGGTTACATCACCCATTTTAGGGCAGGGATAAAACATCAGCAGGTAGGTGTCCAGGTATCTGGCTGCAGAGAGTGCTGGAGCTGGAGGGTAGTGGGGACAATACCTGCATTAAGTGTGAGCAGATCAACTATCTGCTTAACATGGTGGCCAGAAGGAAGGACAAGGTTGCTAGACTTAGAGCTGTAAGGGAATGTAGAAAGGGGTTGAAATTGAACAACCATGCTCTGCAGGCTCCCCTAGCAGAGGCTGATTACCCAAAAAGCAGTGAGGAATGGACACAGGTTGCTCTCAAAAGACATAAATTAAAACCTCCTTGCCTCCCAACACCTCCCCCACTGCCCTTGGAAAACAAGTATGGGGCACTGGAGGTTGAGATGATTTTGATGCCAGAGGACACACCATCTGAGGTTTTGCCTAAGGCAAAATAGACTCAGGTTAAACAGCCTTCCCCCAGGACTTGTTCCCTCAAAATAAAAGAGGAGGGTAATTGTTATTGGTGATTCCATCCTGAGGGGAACAGAGGGCCCCATATGTCAGCCAGATCCTTCTCACAGGGAAGTTTGCTACCTCCCCAGAGGCCAGGTTAGAGATGTTACCAGAAGGCTGCCTAGTCTGGTGCAGCCCTCTGATTACTATCCCTTAATAGTTATGCAGTTAGGGAATGATGATATTGCAACCAGAACAACCAGGGCTATAAAAAATGACTTCAAGGCTCTGGGAGAACTGGTTGAGGGTTAAGAGGCACAAAGAATTTTCTCATCAGTACCTTTAGTTGCAGGAGGGAATACCAAAAGGAAAAGGTCGGCAGCTATAATTAACAAGTGGCTTAGGGGCTGTTGATATAAAAAGAATTTTGGGTTTTTCGATCTTGGGGAACTTTCTATTGCACCAGGTCAGCTGGCAACAGATGCAGTACATCTGTTCCAGAGGAGGGGAAAGATCATAGTGTATGAGAATGGCCTATCCCTCAAACGGAAAAAGAATCTAGGACGGGAGTTGGCTGGTCTCATTGATAGGGCTTTGATTTGAAGGGAGAAGGGGCTGAAACCAGTCCCCCCAGGCAGGAGTCTGGGGGTGATAAGCTAGAGTCAGGAGTGAAACCAGCAGCCCAGCTGAAGTTCATGTACTCAAATGCATGAAGTATGGGCGACAAACAAGAGGAGCTGGAAGCATTGTTACAGCAAGAAAATTATAATGTAGTTGCCACCAAAGAGATGTGGTGGAACGACTCACATGACTGGAGGTCTGCAATTGATGGCTACAGGTTCTTCAGGAGAGACAGGCAAGGAAGAAGGGGTGGAGGGGTGGCCCTATACATCAGGGAGACACTAGATGCCATTGAGCTGGAGATCAGGGATGAATGGGTTGAGTGCTTGTGGGTGAAAAATAGAGGGAAAAATTAGAGGTCTGTTATAGACCACCTAACCAGGATGAAGTAGTTGATGAATCATTCTATAGGCAGCTTAAGGCTGTCTCAAGATCACCAGACCTTGTTCTCATGTGTGATTTCAACCTGCCTGGTATCTGCTGGGATCTCAACACAGCAGAGAGGAAACAGTTTAGGAGGTTCTCAGAATGCATGGAGGACAACTTCTTATCCCAGGTGCTGCATGAGCCTACCAGGGCTAAGGCGCTGCTTGACCTCCTCTTCACAAATAGGGAAGGGCTGGTGAGAGATGTGGTGGTCGGAGGATATCTGGGGTCCCACAGCCACAAAATAATTGAAGTTGCAGTATGCAGTCAAGCTAAGAGAGGCAGCAAGAAAACCTCCACTCTGGACTTCCGGAGGGCAGACTTCAGGTTACTCAAGCTCCTACCTCAGAAGGTTCCTTGGGAAACAGCTATTAAAAACAATGGCGTCCAGGAGAGCTGGACCTCCTTCAGGAAAGAATTCTTGAAGGTGCAGGAATAGGCTTTGCTAATGTGCTGGAAGAGGAGCCACCAGGGCAGATTGCCCATCTGGTTGGGCAATGAGCTTCTAAAGGAACTAAGGGAAAAGTTCTTTGGAAGAAAGCTGAGGCAACCCGCAGAATATTTAAGGATGTTGCTAGGTCCTGTAGGAAAAAAAATTGGGAGGAAAAAGTGCATTTAGAGCTTAGACTAGGCACTGCTGTGAAGGACAACAAAAAATCCTTCTATAGATATATTAATAGCAAGAGGAGGGACAAGGACAACGTCCACTCCTAGGTGGACACGGAGGGAAACATAGTAACAAAAGATGAGGATAAGGCAGAGGTACTTACCACCTTCTTTGCCTCAAATTTAATGGCAGGACAGATTATCTTCAGACAGCTGGCCTCTTGAGCTGGCAGATGGAGACAGGAAACAACATAGTTCTCCTATAATCTAGGAGGAAGTCGTTTGAGATATCCTTAGCTGCTTGGATCCCCACAAGCCCATAGGACCGGATGGGATGCATCCTAGGGTGCTGAGAGAGCTGGCAGAGGAGCTGGCCAAGCTGCTCTCCACCATTTTTCAACAATCCTGGCTCACTGGAGATGTCCCAGAAGACTGGAAACTGGCCAACGTGATGCCCATCTACAAGAATGGATGGCTGGATGAGCCAGGGAATTATAGGCTTGTCAGCCTGACCTCAGTGCCAGGCAAGATTATGGAACAGGTCATCTTCAGTGCAATCACACAGCACCTACACGATGGCCAAGGGATCAGGCTCAGCCAGCATGGATTTAGGAAGGGCAGGTCCTGCCTGACCAACCTGATTTCTTTCTATGATCAGGTGACCCATCTGGTGGATGTGGGGAGGTCTGTGGATGTAGTCTACCTGGACTTCAGCAAGGCCTTTGACACCATCCCCCACAGCAAACTCCTGGCCAAGCTATCAGCCTATGGCTTGGACAGGAGCACACTGTGTTGGGTTAGGAAGTGGCTGAAGGATTGAACCCAGAGAGTGGTGGTGAATGGTGCCCACATCCAGCTGGCAGCCAGTCACTAGTGGTGTGCCCCAAGGATCAGTGCTGGGCCCCATGCTCTTTAACATGTTTATTGATGATCTGGATGAGGGCATTGAGTAGATCATCAGTAAATTTGCAGACAATACAAGCTGGGGGCAGCTTTTGACCTACTAGAGCGTAGAGAGGGCTTTGCAGAGGGACCTTAACAGGCTGGACAGATGGGCAGAATCCAACAGCATGAGATTGAACACATCCAAGTGCCGAGTTCTGCACATTGGCCACAGCAACCCCATGCAGTACTACAGGCTGAGATCAGAGTGGCTGGAGAGCAGTCAGCAGAGAGGGATCTGGGGGTACTGATCAATGATAGGCTGAAAATGAGGCTTCAGTGTGCCCGGGCAGCCAAGAGGGCCAATGGCATCCTGGCCTACATCCGGAACAGTGTGGCCAGCAGGAGCAGGGAGGCCATTCTGCCCCTGTACACTGCACTGGTTAGGCCACTGTGTTCAGTTCTGGGTCCCTCAGTTTAGGAAGTATGTTGACTTGCTAGAACGTGTCCAGAGAAGGACAACAAAGTTGGTGAGGGGTTTGGAACACAAGCCTTATGAGGAGAGGCTGAGGGAACTGGGGTTGCTTAGCCTGGAGAAGAGGAGACTTAGAGAAGACCTTATTGCTCTCTACAACTACCTGAAGGGAGGCTGTAGACAGGCAGATGTTGGTCTCTTCTCCCAAGCAGTCAGCATCAGAACCAGAGGACACAGTCTCAAGCTGCAGTAGGGGAGGTTCAGGCTGGAAGTTAGGAAGAAATTCTTCATAGAGTGATTGCCCACTGGAAAGGGCTGCCTGGGGAGGTGGTGGAGGTGTTTAGGAGAATGCTTGATGGTTGCATGGTTTAGTTGTTTATGTGGTGTTGGATGATAGGTTGGAGGCAATAATTTTGAAGGTCTCTTCCAACCTGATCTATTCTATTCTATTCTATTCTATTCTATTCTATTCTATTCTATTCTATTCTATTCTATTCTATTCTATTCTATTCTATTCTATTCTATTCTATTCTATTCTAATGGTCTTCAATTATCATATTGGAGTCTGTGACCAAGCCCACAATGACATTTTGCCTTATTAGAGGTTCTTCTAATAATCTATCTGTTTGAAATAAAGTCAGTTGGAATTCTACTTTAGTTGTTCAACTTGTCAGTCTAAGCAGTGAAAACACTGCAAATCAACATGCTATTAACAAATACTGGCATTTATAAGTGCTGGAAGAGTAAATATCATTACTATTTGGGCAAATGTAATTTGTGTGGTGTACTGTGCATTCACAGTTTGAGTTACCCTCCTTTCCAGAAAAAAAAATTCTTTTTAACAAGTTCCCCACTTCAGACAGGGTGCTTTAATGAAAACTTGTGCTATAAATGTGGCTTTTCTGTTTCACTGAGGATGATACCAACTGTTAATTAAAATAAACTACTTTAGTCTCTTCTCAAGTTTAGGATCAGCGTGACATAACAGGAGTTAAAATATGACTGATTTACTTGGACATTAATGAAGTAAGAAGTGGAAAGCAATCAGCAGATTTAGAAACAAGTATAAATTTTATTCAAAACTTCTGTGTTTGACATACCTTTTGGACCCTTCAGCATTCTTACCTCTACCACTTTTTTCTGGTTGCCACAAAGCTCCCTCCTTTGAATTCAAGTTCAGTTTGGTATTAGCAATGCTTGCCTGAAATTTGAGATTTTTTACGATTTAGTCACACATCTATATAAAATGTATATGGTGTATTTCTTAAAAACATGTTGTAAAGGAATGTGGAGGAGTAGGTACAGGCCCACTGTGTGAAGAAAAGTGTCAGCAGCCCTTGCTCAGGCTTGTGCAAGTGCATAAAGCCTCTCACAGTACAAACTGAAGAAGTACTGGACTTAACTTTTGTACCAGTTTGTTACATCAGGCAAGAAAATATTTCATAACTTCAATAGCACTTTCTTTCCACTGAATAATGCCTCTACATAAAACCATCTACTGGGGCAGTGCTACATTAGCAGGTTATGGATGCTTGTTTTATTTATAGAAGGCATGAAAATTCCTTTTACAAAAGAAGGGGGGTCTAAATGGATTTTAAAATGGAGTAAAGCAGTGCAGGTCTAATTGAGATTTTATTTTTAATACTGAGAGAAAACAGTGATAACAAATATGTTTCCAGTGTTTTATTTGTGTGCTTGACTGAGGAGGCAGCTTGGTCTCTAGGGTGATTAAATAACTATAATTTTTCTCACTGTCACACTGATCTGCTTAAAGATTTCATTTAGTAATTTACTTAAATGCAGTATGCATGTTAAAAGTTTAATTTAGCTTTCCATTATTTTTTCATTGTCTATCACTGATAAGAGTAATTACAGCCTGTACCGTGCTTTGAGGTAATTTTACTTTTAATTACAATTATTTTTAATTTCTGCAATATTTGGAAATTATTTTTTAATTATTGAATTATTCTGAATTATTTTAACAATTGCCTCAGTGAAATCCAATGTCTACAAATATTTATTGTAAGTATTTATCCTAGGATAGCTTGAGAAATAAGAAAAAATAATTCTGAAAAATTTTCACACCGAATAGAAGTATCCAAGCCATAGTTTTGATTTTATATTTTGAAAAAAAAAAAACTTTGAATTTTACATGCACAATGGATCTTTACTGACAACATCCTGCAATATTATTTTATCCTCTGTGTAAATGCAAACTTAAAAAAAAAAAAGAAGCTATAACACAGTTGTTTGTTTGTTTTCCTGAATGTTTCTAAATATAATATGAGTTTTATGGTATGTATACCATAATTTTGAGTTATTTGCATGGTGACTGTAGTGAAGGATGCTTATGGTCAGGATTGTGCCCCAAACATTTGTGTAGGATATATTTCTCTGTTATTAACCCTCCTTTGTTCCCCCTCCTTTCTGGAGGCAGCAGGGGGGATCCTGACGCCACTGAGTCCAGGTAAACAGCCTACCTGGGCGTAGTCTCACCCCTGTAGTACAAGAGGCAGGATATATGTTTGTTTCCCTGGGTATAGCATATACTTAGGCCATATTTGGTAGGTGTCAGTTCATTGGTTAATCTTTGCGTTAGCAGCAGATGCTTATTGGACTAGTATTCACTGGGGCAAATGGTAAATAGGGGTCGTTTGGTAAATGAGCCCCCCCACCTCAGTGTTGGAGCCTCTGTGTGTGTGTGTGTGTGCGTGCGTGCATGCCAGCCAGCACTTCAAGAGGCCTCGTGGTCCTTTGCCACCGTCACCCAGCTGCGTGTGGTGCCGTGGACAGCACTCCGTGGGATCAACCGCTGCGTGATCCATCGTTGTAGGAGAAAACCTGGTAGCTCGTGTGAACCATCATTGCTGACCTGCCACTGCCCCCCTCCGAGCCAGGAACCTTTGTATCCTGGGAGAGAACAGCAGAGCCACACGGTGTAGCCACGCGGCTGGCTCCATTTCCTGTCTCCTTATTACGGCACATCCGTGCCACGTTCTCTGGACTATGAACATTATTAAGGAAAGACTTCATGAAGTTCTCAGCTTGTGAGTAAGCCAAGCCCTTCTTTACAGAGCTTCAGTTAGGATAGCGTTTATATTGCTCCGGGTGGAGGGTTGCCGGTCACTGATCAGCCCCTCCCCCGCCACTCTCTGACTCAGTTTCAATTATAAGTTCTGTGAATCATTTTGATTTAAATGCCCATACATAACATTCTGTAAAGATAGTTCCACTAACTGAATATTGATACCTGTGAAGGGTGATTGTAAATACCCCGTTACAGAGTTTGTACATATATATATAAAAATAAACTTATATTTTCATTGATGGATCTGCCACACGTTTCTGAGGGCATATCCACTACAGTGACCTAATTAATGATTTTTTCTAACAAGTTGCAAAATTCTGATCACATCATAAAACTAGTAACATTTCATCTGCAGTAGCAGCTTCCCTACTGTATTCCCTCAATTTTTATATATTTGTTGCTCACTTGTAGGAAGAGAACTCCCAGCTTTGTGTGGGGACCTGAACAACAAACAGCCTTTGACCAGATAAAACAAGAAGTAATCCAAGCAATGAGTCTGGGACCTGTCTGAACTGGTCCAGATATTAAGAATATTTTGCACACAGCTGCAAGTGACAATGGTCCAACCTGGTGCTTGTGGCAAAAAGCTCCAGGTGAGACATGTGGATGTCCTCCTGGTTTCTGGAGTTGAGGCTACGGAGGTTCAGAGGAAATTTACATACTTTAATAGAGAAAGAGATTCCTGCTGCCTATGAAGGAGTAAAAGCAGCTTCTGAAGTAATTGGAACTGAGTCATAATTTCTTCTGGCGCCTAGATTACCAGTTTTTAATTGGACGCTCAAAGGTAAAGGTTCTAGACCACATCGTGCCACAGATGCCACATGGTCCAAGTGGATGGCTCTGATCACACAGAGAACTCAAATGGGAAATCTTGAAAGACCTGGTCTAGTGGAGGGGATCACAAGTTGGCCTGAAGGTACCAACTGTACTAAACTTCCAGAGGAGAGAGTAACTTGTGCTGAGGAAGCTCCTCCTTACAGTGATCTTTCTGATGATGAAAAGAAATATGTTTTGTTCACAGACAGTTCCTGTTGTCTTGTCAGGAACAAGAGAAGGTGGAAGTCTACAGTGTGGTATCCAACACACTGAGTTGCAGAAGCAAAGGACAGAGAAGGAGAATCCAGTCAATTTACAGAGGTAAAAGCTGTCCAGCTAACTCTTGACATAGCTTAACTTGAGAGATGGCCGAAGCTTTTTCTCTACACTAACTCATGGATGGCAGACAATGCACTGTGGGGTTGGATAAAGGACTGGAAAAAGAATGGTTGGCAGAGAAAAGGAAAGCCTATTTGGGCAGCTGACCTGTGGCAGGACATTGTCGAACTAATCAAGAGAATTCCAGTGAAGGTGAGACACATCGATGCTCACATTCCTAAGAGCAAAGCTACTGAGGAACAACAACACAACCATCAGGCAGATCTAGCTGCAAGTGTTTCTCAAGTAGACACGGACTCTGGCCTTGATCTCAACTGGAAACACCGAGGTGAGATATTCTTAACTTGGTTTGCTCATGATTCGTCAGGACATCAAGGCAGAGATGCAACATACCAATGGGCTCGTGACACATCCATAGACATTTCCATGGATGCTATCACACAAGTCATCCATGATTGTGACATTTGTGCTGCTATTAAGCAGGCAAAGTGAATTAAGCCCTTATGGTATGGTGACAGATGATCCAAGTACAAGTATGGTGAAGCTTGGCAGATTGACTACATCACTCTACCACGTTCTCGTTCTGGTAAGCAATACGTACTTACTATTGTGGAGGCAAACACTGGATGGTTGGAAACTTATCCAGTTCCACATGCAACTGTGCGCAGCACCATTCTCGATCTGGGGAGACAAATTCTGTGGAGACATGGGACTCCAGAGTGGACTGAGTTACAAAAAAGAACTCATTTCAAAAACAACCTTGTAAAGAACTTGCCCAAAGAGTATGGCATGGTAAACAGTAGAGGTTCAGTAAATTGAGCTGGACCTGCACAGTCAGATTTGCTACATAAAGTAGAATGTGATAGAGTTCCTGTTGTTAGAGAAAAGAATCTGTTGGGCAAAACTGTTTGGGTATTTTCTCCTTCAGGAGAGGCCAAGCCTGTCTGAGAGGTGGTTTCTGCTGAAAGTCCTGGTCACACTTACTGGGTAATGCAAGAGAATGGTGAAATTCAGTGTATCTCCAAATTCCTGCTCCATCCTGATGAGTGAACCCAGCATTCCTATTGGCTTTCCCTAAGGTCCTGGCTTACCTGTTTTATTATTGGTGTAAAGTTATTTTATGGTTTAGCTTTTCCATTTTCTGAATTCTCTAAATTGTACTAAAGTTGCCCATATGCATCCTTGTAGAATTCATAACCAAATAGAACCTGTGAAAACCTTTGTACATAATTTTGGGGTGGGGTTTTCAGAAGAACAAAGGTAACTATATTTTTATAATTCCCGCCTGTTAATTTAATCCAAATCAAAACAGGTCCTGACAAAAATTTATTTCTTCCTGCTCTAGCCTGTGGAAGCACTAGCTTTCAGAAAAATGGGAAACAGGTAAATGTTTATAATCACACAATATCACAGTATTTTCTTATCCTTGCTTTTGTGAATTTTTTTTAAATTAAAATTTCATCAAAACAAAACATGTGCAGCATCAAAACCTTCTACACAATTAATGAATCATAAAATAACAAATAATTGCAGTCATCCTGTGTGATAGACAATGCTATCATACTCTTCTGTTTAATAGACTATGAATGCATAAAATTTATTTTTCAGAGGCATCTAATTTTGTTTAACAAGTGATTTTCACTGGAGTACACAAAGGTGTTTATTAGTGAATATTGTTTAACCAAAGACAATCTTGAATGAAAAACTACATAATATGAAAGAAATCATAAATTTAGACCAGACTTAACATCATTTTTAGGTTTACTATCAAATAATTTAGTTTTTAATACTTAGAATATCATTTGCCTTTAACTTATTTAAGTATAGATTGTCTATGACCAGTTTCATAATGAATTTGCTAATTTCTAAGCATAACTATATTTTCGAGGCAAGCTTTCCTTAAAGAAAAAATGCTTTCTTGGTATTGTCTCAAATAGAATGAATATAGGCTCAGAATCTTTGAGCAAGCAAATTCACAACCCGAAGGGATCAGGTCTTTCTCAGAAAGAAAAATCATTTGTAGTTTCTCCAGCCTGAACTTTTATGCTGAACCTCACCTTATGATCTATTCTTGACAAATTATCTATTCTCATTTGATCATGTAGTACTGCAGAAGGCAGAGGTGAACCTTTCCTGGGTTGCTTGTTTATTTTTTAAGTCTGAGCCCACATAAGAATGTAATTTAGTTTTAGAATGATAAATATCTGTATCTCCAAATTTGGGCTAATTACCAGGCTAAAAGGTTCTTGAAGGAACTCAATCCGTCTATATTCTTTCATATTTTTTTTTTTTTTTAATTGTAAAGGTGTAGATCATAACACTAAAAGGGTTGAACCAGTTAAGAATTAAACACAAGGTTAATGGGAGAATAAGTCTCTGACTTAAAGTATTTCTCCTGTTAATTTAGGAGACAAATACATTAACAACAAGTGTATTTGTACTCCTCATTAATGTTGTGAATTATTCTAGGGCTAAGATGTTGTACATTGGGGATTGCATACTAATTTCCAAGCAAAAAATTACCCCAAACCCTTATATGTGAGAGACTAAGTGAGATGATGATGGTTTTAAAACTTAAGAGACTGCTATTCCCTGAGTGCAAAATAAAGAAAATGAATCAGTATGTAGACCATAAAGATGGATTCAGCTTGAATAAAATATGATGCTAAGAGAGGAATAGAAAACAAGCTGAAAGGGTAATGGATTAGTCCTTCATATTCCAAGACTCATAACCAAACAAAGAGACCATCACTCAGTTACTTACTAACTTCTTTCTTTTTGCATTTCCAAAAGACAGCATAAACCAGCTGAATAATTCAGGAACTACTTTGCAGCAGTCACAACAGGCAATATAAAACACCCAATTTTCTGATGTCAATTTTGCCTTCAGCATCTTCAGTATCTGCACAGTATATTTACTATGATTTATAAATGCATGTACTTTGTATGGTGAAATTACATAACACTTCTAATGTTATTTAATTTAGCATTCTTACTGTTCGCTCAAGTTAAAAGCAGTAAATAGTAAATCTACATTCAAAGTAAAAAAATCTAACATGTAAGTGTGGAAAGCCATCAGAAAAATTTCCTTTAGCAACATCAGATCATTTAGAAAATATTGGACACTAGGGTGTTTATGGTGTTTTCTGCTTCTATTTGAAGTTCTTCAGTAGTTCAAAGAACCCTTATCCAAAAAGTTAATGTTAATTATAATTATATTTTGAGGGATTTTTTTTTTTTTTGTATCATCATTATGAAAAGAAGTCCCATCATTACTCTCTGATTCATTCAATTTAAAATATATGCATATTCTAAATTTAAGTACATTGCACCTGTTAAGGATAAGCTGAGTAAACTGAAGGTGCAATGTGTGTCTAGGAATCTGCAGAGTGGAAAAGCATGCTATAGCTGAATTTTAACTATTAACTATATCAGATTGACAATGTTGTAAAATACTTTATGTTCAGAGGTGACTTTTTATAAGACATGATGAATTTTACAGAAAAGAAAGGAGCTTTTACTGAAAACCAATGGTGTAATAAAGAGTTGGGATTTTAAAAAGTTAAGGAATTTAAGCAATATGTGAAAAGGAATGAAATTCTAGATTCTCTTGTAATTTTATCAGGGTTTTGTTTGTTTTTTTTAACATGGTTTTGATAAGAAAGATTTAGTGCAACACAGAATAAGTAAAACTAAAATTTTTTGGCTTCCTGAATGATCTTGAATTTTCAAACCTGTGTGTTTTTAAAAATAGTGTTTAGAGTTGTGATGGCATCTTGATCTTAATATTGATGTGGTAAATGGTACAGTTAAGAAGCTTTTTCAAAACTAATGAATGCAACTTGTTACTTGTTTTCTTCCTTTGACCAGACATGAACAGTTTTCGCTTGTTCTATTTTTGGTTATTGTTGTTTGTGTTTTTTAATACATTAACTATGATAACTTCTGAGGTGTTGAATGACTCATGTATGATTTTTGACAGGTTCCACTACAGATGTGGCATCACAGTGAAAGAGATAGTTTGTTATGCGTGGATGTATTCCTGGGAAATGTTGTGCCTAGAGTCCTATCAGTATCAGTTAGGTAGTACTATCTGCTGCTTTGCAACAGATTGCCCTAACCAAAAAGCTGTCACTTTCTCCCAAAACATAAGAAAGGAGAGGACAGAAAGGAGCTGGAAACAGGTGATATCCAACATCTACTTCAATTTGAAATTAAGATGGTTTAAAGAAAAGAGAAGACTCCTCTCTGAAACTGTTTGTACCACAAATGGCACTGTATCATCCATCAGAACTCCTTACTAATTACAGAGGATTCATAGGCTCATAGAATGGTTTGGGGTGGAAGGACCCTTTAAGATCATCTAATTCCAATCCCCCACCATGAGAAGGGACACATGCTGCTAGAGCTGGTTGCTCAAGGCCTTAATCAACTGAGCCTTGAAGATGTCCAGGGAGGGCACATTTATGACGTCCTTCAGCAACTTGCACCACCCTCATCATAAATAATTTCTTCCTAATATCTAGTCTAAATCTGACCTCCTCAAGCTTCAATCCATTCCCTCTTGCCCTGTCACTGCAAACACTTATGAAAAGTCCATTTCTGGATTTCTTGTAGGCCTCTTTTTGTTACTGGAAGGCTGCTATAATGTCTCCCCTGAGCCTTCTTTTCTCCAGGACAAACAGCCTCAAATCTCTCAGCCTGTCCTCACAGGACACCTCAGCCTTTTCCATATCCATCATGGCCAGGGCTCTGTTTTCCTTTTGGAGATGTCTCACTTCTTCTCTGTCCTTCTTTTTGTCACTGATTTACCTTAAGAAATTAATCATTTTCCCATTCATGTCCCTAGCCAAGTTTAATTCTCTCTATGCTTTTGCTTTCCTAACCTGATCTCTGTCTGCTTGGATAGTTTATTTGCAGTCCTCCCACATGGCCTGTTCTTTCCTCCATTGCTTATAGACTCTACTTTATTGCCTAGGTAAGTATGGGAGCACAATTCTCATGCATGCTGGCCTCCTGGTACTCTTGCCTGCCTTGTTCCTTCTTGTGATGCACTGCTCCTGGGCTTGGAGGAAAATGTACCTGCAACAGTCTGTTCAGGACAAGCAACTGGAACTGGAAAAATTGTAGATAATTTAAGATACTGAACAATTGTACAAGTATTTTTACTTTTACACAATTTCCTGTAAATCAGTAATAATTTTGTAAGACAAAAATTTGACAAGACTTTCATGACATCTGAAAAATGCTTTTTTTCTTAAAAGTTTAGATTGCTGGTTCTAGTGTCAGCTAGTAGGTGAAAAAACACAACACCACAAGTCACGTGGTATTAATATAGTTATACATTAAAACAAGTAAAACAAGAAACTTCTGTTCCTTGTCCCTTTCTGGTCCTTACTGGATAAATGACTATAAAAGTCTGTTTTTCTTTTACAATATTTAACTGCTGTGGTGGTGAGAGAGGCCTAGCTCTCCCTCCCCCACAAAGAAAGAAACCACAGCTAGCTCAGTTGGAGAAGCAAAGCTATATTTACAAGCATGATGAAATGCAGTTAATATATGCACAATATATGCAGTATTTACAATATATACAGAAATACACAGCAAAGAAAGTAATACAGAACAAGACTCCCACCCCCAGACAGAGGAGGGTTCCCCCTCTTTACCCCCCTCTCTCCCCCTGCCTCCCTTTTTCCCAAATCACAGTATCACAGTATCACAGTATCACTTAGGTTGGAAAGGACCTCGGGGATCATCGAGTCCAACCTATCAACACAGATCCCATGCCTAGACCATGGCACCAAGTGCCACGTCCAATCTCCCCTTGAACGTCTCCAGGGTCGATGACTCAACCACCTCCCTGGGCAACCCGTTCCAATGCCGAATGACTCGCTCGGTGAAGAACTTCCTCCTCACTTCGAGTCTGAACCTCCCCTGGAGCAGCTTGAGACTGTGTCCCCTTGTTCTGGTGCTGGCTGCCTGGGAGAAGAGGCCAACCCCCTCCTGCCTACAACCACCCTTCAGGTAGTTGTAGAGGGCAATGAGGTCACCCCTGAGCCTCCTCTTCTCCAGGCTAAACAATCCCAGCTCCCTCAGCCTCTCCTCATCGGGCTTGTGTTCAAGGCCTCTCACCAGCCTTGTTGCCCTTCTCTGGACACGCTCAAGTGTTTCGATGTCCTTCTTAAACTGAGGGGCCCAGAACTGGACACAGGACTCAAGGTGCGGCCTAACCAATGCAGAGTACAGGGGCACAATGACCTCCCTGCTCCTGCTGGCCACACTATTCCTAATGCAGGCCAGGATGCCATTGGCCCTCCTGGCCACCTGGGCACACTGTTGGCTCATATTCAGGTGGCTGTCAATCAGCACACCCAGGTCCCTCTCTCTGTTTGGGAGCTCTCCAGCCACTCCGACCCCAGCCTATAGCTCTGCATGGGATTGCCGTAGCCAAAGTGCAGCACTCAGCACTTGGACTTGTTGAATGCCATCCCATTGGACTCTGCCCATCTGTCCAGTCGGTCGAGGTCCCTCTGCACAGCCTTTTTACCCTCTAACTGACTAACATCTGCCCCTAACTTTGTGTCATCTGCAAACTTGCTGATGACTGACTCTACCCCTTCATCCAGATCATCAATGAATATGTTGAAGAGGACAGGGCCCAGCACTGATCCCTGGGGGACACCACTGGTGACTGGCCTCCAGCTGGATGTGGCACCGTTCACTACCACTCTCTGGGCCCGGTCCTCCAGCCACTTCCTAACCCAGCACAGAGTGTAATGGTCCAATCCACGGGCTGACAGCTTAGTCAGCAGTTTGCTGTGGGGGATGGTGTCAAAGGCCTTGCTGAAGTCTAGGTAGACCACATCCACAGGCCTCCCCACATCCACCAGACGGGTCACCTGATCATAGAAAGAGATCAGGTTGGAGAGGCAGGATCTGCCCTTCCTAAATCCATGTTGGCTGGACCTGAGCCCTTGGCCATCCTTCAGGTGCGCAGTTATTGCCGCCAGGATAATCTGCTCCATCACTTTCCCTGGCACTGAGGTCAGGCTGACCGGCCTGTAGTTTCCAGGTTCCTCCATCCGACCCTTCTTGTGGATGGGGACCACGTTGGCCAGTTTCCAGTCATCTGGGACCTCACCTGTGAGTCAGGACTGGAGGAAAATGATGGAGAGTGGCCTAGCTAGCACATCTGCCAGCTCTCTCAGCACCCTAGGATGGATCCCATCCGGTCCCATGGACTTGTGAATATCCAAGTGGCTCAGCAGGTCCCGAACTAACTCCTCATGGATTTCCGGGGCATTACACTGCTCCCCGACCCCATCGCCCAGCTCTGGAGGCCACTCATCCTGAACTCCTGCCTTGCTGTTAAAGATTGAGGCAAAGAAGGTGTTCAGGACCTCAGCTTTCTCCTCATCCTCAGTCACCGTGTTCCCCTCCAGGTCCACTAGGGAGTGCAGGTTCTTCCTGCCCTTCTTCTTATTGTTAATATATTTATAAAAATGCTTTTTATTATCTTTGACTGAGGTGGCCAGCTTCAGTTCCAGCTGGGCCTTAGCCTCCCTAATTTTATTCCTACATAATCTAACAGTTTCCTTGAACATACCTCGAGAAGCCTTCCCCTCCTTCCAAAGGTGATATAGCCTCCTCTTCCCCCTTAAATCCTCCAGGAGCTGCTTGCTCATCCAGGCCGGTCGCCTTCCCCACCGGCTTGCCTTCCGGCACGTGGGAACCGCCAATTCCTGTGCCTTCAAGAGCTCCTGTTTGAAGTAGGTCCAACCCTCCTGAACCCCTTGGTTCATGAGGGCTGGTACCCAGGGGACTTTACAAACAAGTTTCTTAAATAGGCTGAAGTTCGCCCTTCGGAAGTCCAAGGTGAAGGTTCTGTTGGTGGTCCTCCCTATCTCCCTGCATATTGAAAACTTCACAAAAAGGGCTAGAGAGAGAGAAAAGGTAATTAATAAGGATGAAATTTTGTTAGGCCTCAAAGCGCATGCAGGGATTAGTTCTTCAGTTCTTTTCTGTTATCCAAGGTCAACTCCGGCTAGTTACTCAGAAGCAGACAGACTGGAAAGGCAGAACAGACTGGAACAGAGTGAGACTCAAACTGAACTAAAACTTAAAGTTGCATTCTACCAATCTACCAATGAAATTCATTTAGAATATCTGAATGTTTTCAGAATATTCAGCCATAGTGCTCCAGTAATTGTCTGTTTCTTAAAGTCACAGCCTAAACCAGACACAACTGCATATAGACCAACTAGTTCTATTCCAGAAAGATCTTTCTCAATATAAGCCATCTCTTCAGACAAACTTGAAATCAAAATGTAGATGAAGGAATTTTCAGTTTGTCTCTCATAGCTTTTTGTGATATTCTCCATACATGTTAGAATTCTACCCAGGAAACATCTTTCTGTTTCTTTAAAAAGTCATCCGTGATCATCCTGATCATGATGTTCTTTACATCCTTTCAAGTAACAAGCATCTATAAAAATTTTATCAAGTAACTCTTCAGTATCTCTTCAGTGAGGTTTCCCCCTCCTTTCTCAGTAACAAAGTTTGCAGGGTAAGACCAGGGGTAAAAATCCATTGTAACAATATAGAACAAAGGTTAAATCACCTGCTCCCCCAAAAAAAAAGTCTGGGAAAGAGTAACACACAAAACTCAGTGTTGAGATAAAGACATAAGAATTTAATGCAACATAAGATACAACTACAAAGCTCAATTACCTTAGCTAATAATCTACTTAATCTAATAATATAACACATGATTGCCTTATCTTAGCCTATTTGGAGAAGTGATGCAGTGAAATAAAGGAAAAAGAAAAAAACAAACACAAAAAAAAAAAAACAACCCACACCCGAAAGCCAAAACCAGCAGCCACCTCAGAACTCCCACTCTTTCCACCACCATGCCTGCAGGAAAGAATAAGCACCTAGAAACCCAGAACCCAGAAGCAGAAACCAGAACAGGAAATCTCTCATGTTGTCATCTGAACTTCAAGCCCCATAATACTTTGCTCTTGTTAGCACTTCCATTTTTTTTGAAGCTGGCATGACTGCATCATGGTATGAATAGCAGCAGCAAGTTCAACTCAATCAGTGGCATCCATGCACGTCTTTCTTACCACTTATGTGTGGCTAGCATCAGACACTCACTCAAAACCAAGTTTATCAAAGCAAGTATTTAATTTTCTTTTACAATTTCATGTTCAGCTTTTGTATTGGTTTAAGAATTTATCTTTATGTAGACAGGTACACTCTGTATCCTCTTTTGGTCAAAAATAGATCTAATAACATAATCATACTGTAAAATGAATTAATTAAAAAATCTCAACCACCTCAAGGAAAATTAAATTAATGTTTATTATTTTCATGCATATCTGTCTAAATACAGACATTTGGAAAACTGTATTGCAAACAGTTTACTGAATATGACCTGTGGGCTAATTAAACTAAAGTTCTGCTATCAAGAAAATTCATTTCTTATTTGAGATCATTACTTGTGAGAAAAAAAAAATTATTTTAGCCAAAGTCAGATTCAAGAAAGAAGTACCTAAATCATTCTATCAAAAGATTCTTTCAGAAGCTGTCTATCCTATTCCACAAGCACATTGGGTAAGTGTGATAGTTTCAGGCTGTGCCTTTAAGAAAGATAACTGCAGATTCTCTAGCTGAATAGTTGGGTGTAAAAAGGAAAACAAGAGAGATAATTCTAAATGAATTTCACTGGTCAGATGAGTGGGATGTAGTTTTATGATCTTACATCCTTTTCTCACTCTGTTCTCTCTCTGTTCGCATGCATGTCCACAAGGCAGGAAAGAGGATTGTTATCATCTAACGACCTGGAGATAAGTATTACTAGCTTTCTAATGATGCTTCTGAACTAACTGAAATTCCCCTATCATCTCACCTTTTCTCTTTTCTTCTAATTAACCAGAGGGAAAAGGGAGGGAGAGGTTGGGGGGGAGGGGGAGAAAGCAGGGCAGAATACTCCTGCCCAATGAGGATTTCTGTGCTATTTCCTTTTTTGTAAAAACCTGTATAATATTGTAAATACTGTATATTTTTATATGTATTCATTACATTCCATTATTGCTTGTAAAACATAGCTTTCCATTTCACTTCCCAGACTGTGTTCAGCTGAGCTTTTCTTTAATGTGTGTGGGTTAAACCATCACATTATACAAAATGATTGGCACCCAACGTGGGGCAAAATTTGCTTGATATATTTCTGCTCGGATCAGGGGACTGAACATGAAGGTGTTTTGGATTCTCTACTGTCTGATCTTTTCTCCTTTAAGAGTTGTTTACAAGTATGTTGTCAGATTCTTGTGTGATAAGTTAGGGAGATATCTGATGTACAAATTGTACTTGTGGTTTAAGTATCAAATTCAGCTTCTCTATGATTGATAATACGGGAATGTGAGTGCCACAAGACTGCCATTGAAATCCATCAGTTCAAAATGCCTGTAGGTGGAAAAGTAATTCTTAGTGATGGCTGGGATACAAAAGTGATTTGTTTGCTGAGTGTGAATCTGCTGGTGGTGATAGTAGTGGTGAATAGAATAGAATAGAACAGAATAAACCAGGTTGGAAGAGATCTTCAAGATCATCGCGTCCAACCTATCCAACCCACCTAATCAACTAAACCATGCAACCAACCACTCGATCAAGTCTCCTCCTGAACACCTCCAATGATGGTGACTGCACCACCGCCCCAGGCAGCCCATTCCAATGGGCAATCACTCTCTCTGTAGAGAACTTCTTCCTAACCTCCAGCCTAAACCTCCCCTGGTGCAGCTTGAGACTGTATCCTCTTGTTCTGGTTCTGGCTGCCTGGGAGAAGAGACCAACTCCCTCCTGGCTACAACCCTCCTTCAGGTAGTTGTAGACAGCAATGAGGTCTCCTGTGAGCCTCCTCTTCTCCAGGCTAAAAGACCCCAGCTCCCTCAGCCTCTCTTCATAGGGCTTGTGTTCCAAACCCCTCACCAACCTCATTGGCCTTCTCTGGACACGCTCCAGCAAGTAAACATCTTTCTTAAACTGAGGGGCCGAGAACTGGACCCAGTACTCAAGGTGTGGCCTAACCAGTACAGTGTACAGGGGCACAATGACCTCCCTGCTCCTGTTGGCCACATTGTTCCTAATACAGGCCAGGATGCCATTTGCCTTCTTGGCTGCCTGGGCACACTGCAGGCTCATATCCAGCCTACCATCAACCAATACCCCTAGGTCTCTCTCTGCCTGGCCGCTTTCCAGCCACTCTGACCCCAGCCTGTAGCACTGCATGGGGTTGATGTGGTCAATGTGCAGAAGCCGGCACTTGGGTGTGTTACATCTCATGACTTTGGATCCTGCCCATCTGTCCAGCCTGTCGAGGTCCCTCTGTAAAGTCCCTCTACTCTCCAACACCTGCCCCCAACTTGGTGTTGTCTGCAAATTTACTGATGATGGGCTCAATGCCCTCATCCAGATCATCAGTAAAGATGTTAAAGAGCATGGGGCCCAGCACTGATCCTTGGAGCACACCACCAGCGACTGGCCACCAGCTGGATATATGTTAATTGCACTGTACAGGGAGAAGCAACTATCCAAGACCTGTTTCATTTTTAAATGCAGACCTAGATGTAGGAGGAGCTGTTCTAACTGAAATCCAGAGATTTCTAGCAATGAGGAGATAGGGGAAACAGAGATAAACAGGCTATCAGTAAGGCATCTCTGAACAGGGTTATTGGTGATTCTGGCAATCAGCCAGGAGCATCAGCAGCTTCTAATATGGCGGCCACAGTGTCCTTCACAGCCATTAGACAGGCAAAATAATTTCCTTCTTCATCAGCAGGACCAAAAGTGTCTTCTGTAGCATCCATTTTGTCTCAAAACCTGTCAGTTTCAGTTACGCCTGTTGTAAATCTATTTGCCCCAATTAAGCAAGCAGTGTCTTTAGATAGGAAAGGAGGTGAAAGGCTGATGCAGCAACTGGTGGGGGAGATCACCAAGATTCCTCTGCTGGTGAGAGTACTTCTGTTAAAAAGGATCCTGTTGTGGATGAAGAGAAGGTTTTTCTTAAAGACATAGCTGAGTTATTGAGAGGAACACTGGATAGTGGAGATGCAGAACAGGATACAGGTTCTGGTAAGACAGCGTTCAGCTGAGCTTTTGTTTAATGTGTGTGGGTTAAACCATCACAGTAAGGCCCAGAGAGCTTTAAAAGTTAGATGAAAACTAATTTGGTCTTTCTGAGCTCTACCATGCAACAAAGGAGTGAGAGATTTTTTGGGGAAAAAAAATTGGTCAATATGGTTCCCTTCTTCAGCTGAAATTCCACAAAATTAGTTCCAATATAGTCTTTGCTTTACTTGAAATATTTATCTTGATTTTGTTTTAATTATCTAGATAGATAATATTCACAATAGTTATTGCCATGTGATAACCTTTGGCCACCTGTTTCACACTTGAAATACTTTTTCTGAAGGAGTAGAGATAGTTTTTTCTGTTGTATAGGTTCTTTTAAAGATGCTCAAAACATGTATATGTAAACGAAATTTAATTTACTGCCCTACTTTAGATCTAGTTCAACTTGACCTCAAATATTCATGCTTCCTGACCTGCAGTGCTCCCTTACTCACTTTATCATTAATCTCTGTTCATTTGTAGCTTATTCCTCTGCCTTCACTATTTCTCCCTACTATTATGAAGGCATACTGACTTGATTATAACTCTGTCCTTCTTCACAACTCAGACTGCTAGTCTCTTGAAAATGGATATGAGAACTAATCTATATCATAGTATCAGTCAACATTGGAAGGGACCATAAGGATCATCTAGTTCCAACCCCCCTGCCATGGGCAGGGACACCCCACACTAGATCAGGCTGGACAGAGCCTCATCCAGCCTACTCTTAAACACCTTCAGGGATGGGGCCTCAACCACCTCCCTGGACAACACATTCCAGGGTTTTACGACTCTCATGGGGAAGAACTTCCTCCTCACGTCCCGCCTGAATCTCCCCACCTCCAGCTTCATTCCATTCCCACTAGTCCTATCACTACCTGACATCCTGAGAAGTCCCTCCCCAGCCTTCTTGTAGGCCCCATTCAGATACTGGAAGGCCACAATAAGGTCACCTCGGAGCCTTCTTTTCTCCAGACTGAACAGCCCCAACTCCTTCAGTCTGTCCTCATAGAAGAGGTACTCCAGCCTCATCCTCATGGCCCTTCTCTGGACACGTTCCAGCACCTCCACATCCCTCTTGTAATAGGGGCTCCAGAACTGGACACAGTACTCCAGGTGGGGTCTCACCAGAGCTGACTAGAGGGAGAGAATCACCTCCCTTGACCTGCTGGCCACACTTCTCTCAGTTGCTTGTCTTCATGTCAGTTCCACATTTCTGTTATATTCTAAGTGTCCTTTAAAAAGTACATTACAACCTCTTTTTTTTATTCTTAAGTCAAACATGAAACCATCACTTCTGTGATACCCTATTGTCCTTGTACAAAAATATAACTCTTCTAACTTTTTCTTCTTTTCTTGTTCTCTTCCTCCTTAGGAAAATCCTTCTTCATTTTACTAGCTGTTGCTTTTTAAGTGGAAATTAACATTTATTCCATAATATTTGCCCATATCTCTTGTGTTGACAATTTATTCTATTCCTAGTGCCTTACAATGTTGTGGAATAAGTGGCAGAGAGCTTACTGCAGCTGTATTTTCTGATCCATCAAAATTGTGAATCTATCAGGCTCTTTACATGTGCTCAGCAAGACCAAATTTGAGAACCTTAAAAATTAAATGTCTAACCCTCATTTCCTTCCCAAAATTCATAGTATAATATGAAAGACAATTATTTCCTCAAAGTCTTGGTAAAACTAAGCATAACTCCTAAACACATTCCTCTTTCCTGTCTCCAACAATACTTTCTCTGTAATCTTACCATAATGAAAGCAAGAGAAGCTTGAACAATTATCTGGAGATTTCTTACCAGCCGCAGTATCCAGAAATATTATAAAACATGAATTATGATTTATTAAGTAAATGTAAGTATTATCCTGAACTAAATAATCAGGATTGTCTGCTCAGTCAGTGGCAGGATGATTACACAAAACAGGTATTAATAACACAGTAAAATACAGCCTAGAAAGAATCAGAAACTTGGAATTAAGAGGAACGAATAGAAAAAATTCTATATATGCGATAACAAACTGCAATGCCAACTTAGGTCATGAGATCGACCCCTGAAGCCAAAGAATAGAATAGAATAGAATAGAATAGAATAGAATAGAATAGAATAGAATAGAATAGAATAGAACAAACCAGGTTGGAAGAGACCTTCAAGATCATCACATCAAACCCATCATCCAACACCATCTAATCAACTAAACCATGGCACCAAGCACCCCATCCAGTGTCTTCCTAAACACCTTCAATGATTATGAATCTACCACCTTCCTGAGCAGCCCATTCCAATGGGCAATCACTCTCTCTATGAAGAATTTCTTCCTAACATCCAGTCTGAACCTCCCCTGGTGCAGCTTGAGACTGTGTCCTCTAATAGGTAAATAGGTAAAGATAATCTTTAAAGCCTTAGAAACATTTAGGAAAATTAGCCAAATTTACTTGCAAACCCACTGGCCTGTTATTTAGAAGAACTTTTGCTGAATAATGCATTACCAGGTGTTGTGATCTGTAGTCCAAGAGGCAACAAAATCCAAAATAGTAAATTGTAAAACACAGGAAATGTGACAGCATGATCTGCTATGTTAGTAACTGGAACACGCTACCACTGGAACAGAGAGTTATTTGTCCTGAAGACAGGAACACAGGAATGCATGTCCTCATCACAATCCAGAATCCATTAACAACAGGTGTAGATTTTTCAAATCATCCTCTGTAAATTCACTTTTTGAAAACTGAATGACCTAATGGCAGATTACTTATTCAAATTTAACCAATCAATAAAAAATGTTCTACAGCATGCAAACTGCCCACATATTCTCAAACAGGAGTTGCACATGTTGGACGCTATGTGAAACATGTGAAGCACATGGCTTAGCTCTCACTCCTTCCAGCTGGACTTGACAGCATTTGCCTATTTTCTGCGCCTCTACCTCACCCTGAACCCTGTAACAGGGGAGGGGAAGAAGGGTTAGTGGCAAAATAGGTTTGACTTATTAGTGCCTCTTCCAAGACCCTGAAGTAAGTAAAAATTATTTTATTGAAAAAATAGTTAAAGTAAGGTAGTCAAACAGACAAAAAAGACTGTGTAACATTATCAATGCACAGGATTAAAGAGAGCTTGTGTGAGTGTGTATCTAAATATAAAAGTATGCATACACACCCAGATCAAATAATGTTTAAATAACATAGAAGCAGAAACTGAGAAGACCACTATTTAAGCATGATTATTTGTCAGGAATACACATCTTGTTCTTTGAAGCACAAGGACATCAAGAGAGTTGTGGTGGTGAGAGAAGGTTCAGTTCTCCCTCCCCCACAAAGAAAGAAACCACAGCTAGCTCAGCCGCAGGAGCAAAGCTATATTTACAAGCAGGATGAAATGCAAATGGATATATACACAATATATAATATTTACAATATATAGAGAAATATACAGCAAGGAAAGTAATACAGAACAAAACTCCCTCCTCTGGACAGAGGAGGGTTCCCCCCCCTGCACCACCCTCTCCCCACCTCCCTCCCTTTTTTCCCAAAAAAAAGGGTTAGAGAGAGAGAAAAGGATAATTATTAAGGAGGAAATTCTTGTTAGGCTTAAAAGTGCATGCAGGGATTAGTTTTCTTATCTCAAGGTTAGCTCCGGTTAGTTCCTCAGAAGCAGAAAGTCTGGAAAGGCAGAACAGACTGGAACAGAGACAGACTCAAATTGAACTAAAACTTAAAGTTGCATTCTACCAATGAAATTCGTTTAGACCTCTTTGTTTTCAAAATATTCAGCCAGTGTGTTCCAGCAACTGTACCTTTCTTAAAGGCACAGCCTAAAACAGTCACAAGAGTACATACTGCAGAAACTATTTCTATCATATTTACCAGACTGTAGGCTTCCTAAGTGTAAAACCTTAACAAGTCTATCACAAAGGAAAACTTTATTAAGCTCTTCTCATTAAGATGAACCCTAAGGCTCAGATTCATAACCACCTTATTTGTTGTATGCAATACATCTTTTCCACTTCTCTCACATGAGCATATTCTCTCTGTGATGGTATTAACTTTAAACTAGGAAATTGTTACTAATTTTTGTCTGAAGGAAACCTTTTAAAATCCAGAAAGTTCCCTGCATTACAAGGGACAGAAGGAACTTCAAAAGAAATCTGCCTTTTTTTTTTAACTATTTCTCACTAGAGAGAATGAAGCATTTGACAATTTTGAAATCTGTCTCTACACCTGAAAAAAGGTAGGTAAAATAAAATCAATCAATCAATCAATCAATCAATAAATAAGAGTTTCACTGTTTCAGTTAGGACCCTAGTTAGTAGAAACACGGATACAAAAAAGACAAAAAAATCCAAAGTGTGGCAGTTTGGACTGGGTGCCCTCTGCTGTCTTCATATGAGGGACGCTTCCTGCGTCCCAAAGGAGTCCAGCCAAGTGGGTGGACACAGGAAGCCAAGTATTTCATCCCATAATACCCTACTCCCCTATAAGATCTCAGCAGGGGTCCTAGCACTTGCTCTTTTCTTCCCTTGCCACCACCTGGTAACTGAGGGGGGATGTCTCCTGGCCCTTTGCGTCTAGCTAGGCCCAAGGCCTGGCCACCTGAGACTAGCCTAGCGGGGGGGGGGGAAGAAAGAGCCCTGGGGGTCTCGGGTGTACCTCAGGTGGGAATGGGATATTTCTGGGTCTGCTTTGGGATCTCTTTTGTCACTGTGCTTCTGGCTCTTTGTAAATATTCACTGCTTTCCATTTAAACTTTCCATCACATTTGCAATCCATTTCTCTGAGTTTCATTTTTCGCCTGTGCTGGGGAGGGGGTCTGCCTCAACCCATCACACAAAGAAAACCCATGAATTTTTATCTGTCTTGTTGTCAGTATTTCCTCTGCATTTCATTAAAATCAGAGCTGACAAGAGAAAACTGTATTTTTTTGTTAGTGCTGATCCTCATTCTCAAGTTACCCAGATCTTTCTGGTTTTATCTCTTTAAACAGCAACTAATTACTTGGAGCAGAACTTTTCCATATGAAAGTCTCCAATAGACGTTTCTTCAAAAAGAAGTCAACTTCTGGGAACTTCCTTTAATTCAGAATCTTGGTAATGAATGTTGGTATAGATTAATGACAGTGATAGACATGTGTCCTTTCCCAATAAACAAGTTGTTGAGGTTGTGTGGCATATTAAGGCACAGACCCCCACAGCAGATAGAATCATAGAATCATGGAATCAGTCAGGGTTGGAAGGGACCACAAGGATGATCCAGTTCCAACCTCCCTGCCATGGGCAGGGACACCCCACACTAGATCAGGCTGGACAGAGCCTCATCCAGCCTGGGCTTAAACACCTCCAGGGATGGGGCCTCAACCACCTCCCCGGACAACCCATTCCAGGGCTTCACCACACTCATGGGGAAGAACTACGTCTTCATGTCCAGCCTGAATCTCCCCACCTCCAGCTTCATTCCATTCCCTCAAATCCTAAAATCCTATCTCTACCTGATATCCTAAGAAATCCCTCCCCAGCCTTCTTGTAGGCCCCCTTCAGATACTGGAAGGCCACAATAAGGTCACCTCAGAGCCTTCTTTTCTCCAGACTGAACAGCCCCAACTCTTTCAGTCTGTCCTCATAGGAGATGTCTCCAGCCCTCTGATCATCCTCATGGCCCTTCTCTGGACACGTTCCAGCACCTCCACATCCCTCTTGTAATAGGGGCTCCAGAACTGGACACAGTACTCCAGGTGGGGTCTCACCAGAGCTGAGTAGAGGGGAATGATCACCTCCCTCGACCTGCTAACCACACTTCTCCTGATGCAGCCCAGGATCTGATTGGCTTTGCGGGCTGCAAGTGCACACCGAGAGCTCATGTTGAGCTTCTCGTCCACCAGCACCCCCAAGTCTCTCTCCTCAGGGCTATTTTCCAGCCAGTCACTGCCCAGCCTGGATTTGTGCCTGGGATTGCCTCGACTCAGATGCAAGACCCTGCACTTGCTCTTATTGAACTTCATGAGGTTGGCTTGTGCCCACTTCTGCAGCCTGTCAAAGTCCCTCTGGATGGCATCCCTTCCCTCCAGCACGTCAGCCACACCACACAGCTTGGTGTCATCAGCAAACTTGCTGAGGGTGCACTCAATGCCACTGTCCATGTCACCCACAAAGATGTTGAACAAGACAGGTCCCAGGACTGATCCCTGAGGGACTCCACTTGTCACTGGCCTCCACTGGGACATGGACCCATTGACAGCCACTCTCTGGGTGTGGCCATCAAGCCAGTTCCTTATCCATCTAGTGGTCCACCCATCAAACCCATGTTTCACCAGTTTGGAGACCAGGATGTGGTGCAGGACAGTGTCAAAGGCTTTGCTCAGGCCCAGGTATACGACATCAGTTGCTCGCCCCTCATCTATTAATGTTGTGACCTGTTCATAGAAGGCCACCAGGTTTGTCAGCTAGGATTTATCCTTGGTGAAGCCATGCTGACTATACCAAATCACCTCTTCACTATTCTTCTGAGTCAGTAGTGCCTCCAGGAGGATCTGCTCCATGATCTTTCCGGGCACAGAGGTGAGACTGACTGGCCTGTAGTTCCCTGGTTCCTCCTTCTTACCCTTTTTGAAGATGGGGGCAATGTTTCCCCTTTTCCAGTCTGTGGGGACTTCCCCAGACAGCCATGACTTTTGGAACATAATAGAGAGGGCTTTAACAACCTCATCTGCCAGTTCTCTCAGTACCCGTGGGTGTATCCTGTCGGGTCACATGAACTTGAACACTTTCAGGTTCTTAAGGTGATCACAAAACTGATCTGCACTTACGACGCGCAGTTCTTCCTCCCCGTCCCTGCCATTATCTTCCATAACATCAGGAGTGTGGCTAGAGGCCCTTGCAGTGAAGATTGAGGTAAAGAAGTTATTAAGTACCTCAACCTTTTCCACGTCACTTGTGACCATTCCACCAGTTCCCTTTCTGAGAGGGTTCACACCTTCCCTAGTCTTCTTCTTGCAATTAATATACCTGTAGAAGTTCTTAGTGTTCCCTTTAACCTCCCTAGCTAGATTAAATTCAGACTTTGCTTTGACTTTCCTAACTAGGTCTCTTGCTGCTTGGGCAGCTTCCTTACATACCCCCTGTTCTGCCTGTTCTTCCCTCCACTTCCTGTAGAGTTTCCTTTGAAGTGATAGTGTGTCCAGCAGCTCCTTGCTCATCCAGGCAGGCCTCCTAGCATTCTTTCCTGCTTTCCTCTTTGTTGGTATGCATTGCTTATTATTAATGACAACTTCAATGTAGTTGTGTTTAGAAAAAACTATGTGATGAGTTTTAACCCTTCTTTTGCCACATGGATGCAAGTGTTTTAATTTTAATAAAGTTTCCGTTATTCTTAATGACTTACTGTCTTTTGTCTCCTATTTGAGTATTTTATAGCTCCAGATATGTTCAATATCTCTCACCCCATGATTTCATAGAATAGAATCATAGAATGCATTGGATTGGAAGGTGTACTCAGAGATCATCTTTTCCAACCCTTCTGCAGTGAGAAGTTACATCTTTCACCAGATCAGGTTCTTCAGTTCCACTTTCTAATGGATTGTGGGTTTAGTCTATCTGTGATTTAGTTTGGGTATATTTTGCATCTTGGCTTCGGTTGTTGTCCTTCTAATCTACCACCCCACCCCCAGCTTTAAAATCTACTTACAGATATGCTGTGATACTTATGATCCGCTGAGCCAGCTGTTTACTGGCAATGCTGTGTATTTGCTGGTCTGAGTGTATCTTTGTATATTTTATATTGGCATTGGTATTTTGCTTTTTGTTAAACCTATTTTTATTTCAATCCATGGATCTTCTCTCATTTTCCAAGTACCACTTCATGGCTGAGAAAAGGTCACTGGATCATAGAGAAAATGATATATTTTAGCTTGAGATATGAGCTAAATATAGACAAGTTAAGAGTTTATAGAACTAAAAGTGACAGTGAAAACTTATTCAAAGTAAATGTGGAGTCCTATGTGTGAAGCAAAATATTTCATGAAAAAAGTAACAAATATGTGCTGCTATTAGAAGCCCAGAGAGTCAGTATAAGAGTCTGCAACATTTTGGAGTGAGCATAAATTTACATAGACATATTGAACAAATAATCTGATCATTTTCATTAGCTGTGGAATCTTTCATGGTGACTATGCTGCCAGTGCTTCTGAAACCAGATAAAGTAAATTTCATATAATTATTTTCCTTTTGTCTTAAATGAAACAGCAGAAACTAGTGAACTTAGGTTTTGTGCTTTTATATATTGACATCATATTCTGCTTACTGCGCTTGGAATCACAATTCTGAGGGTTTTTTTCTGGTTTTGGAAAGATCATCTAACCTTTTCCCCTCACTAGCTTCCCATCTCAACTTAAACAATAAACAGTGACCAATAAAGCTGCAGTGTGTGCCTCAAAATATGATGTGGTGGATTGGAGTTCCCCCGATCAATAACTTTGCCAGACAAACCCAGTTACAAGCAAATGCAGCTGTAGAATAGAATAGAATAGAATAGAATAGAATAGAATAGAATAGACCAGGTTGGAAGAGACCTTCAAGATCATCGTGTCCAACCCAACCAATCCAATCCACTCCAATCCACCTTAACAACTAAACCATGACACCAAGCACCCCATCAAGTCTCCTCCTGAACACCTCCAATGATGGTGACTCCACCACCTCCCCAGTCAGCGCATTCTAATGGGCAATCACTCTCTCTGTAGAGAACTTCTTCCTAACATCCAACCTAAACCTCCCCTGGTGCAGTCTGAGACTGTGTCCTCTTGTTCGGTATTTACAAGTAAGATCTATACTCTGCAAAGCCAGTCAACAAGCAGGTTAATCTCTCCCAATCAAAGCAAAACAGCAGAGAATAGAAGAGAAAAAGAAATAATTGTTTTGGTACAACTCACCTTATTCTAAATATTTACACAATTAATTTCTTTAGAATAGTCTTTTATTTTCCTTTTTACACCCAATAGTGACTTATTTATATTTTTCTACTTTTCTGCTCACAATCTGTAACTAAGGTTTAAAGGCATAGCCTAAAACCACCACACATGGTAAGAAAACAGCCCAGCACTTCCTCACAAATTGCTGTAAAAATACTAAAGCCTAGGATTTGTCTGGTGCTGAACATTCACATTTCTTTGACAGGCCAGAAAAGTTACAGATCCATCATAGCCTTATTATGATTTAATTCTTTTAGGATTTCACTGGGATAGAATTGCTTTGGCTCTGAGATAAGATTAAGAAAAGATCTAGAACTGTGGATCTGTTTATCATCTAAAAATACTGTACTTTGTCTAATTTCCTTATGAAACTCATTCCATATGCTCAGAGTGGGGAGCTCATTTATGAAGTTAGAATCATAGAATACTTGGGGTTGGTCACCTCACCCAACAATGAATAAGGACATCTTCAACTAGATAAGGTTACTCAGAGTCCTGTCCAGCCTGATCTGGAATGCTTCCAGGGACAGGGTATCTACCATCTCTTTGGGCAAGCTACCACCTCTTTGGGCAAGCTGTTCCCGTGATCCACCATGCTCATAAAAAAAAAAAATGTTCTTTGTACTTAATCTAAGTTTACCTCTTTTATTTTAAAACCATTACCCCTTGTTCTATCACAACAGGTCCAACTAAAATGTTTGTCCGCATCATTCTTATAACTGCTCTTCAAGTACTGGAAGGCTGCTGTAATGTCTTCCTAGATTTTTCTCCAAGACGAACACTTCCAACTCATGCAGTCTGTCCCCATGGGGAAAGTGCTCCAGCCTTCTGATCATCTTTGTGCCCCCGCCCAGGACCCACTCCAGCAGGTTCATGTCCATGTGTTGGGGAGTCCAGTGCTGGACACAGTAATCCAAGTGGTATCTCATCAGAACAAAGGGGCAGAATCACCTCCCTCAACCTCCTGACCATATTTCTTTTGTTACAGCCAAGGATACATTTTGTTTTCTGGCCTACAAGGGTACCTTGATGGCTCATATTCAGCTCTTTGTCCACCAGTACCCTCAAGGCAGACAAGTCAGCCAGATCCTTCCCACAGGGAAGTTTTCTCCCTCTCTGTGGCACAGGTCAGAGATGTTACCAAAATGCTGCCTAGTCTGGTACAGTTCTCTGATTACTGTCCCTTGATAGTTATGCAGGTGGGAAGAAATGAGGTGAAAATTAGAAGTCCAAAAGCAATCAAAAGGGATTTCAAGGCATTGGGAAAACTGGTGAGGGCTCAGGGGCACAGGCAATTTTTCCATCAATACTCTTAGTTGCAGGAAGGAATATTAAAAGAAACAGGAAAACATGTATGATTAACAAGTGGCTCAGAGGCTGGTGTCAACAGAATTTCAGATTTTTTGATCTTGGGGAACTTCCTGTGGCACCAGGTCCGGTAGCAACAGATGTGTCCCAGAGGGGGAGTAAGATCCTATCTCCCAGAGTGAAAAGGGGTTTAGGAAGGTTTACTGACAGAGCTTTAAACTAGATTCAAAGGGGGAAGGGGTTAAAACTAGTCCCCCCAGCCAGGATTCTGAGGGTGGTAAGCTGGAGTCAGGGGTGAAAACAGCAGCCCAGCTGAAGTGCATGTACACTACAGCATGCAGTATGGGTAGCAAACAAGAGAAGATAGAAGCCTTGGTACAGCAGGAAAGTTATGGCGCTGTTGCCATCACAGAAACATGGTGGGATGACTCACATGACTGGAGCACTGTAATCGATGGTTACAGGCTCTTCAGGAGAGAGAGGTGAGGGAGAAGGGGCTCTAGACACCATGGAACTACAGATTAAGGTTGATCAGGTTAAGTGCCTGTGGGTGAGAATTACAGGGAAGGCCAACAAGGCCTTTCTAGACCAGGTCTTTTCTAGATCAGCCAACCAGAAGGAAGAGGTTGATGAATTGTTCTACAGGCAGGTAGAGGCTGTCTCAAGATCACCAGACCTTGTCCTTGTGGGCATCTTTAACCTGCCTGATACCTGCTGGGAACTTAACACGGAAGAGAGGAGGTAGTCTAGAAGGTTCTTGGAGTGTATAGAGGATAGCTTCTTATCATAGCTGCTCTGTGAGCCTACCAGGGGTAAGGCTTTACTTAACCTTCCTTTTACAAACAGAGAAGGGCTGGTGGGAGATGTGGTGGTCAGAGGCTGTCTGGGGTCCAGTGACCATGAGATAATTGAGTTTTCAATATGCAGTCAAGCTGAGAGGGGCAGCAACAAAACCTCCACTCTGGACTTCTGGAGGGTGGACTTACAGGTTACTAAAGGAACTAACTCAGAAGGTACCTTGGGAAACAGCCCTTAAAAACAAAGGGGTTCAGAAAAGCTGGACCTTCTTCAAGAAAGAGATCTTGAAGGCTCAGGAACAGGCTGTGCCAATGTGCTGGGATATGAGCCAGTGGGGTAGACAGCTGGCCTGGTTGGGCAATGAGTTTCTGAATGAATTAAGGGAAAAAAAGTGATGATGCCATCTTTGGAAAGAAGGAGAGGTAACCCATGAAATGTTTAAGGATGTTGCTAGGTCATGTAGGAAAAAAGTTGGAGAAGCAAAAGCCCATTTAGAGCTTAGACTGGCCACTGCTTTGAAGGACAACAAAAAATGTTTTTACTAATATATTAATGGCAAGAGGAGGGGCAAGGACATCCTCCACTCCTTAGTGGACATGGAGGGTAATGTAGTAACAAAAGATGAGAAGAAGGCAGAGGTACTTAACCCTTACTTTGCCTCAATTTTCAATAGCAGAATAGGTTGTCTTCCAGATAGCTAGCCTACTGAGATCACAGATGGAGTCAGGGAGCATTACAGTCTCCCTGTAATCCAGGAGGAAGCAGTTAGAGACCAGCTAAGCCACTTGGATCTTACCAACTCCATGAGACCAGATGGGAGCCATCATAGGGTAATGAGGGAACTGGCAGATGAGCTCACCAAACTGCTCTCCATTTTTCAGTAGTCCTGGCAGTGGTAGTAAGAAGAGTTCAATTCTCATCCCCCCGCCCCCAACCCACAGCTAACGCAGTCAGAGAAGAAAATAGAAAAGCTGTATTTTTACAAGCAGAAATAAATGCAATGAATATATAAAAAAATACAGTATTTACAGTATATACAAAAATATACAGGAAAGAATGTAACACAGAAACTCCCCCCCCCCCGATGTAGGAGGGTTCCCCCCCAAAACCCCTTTTTCCTCTTCATCCTTTTTTCCCAAAAAGGATTAGAGAGAAAACTGATATTAAGGGAAATTCTGTTAGTGCAAAGCAGCTGTTAAGGGAAAAAATTTAGTTTTCTTATCTCATTAGTCCAAGGTCAACGCCACCAAGAACAGAACAGAAAGAAGACAGCTGTGCAGGCTGACTGAGCTATGAGTAAATACCTTAAAGTTACATTCCTACTGATCTACCAATGAAATTAGTTTCGAATTATCTTTGTTTTCCCTTTTACACCAAAATATTGAGCTGGAGTGTTCAGTAGCTGTCCTTTCCTTAAAGGCATAGCCTAACACTGTCAAAATACACCCCTTCTAAACAATTTAATAGGTTGTTCGTACTGTCCATCCAATCTAAAATAATATCTACAGTTTGTAAGTAAAGTTCATAGTCTGCTCCAGCTATCCTCAGATGCAGATGATTCAGAAGTCCAAGAAAATCACAAAACAAGAAAACAGAAAACAGTTTGTCTTCTCACACATGAAGCAAAGAAAGTAAAGATGAAATCAAAGATGACTTCAGGGCCCTGGGAGACCTGGTTGAGGGGTCAGGGGCACAAATAATTTTTTCATCAATACCCTTAACTGCAGGAGGGAATACAGTAAGGAACAGGTCAGCAGCTATAGTTAACAAATGGCTTAGAGGCTGGTGCAGTCAAAAGAATTTTGGTTTTTTTGATATTGGGAAACTTTCTACTGCACCAGGTCAGCTGGCAACAGATAGAGTGCATCTGTCCCAGAGAAGGGGAAAGATCATTGTATATGAGAACGGCCTGTCCCCCAAAGGTAAAAAGATCCTGGGAAGGGAATTGGCAGGTCTCATCGACAGGGCTTTAAACTAGTTTCAAAGGGGGAAGGGGCTGAAAATGGTCCTCTCAGACAAGAGTCTGGGGACAACAAGCTACAGTCGGAGGTGAAACCAGCAGCCCAGCTGAAGTGCGTGTACACTAATGCACGAAGCATGGGTAACAAACAGGAGGAGCTGGAAACCTTGATGCAGCAGGAAAATTATGATGTAGTTGCCATCACAGAGATGTGGTGGGACGACTTACATGACTGGAGCACTGCAGTTGACGGCTACAAGCTCTTCAGGAGAGACAGGCGAGGAAGAAGGGGTCGAGGGGTGGCCCTGTACATCAGGAAGGCACTAGATGCCATTGAGATGGAGACTAGAGAATATCGGGTTGAATGCTTGTGGATAAGAATCAGAGGGAAGGCCAACAGGGCAGACATCCTGGTTGGAGTCTGTTATAGACCACCCAACCAGGAGGAAGATGTTGATGAAGCATTCTATAGGCAGCTTAGGGCTGTCTCAAGATTGCCTGAACTTCTTCTCATGGGCGACTTCAACCTGCCTGACATCTGCTGGGATCTCAACACAGCAGAGAGGAGACAGTCTAGGAGGTTCTTAGAATGCATGGAGGACAGCTTCTTATCCCAGGTGCTGCGAGAGCCTACCAGGGGCAAGGCTATGCTTGACCTCCTCTTCACCAACAGGGAAGGACTGGTGGGTGATGTGGTGGTTGGAGGGTGTTTGGGGTCCAGTGACCACAAGATAATTGAATTCTCAGTTTTTGGTGAAGCCAAGAGGGGCATCAAGAAGACCTCCACTCTGGACTTCCGGAGGGCAGACTTCGGGTTACTCAAGGAACTAATTCAGAGGGTTCCTTGGGATAAAGCCTTTCAAAACAAAGAGGTCCAGGAGAGCTGGACCTACTTCAAGGAAGAATTGTTGAAGGGTCAGGGACAGGCTCTGCCAATGTGCCGAAAGATGAGTTGCCGGGGCAGACGGCCAGCCTGGATGGTTCATGAACTTTTAATGGAACTGAGGAAAAAAAAGAGGTTGTATCACCTTCGGAAGAGAGGGGAGGCAACCCACAGAATGTTTAAGGATGTTGCTAGGTCTTGTAGGAAGAAAATTAGGGAGGCAAAAGCACACTTGGAGCTTAAACTGGCCTCTACTGTGAAGGACAACAAAAAGTCCTTCTATAAATACATTAATAGTAAGAGGAAGAGGAAGGACAATCTCCACTCCTTTGTGGACACGGAGGGGAACATTGTAACAAAGGATGAGGAAAAGGCAGAGATACTTAACACCTTCTTTGCCTCAATTTTTACTAGAAGGACAGAACGTCTTCCTGACAGCTGGCCTGCAGAGCTGGCAGAAGGAGTCAGGGAGCGGCACAGTTTCCCTATGTTCCATGAGGAGGTGGTTGGAACTCTCCTTAGCAGCTTGGATCCCCACAAGTCCATGGGACCAGATGGGATTCATCCTAGGGTGCTGAGAGAGCTGGCAGATGAGCTGGCCAAGCCACTCTCCATAATTTTCCAGCAGTCCTGGCTCACTGGAGAGGTCCCAGAGGACTGGAAGCTGGCCAATGTGGTGCCCATCCACAAGAAGGGCCAGTTGGATGAACCAGGGAATTATAGGCCTGTTAGCCTGACCTCAGTGCCAGGCAAGATCATGGAACAGGTCATCCTGAGTGCAATAACACAACACTTACAGGATGGTCAAGGGATCAGGCCCAGCCAACATGGATTTAGGAAGGGCAGGTCCTGCCTGACCAACTTGATCTCCTTTGATGATCAGGTGACCCGCCTGGTGGATGTGGGGAGGCCTGTGGATGTAGTCTACCTGGACCTCAGCAAGGCCTTTGACACCGTCCCCCATAGCAAACTGCTGGCCAAGCTGCCAGCCCATGGCTTGGATGGGAGCACACTGTGATGGGTTAGGACCTGGCTGGAAGGCCGAGCCCAGAGAGTGGTGGTGAATGGTGCCACATCCAGCTGGCAGCCAGTCACTAGTGGTGTGCCCCAAGGATCAGTGCTGGGCCCTGTGCTCTTTAACATCTTTATTGATGACCTGGATGAGGGCATTGAGTCCATCATCAGTAAATTTGCTGACGACACCAAGCTGGGGGCAAGAGTTGATCTGCTGGAGGGTAGAGAGGCTCTGCAGAGGGACCTCGACAGGCTGGACAGATGGGCAGAATCCAACAGCATGAGATTGAACACATCCAAGTGCCGGGTTCTGCACATTATCACAGTATCACAGTATCACAGTATCACTTAGGTCGGAAAGGACCTCGGGGGTCGTCGAGTCCAACCTATAGCCACAACAACCCTATGCAGTGCTACAAGCTGGGGTCAGAGTGGCTGGAGAGCAGCCAGGCAGAGAGGGACCTGGGGGTACTGGTTGATGGTAGGCTGAACATGAGCCTGCAGTGTGACCAGGCAGCCAAGAGGGCCAATGACATCCTGGCCTGCATCAAGAACAGTGTGGCCAGCAGGAGCAGGGAGGTCATTCTGCCCCTGTACACTGCACTGGTTAGGCCACACCTCAAGTCCTGTGTCCAGTTCTGGGCCCCTCAGTTTAGGAAGGATGTTGACTTGCTGGAACGAGTCCAGAGAAGAGCAACAAAGTTGGTGAGGGGTTTGGAACACAAGCCCTATGAGGAAAGACTGAGAGAGCTGGGGTGGCTCAGCCTGGAGAAGAGGAGACTCAGGGGTGACCTTATTCTGCTCTACAACTACCTGAAGGGAGGTTGTAGACAGGCGGATGATGGTCTCTTCTCCCAGACAGCCAGTACCAGAACAAGAGGACACAGTCTCAGGTTGCACCAGGGGAGGTTCAGGTTGGATGTTCGGAAGAAGTTCTATACAGAAAGAGTGATTGCCCATTGGAATGGGCTGCCTGGGGAGGTGGTGGAGTCGCCGTCATTGAAGATGTTCAGGAGGAGACTTGATGGGGTACTTGGTGCCATGGGTTAGTTGTTTGGGTGGGTTGGATTGGTTGATGTGTTGGACGCGATGATCTTGAAGGTCTCTTCCAACCTGGTTTGGTTTATTCTAAAGGTTTAAAAAAGGGTCTCTCAGTTAACTCAGGCCTCTCAGGGTTCTCAGGGTTTGTGCACCATAGATTCCTCATGGATTCTTCCTTTGGACATGATGTAGCTGTACAGTACTCTGAAATTAAACTCTCTTAGCTAAAGTTAAATTTCTTTGTGGAATACACTGAATTTCACCATTCTCTTTCATTACCCAATAAGTGTGACCCGGACCTTCAGCTGAAACCACCCGTCGGACAGGTTTAGCCTCTCCTGAGGGAGAAAATACCCAAACAGTTTTACCTAACAGATTCTTTTCTCTAACAGCAGGAATTCTATGACCTTCTCCTTTCTGTAGCATATCTGAGTGTGCAGGTCCAGCTAGATTCACTGAACCTCTACTATTTACCAGACAGGTTGTTTGTGCTAAATGTTTTTCCCAGTTTTTCAAAGATCCACCCCCCATGGCTTTGAGAATGGTCTTCAGCGAACTGTTGTAGTGTTCAATACATCCCTGCAGCTGGTGTACAGTAGGAGAAAATGGAATATCCACTCAATGCCATGTTCTTTGGCCCAGTTCTTCATACAAATGATTTTGAAGTGAGTTCCATTGTCTGACTCAATCCTCTCTGGAGTTCTGTGTCTCCACAGGATCTGTCTCTCCAGACCGAGAATGGTGTTGCGTGCAGTTTCATGTGGAACTGGATAAGTTTCCAATCATCCAGTGTTCGCCTCTACAATAGCAAGCACATGCTGCTTACCAGAATGAGAATGTGGTAGAGTGATATAGTCAATCTGCCAAACTTCACCACACTTCTACTTGGACCATCTGTCACCATACCATAAGGGCTTAATTTGCTTTTCCTGCTTAATAGCAGCAAAAATGTCACAGTCATGGATGACTTGCGTGATAGCATCCATGGAAACCTCAATGGATCTGTCATGAGCCCATTGGTAGGTTTCAACTCTGCCTCGATGTCCTGACGAATCATGAGCCCAACGAGCTGTCACGGTCCGGAGACACAGTTCTTTTAAATATTCCCGTGTTTGTGAAATTAAAGGCACAAACGAGGCCAAAGTATCAACAGCTAGACTATTTATTAGATAAAGTGGACATAAGAAGGGAGAGGGAGAAAAAGAGAGAGAGAGAGACGAGAGAGAGAGAGAGAGAGAGAGAGAGAGAGAGAGAGAGAAGAGGGAAGGAATTAGAAGGAGAAAGTCAGAAAGAGATTATATTACCAACGGTCAGGGGTGGTGAGAGTCCAAGATGCGTTGCGTTGCCCGTGATGTTATGGTGCCGTCTTCTCTCTTCTTCTTTGACAGTGTCACTCAAGTCTTTTATACAGTTTTTAGTCCTCAGGCAGGTCAGGTATTTCAGAGGCAAGGCAATAATCCAGGTATCTGTTCCCCGGAAATCTGTGTATGTGGGCAAGACTTCTGGATGGGGGTGAGGGGGCCTCCGTCCCCCCCCCCTCCATTCAGACAAGTCCTGCCACATTCCTTTACACAGGTGGTGGAAACCATAGTATCACCCTGCCCAGAAAGCCTGATGGCTGGGTCCTTGGGTCCATTGTTGTAGTCCGGTGTTACCACGATGCAATCACAAGCTGATTTGCATCCAGGATTGGTCGTGATGGCTGGGTCCTTAGGTCCATTGTTGTAGTCCGGGTGTTATCACGATGCAATCACAAGCTGATTTGCATCCAAGATTGGTCACTTTGTCTTTGTTGATTTACATTAAGAGAGACAAACTTGTCGTCTTCCACACCACCCCGTCAATCAAAGATAAAAGTGAGAGAGAAAGAAAAGAAAGGAAAGGAAAGGAGAAAATTTTTAAACAATTTTTACAATACATTTTGATCGTCTAATGGCACGAATCTGTTTTACATCGTCATTAGTCACAAATTGCATATTAGATACTACATGTTGAATCAAATGTATAAAACAGGGAATAATACAGGGTAAAAAGAGTAACAAGGCCAAAACACAGAACAAATAATACAACAATTGTTTCATCCACGGTCCTCCTGGGAGCCAGGAGAGCCAGCTCATATCCCATCCCTCCCAAGTTTGGACAGGGACATGTGTTAGCTTCCTCAGTCCAGATGATATTTTCTTTACTACTTTTCCATTGTCATCAATTTGTAGACAGCAGTTAGAATCATTTAATTTCCCACAGACCCCTCCTTCTTCTGCTAACAAATAATCGAGAACCATCCTATGTTGTAGAATGGCTGTTCGCATCTGTGTAGCTTGATCTGCTAATAAATCTAGGGCACGAGCTGTCTCATTGCTGATTACTTCTAAGAGGGCTTGCAGCCTTATGATACGGTTTAAGTTATAGATTGGTTCTCGAGCACCACTAATCCTTTCATAGGGGTTCCAGGTGGCAGGACCATAATATTCAATAATCCTTTGGGGGGTCCATTCACCCTTTCCCCATTGTTGACCACTACCCCTGGTCAAGTGAGTGGAGATGGACCTCTTCCTTTTACCCAGGTTATCATATACTTTGATCCCTAGGGCATTTCCTTCTCCACCTGGGAGCAAGAAAAACAATGGGTGGATTAGTCCAACATAGCATATCCCAGTCCAATTCGGTGGTAATTTTTATAGGCCCGGTGCCCGCATATCCAATAATGGCCTTTTAGTGCAGTAGTTCCATTTTCAAACAGGCCTGTGGGGGTTGTAGGCATCTGGAAATATGTAGAATTTGTCATGCCCAATGGATTAGGGAAAAGGACATGGTTCCATCTCCCCTCAGGCTGAGCATGACCCACCATTGTACAATACCAAGCACCGAATCATTTTTCCACTCACACGATTGGTAGAGGAGTGGACCATATCTTTCTCTGAAATCATATATACGAGACACATTTTCTCTTGACCAAAACCCCTCAAAGTCCTTAACTCCCCAGTTTTATTAACCCACATCCACCCAGATGTGTGCCTAAAACTGGGTCTTTTCTTTTGGTTTTGTAATCTCAGATTGCGATATGTAAATGTCCATTGACATGTACTTCTACCTACAAAAACACCACCAGGTTGTGTGCGGTTTAGGCAATAGATTCCTTGGCCTGGATACTGGACTGGCCATGGGGCTGTATCTTCTTCAGTCCAAAAGGTGTTTTTGTCCACTTCACTAAGGGAGCTCACAAGCCATTTGGGAGCTACTGGAGTCGAAACCCAAGGCCATGCTTCGAATCCCTGTGGCCCACCACACACCCAACAGTTCGTAAGGTTGTACACAGAGGACACTTCTTCTGCCAGCTGCATGAATAGATTGGTTACAAGAAACCCCTCATTAGGGTCTGAGGGGGCAGATGCAGAAATGTCAAGGGTTAATGCTCCAAGGGTACACCAAAATAGAGAGACAAACATCTTGTTCATATCATAGGGAATATCACATAGATAATTATAACAAAGCAGTTTCCCAGAAGGTCATGCAGATGTACAACAGCCCCACAGGTTCTCCAAGGCAGCCCTCGGGTCTCTCACCTAGAAGGAAAAAAAAAAAGAAAACGAACTCGGTCCATTGTAGGGAACCGGTAGATAGTTATTATTAGAAAGATGGAATAATCCACCTTGTATTAATCTTGAATTCTTTTTCATGAGCATCTTTTGCCCTCCAGGTATATTTATTAATTGGAGTCTTGAGTACCAGGGGTATTGTTCCCACAGTGGGGAGTTCAACCAAAACTGGTTGACCTGGAGAGTATGAGGGAACTTTGGAATGCTCGAGTATGGTTGGTATGATTTCTGGGGCTTTGGGGCAAAAGGCTGTAATTTTTGGGCATCCGTTTACCCCCCAACGGCTATTAACACTGGTCAATGCTTCCCTTAGCCGCTCGGCCCATCCTGGCATATGAGGTTTAAGGAAGCGTTTTAACAGACCGTTGGTTCGTTCCACGATCCCATTTGCCTGTGGGTAATAGGGGTATGATATACCCAATTAATTCCTTCCTGGGTTGCCCACTCTTGAACTGTTTTGGCAGTGAAGTGGGAACCATTGTCTGACTGGATGGACTGTGGTTTAGGGAATGTACCAAACCACCCCTTCAGTGCCTTAACTGTGTTTTCCCGGTTGCTCTGGCAAATGCCTCAGCCGAGACCAATCCTGACACTATTTCTACCCCAACCAACACATATTGCTTCCCTTCTGATTTTCGGAAAGGGCCAATATAGTCCACTTGCCAAGCTTCCCACAGCCCTTTCCCCTCTCTTAGGTGCAGGGGGTCATTTTCCAGAGGGTGTCTTTCCAAACGGGTGCGGCATTGTTCACAAGCAGAGACACAAGTCTTGCACTCTTCTCTGCTAACTGGCCAACCCCTCGCCTGGGCCTCACAATACAGATCTTTTATTCCAGAGTGTTTTCTTTTTACATGCAGCCATTCTAGCAACCGTTCCCAATTTTCCGTTATTTGGGTGTTTTGCAGGGGAGCCAATCTGGCTAGTTCATCTGCTCTGCCATTCCATTGGCTAGCAGAGGAACCATCCTCTTGGTGGGAGGCCACCCATCCCACTGCGAATTTTCCTTTTTAGCAATGGCCAGAATATCTTGCCATTTCTCCTTCTGCCATACAGGTATTCTATTAACTTCCCAGTCATTCTCCTCCCAGAAGAGTAACCATTCAGTACAGCCCTTAAATACAGCATAGGAGTCAGTATAGATGTGGACAGGAGAAGTAGATTCAGCCTCATGCTGAAAAACACTCCAGACTGCAATCAACTCCCCCACTTGAGCACTACCTTCCCCTTCAGTAATTATCTGTTCATCAGTATCCACACTGAGTGCCACAGATCTGTACTTCCAGGTCTTTCCTTCCCGCTTAGAGGAGGCATCTGTGAACCATGCATTCAGTATCTGTCCAGAGAATGTAGGTGCTATTTGTATTACGGAGAACGGTTTGTTAGCCTCCCAGTCTGGACCCATTTCCTCCTGGAAGGTCAACATTTTGGTGGTTCCCTCAGATACTGAAAAGATGTCACAGTAGTGCTCTATCTGGGCATACCATTTCCTCACAGAGGCTCTTTGGGCCACCCCTTCAGGTGGTGGTGTTCCTGCCAGAATTGTCTTAATTACTTTGAATGGGCCTCTAAGTACTATGTGTTGTTGTTTAATGGTCTTTTCAGCTTCCCCAGGGCTAAACTAACCACAAACAAACCCTTTTCCCACACCGTGTATCTTTTTCTGCATCCTTAAAGCTACGACTGTAAAATGAAATTGGCCTGACAGGGGCTTCTGGACCCTTTTGCCATAAGTGTACTGATAAGCCAGACTTAGCAAATCCCCATTCAATGTGCACAGGGTCAGTAGGGTGAATAGGACCAAGAGCTTGGTGGGCAGTGGCTTCAAATATTAGCAGCTGTAATGCTTCTTCGTGGGGTTCTTCCCACTGCCACTGAACGCCTTTGCGTAACAAATCATATAGGGTCTTGCAATAATTGAAAAATCAGGAATATGTTTCCTCCAAAACACAAGTAATCCTAGTGCATGTTGCAAATCCTTTTTGGACTCTGGCATTTTGATCTGGTCCAGGGAGGAAAGGGTGTCTGGTGGAATACAGGTCATTCCCCCCCTTCCACCAGATTCCCAAAAACTTCACTTCACTTGAGGGCGTCTGTATTTTCTCAGGTGGTATCCTCAGCCCCAAATTTTCTAGATGTGAAATTATATTATCTTGGGTTATTCGTACCCCTTCAATATCTTCTCCTGCTACCAGAATGTCATCAATATATTGGTAAACACTGACCCCTGGTTCTAGTTGGACCTTTTCCAGTTCCTGTGCCAGTGCATGGTGGGCAAAAGTGGGTGAGTGCTTAAATCCCTGTGGGAGACGTGTGAATGTGAATTGTTGACCACCCCATGTAAAAGCAAAGCGGTCTTGGTCCTCAGGTTGCAGCGGGACCATAAAAAAACATATCTTTCACATCCACTGTACCCATAATCGAGTGCGCTTTCTCCTGTATTGTAGCTATGAGTTCAGCAATATTTGGCACTGCAGCTGTTAGTGGTTCAGTATTGGCATTAAGCCTGCGGTAATCAATGGTCAGCCTCCATGTCCCATTAGGCTTTCGTACAGGCCAAACTGGGGAATTGAAAGCAGAGTGGGTGGGAACCACAATGCCCTGTTTCTTTAAGTCCTCCAGTACGGGCACTATTCCTTCTTTAGCTCCCAGAGGTATAGGATAAGGTTTGACATTTGTCAGCTTTGAGTGAGGTAGGAGAGGTACTGCTTTCAGCAGCCGAATGCTCATTATGGGAGACCCAAAAGACCATTTTCGCCCTTTGTTGTCTGACCAGGTCTTCCCTTTTAAAACATCAAGCCCTAGGAGGTTAGTTGGAAACTCCCCTATGACCATTGACACCTTAGTGTCCTTATCTTCCCCCGGCAAGCGTAACCGGATGGTTGCTAATGCCTGTGCATGTGTTTGACCCAGGGCATCTGCGACCAGCAATTTTTGTTTGGAGAGCACCACTCCACAATCAGTGGCATCCTTCGTTTTAATAGCTGAAATCTGAGCCCCGGTGTCTACTAAAAATGTAATAGGAATTTGTTTTGGTCCTACAATGCCAGTGATTAGTAAATCGCCCTGGCCATTTTCGGTGAGCTGACGAATATACATCCACCCTTCACCCTCCGCCCACCATTGGGGGTGAAGACTTCAGTTTCCCTGAGGCTGAAAAGAAGGGATGCCTTTATTCTCCTCAGACAGGTCTATTAAGGGGGGTGCAGTGGGCTCAATTTTCTGATTGGGCTCAGGCCAGTTCTTCACAATCATTTCTAATTGCTTTGTGTTTAGCCCATCTATCACTTCTTTGGGGATACTTTTCTTTAGACCTAAGTTCCACCAATATTGCCGGGTATTTGTGTGTTCCTGCCCCCTGTTCCAAGCCGGCTGGGGGCACGGTTAAACCCTGAGGACTTGAGGGTAAGTGGTTCAGTTTTACATGCCTCAAGCCCCTAGGGTCAGTTTTTTTAATTTCTTCAGGGAAACTATATTGCCTGGCATAGTCTAGTAACTCCCTTCCGACCTCCTCCCACGTCCATGGTTTCAAGTCAGGCTGGCTGCCTCCGTGTGTTAAATTATCTCTTAGAGCAGCCTGCATCCTGGAGGAAATTGGGGTATCAGCTATTTCTTTTTGGAGCTGGATGCCTCTTATTTTAAGCGAGTCAGGGAGACCCCTGACCAGAGGAGTCATTCTGTTTGCATCTACCAGGAGAGAAAGAGGGGATTCAAAATGATGTTTTAGTTCCCTTTCATATATCATCTGCAGGCATGCAGCTTTTTGCACATTCTCCATTATCTGATTCATCCCTCCCCGCAGAATTAGGGGTTCACCCCTCTCTTTTGGATCAAACCCCCCTGCCCAATAGGCAGCCCTTTGCGTAATACTCCAGGGTCCACTTCTGTTTTTGTAGTTAGAAAAACATTATCACCCCAATAACCCATGGCTTCAGCTTCTGTTAACAGAATCTGATCACCTCCAGTTTTTGAAACTCAGACATATTCCACCTCAGACTCCCCAGCAGAGCGTGCAAATTCTTTGCGAATTTTGGCTAATTCAGTTGAGGAGAAAGGTGTTTCTTTGGTTGTGATAGTGGGGGTAACCTCCCCATCCTCATATAAAACCTCAGTTTTAATGAGAGGTCTGATATGCGCAGCAGCTTCCTTAGCCGCTGTCAATTCTGCCCGAGGATATATGGGGGCAGGATCCGGGTAATCCCCCTCCTGTTTTGCTTCTAACTGAAGTTTAAGATCTGCTACTACATTTTTAAAGTAGCCACATGGCTTTGTAGTGCGTCTACTAAGCCCTGCAAAGAGGAAATAGTTTTATTCTCCTGTTCATGCCATTCCTCTTTCTCCTTCACTGCAGCTGCTAAACAGGCGCCTAACACTGCACAAATAAAAGCTTTCCCTTTTCCGGGTTTTGCCTTGGCTTCCTTTTGCAGAGCCAAAATACGATCAGCCACACTCTGGAAATTATTCCAGTTTTCATAAGCCCAATCAAGACCTTGTATAGATGGGCGGGCCCCGTGAACTTCTAAAAGGTTAAAAAGCCTCTCACACCGGGCCATCTCTTTTGTTTCACAAAGCATTTCTTAATGGGACACTAAGTTTCACAGCGGATTCAGGTAAGAACACTGTGTGTACCACCAAAATTTTCCCTGGAAAAACGTACACTTTTAAAAGGATTACTCCAAAATAATCTTCTCCAGGAAAAAATGCACAATAGATTTCTCAGGAGAGGTCACACACAAGAAAAACAACAGCAACCTGGGCTTCCCTGAGGGAACCCACACCTGCAAAAGCTTCTCAGCTTTTGTACCTCAAATTTTATGTTACACCAGGACAACAATCTTGTGATTCTTAGGGAAGAGTCACTCTGTTTCCCTGAGAGAACACACACCGGCAGCAGTTTCTCAACTTTTGCTTCAATACTAGGCTTCTCAGGAAAGCCACACTTCCTCCGAGAGGATACACACTTTACAAATATCACCAAAACTGGGTTTCCTAAAAGAGGGTACTGAAAATTCTCAGGGAGGTCACACTATACAGTCAACAGTTGTACCCCAAATAATCTTCCCTGGGAAAGCACACAAATTTAAAGCAGGGTACAGAGGATTCTCGAGGAGGTCACACTATAAAACCAACAGTTGTACCCCAGATAATCTTCCTCGAGAAAGCACACACATTTAAACCTTTTGAGAACTCCCACACAGTCTCTCTGAAAATTTCGCTTCGTCCTTCTCCGGCCACTTCCCTCGCGGGCGAGTGGAAACGCGAATCTGGACTCCACTCTCGCTTCGTACTAAAAGTACATCTCAGGCACACACACACATTTCGGGGTTCTCAGAAATGGAATAAGTTTGCTGTGATACTTTTCACTGCACGGGAATCCTGCCGACTACGCCAGTTAAATGTCACGGTCCGGAGACACAGTTCTTTTAAATATTCCCGTGTTTGTGAAATTAAAGGCACAAACGAGGCCAAAGTATCAACAGCTAGACTATTTATTAGATAAAGTGGACATAAGAAGGGAGAGGGAGAAAAGAGAGAGAGAGAGAGACGAGAGAGAGAGAGAGAGAGAGAGAGAGAGAGAGAGAGAGAAGAGGGAAGGAATTAGAAGGAGAAAGTCAGAAAGAGATTATATTACCAACGGTCAGGGGTGGTGAGAGTCCAAGATGCGTTGCGTTGCCCCGTGATGTTATGGTGCCGTCTTCTCTCTTCTTCTTTGACAGTGTCACTCAAGTCTTTTATACAGTTTTTAGTCCTCAGGCAGGTCAGGTATTTCAGAGGCAAGGCAATAATCCAGGTATCTGTTCCCGGAAATCTGTGTATGTGGGCAAGACTTCTGGATGGGGGTGAGGGGGCCTCCGTCCCCCTCCATTCAGACAAGTCCTGCCACATTCCTTTACACAGGTGGTGGAAACCATAGTATCACCCTGCCCAGAAAGCCTGATGGCTGGGTCCTTGGGTCCATTGTTGTAGTCCGGTGTTACCACGATGCAATCACAAGCTGATTTGCATCCAGGATTGGTCGTGATGGCTGGGTCCTTAGGTCCATTGTTGTAGTCCGGGTGTTATCACGATGCAATCACAAGCTGATTTGCATCCAAGATTGGTCACTTTGTCTTTGTTGATTTACATTAAGAGAGACAAACTTGTCGTCTTCCACACGAGCTAAGAATATTTCACCTCGGCATTTCCAGTCGAGATCAAGATCAGAGTCCATGTGTACTTGAGAAACCCTTGCAGCTAGATCTGCCTGATGGTTGTGTTGCTGTTCCTCAGTAGCTTTGCTTTTAGGAATGTGAGCATCAATGTGTCTCACCTTCACTGGAATTCTCTTGATTCAATCAGCATTGTCCTGCCACAGGACAGCTGCCCAAATGGCTTTCCTTTTCTCTGCCGACCATTATGAGTCGGTGTAGAAATAGAGCCTTGGCCATCTCTCACGTTCAGCTTCGGCACAAGCTTGCTGGAAAGCTTTTACCTCTGCAAATTGTCTGGGTTCTCCTTTTCCATCCTCTGCTTCTGCAACGCAGCATGTTGGACATCATACTGCAGACTTCCACCTTTGCTTGTTCCGAACAAGACGACAGGAACCACCTGTGAACAAAACATATTTCTTTTCATCATCAGAAAGATCACTGTAAGGAGGAGCTTCCTCAGCATGAATTACTCTCTCCTCTGGAGGTTTAGTACAGTTGGTACCTTCAGGCCAACTTGAGATCACCTCCACTAGACCAGATCTTTCAGGATTTCCCATTTGAGGTCTCTGTGTGATCACAGCCATCCACTTAGACCATGTGGCATCTCTGGCATGATGTGGTGTGGAACCTTTGCCTGTGAACATCCAATTCAAAACTGGTAGTCTGGGAGCTAGGAGAAGTGGTGACTCAGTTCAAATAACTTCAGAAGCTGCTTTTACTCCTTCATAGGCAGCTAAAATCTCTTTCTCTGTTGGAGTACAATTTACCTCTGAACCTCTGTAACCTAGACTCCAGAAACCAAGAGGTCGTCCATGTGTCTCACCTGTATCTCTTTGCCACAAGCACCAGGTTGGACCATTGTCACTTGCAGCCGTATACAAAATGTTCTTAATGTCTGGACCATCTTGGAAAGGTTCCAGACCCATTGCCTGAACTATCTCTTGTTTTATCTAGTCAAAGACTGCTTGTTGTTCAGGTCCCTAGTGGAAATTGTTTCTCTTTCGAGTCACATCATACAGAGTTTTCACAATCTGACTGTATCCAGGAATGTGCAGTCTCCAAAATCCCACTATCCCCAAGAAATGTAGAGTTTCTTGCTTGTTCATGGGATTTGCCATGGTGGAGACTCTGTTTACCACATCCACTGGAATGTGTCGGCGTACATCCTGCTACCTCACTTCCAGAAACTGGATCTCTCTGGCAGGTCCTTTCACCTTGTCTTGCTTGATGGCAAAACCTGCATTCAGAAGAATGTCAAGGATTTTGTTACCTTTCTTGAAGTCTTCTTCAGTAGTTTTACCCCAGACGACGATATCATCCATGAATTAGATGTGTTCTGGAGCACCACCTTTCTCCAGAGCATTGTGGATCACTGCATGACAGATGCTTTAGCTGTGGATCCAGCCCACTGGCAATCTGTTGAAGTGTACTGGATTCCTCTCCAGGTGAAAGCAAACTGAGGCCTGCATTCCTCTGCTATGGAAATAGAGAAAAATGCATTAGTAATATCTATGGCAGCATACCATTTGGCCTCTTTGGATTCCAGCTCATACTGTAGCTCCATCCTGTCTGGTACTGCTGCACTCATACTTGGAGTTACTTCGTTCAGAGCATGGAAGTTGACTGTCAGATGCCAGTGTCCATTCTACTTTCGCACAGGCCACACCAGACTGCTGAAAGGTGAATATTGTAGATATTGTAGGTGACTTTAACCTGCCAGATACCTGCTGGGAACTTAATTCAGCAGAAAGGAGGCAGTCCAGAAGATTCCTGGAGCGCATGGATGACAGCTTCCTGATGCAGCTGTCAAGTGTGCCTGCCAAGGTCAGACTCTACTTGACCTTCTCTAATGGAGAAGGGCTGGTGGGAGGCTGTCTAGGGTGCAGTGATCATGAGATAGTTAAGTTTTCAATGTACAGGGAGATACAGAGGAGCAGTAACAGAACCATCACCTTGGACTACCAGAGGGCAAATTTCAGCTTGTTTAAGAAACTTATTTGAAAAGTTCCCTGGGTAGCAGCCTTTAACAACCAAATGGTCCAGGATGGTTGTACCTACTTCAAGCAAGAGCTCTTGAAGACACAGGAACTGGCAGTTCCCATGTGCCGAAAGATGAGCTGGTGGGGAAGGCGACCGGCCTGGATACCAAGCAGCTCCTGAAGGAATTAGGGGAAAAGAGGGTCTATTGCCTTTGGAAGGAGAGGAAGGCTTCTCAAGGTATGTTTAAGGATGTTGCTAGATTATGTAGGAGAAAAATTAGAGAGGCAAAGGCCCAGTAAGCTGGGTCCTCTTGTTCTAGTGCTGGTTGCCTGGGAGAAGAGACCAACCCCCACCTGGCTACAACCTCCCTTCAGGTAGTTGAAGACTGCAATAAGGTCTGTCCTGAGCCTCCTCTTCTCCAGGCTAAGCAATCCAAGCTCCCTCAGCCTCTCTTCAAAGGGCTTGTGCTCCAAACCCCTCCCCAGATTTGTTGCCCTTCTCTGGACACGTTCCAGAACTCAACATCTTTCGTAAACTGAGGGGCCCACACCTGGACACAATACTCAAGGTGTGGCCTTACCAGTGCTGAGTAGAGGGCAAGAATGACTTCCCTGCTCCTGCTGGCCACACTGTTCCTGATACAGGCCAGTATGCCGTTGGTCTTCTTGGCCACCTGGGCACACTACAGGCTCATGTTCAACCAGATATCAGCCAATACCCCCAGATCCCTTTCTGCCTGGCTGCTCTTCAGTCACTTAGACTGCAGCACTGCATGGGGTTGTTGTGGCCAATGTGCAGAACCCGGCACTTGGATGTGTTAAATCTCATGCCCTTGCACTCTACCCATCTGTCCTGCCTGCCAAGGTCTCTCCTACTCCATAATACATCAATACCTGTCCCCAGCTAGGTGTCATCTGCAAACTTACTGATGATGGACTCAATCCCCTCATTCACATCATTGATAAATATATTAAAGGGCATGGGGCACAGCACTGATCCCTGGGGGACACCACTAGTGACTGGCTGCCAGCTGGATGTGGCACCATTCACCACCACTTTCAGGACTCAGCCTTCCAGCCAGTTCCTAATCCAGCTCAGAGTACTGCTGACCAAGCCATGGGCTGACAGTTTGGCCAGGAGTTTAATTGCTGTGTCTCTGCTAAGGCAATTTTAAAAATTATTTCATTTGAATAGTGAATAGCTGAAGATAATAATTTGTGATTAATAGTTCAAGTGAATTTTATTCATCTGTCTAGTATTTTTTATTGTATGGGATGCATAAAAATGCAAACAAAACTAAAAACAATTTCCAAAGGAAGGATAGGGTTTAAATTTCAGAAGTATTAACATCCTCCCATGGTTTGCCATCATTAGTATTGTTTTTCTACAAGTCTGGAAATTTTTATTTGTGTTTGTGGTGGTTTAAGCCTTAACTGGGAGTTAAGAGCTCAGATGGGGGCAAGGTTGAGAATCTCTCCCCCACTCCCTCCCTCTTCCCTCCCCACAGAGAGGGAAAAAAAAAGTGGAAAGGAGCAAATGAACCAAACAATAATTTGGAGTCAGCTTGGAAGTAGAGAGGTAAAGAGTTTTCTTCAAAGAAACAGAAAAGAAAAAAAAATAGCAATTACAGGTAAGGTTCACAAAGACAAGGAACAAGGATGGATGGGAGGGGGACAAAGAAGTAGAATACAAAACCAATCTCTCTCTGAAGAGGCTCAGAGGCAGCAGGGGGAAGGATCAGGCCTGACCACATGGCAGAGGAGCAGGAAGGCAGCCTCAGTAGCTCTTGTCCATGAGAAGCAGGAGCCAAAAGGAAGCCTAATGACTGCAATGTCCTGCTTTTTATGCCCAAGCTGGGCAGGGAGGGGGGGAGTGGAACAGACTCAGTTTCCCAGGGGGGAAAAAGCCCTGAAGGGAGGGCAAAGCACCCACAAGCCCTCCACCCTGTTTTGTTTCTTTTCAGAAAGGGCGTTAACCCACCACAGTGTTTAACAGGTATATTTTTACATTAAATAGAAAACATGCTCTAAAACAAATAAAAATACTTTCCACAGTGCTCACTGTACTTAGATGTCTTTGATAGTGTTTTTTCATCTTCAAATGAAAGATATCAGTGAAGTAGAAGGGATTTCTACTGTTTATTTCTTTGTTTATTTATTAAAAGTGAGACTAAAGATTAATCAACCTTATGAAATGTGAGCAAGAGTTTCTAGCTTGTGTAAATCTAGAAAACAAATGTTGCAGAATACAATATACACCATTGTGGTGGTTTTAGGCTATGCCTTTAAAATTTAGTTACAGATTTTGAGCACAGAAATAGAAAAATATAAACAAATCACTATTGGGTGTGAAAAGGAAAACAAAAGATTATTCTAAAAAAATTCATTGGATAAATATCTAGTATAAGATGGGTTGTACCAAAACGATTCTTTCTCTTTTTCTGATCTCTCTGCTTGCTCTGCTTGGGAAAGATTAACCTGCTTGTCCTGTGATCTTGGCTGTGCTGTGTTAGCTAAGTCTAACCCACTGCTTTCTCTCTGTTCCTTTCTCTCTTGGGACAAGGGTGTTTGGGGGTCAGTGGAACTGCTTCCCTGGTCTCTGATCAAGGGAAGCTTTCATGTTTGCTGTGACAGTTTAGGCTGTGCCTTTAAAAATATTCTGAGCAAATCTACGCTTGGGTGTAAAAAGGAAAACAAAGATTATTCTAAATGAATTTCATTGGTCTGATGTGAGGTGTACCATAGCAATATCTCTCACATTGTTTCCTCTCAATTTCATTTCATCTTTTTCTGCTGGCATGCCTGTTGTCCTGGACAGTGAGAGACTGCTTATCAGTGTAACTTGAGATAAGCATGACTGACTTACTAATGACGCTTTTGAACTAACTGAAATTCAACTAACATTGTCTCCTTTTCTCTTTTCTTCTAATTAACCAGAGGGAAAAAAGGGAGGGAAACGGCTGGGGGGGAGGTGAGGTGGAATTCTCCTACCCAAGGAGGATTTCTGTGTTGTTTTCTTTTTGTAAATACTTGTATAATGTAATACTGTATATTTTGTATATATTCACTGCATTCCATTATTGCTTGTAAAATACAGCTCCATTTCACTTCCTAGACTGTGTTCAGCTGAACTTTTGTTAATGTGTGTGGGTTAAACCATCATATTTGCTAATTGTAAATATGTGTATTTAATATTATAAATACTGCATATTTTGTAAATATACATTGCATTCCATTGTAGAGTGCAGTTTTTGTTGTAAGTACAACTTCCATTTGCTTCTAACTGAGTTGGTCTGGCAAAGTTAATGCTGAGGTGGAAACTTCAGCCCACTACATTACAAAATAATTGGCGCCTATTCAATATGGGGCAATTGCTTGATTGATTAATTCCTACTAAGATTAAGGAAGCAAAATGAAGCTGTTTTGGGTTTTGTGGCATTTGGTATATTCTGCGCTGACTGTGATACTGTACAGGCGGTGCATGTCAGCCATGGTGGATAAATAATAAATAGCACATATTTGACATATAAACTGTTTGGTTTAAATATAAGCTGAAAATGCTATATGACAATGCTGTATGACTGATCCTTGGGATTTCTTTGGTTAAAAATATGAAAATGTGAATGTTCCTGCAGAAGTTTATGAATTTAGTATTCCTGTTACAGAGGCTTATGTGAGCACCTGGGACCCCAAAATTATTTATTTGCTATGTGTGACTGCTATCGATAATAATAAATGTCTTGCTGTGATACTTTCACTACATGGGAATCCTGCCAACTACACCAATATTAATGTCTCAGTCCAGAGAGGGAAAGAGACTCATTTCTTTTGAATATTCCCATGTTATGAAATTAGAGGCACAAATTAGGCCAAAAAATCAATAGTGAGGTTATTTATTAACAGACAAAAGTGGGTGGATCGGAAGGAGAGAGAGAGAAGAAAATAAAGTGAGAGAGCAAAGAGGAAGAGAGAAGAGGATAGGAATTATATTACCACACCCATCACCCTCCAAGACAGTTTGGGTTTGTGGAGGAAGGGCGCAGCAGCTTTGGCATGGAGGAGAGGTCATCTTTGTTGGCTGCACTGTCCTCCAGTGGAGGAGTGGAGGGAGAGATCACAAAGTCCAAGTCCAAGCCCTTCTCTGAGCAGCCTCTTCAGCTCCATGAGTTACAGCAGGCAGAATTTAGGACATGGAGAGAAGGATTGTCCTGGCCTGTCTCTTCCAGGCTACATGGTGCTGTCTCTGTCCTTAGCTCTCCTGGTATTCTCTCTAGTTTTCTTCAGAGTAGCATTGCCCCGGTCTTTTCCTTCTTTCGCGTTTTCCTTCTATGTGAGCCAGTAGTTGCTCAGATCTTTTATACAGTTTTTTAGGTATATATATATTCCACAGAGTATCAATAGCAGTGACCTATCCCATTATTTCCAGGGCATCTGCAGTCTGGTGAGCAATCTATGCACCTTCCAGAGAGTTGTTATACAGTGGTGTCTGCTCAATACACATTTCAGTATTTCAGTATTCCTAAGGTTGGAAGGGACCTCAAAGATCATCAAGTCCAACCTGTTACCACAGACCTCACAACTAGAGTAGGGAGGACACTACTGCCCGCTGCAGGCTTGAACTCACGATCTTCCCATTAAGGGTCCTATGTGCTAGCAACTGAGCCACCCTGCCAGTTGGTAAACACATCAGCTATTGTCTGGGCAAGCGGCAAAGGTGATTTTATCTTTGTTGAGTCACATCAAGAAAGACAAGATTTAGTCTCTCACACATGGCTTCACTGGAAGCTACTAGCCAGGTAGCTGCTCGGTCCCAAAGTTCACCCACCAACGCTGTTTCTTTGCAAACCCCTTCTGCTTCTGCAAAGTCTGCTGTAAATTTAAACACAGCTCCAGTCAAACAAATTGGAGCTTTGGATAAAAAGGGCAGGCACAAGGCAGATGCAGAGGCAGAAGAGCATCAAGATCCCTCTGTTGGTCAGGACCTTCTGTTAAAAATGATCCTTCTGAAGATGAAGAGAAAGTCTCCCTTAGATATAGCTGAATTACTGAGACCATCAGTGGATAGTGGAGATGCAGGACAAGGATATATGTTCTGGTAAGTCAGAAGCTAATGGAGGTGATTCTGAACTTAAAGAGGTTCTACGGAGGGTAGCAGCAGGGTTATGGGGACAGCAGCTTCAAAAGGTTGAGGAAAATGAGAATGAGGATGATATACAGTCAGATAATGCATCCAGACAGGAGATTAGGCATGTGAGAAAGGATTACATTAGACGAGAGAATGAGCTGATTCTGACTTGGTTAGGCAGGTGCTACAATACAGGTGCTCCTGCTTTAGTGGTGGGGAACAAGTAAGCATCTCAGCTTGGAGCCCTCTCAAAAGATAGTGAAATTGATAGGCATCCAGGCAGGTGTCTTGGCAAGGTTTCTATGTGGAGACATCTTTTACTGGCAGCTCTTATGTGGTGCCCATCCAGAGATGACCTTCCATGGAATCCTAAGCCTTGGAACACCATGGATGAGGGAATTCAGCACTTGAGAGAGTCTGCTGTGAGAGAAGTGATGTACAGAGACCATGGTACTCTGAATCCTGATGAAATTCCTGTGGGAACCAGTCTTGCTAAAAAACTCATCCTCCTAATTATGCTACTATTCTGGCAAAGAGAATTGTGCCAAGAAACTGTGGTGGAGCACCTTCTATGGTTGGCCATTTCACTGACCAAATGAGACAAATGGAGGATAGTTTCACAGAAGTTTCTTCGGTCTCAGCCATTGAAACTTTGTCTGGAGAGATGAAGAATTACATAGAAGAGCTGAAGGAGGAATTTAAAAGCTCCATATCCAAATTGGCGCAAGGAGATAGTGCCAATTCTTCTTCTTCCAGATGGGTACAAGTTTTAGCTGTTGAAAATAGACATCCTCTAAGAATGCCATTCCACAACAGGTCAAACCAAAGGAGACCATAATCACGTGGCAATCACATGGGAGTATTTGGATAAATCTGCATGATCAGTCTAGGGAGAACATGAACAGATGGGATGGTCCACCAACTTCAGATCTTTTCAGGAGATGAAAGGAACTGCAAAGTGGCAGAGCCTGAGGTAGCAATACCAGAAGGGTAGCTGTTACTTCCACAGTTTCCCAGAACTCTAATAGCTCCAATAGTGGCTCCAACTCTGACACTAGACACTGCGCTAACTGCACATGCAGATGTATTCCCCATAATTAGGGGTGCCCTGCCTCCCTCCCGGGGGAGGAAAGGGATGATGGAGATAACAGAATCTATTAGGATGTGTACATCCAGTGGCCTGGCACTTCAAAATTGCAGAAGTAGAGGGCCTTGGTTGACACAGGAGCTCAGTGCACCATAATGCCATGAAATGATCAAGGATCAAAGTCTGTAACTATTCTGGGAGTCACTGGTGGATCTCAAGAGTTAACTAAGATAGAAGTTGATGTAAGTTTAACTTGTAAACAGTGGAAGACACACACCATTGTGACAGGACCTGATGTACCTTGTATTTTGTGAATTGATTTTCTGAGAGAAGGGCATTTCAAAGACCCTAAGGGTTACAAATGGGCTTTTGGAGTAACAACTGTGGAAATTGATGGAGGAAAATACAGAAACAATATAGAAACAATTGTGACTCTTTGTTGCCCATTCAAAACCTGATTTGTCAGTTGCAAAGTCAGAAAGTCATCAGCAAAACTCATTCACTTTCAACAGTACAGTGTGGCCTGTGTGAAAGAAAAATGAAGATATACTGTATATTTTGTATGTATTAATTTCATTACATTGTAGAGTATAGTTTTTGTTTGTAAATACACCTTCCATTTGCTTCTGAGTTGGTCTGACATAGTTGATACTGAGGGGAAGCTTCAAGCCACCGCAACCCTTCATGACTGTGGTGCAAAATTCAAAATTTTGGTTTCCTTAGTTAATTCTTAGACCATTTTTGCAGACATAAGAAAGGTAAATCATGGCATTCTAATGTGCAAGACTGAAAACAGATTTTATTTTTGTATTATGTATAAAGACACATACGCTCTTTGAATTTTTTAGGTAGTTAAAAGCAGAAATATAATAGATAAATAGTGATTTGTATTTAAAATATAAATAAAATAGATTTGGCTGTTCCTGCTATCTTTTGATTAAATGAAAAAGTTTTTTCCTAAAGTAAAATGAAAAAATACTTTATAATGGTAATGTGGAAAGGGAAAAAATATTTGAGTTGCAGTTCTTGTTAAATATTTCTCTTCATTGTTTTAATAGGCATAGGTTTCAAGAGAATAAAATAACAAATTAAGTAGGAAATATATCAAAGGCCTCTGTTTAGAAAATAAATTAAATATTTCTTGTTTTGATTCAACCAAGTTTAATGTCTTTTCAAATACCATTTATTTGTTGTTGGCTGGGTTATAATGTCCCTTTTGCTTTTCATATTTCATTTCCTTCATTGTGCGGAAAAACTGGGTTGTAATTCTCCTGGTTTCATCCTAAACCATTTTGATTCTTTGTGAAACTGTGCATGTCAGCATCTGTGATAACCACTTTGAAGTAAAACTTTGCTCCATAATTTTGTTTTTGCATGACCTACCAACTACTATTTAACCTACAGGTCTATAGATCAGATTATATGTTCACCTCACTTACTTTTCTTAACCTTACCCATTCCTGGTTTTCTTCCAACACTATCTCATTTCTAACCCTCTGGGTATGTGGTAGGGTCTTTATCTTCCATCTAGTTTTGTGTATGTATTTTACTGTCTGATATTCTTTAGGTCTTCTTTTATCTCCTGTTATGTATTTTAGCTACATAATGTCATCAGTAGCTATGAAATTATTGTCTACTACTGTGCAGGTTACCCATTCAGTACCAATTTGCTGTAAAAATATCCTAAGAGAAAGTACACATTAAGCATTTTTGGATTATTTGCTTTTAATCTGATGATAAACATGTCTAAGAGTTCTCACATTTTCTGTATTGCAAAGTAATTAGGAACAGATTCATTCATATCTTTCAAATGAATGTACAAAAATATATTCTAGATGTTGCTAAAAGCAAAGCAAGCCTGAAATAGCTAAGGTATACCTAAATTAGTATGTAAAACTAAGAAACAGCAAAATCAAATGTACCAAAAATATACCTTTGAAGCTGTCATAAGAGTTCCAGAGGGATGCTGGTAAAGATTAAATGTCATGTCCAATAGATATCCAAGAAGAAGAAACATATATGCAACAGGATAAGGTAGTTATGAAATATTGTTTTGTGGCACTAAATTTTATTTTGATGCGTAACAGTATTATACTGCAGAAAAGATTTGTCAGAGTATCCTCAGCATTGTTGTCAGGATCATAGCCATATATTTTCTAATATATATACACAATGAAAAAGATATGCATATATAGTATGAAACCAAAGTATTGATTCTAAGTATTAACAAATGGAAAAATACCACATGGGAAAACCTAATTGCAAATCTGGAAGCTATTAAATGTGCTACCAGTGAAACACTTCTTTCATGTAGAAAGGCGACTTTAACTTGCCAGATATCAGTTGGGAACTTAACACAGCAGAGAGGAGGCAGTCCATACGGTTCTTAGAGAGGATTGCTTCTTATCACAACTAATGTGTGAGCCCACCAGGGGTAAGACTTTCCTTGATCTTCTTTTAACAAATAGAGAAGGGATGGTGAGAGGTGTGGTTGTCAGAGGCTGTCTGGGATCCAGTGACCATGAGAAAACTGAGTTTTCAATACGCAGTCAAGCTAAGAGAGGCAGCAACAAAACCTCCACTCTGGACTTCTGGAGGGTGGACTTCAGGTTACCCAAATAACTAACTCAGAAAGTAGCTTGGGAAACATCCCTTAAAGACAAATGGGTCCAGGAGGAGATGGACCTACTTCAAGAAAAAAATCTTGAAGGTGCAGAAACAGGCTGTGCCAATGTGCCGGAAGATGAGCCACTGGGGTAGACATCTGGCCTGGATGGGCAATGAAATTCTGAGCGAATTAAGGCAAAAAAAGAGGTAGTATCATCTTCGGAAGGAGCCATGAAATGTTTGAGGATGTTGCTAGGTCATGTAGGAAAAAAATTACAGAGGCAAAACCCCATTTTAGAACTTAGACTGGCCACTGCTGTGCAGGAAAATAAAAATACTTTTACAAATACATTAATGGTAGAGGAGGAGCAAGGACAAGCGCTACTCCTTAGTGGACATGGAGGGCAATATTGTAACTAAAGATGAATAGAATAGAATAGAACAAACCAGGTTGGAAGAGACCCTCAAGATCATCGCGTCCAACCTATCATCCAATACCATCTAATCAACTAAACCATGAAACCAACCACCCTATCAAGTCTCCTCCTGAACACCTCCAGTTACGGTGACTCCACGACCTCCCCAGGCAGCCCATTCCAATGGGCAATCACTCTCTCTGAGTAGAACTTCTTTCTAACCTCCAGCCTAAATCTCCCCCTGGTGCAGCTTGAGACTGTGTCCTCTTGTTCTGGTGCTGGTTGCCTGGGAGATGAGACCAGCCCCCACCTGGCAACAACCTCCCTTCAGGTAGTTGTAGAGCAGAATAAGGTCACCCCTGAGTCTCCTCTTCTCCAGGTAAAGCAACCCCAGCTCCCTCAGCCTCTCCTCATAGGGCCTGTGTTCTAAACCCCTCACCAACTTCGTTGCCCTTCTCTGGACATGCTCCAGCAAGTCAACATCCTTCCTAAACTGAGGGGCCCAGAACTGGACACAGGACTCGAGGTGGGGCCTAACCAGTGAGGTGTACAGGGGCAGAATGACCTCCCTGCTCCTGCTGGCTACACTGTTCCTGATGCAGGCCAGGATGCCATTGGCCCTCTTGGCTGCCTGGGCACACTGCAGGCTCATGTTCAGCCTACCATCGACAAGTACCCCCAGTTCGCTCTCTGCCTGGCCGCTCTCCAGCCACTCTGACCCCAGCCTGTAGCACTGCATGGGGTTGCTGTGGCCAATGTGCAGAACCTGGCACTTGGATGTGTTCAATCTCATGCTGTTGGATTCTGCCCATCTGTCCAGCCTGTCGAGGTTCCTGTGCAAAGCTCCTCTACCCTCCAGCAGATCAGCACCTGCCCCCAGTTCGGTGTCATCAGCAAATTTACTGATGATGGACTCAATGCCCTCATCCAGATCATCAATAAACATGTTAAAGAGCACAGGGCCCAGCACTGATCCTTGGGGCACACCACTACTTACTGCCTGCCAACTGGATGTGGCACCATTCACCACCACTCTCTGGTCTTGGCCCTCCAGACAGTTCATAACCCAATGCAGTGTGCTCCTGTCCAAGCCATGGGCTGACAAGTTGGCCAGGAGTTTGCTGTGGGGGTCAGTGTCAAAGGCCTTGCTGAAGTCTGGGTAGACTACATCCACAGACCTCCCCACATCCACCAATGGGTCACCTGATCATAGAAGGCGATGTGGTTGGTCAGGCAGGACCTGCCCTTCCTAAATTCATGCTGGCTGGGCCTGATCCCTTGGCCATCCTGGAAGTGCTGTGTGATTGCACTCAGGATGACCTGTTCCATAATCTTGCCTGTCACTGAGCTCAGGCTGACAGGCCCATAATTCTCTCCCTCTTCCAAACGGCCCTTCTTGTGGATGAGGACCACGTTGGCCAGCTTCCAGTCTTCTGGGACATCTCCAGTGAGCCAGGACTGCTGAAAATGATGGAGTGTCGCCTGGCCAGTTCAACTGCCAGCTCTCTCAGCACCCTAGGATGGATCCCATTTGGTCCCATGGACTTGTGGGAATCCAAGCGGCAAAGAAGGCAAAGGAGGTGTTAAGTACCTCTGCCTTCTCCTCATCTTTTGTCATAACATTCCGCTCTGTGTCCACCAAGGAGTGAAGGTTGTCCGTGTCCCTCTTTTTGCTGTTAATAATTTTATAGAAGGACTTTTTGTTGTCTTTCACAGCAGAGGCCAGTCTAAGCTCCAAATGCGCTTTTGCCTCCCTAATTGGATTGCTATAAGATCTAGCAACATCCATAAGCATTCTATGGGTTGCCTCACCTTTCTTCCAAAGATGATACACCCTCTTTTTTTCCCTTAGTTCTATTAAGAGTTCATTGCCCATCCAAGCTGTCCATCTGCCCTGGCGGCTCATCTTCCTGCACATTGGCATAGCCTGCTCCTGTGTCTTCAAGAGTTCGTCCTTGAAGTAGGTCCATCTCTCCTGGACTCCTTTGTTTTTAAGGGCTGTTTCCCAAGTAATCTTCTGAGTTAGTGTCTTGAGTAACCTGAATTCCGCCCCCCAGATATCCACAGAGGAGGTTTTCTTGATACCCCTCTTAGCTTGACTGAGTACTGAAAATTCAAGTATTTTATGGTCACTGGACCCTAAACACCCTCCAACCACCACATTACCCACCAGCCCTTCCCTATTGCTGAAGAGGAGGTCAAGCATAGCCTTGCCCCTGGCAGGTTTGTGCATCACCTGGGATAAGAAGCTGTCCTCCATGCATTCTAAGAATCTCCTAGGCTGCCTCCTCTCTGCTGTGTTGAGATCCCAGCGGATATCAGGCAAGTTGAAGTCGCCCATGAGAACAACGTCACGTGATCTTGAGACAGCCTTAAGCTGCCTATAGAATGACTCATCAACATCATCAACTTGGTTGGGTGGTCTATAACAGACTCCAACCAGAATGTCTGCCCTGATGGTCTTCCCTCTATTTTTCACCCATGAGCACTCAACCCGATCGTCCCTGATCTCCAGTTCAATGGCATCTAGTGCCTCCCTGATGTACAGGGCCACCCCCCCAATACCTTCTTCCTTGCCTGTCTCTCCTGAAAAGCCTGTAGCCATCAATTGCAGCACTCCAGTCATGTGAGTCATCCCACCACGTCTCTGTAATGGCAACTACGTCATAACTTTCCTGCTGTAACCAGGCTTCCAGCTTCTCTTGTTTGTTGCCCATATTTCATGCATTAGTGTACGTGCACTTCAGCCGGGCTGCTGGTTTCACCCCTGACTCCTGCTTACCACCCTCAAACTCCTGCCTGGGGGGACTGGTTTCAGCCCCTTCCCCCTTCAAACCTAGTTTAAAGCCCTATCAATGAGACCTGCCAATTAACTTCCTAGGATCCTTTTACCTTTGAGGGATAGGCCATTCTCGTATACTGTGACCTTTCCCCTCCTCTTTACTCCATCTGTTGTCAGCTGACCTCGTACAGTAGAAAGTTCTCCAAGATTGAAAAACCCAAAATTCTTTTGACTGCACCATCCTCTAAGCCATTTATTGACTATAGCTGCTGATCTGTTCCTTGTGGTATTCCCTCCTGCAACTAAGGGTATTGATGAAAAAATTATTTGTGCACCTGATCCCTCAACCAGATCTCCCAGGGCCTTGAAGTAATTTTTGATAGCCCTGGGAGTTCTGGTTGCAACATCATCATTCCCTAACTGCATAACTAGTAAGGGATAGTAGTCAGAGGGCTGCACCAGACTAGGCAGCCTTCTGGTAACATCCCTAACCTGGTCTCTAGGGAGGCAGCAAACTTCCCTTTGAGAAGGATCTGGCCAACATATGGGGCCCTCTGTTCCCCTCCAGAGGGAACCACCAATAACAAGTACCCTCCTCTTTTTTTTATGGGAGCAAGTCCTGATGCCGACGGAAGGCTGTTTAACCTTAGGCTGTTTTGTCTTAGGCTGTTTAGCCTCAGGGAAAACCCCAGATGGTGTGTCCTCCGGCATCAGAATCACCTCATCCTCAACCTCCAGTGCCTCATACCTGTTTTCCAAGGACAGTGGGGAAGGTGAGAGGAGGTAAGGAGGTTTTACTTTGTGTCTTTTGAGAGGAACCCATATCCATTCCTCTCTGCTTTTTGGATAACCAGGCTCTGTTAGGGGAGCCTGCAGAGCCTGGTTACTCAGGTTCATCTCTCTTCTACATTCCCTTACATCTCTAAGTCTAGCAACCTCATCCTTCAGTTTGGCCACCAGGTTAAGCAGATAGTTGATCTGCTCACATCTAATGCAGGTGTTGTCCCCACTACCCTGCATCTCAAGTGTTGGGCTCACCACTCTCTGCAGCCAGATGCCTGGCCACCTACCTCTTGCTTATGACACCTACCTACCTGCTTATGTTCCACCCCAGTCTGACTTGACACTGACTTTTTGAAGGAGTTATTGTGACTAGTTACCACCATGCCTATCCCTCTCCATGTGACCTATTGGAATAAAATTTGGAAAAATGTTGCGGCATGTGCCTCTGGCTGCAGCCAAGCGAGACCACATGGGCTGAAATGGAAGTGCCCATGAGCTGCCACTGGGCTTTTTAAATGTGGTGTTGGTGGCGCAGTGATCCCAAGTGATCCTGAGCAGCAAGCAGGTGGGAAAACAGCAGTGCCGATTCTTGCCAAGTGCCATGTGACCACTGAAGTCCTGCTGTTCTTGTAGGTTGAAAAGGAAAGCAATTACTGCCCTCCGAGGCTGCTGGTGTGTTCCCGAGAGAGCTTCCTTCTGGAAAAAAAAAAAAAAAAAAAACCAAAACAGAAAAAAAGAAAGAGGAAAGTGCAGAGGTACTTAACAACTTCTTTGCCTCAATTTTTACTAGCAGGACAGAATGACTTCCAGACAGCTGGCCTGCAGAGCTGGCAGATGGAGCCAGGGACAGCATAGGTCTGCTGTGTTCCAGGAGGGGGTATTTAGAGATCTGCATAGCCACTTGGATCCCCACAAGTCCGTGGGACCAGACGGGATCTATCCTAGGGTGCTGAGAGAGCTGGCAGAGGAGCTGGCCAAGCCAAACACCATCATTTTTCAGCAGTCCTGGCTCACTGGAGAGGTCCCAGATGACTGGAAACTGGCCAATGTGGTCCCCATCCACAAGAAGGGTCGGATGGATGAACCAGGGAATTATAGGCCTGTTAGCCTGACCTCAGTGCCAGGCAAGATTATGGAACAGGTCATCCTGAGTGCAATCACACAACACTTCAAGAATGGCCAAGGGATCAGGCCCAGCCAGCATGGATTTAGGAAGGGCAGGTCCTGCCTGAACAACCTGATCTCCTTCTATGATCAGGTGACCCGCCTGGTGGATGTGGGGAGGCCTGTGGATGTAGTCTACCTGGACCTCAGCAAGGCCTTTGACACTGTCTCCCACAGCCATCTCCTGGCCAAGCTGTCAGCCCATGGCTTGGACAGGAGCACACTGAGCTGGGTTAGGAACTGGCTGGATGACTGAGCCCAGAGAGTGGTGGTGAATGGTGCCACATCCAGCTGGCGGCCAGTCAGTAGTGGAGTCCCCCAAGGATCAGTGCTGGGCCCCATCCTCTTTAACATCTTTATTGATGATCTGGATGAGGACATTGAGTCCATCATCAGTAGATTTGCAGATGACACCAAGCTGGGGGCAGGAGTTGATCTGCTGGAGAGTGGAGAGGCTTTGCAGAGGGACCTCGACAGGCTGGACAGATGGGCAGAATCCAACGGCATGAGATTGAACACATCCAAGTGCCGGGTTCTGCACATTGGCCACAGCAACCCCATGCAGTGCTACAGGCTGGGGTCAGAGTGGCTGGAGAGCAGCCAGGCAGAGAGGGACCTGGGGGTGCTGGTTAATAGTAGGCTGGACATGAGCCTGCAGTGTGACCAGGCAGCCAGGAGGGCCAATGGCTTCCTGGCCTGCATCAAGAACAGTGTGGCCAGCAGGAGCAGGCAGGTCATTCTGCCCCTGTACACCTCACTGGTTAGGCCACACCTCGAGTCCTGTGTCCAGTTCTGGGTCCCTCAGTTTAGGAGGATGTTGACTTGCTGGAACGAGTCCGGAGAGGGGCAACAAAGTTGATGAAGGACTTGGAACACAAGCCCTATGAGGAAAGGCTGAGAGAGCTGAGATTGCTCAGCCTGGAGAAGAGGAGACTCAGGGGTTACCTTATCACTCTCTACAACTACCTGAAGGGAGGTTGTAGACAGGTGGGTGATGGTCTCTTCTCCTAGGCAGCCAGCACCAGAACAAGAGGACACAGTCTCAGGCTGTGCCAGGGGAGGTTCAGGTTGAATGTTAGAAAGAAGTTCTATACAGAAAAAGTGATTGCCCATTCGAATGGGCTGCCTGGGGAGGTGGTGGAGTTGGCATCATTGGAGGTGTTCAGGAGGAGACTTGATGGGGTACTTGGTACTATGAGTTAGCTGTTTGGGTGGGTTGGATTGGTTGATGGGTTGGATGCGATGATCTTGAAGGTCTCTTCCAACCTGTTTTGGCTTATTCTAAATAAAATTTTATTCTAAATAACCGATGAATCGCTAACTTGTATACATGTTGTGGTGAACGTTCATGAAATACATTCCATAAGTGCCTTAGTGTTTTAATTGGAACTCAATTGAACTCTCTACAGAATTATTTCTATATTTATATATTTAAGGGTGCAGTTCCACTGCTTGGCTGCTACATGGTGATGCAACAAGATGTGGGTGGCTTCTAGCTATATACAGCACTATTACCATGTTTCTATGTGTCAGAGATTACTCTGCTAGATGCAGATACTTTGAACTGAGTGCTAGTAGATGGAAAGCATTTGAAAGATACTTTGTAGTTCTTGTTTGTGGCAAGGTGGAGTTCCGGCAGACTACTGTCTCTGGACTGGTTCCTAGTTGATCTGGACGGCAGTGCTGGGTAACTGTCTCCTCTCTCTGCAGAAGTGGAGAGGGAATAATAGAACTTGGGCTTAGTCCGTAAGCATGGTTCCCTTCAGGACTCGGCTGATTCCCTCCAGACAATAGGGATCAGTCCTGGTCAGGGTAGGCCTGTGGGGTTGGCCCTTGGAGCACGGCGGGGCAACAGTTGCCGATAGGCAGGTTTGGAGGTTTCTGATCCGACGAGGCAGCAGGCAGAGCTGCAGTGTCTGCCCAGTTACAATGATTCTCAGGGCTGATGTAAACAGCCTTAGTGTGGTAGGATGAGAGAAGGCCTAGCTCTCTGTCCCCCACAAAAGAAAGAAACCACAGCTAGCCCAATTGGAGAAGCAAAAGGATGTGCTATATTTACAAGCAAAATGAAATGCAGCTTATATATATACACAATATACAGTATTTACAATATATATACAGAAATACACAGCAAAGAAAAATAATCAGAACAAAACTCCCTCCTCCAGCGTTCCTCCTCTGTACCCCTTCTCTCCCTCTACCTCCCTTTTTTTTTTTTTTTTCCAAAAGGGGCTAGAGAGAGAGAAAAGGTAATTAATAAGGATGAAATTTTGTTAGGCCTCAAAGCGCATGCAGGGATTAGTTCTTATCTATTATCCAAGGTCGTTCCGGCTACTTGCTCAGAAGCAGATAGGCTGGAAAGGCAGAACAGAGTGAAACCAGAAAAATTCCCGCTGAACTAAAACTTAAAGTTGTATTCTACCATTCTACCATTGAAATTCGTTTAGACCTATCTTTGTTTTTCAAAACATTCAGCCAGAGTGTTCCAGCACTTTCCCTTTATTAAAGGCACAGGCTAAAACGGTCACAATCCACCCCTTATAAACAATTTCATTGGATGTTCGTACTGTCCATCCAATCTAAAATAATATTTACAGTTTTCAAGTAAAAGTCATAGTCTGTTCCGGCTATACTCAGATGTACATGATTCAGAAGTCCAAGAAAATCAGAAAATTAGATAATGGAAAACAGTTTTCTCTTCACAGACAAAGTGAAGAAAAGGGAAAACAGGGAAACAAGGATTCTCAGGGACTCTCAGTTGACTCAGGGCTGTCAGAGTTCTCAAGGTTTGTGCACCGTAGATTCCTCATTTATTCTTCTTTTGGGCGCGATGTAGCTGAACCACAGTCTGAAGTTAAACTCTTTCAGCTACAGCTAAATTTCTGTGTGGAATACACTGAATTTCACCATTCTCTTGCATTACCCAATAAGTGTGACCCGGACCTTCAGCTGAAACCACCCCTTGGACAAGTTTAGCCTCTCCTGAGGGAGAAAATACCCAAACAGTTTTACCTAACAGGTTCTTTTCTCTAACAACAGGAACTCTATCACCTTCTACTTTCTGTAGCAAATCTGAATGTGCAGGTCCAGCTCGGTTCACTGAACCTCTACTACTTACCAGCCAGGTTACTTGTGCTAAATGTTTTTCCCAGTTTTTCAAAGATCCACCCCCCGTGGCTTTAAGAGTGGCCTTCAACAAACCATTGCAGTGTTCAATCTTCCCTGCAGCTGGTGCATAGTAGGCAACGTGGAAAATCCACTCAATACCGTGCTCTTTGGCCCTGTTCTTTACAAGGTTGTTCTTGAAATTAGTTCCATTCTCTGACTCAATCCTCTCTGGAGTTCCATGTCTCCACAGGATCTGTCTCTCCAAACCAAGAATGGTGTTGCATGCAGTTGCATGTGGAACTGGATAAGTTTCCAACCATCCAGTGTTTGACTCTACCATAGTAAGCATTTATTGCTTACCAGAACACGAACGTGGTAGAGTGGTGTAATCAATCTGTCAAGCTTCACCATACTTGTACTTGGACCATCTGTCACCATACCACAAGGGCTTAAGTCACTTTGTCTGCTTAATAGCAGCACAAATGTCACAGTCATGGATGACTTGTGTGATAGCATCCTTGGAAATGTCTATGGATCTGTCACGAGCCCACTGGTATGTTGCATCTCTGCCTTGATGTCCTGACGAATCATGAGCCCACCGAGCTAAGAATATCTCACCTCGGTGTTTCCAGTCGAGACCAAGATCAGACTCCATGTCTACTTGAGAAACTCTTGCAGCTAGATCTGCCTGACGGTTGTGTTGCTATTCCTCAGTAGCTTTGCTCTTAGGAATGTGAGCATCAATGTGCTCACTTTCACTGGAATTCTCTCGACTCGATCAGCAATGTCCTGCCACAGTTCAGCTGCCCAAATGGGTTTTCCTTTCCTCTGCCAACCACTCTTCTTCCAGTGCTTTAGTCAACCCCGTAGAGCATTGGCTACCATCCATGAGTTCGTGTAGAGATAAAGCTTTGGCCATCTCTCACTTTCAGCTACGTTGAGAGACAGCTGGACAGCTTTTACCTCTGCAAATTGACTAGATTCTCCCTCTCCATACTTTGCTTCTGCAACTTGGTGTGTTGGTCTCCACACTGCAGACTTCCACCTTCGCTTGTTTCCAACAAGACGACAGGAACCGTCTGTGAACAAAGCACATTTCTTTTCATCATCAGAATGGTCATTGTAAGGAGGACCTTCCTCAGCACAAGTTACTCTCTCCTCTGGACATTTAGTACAGGTGATACTTTCAATCCAACTTGAGATCACCTCCACCAGACCAGGTCTTTCAGATTTCCCATCCAAGCTCTATGTGTTATCAGAGCCATCCACTTAGACCATGTTGAGTCTGTGGCATGATGTGGTGTGGAGCCTTTGCCTTTGAACATCCAATTCAAAACTGGTAATCTGGGAGCTAAGAGAAGTTGTGATTCAGTTCCAATCACTTCAGAAGATGCTTTTACTCCTTCATAGGCAGCTAGAATCTCTTTCTCTGTTGGAGTATAATTTGCCTCTGAACCTCTGTATCCTTGACTCCAGAAACCAAGAGGTCGTCCACGTGTCTCACCTGGAGCTTTTTGCCACAAGCACCAGGTTGGACCATTGTTACTTGCAGCCGTGTACAAAAAGTTCTTAATGTCTGGACCATCTCGGACAGGTCCCAGACCCATTGCTTGAACTACCTCTTGCTTTATCTGATCAAAGGCTGCTCGTTGCTCAAGTCCCCAGTGGAAACTCTTCCACTTTCAAGTCACATCATACAGAGTTTTCACAATCTGACTGTATCCAGGAATGTGTAGTCTCCAAAATCCCACTATCTCCAAGAAATGTAGAGTTTATTGCTGATTTATGTGATTTGCTGTGGTAGAGACTCTATTTAGTACATGCACTGGAATGTGTTGGCGTCCATCCTGCCACCGCACTCCCAGAAACTGGATCTCTGTGGTAGGTCCTTTCACCTTGTCTTGCTTGATGGCAAAACCTGCATTCAGAAGAATGTCAATGATTTTGTTACCTTTCTTGAAGACTTCTTCAGCAGTTTTACCCCAGACAATGATATCATCGATGAACTGGATGTGTTCTGGAACACCACCTTTCTCCAGAGCATCATGGATCACTGCATTACAGATGCTTGAGCTGTGGATCCCGCCCATTGGCAATCTGTTGAAGGTGTACTGGATTCCTCTCCAGTTGAAAGTAAACTGAGGCCTGCATTCCTCTGCTATGGAAATAGAGAAAAATGCATTAGCAATGTCTATGGTAGCATACCATTTGGCCTCTTTGGATTCCAGGACATACTGGAGTTTCACCATATCTGGTACTGCTGCACTCATAGGTGGAGTTACTTCATTTAGGGCTCGGTAGTCGACTGTCAGACGCCAGTCTCCATTCTGCTTTTGCACAGGTCACACTGAACTGTTGAAAGGTGAATGAGTTTTGCTGATGACTTTTTGACTCTCCAACTGACAAATCAGATTCTGAATGGGCAACAAAGAGTCACGGTTGGTTCTGTATTGTCTGTGATGCACAGTCTGAGAAGCAACTAGCAACTTAATGTCCTGTATCTTGTTTTGTCCCACAACTACAGATTCATCAGAAAGCTCAGGTCTAACAGACAGCCCCAGTTTTTGTCCATCAGTTTCTACAGACGCTACTCCAAAAGCCCATTTGTAACCTTTAGGGTCTTTGAAATGCCCTTCTCTCAGAAAATCAATTCCCAAAATACAAGGTGCATCAGGTCCGGTCACAATTGTATGCTTCCTCCATTGTTAACCAGTTAGACTTATATTAACCTCTACCTTACTTAACTCTTGAGATCCACCAGTGACTCTCAGAAACAGTTATAGACTCTGATCCCTGATAATTTGATGAAATTATGGTGCACTGAGCTCCTGTGTCAACCAAGGCCCTGTACTTCCGAAATTGTGAAGTGCCAGGCCACTGGATGTACACATCCCAAAAGATTCTGTTATCTCTATTATCCCTCTCCACCCCCTGTTGGGAGCAGGGCACCCCTACTTATGAGGAATATGCCCAGATGTGCAATGAACATAGTGTGCAGTGTTTGAACTGGAGCCACTGTTGGAGCTATGAGAGTTACTCTGGGAAACTGTGGAAGTAACAGCTACCCTTCTGATGTTGCTACCTGAGGTTCTGCCACTTTGCAGTTCCCTCAGTCTCCTGAAAAGATTAGAAGTTGGTTGACCATCCCATCTGTTCTTCTTCTCGCCAAACTGATCATGCAGAGCTATCCAAATAGTCCTATGTGATTGCCTTGGTGGTCTGTTTTGGTTTAATCTGTTTTGGAATGACCTCCTTGGTGGACATCTGTTCCTCACAGATGAAACCTGTATCTACCTGGAGGAAGAATTGTAATTATCTCTTTGTGTCAATTGGGATATGCTATTTTAAAATTCATCCTTCAGCTCTTTCATGCAATTCTCATTTTTTCCAGAGTTTCAATGGCTGAAACAAAGAAACACGTGTCATGCTATCCTCCAATTGTCTCATTTGATCACTGAATTTGCCAATCACAGGAGGAGCTCCATCATAATTTCTTGCTACAATTCTGCTTGCCAGAATGTTTGCATAATTAGAAGGAGTAAGTTTGATGAGCTTTTTAGCAAGGCCAATTCATATGGGAATTTCATCAGGATTCAGAGTTTCATGTTCACCCTAGAGTATCTCTCTAACAGCAAATTCTCTCAGATGCTTAATTCCCTCATCTATGGTAGTCCAGGGCTCAGGATTCCTTGGAAGATCATCTCAGAAAGGGTATCTGAGGAAAACTGCCAATAAAAGTCGTATCCACAGATTAACCTTACCGAGAGCCTTGCCTAGATGTCTATCTATTCCATTGTCCTTTGAGAGAGTTCCTGAGCTGCTGACTTGTCTCCAACCATCAGAGCTGGAGTACCTGTATCATAACATCTACCTAGCCAAGCTAGAACTGTCTCCTTATCTGCTCTGATGTAATCCTTACGCATGTTTCAAAGTTCTTCCCGAGGTGAAGAACATTCAGAAATATCTTCTTCTTCTTCCTTTGTCTCCTCTTCCTCAACTTGCTGTCCAAATAATCTTTCTGTCACTCTCTCAAGGATCCCTTTAAGCTGAGAAGCACCACCACTAGCTGCTACTCTACCAAGAGCTGCATCTCAATCCTCTGATGATATCAATAACTCAGCTATATTTTTAATACAAATCTTCTCTTCCTCCCCAGCAGAAGTATCTTGCTGTCCTCTCCCATCAGCTCCTGGATCAACTTTGGCCTTTCCACTCCTTGTTGTTATAACTGCTACTTGCTTTATTGGAGCTGTGTTTGCATTTACAGCTGCCTTAACAGAAGCTGACAGGTTTGGAGTCAGACAAGCTCCTGTGGAGGACATTTCTGGTCCTGCTGTGGAAAGAGAAGGAAATGACTTTGCCTTGTTAATGGCAGCTGTTGAGGATGGGAGAGCTGCCATGTTAGGAGCTGCCGCAGCCCCTGGCAGCTTGCCAGAATCACAAACAGCACCTTTCAAAGCAGCCTTTCCAATAGACTTTTTATCTTTATACTTAACTGATACAGATTCTCCACTCTCTTCATCACTAGTAGTCTCTGGAACAGAGCCAGAGCTATGCTTCCTTCTTTTTGATCTACGTTTAATAATGAAACAGGTCTTAGATACCTTTCTCTCCCAGTACACTGCTACTACATCGATAGCAGGATTACACACATCGAAAAAATCAGCTTTGGATCCGAGCCATCACTTAAAATTACTCTTTCACTTACTGGAATCTTAAACTCCCTTATCTCAGTTGGTAGAGTGCTCAAAGTCATATTTCTGTATCTCGTAAGCCAAAAGAATGCCATGCAGCGATCATAGAGAAGCTGAATTTTATATTTAAACCATAAATAAAATTTATGCATTAGGTATTTCCCTATTTGATTGAGATGTAAGCCTAAACAATATTTGCAGATCAGGACCCCAAAAATTGAAAAAACCAGACACTCTAAAATCCAAAACACCTTCATGTTTGCTGCTCCAACTCAAGCAGACAATAAATCAAGCTAGTCTTGCCACACGTTGGCACTGCCAATAAATGTGGAGGGTTGAGAGAAGGCCTAGCTCTCCCTCCCCCACAAAAGAAAGAAACCACAGCTAGCCCAGTTGGAGATGCAAAAGGATATGCTATATTTACAAGCAAAATGAAATGCAGCTTATATATGTACACAATATACAGTATTTACAATATATATACAGAAATAAACAGTAAAGAAAAATAATCAGAACAAAACTCCCTCCTCCAGAGAGAGGAGCGTTCCTCCTCTGTACCCCTTCTCTCCCTCTACCTCCCTTTTTTTTTCCAAAAAGGGCTAGAGAGAGAAAAGTTCATTAATAAGGATGAAATTTTGTTAGGCGTCAAAGCGCATGCAGGGATTAGTTCTTATCTATTATCCAAGGTCGTTCTGGCTACTTGCTCAGAAGCAGATAGGCTGGAAAGGCAGAACAGAGTGGACCCAGAAAAATTCCCACTGAACTAAAACTTAAAGTTGCATTCTACCAATCTATCAATGAAATTCATTTAGACCTATCTTTGTTTTTCAAAACATTCAGCCAGAGTGTTCCAGCACTGTCCCTTTCTTAAAGGCACAGCCTGAAACAATCACACTTGGGGAGAGAATGCGGCTGTCTTGAATGGCAGCTCCTCGTTTACTTGGCTAAAGTGAACAGCGGGACTCTCAGAGCGGTCCCGGATTACACAGACAGTGCTCTAGGTCTCAGTGAGGTTTACACGGCTCTTCTCCCATGCTAGCAGGGTCTAGTCAGATGTGTGGACTCAGTCTCAGTCAAGTCCCTTGTTGCCGGCAACTGGGCAGATCTTACCCTAAGGGGTTAGTCCAGTCCTCTGGTGGCATGGTGGGCTCTTCTGGTTGGTGTGACTGGCAGTGATGATGCTCGGCTTCTCAGGCTTAGCAAAGGTCCTCCCACTGGAGATGAATCTCAGGGCTGCTTCTCGTGATGCAGAGGCTTTCAATATACATGCATGTATGATAGAAGCTATCAATGAGCTCAGTGGCAGTGGCTGTGGCTCAAGAATTGCTCTCTCGAGCAAGTAGAGAAACAAAGTGAAAGAGAGGGCAACTTGTTTACCAACTGGGGTGATACTTATAGAGTCCTTGGGTCTGGGTTTGACCAATGGGCACTCTCATAAACAACTGGCTTCAGCCTATAGAAAGTGTGAAGCTAGACTTATGCCCATACTTGGTATTTGCATGAGCGCTGCATGCGCTGGGTGTGGGCTGGCCTGGTTAATGCCTTGGCTTTTGTCTTCCTCCCGAAGAAGGGAGAAACTTGTCCATATGCTGAGACAAGATTCAATATCTGGGCATAATGTGCCTTCACCACAGGCCTACAAATACATCAAACCCAATATTCAGCATTTTCTTTACAATCTGATTCAATGGCATGAATGTTGCACCTCTGCCTTTTCCTAAGATGGTTAAAGACCAAAGAAGTGTTTAGTGTCAACATGGTTAAACAATCAAGAATACAGTGTCCTCCTTTGATGTGTGAGGGTAGGGCTGGCCAGGCTCTATCCCCACAGATAGGGAAAATACCTGTACAAGACAGTGAGATGACATCTTGAATATTCCCAGTTCTGCCCAATGTAAAATTAAACACAGCACAAGAATAGAATAGAATAGAATAGAATAGAATAGAATAGAATAGAATAGAATAGAATAGAATAGAATAGAATAGAATAGAATTAATCAGACTGGAAAAGACCTTTGAGATTGAGTGCAACCTATCACCCAACACTATCTAATCAACTAAACCATGGCACTAAGTGACCCATCCGGTCTCTTCCTAAACACCTCCAGTGATGGTGACTCCACCACCTCCATGGGAAGCCCATTCTAATGGCCAATCACTCTTTCTGGGAAGAGTTTCTTCCTAACATCCAGCCTAAACCTCCTCTGGCACAGCTTGAGACTGTGTCCTCTTGTTCTGGTTCTGATTGCCTGGGAGAAGAGACCAACCCCCACTGGGATACAACGCCCCTTCAGGTAGTTGAAGACAGTAATAAGGTCACCCCTGAGCCTCCTCTTCTCCAGGCTAAACAATCCCAGCTCCTTCAGCCTCTCCTCACAGGGCTTGTGCTCCAAACCCTTCACCAGCTTTGTTGCCCTTCTCTGGTCACGTTCCAGCAACTCAACATCTTCCCTAAACTGAGGGGCCCAGAACTGGACACACAACTCAAGGTGTGGCTTAACCAGTGCAGCATACAGGGGCAGAATCACCTCCCTGCTCCTGCTGGCCACACTATTCCTGATGCAGGCCAGGATGCATCTGGCCTTCTTGGCCACCTGGGCACACTGCCTAACATACTGATCTCTTGATGCTCTGTTCCTGCTAAGGAAAGGTACTGAGTCCTATTGTTCCTACCCTTGACCTAATATTAAGTTTATTTTCCCTTTCAAATTTCTCCCAACTAAAGCCTCCAAAATTTTTAATCCTCTATAAATTCTCTTAAACTACACTAAAAACACATATGAAATGAAAATGTGGGAATGTAACATATTTTAACTATTCTTTTTTCTACTTACACTGCCTTTTTTCTTTTTTTTTTTTGGTAACATAAAATGAAAATGTCTTCTGTATTATAATCTATATTGACTTTCCCTTTAACCATTTGAGATTATTACTTAACTATGACATTCTTCTTACTTAACATATAAATCCATGTGAACGTGTTCCCTAATCACAAAATTAAACAATCATGATATTCAGTCCTAACTCAGACATTTTCTGGTGACCTTTTCACACAATTAGCCTTAGATTGATGTTTTTTATCTCAGTTCATCATGGCAGTCATTGTGATCAGTCTTAGGTCTACTGACTTTTAGTTTCATGAGCACTGCTGTTTGTCACATCCTTTGGCTCTTGTGCTGTCTTCTGCTGAGATGCTTGCAGCACTAAGTTGCAGAATTGATTTTTCCAGGTCATGACATGGGTTGATTTTTCCTTGCTGGTGTCACTAAAGCCTGTAGGTGACAAAATATGCATCCCTTTCCTAGACTCTGTCTTTTCCTGGGATAAACCTCTGTATAATGTATCAAAAATTCTCCTTTTTTTTTTTTTTAAATATATATATTTTAATAATAATTGTCTTAAAGATCTTGTGAATACAAAGAAAAGACCAAAAAAATCACATTCTATAATATCCTGTGGCAGTTTAGGCTGGGTGCCTGCTGCTGCTGCCACACGAGGTGCACCTCTGGTGCCCCAGGTTTCCAGCCCAGTGGGTGGACACAGGAAATAGCGTATTTCATACCCATAATGTCCTGCTCCCTGTAAATCTATGTGCAAAGTCTCACACTTTCTCTTTCTTCCCTCACTGCTCCTGTGGGTAGATGCTCCCTATCTGGTAATGGAAGGGGAGTTATCTCAAGGCCTCTTGGGCCTGGCTAGGCCTAATGCCAGGAGAAGGGGGAATGGCAATCTCAGATCTGGCCAGCTGAGATTAGTTTAACAGTGGGGGGGGGGAAGGGGGAGGGGTGGAACAAAGAGCCCTGGGGTTTTGGGTGTACCCTCAGGTAGAGAGAAGGGAAGCCTTGGGAGGCTTTCTGGGTATGTAGCTCTCTGTAGAACACTCACTGCTTTTCCATTTAAACTTTCCATCACTTTTGCAATCCATTTGTCTGAGTCTCATTTTTCTGTCCCGGTGGGAGGCAAGGGAGGATCTGCCTTAGAACCCACCACATGTCTGGTAGCAGAGAATGGTTGCTGTGGGTATTCTGCAGATCAGATTGGAGAAGATGGAGAAGTTAAAATGGAAATCTGGGCTTTGTTTGGTTTGTTAGTTGGGGCTCAAGGTTTTTGTTGGGGTAGCCATGTGGGTGTCTTATGGATTGCAGGGGGAAACCTGATGTGTCACTGATGGCACAAAATCCTTCCTGCTGTTTTAGGTGGTGGGGGGTGGTTTCTGTAGCCGTTGGCATGGAGCAACACTTAAGAATGTGGGACCTGCCTCTTCCCCCCTTTGCACTTTGCAGAGCAGCAGCAGCAGGAGGGAGCAAAGTGAGGGGAAGGGGCAGCAGCAAGCAGACTGGAGTTAGCCCATCCTGCTGTGGGGAGGGCTTGCTGTTGTGGGCAGGTGAGTGTAGCTCCTGAAACCTGACAAGGTGATGGCTTCAGATAAAACTCGTTCTCAAAGGCCCAGGAAACATGTTCATGGCTTTGACTGGAAAAACTGAGTGTGTGCCCAAGGAGTGGAAGTCACTTCGAACCTATACCACGGCATTAGAGACAGCGGTAGCCCTGCCATGTTGTGCCACATATCCATATACCAAACTCCCAACCTATGCAAATACCAAAAATCCCTAAAAAACTTAAAGAACTATTTTTAAATTAAACCATCACATCAATGTCTCAAAGTAAGGCAAAAAAAGATTTTATGTTACATAGAGCTCTTTTGAAATGCCATGGCACAGAAAAAGGAAGGTTCGAACCAGAAGAAACACTTAGCCTCTGAATTCATAGAATAACTTATTCTACTGAAATATACCCATTACCTATATATAATTATTATTAATAATAATAGCCATGTATACTATAATTAATTAGTAATTATATTCAGCAGTCCTGGCTCACTGGAGAGGTCCCAGAGGACTGGAAGCTGGCCAACATGGTCCACATCCACAAGAAGGGCCGCTTGGATGAGCCAGGGAATTATAGGCCTGTCAGCCTGACCTCAGTGCCAGGCAAGATTATGGAACAGGTCATCCTGAGTGCAATTACACAGCTCTTCGAGGATGGTCAAGGGATCAGGTCCAGCCAGCATGGATTTAGGAAGGGCAGGTCCTGCCTGAACAACCTGATCTCCTTCTATGATCAGGTGACCCGCCTGGTGGATGTGGGGAGGCCTGTGGATGTAGTCTACCTGGACCTCAGCAAGGCCTTTGACACTGTCTCCCACAGCCATCTCCTGGCCAAGCTGTCAGCCCATGGCTTGGACAGGAGCACACTGAGCTGGGTTAGGAACTGGCTGGATGACTGAGCCCAGAGAGTGGTGGTGAATGGTGCCACATCCAGCTGGCGGCCAGTCAGTAGTGGAGTCCCCCAAGGATCAGTGCTGGGCCCCATCCTCTTTAACATCTTTATTGATGATCTGGATGAGGACATTGAGTCCATCATCAGTAGATTTGCAGATGACACCAAGCTGGGGGCAGGAGTTGATCTGCTGGAGAGTGGAGAGGCTTTGCAGAGGGACCTCGACAGGCTGGACAGATGGGCAGAATCCAACGGCATGAGATTGAACACATCCAAGTGCCGGGTTCTGCACATTGGCCACAACAACCCCATGCAGTGCTACAGGCTAGGGTCAGAGTGGTTGGAGAGCAGCCAGGTAGAGAGGGACCTGGGGGTGCTGGTTAATGGTAGGATGAACATGAGCCTGCAGTGTGACCAGGCGGCCAGGAAGGCCAATGGCTTCCTGGCCTGCATCAAGAACAGTGTGGCCAGCAGGAGCAGGGAGGTCATTCTGCCCCTGTACACCTCACTGGTTAGGCCACACCTCGAGTCCTGTGTCCAGTTCTGGGCCCTTCAGTTTAGGAAGGATGTTGACTTGCTGGAACGTGTCCAGAGAAGGGCAACGAAGTTGGTGAAGGACTTGGAACACAAGCCCTATGAGGAGAGGCTGAGGGAGCTCAGGCTGCTTAGCCTGGAGAGGAGGAAACTCAGGGGTGACCTTATTGCTGTCTACAACTACCTGAAGGGGGGTTGTAGACAGGCAGAGGTTGGTCTCTTCTCCCAGGCAGCCAGTACCAGAACAAGAGGACACAGTCTCAGGCTGTGCCAGGGGAGGTTCAGGCTGGAGGTCAGGAGGAAGTTTTACACAGAGAGAGTGATTGCCCATTGGAATGGGCTGCCCAGGGAGGTGGTGGAGTTGCCATCGCTGTCGGTGTTCAGGAGGAGGCTTGACAGGGTGCTTGGTTGCGTAATTTATTTGATTAGGTGGTGTTGGATGATAGGTTGGACACGATGATCTTGAAGGTCTCTTCCAACCTGGTCTATTCTTTTCTATTCTATTCTATTCTATTCTATTCTATTCTATTCTATTCTATTCTATTCTATTCTATTCTAAATGGATTGAGGTTAATAACTACTTCCTTCAAATACATACGTTATATTATTTATACAAACAACTATTATGAAAAGTAGTATATCCCACATATACCACTCCTTTAAGAAAATTGTTTAAAAATGTTTTTTTTCACTATCTGCATATAAGCTTAGGCTTGAGGTGAGGAGAAATTTTCTTCACAGAAAGAGTGATTGGCCATTGGAATGTGCTGCCCACAGAGCTGGTGGAGTCACCATCCCTGGAGGTGTTCAAAAGAGGATTGGACGTGACACTTGAAGCCAAGGTTTAGTTAGTCATGAGGTGTTGGGTGATAGGTTGGACTTGATGATCTCTGAGGTCTTTCCCAACCTTGTTGATTCTATGATTCTATGATTCTATATCAGTATATGATAATTACCATATACTTATCATATGTATTATTATTACTTATTATTATTACATTATACTTATTATTATTACAATTATTAAATACTTATCATAAGTACTCATTATTCGTTACCCTGACTGTTAAAACTTAACTGCTGCAAACATTAAAAGTAACAAATCTCCAAGATCCATTATAATCAGAAATCAATGCTAGAATCATTATCCATATCAGGTTTACATCTACAAAATATTAAATATCTTTCTTAACATAACTTAGGACTGTTGCTTTAAATCAGAACACAGCTTTTGCAGAGAAGGGGGAGGGTGGGAAAAAAAACACAGGCAGGCACAGCAAAATCACTGGAGCCATAGTAAAAAAAAGGGCAGGGGTGGGAAATCATCTGAGACCCAAAATGGTTACAAAAATTTTCTGCTGAAATGACGTAAAAAAGAAAGTTCTTGAAGCTACAGGTGGCTATGCTGCAAATCATGATTTGAGCTCTACCTGTTTACACAGCAGCAGCTGCTCAAGAAAAAACTGTGTTCCAAGCTCCCATCCTGACTATGCAGCATGGCAAAGAGTGGGGGCAAGCCCTGGACCGGGGAAGCTGCTCCCACATTCCCCGGCATTCTGCCCCTGAACACTGCACTGGTTAGGCCACACCTCGAGTCCTGTGTCCAGTTCTGGGCCCCTCAGTTTAGGAAGGATGTTGACTTGCTGGAATGAGTCCAGAGAAGGGCAACAAAGTTGGTGAGGGGTTTGGAACACAAGCCCTATGAGGAAAGACTGAGAGAGCTGGGATTGCTCAGCCTGGAGAAGAGGAGACTCAGGGGTTACCTTATCACTCTCTACAACTACCTGAAGGGAGGTTGTAGACAGGTGGATGTTGATCTCTTCTGCCAGGCCGCCAGTACCAGAACAAGAGGACACAGTCTCAGGCTGCGCTATGGGAGGTGGTGGAGTTGCCATCATTGGAGGTGTTCAGGAGGAGACTTGACGGGGTACTTGGTGCCATGGTTTAGTTGTTTGGGTGGGTTGGATTGGTTGATGGGTTGGACGTGATGATCTTGAAGGTCTCTTCCAACCTAGTTTGGTTTATTCTAAATAAAATGAAGAAATGAAATGGTTTATTCTAAGTGTGGGCAGAAGATCACTCAGTTCTCCTGAGGTGCTTTTGCTGCCAAGACAGCACTGGCAATAGCAGTTTGATTTGCTTTAAACTGCCTTAGTGATTGAAGTACTAAGCGAGTCAGAATTAACTTTTCCTCTGTGAAGATCTGTGCTCCCATTGTCCCATTGACGACAGCCCACCTTCCCAATATCCTGAGTCCTTGGAATTTGGAATTCTTCAGCTCTTGAGATTCACTAAATTTCTGCACTTCACTGTACTCTCCTTGGTTTTCAAAACCCACTGAGATAATGTCCTTTCCTTGGAGCTAAGTTCTGCCACTGATGTTCATGTGTCGTTCATTCATACATAATGCCCCTTTTCTTCAAAATCTGGGCAAAAATATCCTACTATACATTCCTCTTATTTGGTCATTTATTGACCCTTAGTGCCAGCAGATATTATTTCTCAGTTGCTCACTTCTGTTTCCCTCTCTTCAGAGGTGTCTTTTAGTTCATCTGGACACACAGCTCTTTATCTGCCAGTTCTTCTGTGCTAAACTGGTCTTGCCACTGGCAACTATCCACCACAGTTACTCGATCCATCAGAGCTCTGTATAAGGACCAACACCTCAGAGTCACCATTTGTGGCACTGCAGGCATCATCTCTGCACACAGTTCCAAGCTATGATGTTTCAAGTGAAGGTGGAAGCATTTATGTTACACAGTTAACTTATGTATGTTTCTACACAAATGTAATGCAACGTTGTCACACTCTAACTGGTATTGTTCTAATCTGCAAAAAGATAAAGTTATTTTGTAAAAGATAAATTGCTCTGAAGAATGCTAAGAGGTTATGAACATGAAAAGCAGGAGTTTTACACCTCCCTGAAACAAAATATTGGTGTTAGTGGGTGAAATGCAGGTGAGAACTCCTAATGTGATAAATGTATTGGTAAGTATGTCAGTTTAGTTTTGGTATGAAAAGATTATCAGCACAAACCCTCTGAAAGGTTTGTAGAGATTAGTTTCAATTTCCAGAGGACGAAAAATGCCTACACACTCTGTAGGTGGCAAAAACTATAATCGCCACCTTTCAGAAAGTGGAGAGAGATCTCTGTTGTTAATTTCAGTTTAGTTGTGGGGGTTGTTTTGTTCCTTTTCTTAAAACTTTTGTAAGTATTTTTAACTATGATATGTAGTTTGACATTAGTAGATAAACAGTTATGTGCTATTTTTCTTAACCTGGGATTACGTCTGGTTTAAAGTAACTGGATTATAGAAGGACTCATTGCATTCAAGGATTTGATGATTTTAAAAACCTGCAGCAATAGAATGCATTTCCATTTGAATACAGGTCAGAAAAATTTCATTCCAAAGATCTGAAAAAAATAAATAATGTGCAGACAGCTGTTGATCCTAAAGGCTTCTGATATACAATGATATAATTGAGTAAACACTTGAACCTGTAGATAGCAAGAAAAGAATCCCAGAGGTAAATTCTCAAATGAGAGTTTTAGGGAATCAGTTCCAAAAGAGTTTTGTGGGTTTATTTGTTTTGTTATTGTTGTTGTTGGGTTTGTTTGTTTGTTTTGTTCTATATATTAATATATATTAATATATTAATACAAACATTCCACAATTTCCAGATTTTTTTTTTATTTGAAATTTTCATGAGACTGTATATATTTTATGGTCATTTATATTGCCATGGATGTCAATAATACACTTTAAAAATCTGAAACTTTGCAAAGATCTATGTATAGTATATAAATGAACACAGAATATTTTGCAGAAGTAGAGCTCTATTCCTGATCTCAAGTAAATCCATGGAGGTTTCTACCCTTTCCTTCCTCTTGTATATTTTGGTGAATACAAATACAATTTTGAAGACTATATTAGTTAATGTCATTTCAGTCCATCAGTATTTCCTGGAATACTGTCAAGTGGGATAGATATATCAGAAGCTACTGTTGCGTGCATAAACTGATAATGAATCAGAGCACTGTAAAGACAGAGTATGACAGCACAGGAGAGAGACAAGTAAGCAAAGTTTCTTGCAAATTTCCTATGGGATCCAATGGAATAGAATAGAATAGAATAGAATAGAATAGAATAGAATAGAATAGAATAGAATAGAATAGAATAGAATAGAATAGAATAGAATAGAATAGACTGGGTTGGAAGAGACCTTCAAGATCGTGTCCAACCTATCATCCAACACCACCCGTGCAACCAAGCACCCTATCAAGTCTCCCCCTCACCTCCAGGGGGAGAATGACTTCCCTGCTCCTGCTGGCTACACTGTTCCTGACGCAGGTCAGGATGCCATTGGCCCTCCTGGACACCTGGGCACACTGCAGGCTCATGTTCTGCCTACCATGTATACTATAATACAGGCACCTGGGATAAGAAGCTGCCCTCCATGCACTCTAAGAACCTCCTAGACTGCCTCCTCTCTGCTATGTTGAGATCCCAGTACTCATTCTCCGCTTGTATCCCAGTCATCCTTCACATTTGTTATCACAGTGATGGTCTGTAATGGACCAATTCTCAAAGCAACAGTTTGGGTCCAAGCCTATAAAGCAAAGATAAATAACTAAATAAATAAATGAAAGCATACCAGATCAATCCTCAGCAGACCACAACATCTGGGTCTCCAAGCTGGTAAAATATGGGTTTGATGGATGGACAACTCAGTGGATAAAAAACTGGCTTGATGGTTACGTCCAAAGAGTGGCAGACAGTGTGACCATGTGCAAGTGGAGGCCAGTGACAAATGAAGTCACTCAAAGATCAGTATTGGAACCAGTCTTGTTTAACATCTTCATTGGTAATATGGACAGTGACATTGAGTGCACCCTCATCAAGTTCACCAATGACACCAAGCTTTGTGGTGTGGCTGACACACTGGAGGGAAGGGATGACTGCATATCTCCTTTTGTTGAGGGTGGACATCTTTCAGAAATAGTCTCTGGACACTATGTTCTAAGATCTGGTCAGAGACAGTGCGTGGTGAAGTAAATGCTGTACAGACAGGAAGCAAATGCTGGGAATGTTTTGCCTGCACCTTCAGGGATTATTGCAGCACTCATACTGCTGTATTAGGGAAAAAATATATTGTTTTACTGCTGAAGGATTGAGAGCATGCTAAAAATACAAAAGCAGAGATTGTCTTCAGGAAGGGTGAGAGATCGATACAAGCTAGGAGAGAGGAAGTGGAATAACTTCAAATTAATAAAGGAAAAGTGAAGCATATCAGAAACAAATAATGCTTTAAAATGGAGTTCTGTTAGAAGAGTCAGATCTTTTGAAACAGTTAATGGACATATAGGCTACACTGTACTGGTATCTGGGACCAGTCTTGTTCAACATCTTTGTGGGTGACATGGACAGTGGCATTGAGTGCACCCTCAGCAAGTTTGCTGATAACACCGAGCTGTGTGGTGCAGGCAACACGCTGGAGGGAAGGGATGCCATCCAGAGGGACCTTGACAAGCTGGAGAGGTGGGCACAAGCCAACCTCATGAAGTTTAATAAGAGCAAGTGCAGGGTCCTGCATCTGGGTCGAGACAATCCCAGGCACAAATCCAGGCTGGGCAGTGACTGGCTGGAAAGTAGCCCTGAGGAGAGAGACTTGGGGGTGCTGGGGGACAACAAGCTCAACATGAGCTCTCAATGTGCACTTGCAGCCCGCAAAGCCAATCAGTTCCTGGGCTGCATCAAGAGAAGTGTGGCCAGCAGGTCAAGGGAGGTGATTCTCCCCCTCTACTCAGCTCTGGTGAGACCCCACCTGGAGTACTGTGTCCAGTTCTGGAGCCACTATTACAAGAGGGATCTGGAGGTGCTGGAAGGTGTCCAGAGAAGGGCCATGAGGATGATCAGATGGCTGGAGCAGCTCTCCTGTGAGGACAGAAGACTGAAGGAGTTGGGGCTGTTCATTCTGGAGAAGAGAAGGCTCCGAGGTGACCTAACTGTGGCCTTCCAGTATCTGTAGGGGGCCTACAGGAAGGCTGGGGAGGGACTTCTCAGGATGTCAGGTAGTGATAGGACTAGGGGCAATGGAATGAAACTGGAGGTGGGGAGATTCAGGCTAGATGTGAGGAGGAGGTTCTTCCCCATGAGAGTGGTGAAGCCCTGGAATGGGTTTTCCAGGGAGGTGGTTGAGGCCCCATCCCTGGAGGTGTTTAAGCCCAGGCTGGACGAGGCTCTGGCCAGCCTGATCTGGGTGTGGGGTGTCCCTGCCCCTGGCAGGGGGTTTGGAACTAGATGATCCTTGTGGTCCCTTCCAACCCTGATTGATACTATGATATGACATAAAGAGGGACATTGACAGGCTGTGGAGGTGGGCCCATGACAACCTCATGTGGTTCAACAAGACCAAGTGCAGTGTCCTACATATCTGGGTTGGGGCAATCCCAAGTATTGCTATGGGCTGGGCACTGAGTGGCTTGAGAACAGCCCTGAAGAAAAAGACCTTAGGGTGCTGGTGGACAATAAGCCCAACATGAGCCACCAGCATGCACTTACAGCTCAGAAAGGCAATTGTATACTTGGCTGCAATGAGAGAAACGTGGCCAGAAAGTTGAAAGAGGTGATTCTGTATCCAGTTCTGGAGTCCTTATTACAGGAAAGATACAGATGTGCTGAAGCTTGTCCAGAGAAAGGACAGGAGGATGATTAGAAGGCTGGAACACTTCTCCCATGAGGACAGGCTGAGTGAGTTGGCATTATTCAGTGTGGAGAAGAGAAGGCTCTGAGGAGACCTTATGGTGGCCTTCCAGTATCTGAAGGGTCCTACAGGAAAGCTGGGGAGGGACTTTTTAGGATGTTGGGTAGTGAGAGGCCTAGGGGGAATGGAGTAAAACTAGAAATGGGTAGATTCAGATTGGATGTTAGGAAAAAGTTTTTCACCATGAGAGTGGTGGACAGTAGAACAGGTAGCCCAGGGATGTGGTGGAAGCCTCATCCTGGGAAGTGTTTAAGACCAGTCTGGATGTGGCTTTGAGCAACCTGATCTAGTGTGAGGTGTCCCTGCTCATGGCATGGGTTTGGAACTGGATGCTTCTATAAGGAACTATCTGGAAGGAGGAATTTGCAGATGCAGCCTGCAAATACGGAAAAAGGTTGAATCATGTAGCTGCGATTCAATCATATTCTTTCCAGAATGGTTTGGCTGATATAAAAAAGTGTAAGCTACCATAAACCAGCCTTATAATGAAAGTCAATTGTTCTTTCAGACACAGTTGTTCTAAATGTTATATTCTTAGGTGGTAACTTTGAACACTGTTTATATTTTAAACTATTACAAAGGTTGATTTCTAAAATAACAATTGCTTTTTAAAATGCTGATATAACATGAAGTTGACTTAGATTTCACTTGAGTTACATTTCTAACCATTCCTGGTTCTGTATTCAAATTTCATTTTACTACTGGATGACAGTAATACAGAATTAACATATTTTCTGAGAAAGAGGGAAATTTGTCACCAATTCACAGAATTCCCTGGGTTGGAAAAGACCTTTAAGATCCAATCATTAACCTAACACTGACAAGTCTTTGAGTAAACCACATCCCTTAGCACTGCATCTATAAATTCCTTCCAGGTAGAATAGAATAATAGAATAGAATAATAAACCAGGTTGGAAGAGACCTTCAAGATCATCATGTCCAACCCATCAACCAATCCAACCCACCTAAACAACTAAACCATGGCACCAAGCACCCCATCAAGTCTCCTCCTGAACACCTCCAATGATGACTCCACCACCTCCCCGAGCAGTCCATTCCAACGGGCAATCACTCTCTCTGTATAGAACTTCTTCCTAACATCCAACCTAAACCTCCCATAGCGCAGCCTGAGACTGTGTCCTCTTGTTCTGGTACTGGCGGCCTGGCAGAAGAGATCAACATCCACCTGTCTACAACCTCCCTTCAGGTAGTTGTAGAGAGTGATAAGGTAACCCCTGAGTCTCCTCTTCTCCAGGCTAAGCAACTCCAGCTCCCTCAGTCTCTCCTCATAGGGCTTGTGTTCCAAATCCCTCACCAACTTCGTTGCCCTTCTCTGGACTCGTTCCAGCAAGTCAACATCCTTCCTAAACTGAGGGGCCCACAACTGGACACAGGACTCGAAGTGTGGCCTAACCAGTGAGGTGTGCAGGGGCACAATGACCTCCCTGCTCCTGCTGGCCACACTGTTCTTAATGCAGGCTAGGATGCCAGGATGCCTCTTGGCTGCCTGGGCACACTGCAGGCTCATGTCCAGCCTGCCATCGACCAGTACCCCCAGGTCACTCTCTGCCTAGCCACTCTCCAGCCACTCTGACCCCAGCCTGTAGCACTGCATGGGGTTGTTGTGGCCGATGTGCAGAACCCGACACTTGGATGTGTTCAATCTCATGCCATTGGATTCTGCCCATCTGTCCAGCCTGTCGAGGTCCCCCTGCAAAGCCTCTCCACCCTCCAGCAGATCAACTCCTGCCCCCAACTAGGTGTCATCAGCAAATTTACTGATGATTGACTCAATGCCCTCATCCAGATCATCAATAAAGATGTTAAAGAGCATGGGGCCCAGCACTGATCCCTGGGGGACTCCACTACTGACTGGTCGCCAGCTGGATGTGGCACCACTCTATGGGATTGGCCATTCAGCCAGTTCCTAACCCAGCTCAGTGTGCTCCTGTCCAAGCCATGGGCTGACAGCTTGGCCAGCAGTTTGCTATGGGGTACAGTGTCAAAGGCCTTGCTGAGGTCCAGGTAGACTACATCCACAGGCCTCCCCACATCCACCAGGCGGGTCACCTGATCATAGAAGGAGATCAGGTTGTTCAGGCAGGACCTGCCCTTCCTAAATCCATGCTGGCTAGGCCTGATCCCTTGACCATCCTGTAAGCGCTGTGTAATTGCATTCAAGATGACCTGTTCCATGATCTTGCCTGGCACTGAGGTCATCCCTGGCTCATCCAAGCAGCCCTTCTTGTGGATGTGGACCACGTTGGCCAGCTTCCAGTCTTCTGGGACCTCTCCAGTGAGCCAGGACTGCTGAAAAATGATGGAGAGTGGCTTAGCCAGCTCAACTGTCAGCTCTCTCAGCACCCTAGGATGGTTCCCATCTGGTCTCATGGACTTATGGGGATCCAAGTGGCTGAGGAGAGCTCCAGCTACCTGCTCCTGGAACATAGGGAAACTATGCAGCTCCCTGGCTTCTTCTGCCAGCTCTGCAGGCCAGCTGTCAGGAAGACGTTCTGTCCTGCTAGTAAAAATTGAGGCAAAGAAGGTGTTAAGTACCTGTGCCTTTTCCTCATTCTTTGATACGTTTCCCTCCATGTCCACCAAGGAGTGAAGGTTGTCCTTGCCCTTCCTCTTGGTATTAATATATTTATCGAAGGACTTTTTGTTGTCCTTTACAACAGAGGCCAGATTAAGCTCCAAATGTGCTTTTACCTTCCTAATTTTCTTCCTACATGATCTAGCAACATCCTTAAACATTCTGTGGGTTGCCTCCCCTTTCTTCCAAAGATGATACACCCTCTTTTTTTCCCTTAATTCTATTAAAAGTTCATTGCCCATCCAGGCTAGCCGTCTGCCCCGGCGGCTCAGGTTCCAGCACATTGACAAAGCCTATTCCTGTGCCTTCAAGAGTTCTTCCTTGAAGCAGGTCCAGCTCTCCTGGAGCCCTTTATTTTTAAGGGCTTTATCCCAAGGAACCTTCTGAGTTAGTTCCTTGAGTAACCTGAAGTCTGCCTTCCGGAAGTCCAGAGTGGAGGCCTTCTTGCTACCCCTCTTAGCTTGACCGAATACTGAAAATTCAATTATCTCATGGTCACTGGCCCCTAAACACCGTCCGACCACTACATCACCCACCAGCCCTTCCCTGTTGGTGGAGAGGAGGTCAAGCATAGCCTTACCCCTGGTAGGCTCTCGCAGCACCTGGGATAAGAAGCTGTCCTCCATGCATTCTAAGAACCTCCTAGACTGCCTCCTCTCTGCTGTGTTGAGATCCCAGCAGATATCAGGCAGGTTGAAGTCGCCCATGAGAACAACGTCACGTGATCTTGAGACAGCCTTAAGCTGCCTACAGAATGCTTCATCAACATCTTCCTCCTGGTTGGGTGGTCTATAACAGACTCCAACCAGGGTGTCTGCCCTGCCGATCTTCCCTCTAATTCTTATCCACAAGAATTCTACCCGATCATCCCTAATCTCCACCTCAATGGCATCTAGTGCCTCCCTGATGTACAGGGCCACACCTCCACCCCTTCTTCCTTGCCTGTGTCTCCTGAAGACCCTGTAGCTGTCAATTGCAGTGCTCCAGTCATGTGAGTCATCCCACCACATCTCTGACAGCAACTCCATCATAACTTTCCTGCTGCAACTTGGCTTCCAGCTCCTTTTGTTTGTTACCCGTGCTTCCTGCATTAGTGTACATGCATTTCAGTTGGGTTGCTGGTTTCACCTCTGAATCTCTTAGTTCTAGAGTGTGGTAAATTCTGTCCTCATCCTCTTTTCCTCCACTCTAAACAATCCCAATTCCCTCAGCTGCTCCTCATAGAACTTGTTCTCTAGACCCTTCACCAGCTTTGTTGCACTTCTGTGGATATGCTCTAATATCGCAGTGTCCTCAATGCCCCAGACTGAACACACAGGAATGCATCCAGGCAAGTTTTTAATATGTCCATAGAAGGAGACTCCACAACCTCCCTGGGCAGTCTGTTCAATGTTGCATCACCCTCACAGTGAAGAAAACATTCCCTCAAATTCACAGGAAACTTCCTATGCTTCAACTTCCACCCACTGCCCCTTGTCCTGTCATTGGGCATCACCGAGAAGAGCTTGTCTCCGTCCTCTCAGGACTCACCCTTTACATATTTATAAACATTGATGAGGTCACCTCTCAGTCTCCTCTTCTCCAAGCTAAAGAACCCCATCTCCCTCAGTCTCTCCATATATGGAAGATATTCCATTCCCCTAATCATCCTTGATGCTCTGTGCTGGACTATTTCAAGTAGCTCACTGTCTTTCTTGAACTGAGGGGCCCAGAACTGGACACAATATTCCAGATGTGGCCTCACCAGTGCAGAGTAGAGGGGGAGGAGAACCTCTCTTGACCTACTGGTCACACCCCTTCAAATCCACCACAAAATGACATTGGCCTTTGTGCTGGGTTGAGGCAGCCCCCTTCCACACCCCTAGCAACAATAAACACTCAGACAAATGGATTGCAAAAGTGATGGAAAGTTTAAATAGAAAGCAGTGAACTTTTACAGAAAGCCAAAAGCACAGTGACAAAGAAAAATCCCAAAGCAGACCCAGAGAGATCCCATCCCCACCTGAGGGTACGAGGGTACACCCAAGACCCCCAGGGCTCCTTCTTCCCCCTCCCACTGCTAGGTTTAGTCTCGGCTGGCCAGCTCTGAGACTGCCCATCCCCCCGTGGCCTTGGGCCTAGCCAGGCCCAAAGCCAGGAGACATCTCCCCCAGTTACCAGCTGACAGAGGAGGAAGAAAAGAGGAAGTGCTAGGCTCTGCACTGGATCTTATAGTGGTGCAAAGGATTGTGGTATGAAATACTACATAATTTCCTGTGTCCACCCATCTGGGCTGGACTTCTGGACACAGGAAGTAAACATTGCAGGGGGGCACCCAGCTAAAACTGCAACACGCCACCCCTTATTTCATACCATAATCTTTGCACCCAAACACATCATTAAATCAGAAATCTTCTGATGACATGTTCCACGAAGTCCATATCTTCATCTGGGCGTCCACCCAAATAGTCTCATTCAGACTCTAGTGTCAGTCCATTCCAGTTCTTCTTCCCTCATCTAATGGAACCTCTCAGCAATGCAGAGTTCACTCTTCTGCGGTGCAAGTTCTTCATGGATCCGTTGGACATCCTGGTCACCTGGAAAGAACCTCGCAACTTCCCAACCAAACCTTTATTCCCATCTCTATTTACTCAGCGGCATATTTCCACCCCTGGGGCAAGCCAGTCAGAACAATCAGTCTCTAGCTGCTTCTCCACCCCTCCAGGAAAACAGCACGCTGAGCCTTTCACAACCCTGCACGGACCTATCCCAAGGCCAGTGCTGACCGCTTCCAGCAGTGGCCCGAGGCTCTACAGATGCATATCACAGCACACCGCCTTCCCACTAGGCATTCGCGTACCCAGATGTGACAGCATCCAACAACACAACCCTCCCCTGGCAGAAGGAGGGGCTGCACCACGACCTAGTGAGAAGAAGAGAGGTGGAGCCAGGTGCTCAGCACCATTTTCGGAACTCGTCCGAAAAAGTCGGGGAAGAGACTAAGGCTGGCCCTGCCGCAACCCGAGCACACGGCCAGGACCACCGTCTCCGCTCCGAGCACACAGCCGGTCCCGCCGCCACCGCAGCTCAAGTGTACGGGCCGGGGGCCACCAGCGCCGCTCCAAGTGCACAACCAGACCCGCCGCTGCCCGAGCATACAGGAGGGCTCCGGCCACCTCTATCGCCACGGTACAGAATCAAAATCGCCTCCACCCCTCGGGCATTCAAACGCCTCCTCCAGTGAAAGCCATGAGCACGTCCTCAGGGCCCTTGAGAACAACTTTCAGCTGGAGTCCCCATTCGCCCATAGGGAGCCGAGCTCGCCGTGGCTGACCCTACCCCGCAGCGAGAATGGACCTGACTTTGATCTGCTCGCCGCTGCTCCTCCCCCATTTCACTCCCTGCCGCTTCTGCCGCTCCGCAGAGAATAAAGGTGGAGGAAGGCAGGTCCCGCATTCTCAAGCGGTGCCCCCATTCCGATGGTTAAGAACCACCCCTACTTGAAACAGCAGGAGGGACTCTGTGCCACCAGTCACGCACCAGGTGTCCCCCTGCAATCCACAAGAACTTAACACAATCGCCCCAACAATAACACATGAGCCCCCAACTGCCAAAAAACCAAAACGACACCCAGAACTAAATTTAAACTCTCTTATCTTTTGCAATCCGATCTGCAGAGTAGCCACAATAACCAACTCCTACTCCTGCCTGGCTCACAAAGAATGTAAAGGGGTTGGGGGCAGACCATCTGCCCACCTCAACCATCCTCTGCTACCAAGAATGTGCTGGGTTGAGGCAGCCCTCTTCCTAGCCAGGCCCAAAGCCAGGAGGCATCTCCCCCAGTTACTGGCTGACGGAGGAGGAACAAAAGAGGCAGTGCTAGACTCCGCACTGGATCTTATAGTGGTGCAAAGGATTGTGGTAGGAAATACTACATAATTTCCTGTGTCCCCCCCTCTGGGCTGGACTTTTGGATACAGGAAGCAAACATTGCAGGGGGGCACCCAGCTCAAACTGTAACAGCCTTCCTGGCCACAAGAGCACATTGCTGGCTCATGGTCATCCTTCCATCCAACAGGAACCCCAAGACCCTCTCGCCTTCACTGCTGTCCAGCCTATACTGGTGTATGGAGTTGCTCCTTCCTAGGTGCAGGACTCTACACTTGCCCTTGTTGAACTACATCAAATTTCTCCCTGCCCAGCTCTCCAGACTGTCCAAGTCTTGCTAAATAGCAGCACAACGTTCCAGTGTGTCAACCACTCCACCTAGCTTAGTGTCATCAGCAAACTTGATGGCAGTTCACTCTGTTGCTGAATCCAGGTCATCAACAAATATATTGAACAGTACTGGTCCCAGTACTGATTCCTTAGGGACTCTACTAGACACAGGCCTCCAACTAGAATCCGTCCCATTGACCATGACTCTTTGACTCCTTCCCTTCAACTAGTTTACAATCCACCTCACTATCTGATTATCAAGACCGCACTGCCCCTCAGTTTAATTGCAAAGATGATGTGGGAGACAGTGTCAAATGCCTTACTGAAATCAAGATAGACCACATCTACAGCTCTACCTTCATCTATCCACTTGGTTATGTTCTCTTATAAGACTATCAAGTTGGTCAAACATGACCTCCCTTTGGTAAAGCCATGTTGACTACTCCTAATGACTCTCTTGTCCTTGACATACCTATGGACAACACTAAGGATAAGTTGCTCCATCACCTTTCCAGGGATGGAGGTGAGGCTGACCAGTCTATAGTTACCCAGGTCTTCCCTCTTACCCTTTTTGAAGATTTGAGTGACATGTGCCTTCCTCCAGTCCCCAGGAACAGCATGTGGATATTTTACAGAGCATGGAGCACAATATAAGATGTTATGAAATTCTTCCATTTGGTCTGAATCATGGTTTCATACTGACAAAATCCCTTTAAAAAACAAAAACAACAAAACAAAAAGGAAAGTGAACAAAATACCATCCCCTCAACAGCCAGTTATAAAACCCCAAATGAAAAACAACAGCAACAACAAAACAGCTCACAATGTCTATATTAGAAATCATATGCTTTCATTCTAATTGAATTTTTGTTGAGAGTAAATCTAGTGTGAAGGAATCGAAAGTAGTTGTTTAGTGTTGTTCCAAATACACAATTACTTTTTGTATTCTATTAACCCCCTTTTCTTCCTCTCAATTAGATTAACTCCATATTTCCTGGGGAAGAAATTGTTCATGAAGAAACTATAACCATAAAAAGCAAAGCTTGGTGCTCTTATCACAACAGTAATTCTTATCAGAGGTTACAGTAATCATTTACAAAATTTTAATTAGAGCTACTAAAGATGTCTTCCTGAATATTCAGCACTTAATATGAACAGACTTGAAAATCCAGATTATAATAGTAAATAAAATGAGGATGTTTGTGACATAAATTAATTGCTTTATCTCTATGACATATATACATTATTTATCAGTGACAACACAATACCTCTATTATAAACAACTATAATTACTTAGTAACATGCTAATGTTGCTGCGTTATCTCTTGGTAATTATGCAGTAAACCAGTGCACTGATGTCCTCATTGTATTATTGTATTCAAGTATCTCAGTAAGGACACAGATATTTCCCAAAATTTTCAATGTTCTTTTTGATAATATTTTTATGGACAGTTCTGAAAATTTTTACATATATATATATATATATAGTCTCATAGTTTCATAGTTTCATTCAGGGTTGGAAGGGACCACAAGGATCATCTAGTTCCAACCCCCCTGCCATGGGCAGGGACACCCTACACTAGATCAGGCTGGACAGAGCCTCATCCAGCCTGCTCTTAAACACCCCCAGGGACGGGGCCTCGACCACCTCCCTGGACAACACATTCCAGGGTTTCACCACTCTCATGGTGAAGAACCTCCTCCTCACATCTAGCCTGAATCTCCCCACCTCCAGCTTAATTCCATTCCCCCTAGTCCTATCACTACCTGAGATTCTGAGAAGTCCTTGCCCAGCCTTCCTGTAGGCCCCCTTCAGATACTGGAAGGCCACAATGAGGTCACCTGGGAGCCTTCTCTTCTGCAGACTGAACAGCCCCAACTCCTTCAGTCTGTCCTCATAGGAGAGGTGCTCCAGCCCTCAGTTTATATATATCAGTATATATATACTGATATATACTGTATCAGTGTATATATATATATATACACACTAATATATATATATACACTTATATATATATATATATCAGTATCATGTATCTCCTTCTCAGGAGATATCCAAAACTTGCTTGGATGCGTTCCTGTGTGATCTGGTATAGGTGATCCTGCTCTGGAGGGGTGACTGGACTAGATGATCTTTCAAGGTCTCTTTCAACCCCTAACATTCTATGATTCTGTGGTTCTGTGATACCAACTATACCTGTATTTAAGAGCTCCATATATCCACTACTGTACATATTTTGATTTTTTAAAAAATAATTTTACAATGTTAATGCAGTACTACATTAACTGTAATGTACAATTTTTAAAGACATACCCAGCTTTAGAGAGATTTGTAAACAACATTAACATAAATCAAACCTTTTTATACAGTTAGTATCTAAATGGTGAAATCTGATATTCTGCAGTATTAATGACAGCATTCCAAACAAGCAATACAATTTTTGATTCTGCAAGGACATGCTCATCAGAAGCAAGCAGTTCAGTATTTTTCTATGTTGTAAAATTATATACTACATGTAAATCATGAAATATCATGAAAATTAATTCTGAGTGTTTAAATGCATGTGTTTGTGTTGTGTTTATATTTAGAAAGTTTTTATTACTATTACTATTTACTTTCTATATTATTCTATTACTATTTCGGTAAAAGTCCTAGAACTTGAATGAAACTTAAACTGCAGGTCACTGCACTGTAAAGCAATGCTTTTACAAGGAATCATAACCAAATATATCATAAATCATATTTCCACTATTCATCCTCATTTCTGTTACCAAACGTAGCATATAGCAATTGCCCAGAACTACAATCACCCATATAGCTGACATCATTAGGCATATTACAGTATAATGTAAAGAAAAGCAACCTCAGCTCTCAAAACCACATAATTGCTTTAATAATTTGTCCCTACTTATAGCACATTTTGTATTAATGCAAAATAAATAAAGCAAGAAAAAGCACTGTAAGAAAAAAAACTATCAACACAGATGGTTCTGTGTGCAATAGGGCTTCATTTAGCATAATAAATCATGTCACTTGACAATTTCAAGGTAAAATGTGTAATTTACACAAAGGAAGGCTTCATAAATCTATTGAGTAAAATGGATAAATAATCTCAGTTTTGTAGATCAGCAAATAATAAAATATAACAACACCTGAGGTAGCATTTATATCCAGTAGCTGGTTTTATGCAGTGTTTCTATTAAATGTTACATACACAAGTTCTAACCATTTGTTAATGTCCAATAAAAATTAATTTGAAAATGTAATCTTACCTTCTTTTATGTGAAAACCTAACCTGAGTAGTGCCTGACTTTCCTAAAATTGTGAAGCATGGCAGATATTGCAATTTTATCTCTAGGACACTCATTGAGATTCCTTGTAGGTGTGATTCACATGATAGAGGAGAAACTATTTGGGCACTCCACATACCACAGAATTCTTGTAATAACAACTTGGTAATCCTTGTAATAACAACAGAATTATTGTAATAACAACTTGGCTAATAAAGGTTTTGCAAGTTTTGTAGTGTTAGTGTATATCCAATGTTTTGGACAGGTCATCCACTCCTAGTATGCAGAGCCTATGTTGAATGTGTAGTTTTAAGATGTCGAAGTTACTATATTTGGTGATGAAAGGAAATAAATGTGACAAGAGATTAGACTAAAACTTCTAATACAATTCCATCTGAGACAACCATTTCTGGTTCATTAAACACACAAAAATACAACATTCTATGTCTTTTCTTGTACATGTAAAGAGGAAATTGTTTCTATAAGAACCCTAAAATCTATCAGGAATTGTGTTCATCTGATTTAATTATACGAATTTTATCCCTTGTACTGAAGCGTCCACTGTGAGGTTCTGCAATAGTATCACAGAATCATAAAATAGTTTGGGTTGCAAGGAACCTGCAAATATCATCTAGTCAAACTTCCCTACAGTGAGCAAGGACAAGTTCTGTATAGAGAGAGTGATTGCCCATTGGAATGGGCTGCCCAGGGAGGTGGTGGGGTCACCATCATTGGAGGTGTTCAGGAGGAGACTTGACAGGGTGCTTGGTTGCATAATTTATTTGATTAGGTGGTGTTGGATGATAGGTTGGACACGATGATCTTGAAGGTCTCTTCCAACCTGGTCTATTCTATTCTATTCTATTCTATTCTATTCTATTCTATTCTATTCTATTCTATTCTATTCTATTCTATTCTATTCTATTCTATTCCCATTTAATTGCTACTACTTCTTTCATAAGTGTTTTCCATGCCTCTTCAATATATGTGGAAAATATTAAATTTACTTGCTTTGGGAATACATTTTAATTTATTTTAAAAGCTGAAAGGTCTCAAGGGAATGGGGGCAAGCTCTTTCCAACACAGTCTGATGGAAACTGGGAGACAGAGGTGTCTCCTCAAACTAGAGAGGAGCAGATGGGAAAAAAAAAAAAATCCAAAATTTTTGTGAGGATCATTAAACTATGGAGTGGGTTGGCCTGAACAACTGTGGTATTCCTGAGCCTGTATGTTTTCAAGACCTGAATGTCCAGAGCACAAACACCACAAACCTGTGAAGGGATGCACTTTGAAGCCCAAGGGAAGAAAACATTGCCATGATGTGACTGCTTGAGGCTGTGCCTTTAAGAAAGGGACAGTGCTGGAACACTCTCTGGCTGAATGTTTTGGTATCCAAATTAAAACATGATATTCTAAACAAACTTCATTGGTATATTGGTAGAATACAACTTTAAGATTTAGTGCAGTTGGAATTTTCCTCAGTTCCTCTCTGTTCTCCCTTTCCAGCCTGTCTGCTTCTGAGCAATTAGCCGGAATGATGTTGAGTGACAGGTAAGCAAAACTAATCCCTGCATGCGCTTGGAGGCCTAAGTAGAATTCTTTTCCTTAATCACTGCCTTTTCTCTCTCTAACCCTTTTTGGGAAAAAGGGGAGATAGGGGGAGAGAGGGGAATACATAGGGGGAAACCTCCTCTGTCTGGAGGAGGGAGTTTTGTTCCTGTATTTTAATTTGCTGTATATTTCTGTATATATATTGTAAATACTGTATATATAGTGCATATACAACCTGCATTTCATATTGCTTGTAAATACGGCTTCTACCCTTTGCTTCTCCGACTGGGCTACCTGTGATTTCTTTCTTTTGTGGGGGAGGGGGAGTGAGGCCTTCTCTCAACCCACCACACAAGGGAATAGAGAAGGTTCCAAGGTGCAACATCTTCCAATTACTACAATGCAAGGAAACAACTTTCTCGATTTATTTGGTTTGGTAACTTTTGCAAATATTTATTAGGGCACAACATAGAATAGCACAGTTACAAACAACCTACAAACAAAAGAATAGAATAGAATAGAATAGAATAGAATAGAATGGAATGGAATGGAATGGAATGGAATGGAATGGAATGGAATGGAATGGAATGGAATGGAATGGAATGGAATGGAATGGAATGGAATGGAATAGACCTTCAAGATGATCGCATCCAACCTATCATCCAACACCACCCAATCAATTAAACCATGCAACCCAGCACCCTGTCAAGTCTCCTCCTGAACACCGACAGCGATGGTGACTCCACCACCTCCCTGGACAGCCGATTCCAATGGGCAATCACTCTTTCTGTGTAAAACTTCCTCCTAACCTCCAGCCTAAACCTCCCCTGGTGCAGCCTGTGACTGTGTCCTCTTGTTCTGGTACTGGGTGCCTGGCAGAAGAGACCAACCTCTGCCTGTCTACAACCCCCCTTCAGGAAGTTGTAGAGAGCAATCAGGTCACCCCTGAATCTCCTCTTCTCCAGTCTAAGCAACCCCAGCTCCCTCAGCCTCTCTAATTAGGGCTTGTGTTCCAAATCCCTTACTAACTTTGTTGCCCTTCTCGGGACACGCTCCAGCAAGTCAACATCCTTCCTAAACTGAGGGGCCCAGAACTGGACACAGGACTCGAGGTGTGGCCTAACCAGTGAGGTGTACAGGGGCAGAATGACCTGCCTGCTCCTGCTGGCCACACTGTTCTTGATGCAGGCCAGGATGTCATTGGCCCTCCTGGCTGCCTGGGCACACTGCAGGATCATGTTCAGCCTACCATCTATTAGCACTCCCAGGTCCCTCTCTGCCTGGCCACTCTCCAGCCACTCTGACCCCAGCCTATAGCACTGCATGGGGTTGTTGTGGCCGATGTGCAGAACCCGACACTTGGATGTGTTCAATCTCATGCCGTTGGATTCTGCCCACCTGTCCAGTCTGTCAAGGTCCCTCTGCAGAGCCTCTCTACCCTCCAGCAGATCAACTCCTGCCCTCAACTAGATGTCATCCGCAAACTTACTGATGATTGACTCAATGTCCTCATCCAGATCATCAATAAAGATGTTAAAGAGAATGGGGCGCAGCACTGATCCCTGGGGGACTCCACTGCTTACTGGCTGCCAGCTGGATGTGGCACCACTCACCACCACTCTCTGGGCTCGGCCATCCAGCCAGTTCCTAACCCATTGCAGTGTGTTCCCATTGAAGACATAGGCTGACAGCTTGGCCAGGAGATGGCTGTGGGAGACAGTGTCAAAGGCCTTGCTGAGGTCCAGGTAGACTACATCTGCAGGCCTCCCCACATCCACCAGGCAGGTCACCTGATCATCGAAGGAGATCAGGTTGGTCAGGCAGGACCTGCCCTTCCTAAATCCATGCTGGCTAGGCCTGATCCCTTGGCCATCCTGTAGGTGCTGTGTAATTGCACTCAAGATGAGTGCACTCAATATGGCAGCTCATGTTCCAGCACATTGGTACATCCTGTTCCTGTACCTTCCAGTTCTTCCTTGAAGTAGGCCCAGCTCTCCTAGACCCCTTTGTTTTTAAGGGCTTTATCCCAAGGAACCTTCTGAGTTAGTTCCTTGAGTAACCTGAAGTCTGCCTTTCGGATGTCCAGAGTGGAAGCCCTCTTGCTACCCCTCTTAGCTTCACCAAATACTTAAAATTCAATTATCCCATGGTCACTGGCCCCTAAACACCCTCTGACCACCACATCACCCACCAGTCCTTCCCTATTGGTGAAGAGGAGGTCAAACATAGCCTTGCCCCTGGGAGGCTCATGCAGCACCTGGGATAAGAAGCTGTCTTCCATGCTCCCTAAGAACCTCCTAGACTGCCTTCTCTCTGCTGTGTTGAGATCCCAGCAGATATCAGGCAGGTTGAAGTCACCCATGAGAACAACGTCACGTGATCTTGAGACAGCCTTAAGCTGCCTATAGAATGACTCATCAACATCCTCCCCGTGGTTGGGTGGTCTATAACAGACTCCAACCAGGATGTCTGCCCTGTTGGCCTTCCCTCTGATTCTTATCCACAAGCACTCAACCCAGTCATCCCTGGTCTCCAGCTCAATGGCATCTAGTGCCTCCCTGATGTACAGGGCCACCCCTCCACCCCTTCTTCCTTGCATGTCTCTCCTGAAGAGCCTGTAGCCATCATTTGCAGTGATCCAGTCATGTGAGTCATCTCACCACATCTCTATGATGGCAACTACATCATAACTTTCCTGCTGCAATAAGGCTTCCAGGTCCTCTTGTTTGTTGCCCATACTTCATGCATTACTGTACATGCACTTCAGCTGGGCTGCTGATTTCACCTCTGTTTCTACCTTATCCCCCCAGACTCCTGCCTGGGGTGACTGGTTTCAGCCCCTTCCACCTTTGAATCTAGTTTAAAGCCCTATCTGTGAGACCTGCCAATTCACTTCCTGGAACCTTTTTCCCTTTGAGGGATAGCCCATTCTCGTACACTCTGATCATTCCACTCCTCTGGGACAGAGGTACTCCATCTGTTGCCAGCTGACCTGATGCAGTAGAATATTTTTTAAGATTGAAAAACTCAAAATTCTTTTGACTACACCAGCCTCTAAACCACTTTTTGACTATAGCTGCTGACCTGTTCCTTATGGTATTTCCCCCTGCAACTAAGGGTATTAATGAAAAAATTATTTGTGCACCTGACCCCTCAATAAGATCCCCCAGGGCCTTAAAATCATTCTTGATAGTGTGACCGGTTGACGTTGTCCCCTTAAGAAAGGGAATATGGTGGACGGAAGTTGGTAAACGGAAAGAATAATCTAAAATAATTTCATTGGAAGAGTGGGAGGAAGCAAATTCTGAAATGGGAGTGAACTGGGCACTCCAGGAACTTTATCTTCAGTCTTGCTTCTGCCTCTTCTTCGTGCAGCAGCTCTCTCTATGCTGGGCTTTCTGCCAAGGTTTCGGCCTTGAAGACTTGATAAAGGCTGGTATTAACTCCCTTCCAATTAACACAAACTGCTTCTAACATTTTTTTTTCTCTCTTTTCTTCCTCTTTCTATCCCACTCTGGGGAAAGGGGGAGAGAGGGGAGAGCAGAGGTGGGAAACCCCCCTCAGCAGAGGGGGGAACCCTCATTTCTGTGTTACTTTATTGTATATCTTTATATATATTGTAAATATTGTAAATTTGTAAATATTCCCCCGCATACCCTACATTGCTTTGTAAATATAAAGCTCCACTGCTTTGCTAATTCAGCTTGTGAGTTTTTTTTCCCTTTCCCTTCAATTTTCTTTCCCTTTACCTTACAAGGGGGAAGGGAGGAGGCTTCTTGGCCTTACCCTTCCAACCCACCACATTTTTTTTTATTGGCGTACCCAACGTGCGGCAGATAATTAGTTTAATTTATTACTTGATTGATTTAGTGTTTTCCAGCTGAATTAGCAAACATGAAGGTATTGTGGTTTGTGGAGCGATTATTCTTTTCAATTTTTGGGGCTCTGGTTTACAGATATTGTTTGGGTTTGATTTTGGATTACCTGGGTAAATATTTAGTGCAGACAATTTATATGTGGGTTATGTATAGAGTTAAATTATGGTATGGAAAATGTATTAATTTATTATGGCCAGTGAGATACAGGAATGTTACCTCCACCACTCTCCCAATTGAGATAAAGGGGTTTAAGATTCCGCCTGAGGAGAGAGTAACTTTAGGTGATGCCTGGGATCCAAAAGTGATTTATTTGGTGACTATAATTCTGCTGCTGGTGATAATTATCATGTATCTCCTGATTTCTTTATGGCGAGAGAGAAAGGTGTCCAGAGCTTGTTTTGTTATTAAAACTAGATCAAAAAGAAAACGCCGTGGCTCTGGATCAGTCCCAGAGTCATCTAGTGATGAGGAAGGTGGAGACTCTCTGTCAGTTAAAAAGAAGGCTAAAAAGTTAATTGGTAAAGCAGCTCTAAATGACTTTGCTGATTCCAGCAAGCTGCCAAAGGCGGCAGCTGGTATCAACATGGCGCCTACTCCTTCTCCTACTCCTTCTCCTTCTTCTTCTTCTCCGTCAGCCATTAACGGAGCAACGTCACTTCCGCCCAATCCCTCGGTGGGACCGGAAGTCACTGCCCCAGCAGCTGATTTATCTCAGGACCTGTCAGCTTCCATTAAGGTGGCTGTATATTCAAACACAGCTCCAGTTAAGGTGGCTACTTTAAAAACTAGAGGTGGAAAGGCCAAAGATGGAGAAGAAGAGGTGGAGACTGATCCTGGTGAGGGGCCCTCTACTCTAAAAGATCCTGCTGAGGAGGAAGAGAAGGTTTGTTTTAAAGATCTAGCTAACCTAGTGAGATCAAAGCAGGATACAGATGAAGTTAGGAAAGCAGCTGGCAAAGGTGGTTCTCAGTTTAAAGAGATCCTTAGCAGAATGACAGCAGGATTATACGGACAAAGAATTCAGGGAGACGAGGAGGAAGATGATATTTCAGAATGTTCGTCACCACATGAGGAATTGCAAAACGTCCATTAAGATTTCACCAGGGCAGATAAGGAGCCAGTTCTAGCTTGGCTTAGTAGATGTTATGATACAGGTGCTCCAGCTCTAACAGTTGGAGACAAGTCAGCAGCTCAGTTAGGAACTCTCTCGAGGGACAATGGAATAGATAGACATCTAGGCAGAGCTCTTGGTAAGGTTAATCTGTGGATACGCTTTTTAATGGCGGTTGCCCTGAGATACCCTTCCCGAGATGATCTTCCATGGAACCCTAAACCCTGGACTACCATAGATGAGGGAATTAAGCGCTTGAGAGAATTTGCTGTTAGAGAGCTACTCTATGGTGAACATGAAACTCTGAATCCTGATGACATTCCTGTGGGTATTGGTCTTGCTAAAAAGATCATCAAACTTGCTCCTTCCAATTATGCAAACATTCTGGCAAACAGAATTGTGTCAAGAAGTTATGGTGGAGCTTCTCCTACGGTTGGCCAATTCAGTGATCAAATGAGACAATTGGAGGATAGCATGACACGTGGTTCTTTGGTTTCAGACATTGAAACTCTGTCTGGAAAGACTGAGAATTGCATGAGAGAGTTAAAAGATGAATTTAGAAATTCCATATCCCAATTGGCACAAAGGGATAATTTCAATTCTCCCTCCAGGTGGATACAAGTTTCATCTGTGAGGAATACACCTCCTCCAAGGAGGTCATTCCAAAACAGGTCATTCCAAAACAGGTCATTCCAAAACAGACCACCAAGGCAATAACGTAGAACTATTTGGATAACTCTGCGTGATCAGTTTGGTGAGAACATGAACCGCTGGGATGGCCAACCAACTTCTAATCTTTTCAGGAGACTGAGAGAACTGCAAAGTGGCAGAACCCGAGGTAGCAATACCAGAAGGGTAGCTGTTACTTCCACAGTTCCCCAGAATAACTCTTATGGCTCCAACAGTGGCTCCAGTTATGACATGCAAAGTTATAACCCTGCAAATTATGTGCAATGCACACATGCGCATGTTCCCCATAACTAGGGGTGCCCTGCCTCCCGCCAGGGGGAGGAGAGGGATAACAGAGATAATAGAATCTATTGGGATGTGTACATCCAGTGGCCTGGCACTTTCGGAAGTACAGGACCTTGGTTGACACAGGAGCTCAGTGCACCAGAATGCCATCAAATTATCAGGGATAAGAGTCTATAACTATTCTGGGAGTCACTGGTGGATCTCAAGAGTTAAGTAAGATAGAGGTTAATATAAGTTTAACTGGTAAACAATGGAGGAAGCATACAATTGTGACCGGACCTGATGCACCTTGTATTTTGGGAATTGATTTTCTGAGAGAAGGGCGTTTCAAAGACCCTAGAGGTTACAAATGGGCTTTTGGAGTAGCTTCAATAGAAATTGATGGACAAAAATTGAAGCTGTCTGCCAGACCTGAACTTTCTGATGGATCTGCAGTTGTGGGACAACATAAGATACAGGACATTAAATTGCCGGTTGCTTCTCAGACTGTGCATCACAGACAATACAGAACCAACCGTGACTCTTTGTTGCCCATTCAGAATCTGATTCGTCAGTTGGAGAATCAGAAAGTCGTCAGCCAAACTCATCTTTCAAGAGTCCAGTGTGGCCTGTGCGAAAGCAGAATGGAGACTGGCGTCTGACGGTAGACTACCGAGCCCTAAATGAAGTGACACAACCTATGAGTGCAGCAGTGCCAGACATGATGGAGCTACAGTATGAGCTGGAATCCAAAGAGGCCAAATGGTATGCTACCATAGACATTGCTAATGCATTTTTCTCTATTCCCATAGCAGAGGAATGCAGGCCTCAGTTTGCTTTCACGTGGAGAGGAATCCAGTACACTTTCAACAGATTGCCAATGGGCTGGATCCACAGCTCAAGCATCTGTCATGCAGTGATCCACGATGCTCTGGAGAAAGGCGGTGCTCCAGAACACATCCAGTTCATTGATGATATCATCGTCTGGGGTAAAACTGCTGAGGAAGTCTTCGAGAAAGGTAACAAAATCATTGACACTCTTCTGAATGCAGGTTTTGCCATCAAGCGAGACAAGGTGAAAGGACCTGCCACAGAGATTCAGTTTCTGGGAGTGCGATGGCAGGATGGACGCCGACACATTCCAGTGGATGTGGTAAATAGAGTCTCTACCATGGCAAGTCCCACCAACAAGCAAGAGACCCTATGTTTCTTTGGGATACTGGGATTTTGGAGACTGCACATTCCTGGATACAGTCAGATTGTGAAACCTCTGTATGATGTGACTCGAAAGAGAAACCATTTCCACTGGGGACTTGAGCAACAAGCAGCCTTTGACCAGATAAAGCAAGAGGTAATTCAAGCAATGGGTCTGGGACCTGTCCAAGATGGTCCAGACATTAAGAACACTTTGTATACGGCTGCAAGTGACAATGGTCCAACCTGGTGCTTGTGGCAAAAAGCTCCAGGTGAGACACGTGGACGACCTCTTGGTTTCTGGAGTCGAGGTTACAGAGGTTCAGAGGCTAATTATACTCCAACAGAGAAAGAAATTCTAGCTGCCTATGAAGGAGTAAAAGCATCTTCTGAAGTAATTGGAACTGAATCACAACTTCTCTTAGCTCCCAGATTACCAATTTTGAATTGGATGTTCAAAGGCAAAGGCTCCACGCCACATCATGCCACAGACTCAACATGGTCTAAGTGGATGGCTCTGATAACACAGAGAGCTCGAATGGGAAATCTTGAAAGACCTGGTCTAGTGGAGGTGATCTCAAGTTGACCTGAAGGCATCAACTGTGCTAAACCTCCAGAGGAGAAAGTAACTCGTGCTGAGGAAGGTCCTCCTTACAATGACCTTTCTGATGATGAAAAGAAATATGCTTTGTTCACAGACGGTTCCTGTCGTCTTGTTGGAAACAAGCGAAGGTGGAAGTCTGCAGTGTGGAGTCCAAAACGCCGAGTTGTAGAGGCGAAAGATGGAGAAGGAGAATCCAGTCAGTTCGCTGAGGTAAAAGCTGTCCAGCTAGCTCTCGACGTGGCTGAAAGTGAGAGATGGCCAAAGCTTTATCTCTACACCAACTCATGGATGGTAGCCAATGCTCTATGGGGTTGGCTAAAGAACTGGAAAAAGAATGGTTGGCAGAGAAAAGGAAAACCCATTTGGGCAGCCAACCTATGGCAGGACATTGCTGATCGAATCGAGAGAATTCCAGTGAAAGTGAGACACATCGATGCTCACATTCCTAAGAGCAAAGCTACTGAGGAACAACAACACAACCATCAGGCAGATCTAGCTGCAAGAGTTTCTCAAGCAGACATGGAGTCTGATCTTGATCTCGACTGGAAACACCGAGGTGAGATATTCTTAGCTCGGTGGGCTCACGATTCGTCAGGACATGAAGGCAGAGATGCAACATACCAATGGGCTCGTGACAGATCCATAGACATTTCCATGGATGCTATCACACAAGTCATCCATGACTGTGACATTTGTGCTGCTATTAAGCAGGCAAAACGACTTAAGCCCTCGTGGTATGGTGACAGATGATCCAAGTACAAGTATGGTGAAGCTTGACAGATTGATTACACCACTCTACCACGTTCTCGTTCTGGTAAGCAATACGTGCTTACTATGGTAGAGGCAAACACTGGATGGTTAGAAACTTATCCAGTTCCACATGCAACTGCACGCAACACCATTCTCGGTCTGGAGAGACAGATCCTGTGGAGACACGGAACTCCAGAGAGGATTGAGTCAGACAACGGAACTCATTTCAAGAACAACCTTGTAAAGAACTGGGCAAAAGAGCACAGTATTGAGTGGATTTTCCACGTTGCCTACTATGCACCTGCTTCAGGGAAGATTGAACGCTACAACGGTTTGTTGAAGACCACTCTTAAAGCCATGGGGGGTGGATCTTTGAAAACCTGGGAAAAACATTTAGCACAAGCAACCTGGCTGGTAAATAGTAGAGGTTCAGTGAACCGAGCTGGACCTGCACATTCAGATTTGCTACGGAAAGTAGAAGGTGATAGAGTTCCTGTTGTTAGAGAAAAGAATCTGTTAGGTAAAACTGTTTGGGTATTTTCACCCTCAGGAGAGGCTAAACCTGTCCGAGGGGTGGTTTCAGCTGAAGGTCCGGGTCACACTTATTGGGTAATGCAAGAGAATAGTGAAATTCAGTGTATTCCACAAAGAAATTTAACTTTAGCTGAAAGAGGTTAATTTCAAACTGCTGTACAGCTACATTGCACCCAAAAGAAGAATCAACGAGGAATCTATGGTGCACAAACCCTGAGATCCCTGAGAGCCCTGAGTCAACTGAGAGACCCTGAGATTTCCCTGTTTCCCTTTCCTTTCTTCATCGGTGAAGAAATGAACTGTTTTCCATTTTTCTCATTTTCTGATTTTCTTGGACTTTTGAATCATCTACACCTGAGCATAGCCGGAATGGACTATGAACTTTGCTCACGAACTGTAAATATCATTTTGAATTGGATGGACAGTATGAACGGCCAATGAAATTGTTTAGAAGGGGTGGACTTTGACTGGTTGACGTTGTCCCCTTAAGAAAGGGAATATGGTGGACGGAAGTTGGTAAACGGAAAGAATAATCTAAACTAATTTCATTGGAAGAGTGGGAGGAAGCAAATTCTGAACTGGGAGTGAACTGGGAGTGAACTGGGCACTCCAGGAACTTTATCTTCAGTCTTGCTTCTGCCTCTTCTTCGTGCAGCAGCTCTCTCTATGCTGGGCTTTCTGCCAAGACTTCGGCCTTGAAGACTTGATAAAGGCTGGTATTAACTCCCTTCTAATTAACACAAACTGCTTCTAACATTTTTTTTTCTCTCTTTTCTTCCTCTTTCTATCCCACTCTGGGGAAAGGGGGAGAGAGGGGAGAGCAGAGGTGGGAAACCCCCCTCAGCAGAGGGGGGAACCCTCATTTCTGTGTTACTTTATTGTATATCTTTATATATATTGTAAATATTGTAAATTTGTAAATATTCCCCCGCATATCCTACATTGCTTTGTAAATATAAAGCTCCACTGCTTTGCTAATAATAATAATTGAATAATAAGTATGAGGCCCTGCAGGCTGAGGGCAGTAAGGAAGAGAGGGCTGAGGCTGAGGAGCAGCCATCCAGAGGGGAGCCTAAGGCCAAACGGTCCCCACCAGCTGTAACGACCAGCTCCGGGGGGAAGCCTAAGCCCAAGCGGTCCCCACCAGCTATAGCAACCAGCTCCACAAAGAAAAGGAGAAGGGTTATAGTTGTTGGGGACTCTCTCCTGGGGGGTACTGAGGGACCCATATGTCGTCCCGACCCATCCCACAGGGAGGTCTGCTCCCTACCAGGGGCAGGGGTTAGGGACATTGCGGAGAGAATCCCTAAATTAATCCAGCCCACTGACTATTACCCTCTGATGGTAATACAGGCTGGGAGTGATGAGATTGACAGGAAGGGTACCAGGGCAATTAAGAAGGAATTCAGGGCCCTTGGACAATTGATTGATGGGGCAGGAGCTCAAGTGGTGTTCTGCTCAGTTCCCTCAGTGTCAGGGTGTACACTGAGAGGAATGGGAGAACCCATACCATCAACAATTGGCTCAGGGGATGGTGCCAGAGGCAGAACTTTGGGTTCTATGACCATGGGGCAACTTTCACTGCACCTGACCTGCTGGGTCCTGATGGGGTGCATCTGTCTAGAAGGGGTAAGAGAGTCCTGGCACTGGAGTTGGCAGGGCTCATTAGGAGGGCTTTAAACTAGGTCTGAAGGGGGTGGGTGAGGCAATCCGTCCCTCTGCAGAGGTAAGAGTAGGGCGCAAGGTAGGGTCAGTTGAGAAGTCAGGAACCCAGCTGCGATGCATGTACACCAATGCACGCAGCCTGGGCAACAAGCAAGAGGAGTTGGAGGTCCTAATCCATCAGGGCGACTATGATGTAGTCGCCATGTCAGAAACTTGGTGGGACAGCACCCACGATTGGAGTGCTACAATGGGGGGTTACAGGCTCTTTAGGAGAGACAGGCGAGGGAGAAGAGGAGGAGGGGTGGCTCTGTATATTAGAGAGTCACTCTCTGCCACACAACTTGAGGTGGAAGATGAGGGAGTTGAGAGCCTGTGGGTCAAAATCAGAGGACAACCTAACAAGTCTGACATCCTGATTGGAATCTGTTACAGACCACCCAACCAGGATGAGGTGGCTGATGAAGTGTTCTACAAGCAACTGGAGGCTGTCTCAAGATCATCAGATCTTGTCCTTGTTGGTGACTTCAACCTCCCAGATATCTGCTGGGAACTTAATTCAGCAGGAAGGAGGCAGTCCAAAAGATTCCTGGAGCGAATGGAGGACTGCTTCCTGACACAGCTGTTAAGCGAGCCTACCAGGGGACAGGCTCTGCTTGACCTGCTGTTCTGCAATAGGGAAGGGCTGGTGGGAGACGTGATGGTGGGAGGCTGCCTAGGGTGCAGTGACCACGAGATAGTGAAGTTTTCAATATGCAGGGAGATAGGGAGGACCACCAACAGAACCTTCACCTTGACTTCCGAAGGGCGAACTTCAGCCTATTTAAGAAACTTGTTTGTAAAGTCCCCTGGTACCAGCCCTCATGAACCAAGGGGTTCAGGAGGGTTGGACCTACTTCAAACAGGAGCTCTTGAAGGCACAGGAATTGGCGGTTCCTACGTGCCGGAAGGCAAGCCGGCGGGGAAGGCGACCAGCCTGGATGAGCAAGCAGCTCCTGGAGGATTTAAGGGGGAAGAGGAGGCTGTATCACCTTTGGAAGGAGGGGAAGGCTTCTCGAGGTATGTTCAAGGAAGCTGTTAGATTATGTAGGAATAAAATTAGGGAGGCTAAGGCCCAGCTGGAACTGAAGCTGACCACCTCAGTCAAAGACAATAAAAAGCATTTTTATAAATATAGTAACAATAAGAAGAAGGGCAGGAAGAACCTGCACTCCCTAGTGGACCTGGAGGGGAACACGGTGACTGAGGATGAGGAGAAAGCTGAGGTCCTGAACACCTTCTTTGCCTCAATTTTTAACAGCAAGGCAGGAGTTCAGGACGAGTGGCCTCCGGAGCTGGGCGATGGGGTCGGCGAGCAGTGTAATGCCCCGGAAATCCATGAGGAGTTAGTTCGGGACCTGCTGAGCCACTTGGATATTCACAAGTCCATGGGACCGGATGGGATCCATCCTAGGGTGCTGAGAGAGTTGGCAGATGTGCTAGCTAGGCCACTCTCCATCATTTTCCTCCAGTCCTGGCTCACCGGTGAGGTCCCAGATGACTGGAAACTGGCCAACGTGGTCCCCATCCACAAGAAGGGTCGGATGGAGGAACCTGAAAACTACAGGCCGGTCAGCCTGACCTCAGTGCCAGGGGAAGTGATGGAGCAGATTATCCTGGCGGCAATAACTGCGCACCTGAAGGATGGCCAAGGGCTCAGGTCCAGCCAACATGGATTCAGGAAAGGCAGATCCTGCCTCTCCAACCTGATCTCTTTCTATGATCAGGTGACCCGTCTGGTGGATGTGGGGAGGCCTGTGGATGTGGTCTACCTAGACTTCAGCAAGGCCTTTGACACCGTCCCCCACAGCAAACTGCTGACTAAGCTGTCAGCCCGTGGATTGACCATTACACTCTGTACTGGGTTAGGAACTGGCTGGAGGACCGGGCCCAGAGAGTGGTAGTGAACGGTGCCACATCCAGCTGGAGGCCAGTCACCAGTGGTGTCCCCAGGGATCAGTGCTGGGCCCTGTCCTCTTCAACATATTCATTGATGATCTGGATGAAGGGTAGAGTCAGTCATCAGCAAGTTTGCAGATGACACAAAGTTAGGGGCAGATGTTAGTCAGTTAGAGGGTAGAAAGGCTCTGCAGAGGGACCTCGACCGACTGGACAGATGGGCAGAGTCCAATGGGATGGCATTCAACAAGTCCAAGTGCCGAGTGCTGCACTTTGGCTATGGCAATCCCATGCAGAGCTATAGGCTGGGGTCGGAGTGGCTGGAGAGCTCCCAAACAGAGAGGGACCTGGGTGTGCTGATCGACAGCCACCTGAATATGAGCCAGCAGTGTGCCCAGGTGGCCAGGAGGGCCAATGGCATCCTGGCCTGCATTAGGAATATTGTGGCCAGCAGGAGCAGGGAGGTCATAGTGCCCCTGTACTCTGCTTTGGTTAGGCCGCACCTTGAGTACTGTGTCCAGTTCTGGGCCCCTCAATTTAAGAAGGACATCGAAACACTTGAGCGTGTCCCGAGAAGGGCAACAAGGCTGGTGAGAGGCCTTGAACACAAGCCCTATGAGGAGAGGCTGAGGGAGCTGGGATTGTTTAGCCTGGAGAAGAGGAGGCTCAGGGGTGACCTCATTGCCCTCTACAACTACCTGAAGGGTGGTTGTAGCCAGGAGGGGGTTGGCCTCTTCTCCCAGGCAGCCAGCACCAGAACGAGGGGACACAGTCTCAGGCTGCGCCAGGGGAAGTTCAGACTCGAGGTGAGGAGGAAGTTCTTCACCGAGCGAGTCATTCGGCATTGGAACGGGTTGCCCAGGGAGGTGGTTGAGTCATCGACCCTGGAGGCGTTCAAGGGGAGATTGGACGTGGCACTTGGTGCCATGGTCTAGGCATGGGGTCTGTGTTGATAGGTTGGACTCGATGATCCCCGAGGTCCTTTCCAACCTAAGTGATACTGTGATACTGTGATACTGTGATACTGTAATTCAGCTTGTGAGTTTTTTTTTCCCTTTCCCTTCAATTTTCTTTCCCTTTACCTTACAAGGGGGAAGGGAGGAGGCTTCTTGGCCTTACCCTTCCAACCCACCACAGATAGCCCTGGGAGTTCTGGTTGCAACATCATCATTCCCTAACTGCATAACTATTTAGGGATAGTAGTCAGAGGGCTGCACCAGACTAGGCAGCCTTCTGGTAACATCTCCAACCCTCGTTCCTGGGAGGCCATAAGCCTCCCTGTGAGTAGGGTCTGGCCGACATATAGGGCTCTCTGCTCCCCTCACGAGGGAATTGCCAATAACAATTACCCTCCTCTTTTTTTTAAGGGTGCAAGTCGTGATGCTGGGGGAATGCTGTTTAACCTTAGGCTGTTTGACCTTAGGCTGTTTGACCTTAGGCTGATTTGCTGTAGGCTGTTTTGCCTTAGGCTGTTTTGCCACAGAGAAATCCCCAGATGGTGCATCCTCCGGCATCAGAATCACCTCACCCTCGACCTCCAATGCCCCGCACTTGTTTTCCAAGGGCAGCGGGGAAGGTGAGGGGAAGCAAGGAGGTTTAACCTTACCTCTTTTGAGAGGAACCTGCGTCCATTCCCCTCTGCTTTTTGGATAACCAGCCTCTGCTGGGGGGGCCTGCAGAGCCTGGTTACTCAGATTTGTCACCTTTCTACAATCCCTTACAAACCCTTAGCAACCTCATCCTTCAGTCTGGCCATCAGGCTAAGTAGATAGTCGATCTGCTCACATGTTATTCAGGAGCCGTCCCCACTACCCTGCATCTCAAGTGCCAGGCTCCAGCGCCATTCGCAGCCAGATGTCTGGACACCTACCTCTTTCTTATGATGCCTACCTGCATGCTTATATTCCCCCTCAGTCTGAGTCGAGATTGATTTTTTTAAAGGAGTTATTGTGGCAAGTTACGACCATGCCTAGCCCTGCCCATGGGACCTACTGGACAAAGTTTTAGAAAAAGTGTGGTGGTACACGCATCTGGCCGAGAACCTGGGCTGAAACGGAAGCTGCCATGAGCTACCGCCGGCTTTTTAAAGTGCCGCAGAGACGCAGGGAGCCCAAGTGATCCTGAGCATGTGGAGAAACAGCAAGAGCTGATCCTAGCCGAGTGCTGAGATACTGCCAAGTCCTGCAGGTTGAAAAGGGAGCAGTTAGTGCTTTTCCAAGGATCCTGGTCACGGTGTGTTCCTGAGTGAGCTTACCACTGACACAGAAGCTGCCTCGAGCTACCACCGGCTTTTAGAAGTGCCGCAGCGACACAGGGAGCCCAAGTGATCCTGAGCACGTGGAGAAATAGCAAGACCCGATCCTAGCTGAGTGCCGAGATACCGTGCGAGTCCCGCAGGTTGAAAAGGGAGCAGTTAGTGCTTTTCCGAGGCTCCTGGTTGTGGTGTGTTCCCGAGTGAGCTTACTGCTGAAAACCAAGAAGAAGACACCTTTGAGATCATTGAGTCAAACCTATCATCCAACACTATCTAATCAAATAAACCATGATATCAAGCACCCCATCCAGTCTCTTTCTAAACACCTCCAGTGATGGTGACTCCACCACCTCCATGGGAAGCCCATTCCAATGGCCAATTATTCTTTCTATGATGAACTTCTTCCTAACATCTAGCCTAAACCTCCCCTGCTGCACCTTGAGACTATGTTCTCTTGATCTGGTGCTGGTTGCCTGGGAGAAGAGACCAACCCCCACCCGGCTACAGCCTTCCTTCAGGTAGCTGTAGACAGCAATAAGGCCTGACCTGAGCTTCCTCTTCTCCAGGCTAAGCAAGGCCAGCTCCCTCACCCTCTCCTCATAGGATTTGTGCTCCAAACCCCTCACCAGTTTTGTTGCCCTTTGTAGTAGGTCGAGAGAACAATTTTCCCACCACAGGCAAAAGAAAGACTCAGACAAAACGGATGTCCCATCCCCAGCTGGGGGTACACCAAACCCTGCGCCGGGGCTCTTTCCCTAGCCCCCCCAGCCCATTACCTAGACAGAAGAGGGGAAAAAAAGGGAAAGGGTGGTTCCCATGCTGATGTTTTATAGGGGAGCAGGGCATTATAGGAAATAAATACCTGGCTTCTTGTGACCACCCACTGGGCTGGGCTCCCCCTTGGGACATCTCAGGTTTGGCCTGTGTGGTGGCAGCAGGGCGCCAGCACCCAGCTTAAACCACCACACACTATCCCTTATTTCATACCATAAACCCGGCACCCAAAACATATCAACAAATTAGAACTCTTCTGATGGCATGTCTAACGAAAGTCCATATCTTCATCTGATCATCCTTCCACACAGCCTCTCATTCATGCTCAAGTGTTAGTCCATTCCAGTTCTTCTTCCTCATATGATGGAACTTCCCAGTGAAGTAGAGTCATTCTTCTGCAGTGTGAATTCTTTGTGGACTTGTTGGGACATCCCAGTCACCTGGAAGAACCTCACAACTTTTCAGCCAAGCCTTTATTTGCATTTGCATTTACGCAGCAGCCTTTTTCCACCCCTGGGGCAAGCCAGTCTGAGCAATCAGGCTCCACGACTGCTTTTTTTTCCATCCCTCCAGGGAGCTGCCACCAACCACTTCCATCCATGGTCCAAGGATATATAAATGCACATCGCAGATACACCACCCACCCACTGGGTGTTTGCATACTAAGGCATGACAGCATCCAGTTACACAGCCCTCCCCCGGAAGAGGGAGTGGCTGCACCACAACTCACTGAGAAGAGAGGAGGCGGAGCCAGGTGCTAGGTGCAATTTTTGGGACATACCCGAAAAAACAGTGAAAAGATTTATAGCTGCCACTGCCGCTCTCACACAGCGTGGCACAGGCAGTGCTGCCCTGCCAGAACGCAGTGTGGCATGGCTCCTGCTGTCTCTATCACCATGATACAGAATCAAAGTCACTTCCACCCCTTCAGGCACCCAAATGGCTTTTCCAGCCAAAGGCATGAGTGTATTCCCAGAGCCTTTGAGAACAGCTTTCCAGCTGAAGTCCCCGCTTACCTTCTTGGGTTTCAGGAGCCATTGCTTGTCCGCTCACCATGGGTGGCCTTCCTCCACAGCGACAGTGGGCCCGACTTCAGTCTGCTTGCCACTGCACCTCCTCCACTCCACTCCCTGCCGCTTGCGGCTCCACAGAGAACAAGAAGGAAAAAGCAAGTCTTGCATTCCTAAGCTACCCCAAGAAGAAAAAGTCACAGAAATAGCTACCCCTCGCTGCTTTCAAGCAACAGAAGAGACTTCCATGTCATTGGCCGTGCACCAAGTGTCCTTCTGCAGTCCATAGAAGCTCACAAATTTGCCCCAGCAAGAAAACTTGAGCCCCAAAGTCCAAACCAGCAACAACCCAGATCTGACTTTAGACTTGCCATCTTTTGCAGTCTGATCTGCAGTTTGCCATAGCAACCAACTCCTGCCTGGTTTACCATTAAATGTAGTGGGTTGAGAGACCAATTTTCCCACCACAGGCAAAGGAAAGACTCAGAAAAAATGGATTGCAAAAATGGTGGAATGTTTAAATGGAAAAAAATTTAAATGAAAGTTTTACAGAAAACCACAAGCATCATAACAAAAGAGAGAGACATCCCAAAATATCCACAAGAACATCCCATCCCCACTTGGGGGTACACCCAAACCCTGCCCCCCCAGGGCTCTTCCCCCCAGCCCCCCCAGCAGGCCCAAGGGAGGTGGTTCAGCCTATTACCTAGGCAGCAACAGGGAAGAAAAGGGAAAGGGAGGACCCCGTGCTGATGTTTTATAGGAGAGCAGGGCACTATGGGAATGGAATACCTGGCTTCCTCTGACCACCCACTGGGCTGGGCCCCACCTTGGGATATCCCAGGTGTGGCCTGTGTGTTGGCATCAGGGGGCCAGACCCCAGCCTAAACTACCACACTCTTCTCTGGACACGTTCGAGAAACTCAGTATCTTTCCTAAACTGAGGGCCCCAGAACTGGACACAAGACTCAAGATGTAGCCTAGCCGGTGTTGAGTATAGGGGCACAATGACCTCCCTGCTCCTGTTGGCTACACTGTTCCTGATGCAGGCCAGGATGCCATTGGCCTTCTTGGCCACCTAGGCACACTGCAGGCTCATGTTCAGCCTACTATCAACCAACACCCCCACATCCTTTTCTGGTTGGCTGCTCTCCAGCCACTCTGGCCCCAGCCTGTAGCATTGCATGGGGTTGTTGTGGCCAACGTGTAGAACCTGGCACTTAGATGTGTTAACTCTCATGGTGTTGGACTCTGCCCATCTGTCCAGCATGTCAGGGTCCCTCTGCAGAACTCTCCTACCCTCTAACACATCAACACCTGCCTCCAATTTGGTGTAATCTGCAAATTTACTGATAATGGACTCAATACCCACATCCAGATCATCAATAAAGATATTGAACAGGATGGGGCCCAGCACAGATCCCTGGGGGACACCACTGGTGACTGGCTGCCAGCTGGATGTGGTACCATTCACCACCATTCTCTGGGCCCAGCTCTCCAGCCATTTCCTAACCCAATGCAGGATGCTGCTATTCAAGCTGTGGACTGACAGCTTGGCCAGGAGTTTGCTATGGGGGATGGTGTCAAAAGCCTGCCTTACTGAAGGTCAGGTAGACGTCTTCCATAGCCTTCCTCACATCTACCAAATGGGACACTTGGTCATAGAAGGAGATCAGGTTGGTCAGGCAGGACCTGCCCTTCCTAAATCAATGCTGTCTGGGCCTGATCCCTTGGCCATCCTCTAAATGCAGTGTGATTGCACTCAAGATGACCTGCTTCATACTCCTGCCTGGCACCAAGGTCAGGCTAACAGGTCTATAATTCCCTCACTCATCCAACTGTTTTTTGGTCAAGCCAAGAGGGGCAGCAAGAAGACCTCCACTCTGGACTTCCAGAGGGCAGACTTCGGGTTACTCAAGGAACTAATTCAGAGGGTTCCTTGGGATAAAGCCCTTAAAAATAAAGGGGTCCAGGAGAGCTGGACCAACTTCAAGGAAGAATTGTTGAAGGCTCAGGGACAGGCTCTGCCAATGTGCCGGAAGATGAGCCGCCGGGGCAGACGGCCAGCCTGGATGGTTAATGAACTTTTAATGGAACTGAGGGAAAAAAAGAGGGTGTATCACCTTTGGAAGAGAGGAGAGGCAACCCACAGAATGTTTAAGGATGTTGCTAGGTCTTGTAGGAAGAAACTTAGGGAGGCAAAAGCACATTTGGAGCTTAAACTGGCCTCTACTGTGAAGGACAACAAAAAGTCCTTCTATAAATACATTAATAGTAAGAGGAAGGGAAAGGACAATCTCCACTCCTTGGTGGACATGGAGGGGAACATTTTAACAAAGGATGAGGAAAAGGCAGAGATACTTAACACCTTCTTTGCCTCAATTTTTACTAGAAGGACAGAACGTCTTCCTGACAGCTGGCCTGCAGAGCTGGCAGAAGGAGCCAGGGAGCTGCATAGTTTCCCTATGTTCCATGAGGAGGTGGTTGGAACTCTTGTCAACAGCTTGGATTCCCCACAAGTCCATGGGACCAGATGGGATTCATCCTAGGGTGCTGAGAGAGCTGGCAGATGAGCTGGCCAAGCCACTATCCATCATTTTCCAGCAGTCCTGGCTCACTGGAGAGGTCCCAGAGGACTGGAAGCTGGCCAATGTGGTTCTCATCCACAAGAAGGGCCAGTTGGATGAGCCAGGGAATTATAGGCCTGTCAGCCTGACCTCAGTGCCAGGCAAGATTATGGAACAGGTCATCCCGAGTGCAATAACACAGCACTTACAGGATAGCCAAGGGATCAGGCCTAGCCAGCATGGATTTAGGAAGGGCAGGTCCTGCCTGACCAACCTGATCTCCTTCGATGATCAGGTGACTCGCCTGGTGGATGGGGAGGCCTGTGGATGTAGTCTACCTGGACCTCAGCAAGGCCTTTGACACCGTCCCCCATAGCAAACTCCTGGCCAAGCTGTCAGCCCATGGCTTGGACAGCAGCACCCTGAGCTGGGTTAGGAACTGGCTGAATGGCTGAGCCCAGAGAGTGATGGTGAATGGTGTCACATCCAGCTGGCAGCCAGTCACTAGTGGTGTGCCCCAAGGATCAGTGCTGGGCCCTGTGCTCTTTAACATCTTTATTGATGATCTGGATGAGGGCATTGAGTCCATCATCAGTAAATTTGCAGATGACACCAAGCTGGGGGCAAGAGTTGATCTGCTGGAGGGTGGAGAGGCTTTGCAGAGGGACCTCGACAGGCTGGACAGATGGGCAGAATCCAACAGCATGAGATTGAACACATCCAAGTGCCGGATTCTGCACATCGGCCACAACAACCCCATGCAGTGCTACAGGCTGGGGTCAGAGTGGCTGGAGAGCAGCCAGGCAGAGAGGGACCTGGGGGTGCTGGTCAATGGTAGGCTGAACATGAGCCTGCAGTGTGACCAGGCAGCCAAGAGGGCCAATGGCATCCTGGCCTGCATCAGGAACAGTGTAGCCAGCAGGAGCAGGCAGGTCATTGTGCCCCTGTACACTGCACTGGTTAGGCCACACCTCGAGTCCTGTGTCCAGTTCTGGGCCCCTCAGTTTAGGAAGGATGTTGACTTGCTGGAGCGAGTCCAGAGAAGAGCAACAAAGTTGGTGAGGGGTTTGGAACACAAGCCCTAATTAGAGAGACTGAGGGAGCTGGGGTTGCTCAGCCTGGAGAAGAGGAGACTCAGGGGTGACCTTATCACTCTCTACAACTGCCTGAAGGGAGGTTGTAGACAGGCTGATGATGGTCTCTTCTCCCAGGCACCCAGTATCAGAACAAGAAGACACAGTCTCAGGCTGTACCAAGGGAGGTTTAGGTTGGATGTTAGGAAGAAGTTCTATACAGAAAGAGTGATTGCGCTATGGAATGGGTTGCCCGGGGAGGTGGTGGAGTTGCCGTCATTGAAGGTGTTCAGAAGGAGACTTGACAGGGTGCTTGGTGCCATGGGTTAGCTGTTTGGGTGGGTTGGATTGGTTGATCAGTTGGACACGGTGATGTTGAAGGTCTCTTCCAACCTGGTTTGGTTTATTCTAATAAAAGGTTTATTCTAATAAAGGTTTTTATAAGCAGTGTCCCCAGCTATGCCCAGAGACATAATTTGTGATCATAAATTGTTTTAAGTGTCTGAAATATTTCTTACTTTTATCTGATATCTAGCTGTTTAGCAGCCACCAAGCATCTTGTTGAGTTGCCATATGGTGGGCAAGCAGTGAAATTGCAATCTTGGTTCTCAGTTGAATATTTTTGTACTTTTCTAATTTGGTTCAAATTTGTTATACTGTACCAGTTTGTGGTATATGTTTCATGATTGTGTACTAGAATCTGCATATAGATGTTGACAAAGTGTTATCAATAAATTTTAAATAAATAATTTTCTTATTTCATATTTTCATGAGCCAGAATAACCTTATCCATCACACAAAGCCAATCACAATTCTGCATCCCAGAGCCAACTTTACCACAAGCAAATACACATGCAGGACATAAGCTACTGCTGGGAGGCAAAATGCCTTTTTGCATTTCCCCATTCAAGCCTGCAGTGGGAGGGGAAAGGAATTTCACATTGTGACAGTTTTAGACAGTGCCTTTAAGAAAGGGCAACTACTGAAACACTCTATCTGAATGTTTTGGTGTAAAAAGGCAAAGAAAGATAATTCTAAAGGAATTTCACTGGGAGATCAGTAGGAATGTAACTTTAAGGTTTTGCTCTGTGCAGTCAGTCTGAGTCTGTTTCAGTCTCGGTCTGGGCAAATGCTTTCTTCTGTGCTTGGTGCTGACCTTGGATTAATGAGATAAGAAACTTGTTCTTTTCTTCCATTAACATAAGCTTTGAACTAACAGAATTTCCCTTCTCTAACCCTTTTTGGGAAAAAAGAAGGAAGAGGGAAAAGGGTTTTTTTGGGGAACCCTCCTCCATCGAGGGGGGGGAGGTTTTCTGTGTTATGTTCTTTCCTGTATATTTTTGTATATACTGTAAATACTGTATATTGTGTATATATTCATTGCCCTCCATTCTGCTTGTAAAATACTGTTCTTTTCCATTTTGCTTCTTTGACTGAGTTAGCTGTGGTTTGTGTATGTGGGGGGAGAATTGAACTTTTTCTCACTACCACACACATCTTTGTCTTCTCCCATTCAAAACTCTGCTGATGGAAGTGGGGGGCAGGGGGTTTTGGAGCGCCCTATGACACTGGCTTATCAACAACCCAGCCACTCAGCTTGCTGTCATCTGCAGACATGCTGGGGGTAGACTCTATCTTGCTGTCTGCGTTATTGACAAAAATATTAAATAGTACAGTGTTGTAGTATAGTTGGTATAATTACCTCAAGCAATGTTTTCAGGACCAGATATAACCAGACAAAGAGGTTTATTGTGTTATACAGCAAATTTATATAGTCTATCAGAAGGCACATGTTTCACATCTCAATTGGTCATTTTCTACTGTAATTACTGCCTGTAATTAAGGCATACCATAGTTCAAAATAACAAAACAATATTTTAACACATCCAACCAAATTCTGTCTAGTTTCTCTCCTTCATTTACAAGTTGTTTACATTACCCTCAGAGTCAAAGACAAAACATAGCTTTCTCTAATTCAAGCAAAGGCAAACCTTCATAGCCTTCCAAAGCTGTCTGAAAACAACTCTCTTCCCACACTTCCCCATTTCTGTTTACTAATAGAACAACACTTTTGACTGACCTTTCTAAAATTCTTTGCATACATAGAAGCAAGCAAATTAAAACTAACTATATAGCAAAAGCAAAAGTTCTGTAATGCAGCGTGTCTAACAGACTGATGTAACCCATACAAGATACAATGCTTAGGTTGAGCCAATTAGAACATTCTAACAGAACTGGCATAATGTATTGTTAAAGGTAATAAACCTTCTAGTAATAATCACACATTCCTTTCCACTTATCTTACAAGGTCAGAACACAAACAGAACAGTTGCTTCTCTCAGACAGAAAGTTTCATCTTACTTACTCACTTCAAAGAACTTCTTTGTTACCTGCCTGATCTCTCAAAGAAAAAATTAGATCTTACTAGCTCAAATTTTCATATTTCACTCCTCTTAACTACAAAGATTTGATTAGGACTGAACACATTGTACACAGGGATCAAGGCACAAAGATCCACAAACACAGCAAACTCAATCCTCAGCACTGTCTTTTACAATCTGCTTTAAAGGTATGTTATATTTTAATTTTTCTAAGATGGCCAAAAATATTAAATTGTTTAATATTAGCAAAATTCTCCTTGACCATAAAGATAAAGCTGGCCAGGCTCTTTCTCCATAGATAAAGAAAATACTTGCAGGCAAATAGCAAGAGTGAAAAGGCTCCATTGCTGGGTCAGAGATGACATCCTGAATATTCGTGCTTCTGTCCAATATATAATGGAACATAACACAATAATGCATTTTTATTCATCCTAATAATACTGATCAGTTGATGCTTTGTTTTTTCTAAGGAATGGTACTGAGTCCTATTGATACTAACTTTGGCCTAATGTTTGGTTTTCTTTCAAATTTCACCAAACTAAAATTTCCTTAACTCTTATATCCTCCATATATTTTGTTAAATCACATTTGAAACCACATATAAAATGAAAATTTGAGAACATAACATTCTTAAACTATTCTTTTTTTTTGTGACATAATACCTGGATTCCCCCTTTTTTATCTGTTTGTTTGTGTTTTATGACCTAAAATTAAAATGGGTTTTGTGCTACAATTAATTTTGGCTTTCCCTTTAACTATTTAAAATTATGGCAAACTGGTGAGTTAACATATAAATCCATGTGAACATATTCTCTAATCATACAACAATTACATAATCATAGTATTCAGTCCTAATTCAGATGTTTTTCTGTACATTCTTCTGATTGATTCTTTTGATCTCAGATTATCGTAACAGTTATTGTGATCAGTGTTAGGTATGTTTGGTGATTTTCAACTTTATAAGAAATGCTGGTTTTCCATCTTCTTCTTGGGCTGCATCAAGAGAACTGTGGCCAGCAGGTCAAGGGAGGTGATTCTCCCCCTCTACTCAGCTCTGGTGAGACCCCACCTGGAGTACTGTGTCCAGTTCTGGAGCCCCTATTACAAGAGGGATATGGGTGTGCTGGACCGTGTCCAGAGAAGGTCCTCGAGGATGATCAGAGGGCTGGAGCACCTCTCCTATGAGGACAGATGGAAGGAGTTGGGGCTGTTCAGTCTGGAGAAGAGGAGGCTCCCAGGTGACCTAATTGTGGCCTTCCAGTATCTGAAGGGGGCCTACAGGAAGGCTGGGGAGGGACTTGTCAGGATATCAAGTAGTGATAGGACTAGGAGAAATGGTATGAAGCTGGAGGTGGGAAGATTCAGGCTGGATGTGAGGAGGAAGTTCTTCCCCATGAGAGTGGTGAAACCCTGGAATGGGTTGTCCAGGGAGGTGGTTGGGGTGCTGTCCCTGGGGGTGCTTAAGACGAGGCTGGATGAGGCTCTGGCCAGCCTGACCAAGTGTGGGGTGTCCCTGCCCATGGCATAAGGGTTGGAACTAGATGATCCTTGTGGTCTCTTCCAACCCTGACTGATACTATGATACTATTCTTGATTCTTGTGCTGTTGTTTGTTGAGATGACTGCAGTAGTGCATTGCAAAATTGATGTTTCAAGGTCATGGGTTAACTATTTCTTGCTGATATCACTAAACCTTAGTTACAAAATACGCATCCCTCTTTTTTTAAATTTTCTTTACATATAAGTATATATATAAAATCCTTATCTTAAAGATTTTATGAATACAAAAAAAGATGGAAAAAAAATTAACATGTGCTAATACCAAAAATCCCTGAAGAATCTAAAGAACCATGTTAAAATTAAGTTATCAAATCAATGTCTAAAAAGAAAAAAAAAAGATTTTACATTAACTGAAGAATGTTTTTTTAAATGAAAACCTATTTACCACAACTTTTAACTGTATTACATAGAGCTTTCTCGATATGCTATAGCATACAGTTGTAGAATAACTTATTTTACTTAAACTTATATATGGTTATTATTATTATCAATTATACCTTCTTATTATGAATTAGCATGTCTATTATAATTTCTAATTGTAATAGTATGAGATAATTACTATGTAATTATTATATTTTTATTATTACTTATTATTTGATACACCTTCTTTGATTATTAGATATAACTTATTGTAATATATACATTGATGTACCTTATTATAATTACCAAATACTTAACATTACTAAATACTTATATCTGACTTTAATTACTAAATACTTATCATTACTAAATTCTTCTACTTTACTATAATTACTAAATACTAAACACTTATACATGCTAAATACTTATTATTCATTATCCTTACTGGTAAAACATAACTACTAAAAATATCAAAATAACAAATCTGTTATCCAATGGGATGACATTCAACAAGTCCAAGTGCCAGGTGCGGCACTTTGGCCACAGCAACTCCATGCAGAGCTACAGGCTGGGGTCGGAGTGGCTGGAGAGCTCCCAAACAGAGAGGGACCTGGGGGTGCTGATTGACAGCCACCTAAACATGAGCCAGAAGTGTGCCCAGGTGGCCAAGAAGGCCAATGACTTCCTGGCCTGCATCAAGAATAGTGTGGCCAGCAGGAGCAGGGAACTCATTCTGCCCCTGCACTGGTTAGGCCACACCTTGAGTACTGTGTCCAGTTCTGGGCCTCTCAATTTAGGAGGGACATCGAGACACTTGAACGTGTCCAGAGAAGGGCAACAAGGCTGGTGAGAGGCCTTGAGCACACGCCCTATGAGGAGAGGCTGAGGGAGGTACGATTGTTTAGCCTGGAGAAGAGGAGGCTCAGGGGTGACCTCATTGCTCTCTACAACTACCTGAAAGGTGGTTGTAGGCAGGAAGGGGTTGGTCTCTTCTCTCTAGCAACCAACACCAGAACAAGGGGACACAGTCTTAAGCTGTCCCAGGGGAAGTTTAGGCTGGAGGTGAGGAGAAAGTTCTTCACTGAGAGAGTCATTCATCATTGTAATGGGCTGCCCAGGGAGGTGGTCGAGTCACCGTCCCTGGAGGTGTTCAAGGGGAGATTGGACGTGGCACTTGGTGCCATGATCTAGTCATGAGATCTGTGGTGACAAGTTGGACTCGATGATCTTTGAGGTGTCTTCCAACCTTAGTGATACTATGACATTGTGATACAATTAGAAATCATGAAATTAGCACTGTTGCTTTAAATCAGAACACAGCTTTCATAGACAGGACAGTCTTATCAGAAATAAAAGGTGATGAAGAAAGCAGAGGGGGTGAGGTGGCTGGCTCAGCAAAGTCACCGTAGGTATGGGGCGGGGGGGGGGAAAAGGCGGGCAGTGACACCTTTTGTTCTTTTTCTGTGACTATTTAGGTAGAGCAAATGTTATTGCCTTGTCACTGCTGCACTCCAATCTTAATTTCCTTTCTTAATATAGTCCCAAACCTGAGTTCTTATCTTTTTACTTAGAATGTCCTTTCTGTCCACAATCAAAACACATTGGAGAACTTTTAGGACTCAGCCGCAGATGGATCCAGTGCTGGGGTGGGGGGGTAGCTGGATGCTGTTGCTCTTCAGTGCTAGCGTTTGCAGCTCCAGGGGTGCAGGCAGCTTACTGGCCCTGGTGGTGGATAGGGGGATGTAGATGTCAAAGAAGAGTTTTGTTCTGGTTAAATGCTGTTAATTACTGCTGTATGGGTATTACAATGCTCCATTAATTGATCTAAAGAATCTTTAATTAGTGTCCATATTGCAAGGGAAGACTTAGCAATTTTGTTTACTTTTGTTGCTGCCCCAAACAACGGCATCTCTCCCCACGCCCATGTCTTTTATTCGTATGTTGTTGCTCTTTTTTTCAAGATATAAGTAATGACTCCCAGTAATGATTTCTCTTCTTTTGTTATTTGATTACCCAGTATGTGTTCGTCAAAAGGAGGCACCAACTCCCAGGGAGGCTCCAACCACCCAATTTCTCCAACTGCTCACCTCTGTCACTGCAGACCTTTTTCTTTTCTAGGGCACCAACCCATAAACTCAAACATAATTATCTCCTCATTATCAGATATACATCTCCTTATCTTGGACGTATATTGCATCGATAAACTCAAACATAATTAGCTCCTCGTTATCAGGCATGCATTGCATTATCTTGGACACGTATCACGTCCAGGCAAATCAGGGAACATACATTACTAGTATAAAAGCAAATAGATTAATTTCACAGAGATTAATCTAATAGCCACCATTAGTGACGTTGACAAACACAAGCATCTCCACAGTCCTTAAAAGCAAAATTTCTTCTTGATTGTGCAAGTGGAGTCAAAATGAGTAGTTGCTCAAGGTGCACAGTCAGGGTCACCATTTGTTGTAGTATAGATGTTGTAATTACCTCAACCAGTGCTTTCAGGAACAGATGTAAGCAAGTGAAGACGTTTATTATGTTACACAGCAAAGTTATATAGTCTATCAGAAGGCACATGTGTCACATCTCAATTGGTCATTTTCTACTTGTGACCGTTTGAGGTGGTGCCTTTAACAAAGGGACACTATGGCTGAATGTTTTATAAACAAGACAGGTCTAAACTAATTTCATTGGTGGAGAAGCAGAGCACTGCCTTAAGTTTTGATTCCCAGTGAGGCTGGTCTCACTTAGTCTTAAATTTTTCTCCCCCTCCTTTTGCAGCTCACAGCTTCTGGGCTTTCGGCCAGACTGACCTTGAATCCGACAAGGTCTGTACTAAACTTACTAACACATTTAGCTCTAATTATAACTGTTTTTAATTAACAATTATTCCTTTTCTCTCTTTCAAACCCTCTCTGGGGAAAAGGGGGAGAGAATGGGGTACAGGGGTGGGGAACCCTCCTCAGCAGAGGAGGGAATCTCATGCCTGTGTTACTTTGTTGTGTATTTCTGTATATATATTGTAAATACTGTCAATGGTGTATATTTCCCTGCATTTCCTAAACCACTTGTAAATACAGTATAAATCCTTTGCTAATCTGGCTGTGGGTTTTTTTTCCTTTCTTTCATTTTCCTTCCCTTCACTTACGGGGGGGGAAGAAGGCTTGAGGCCTTCCCCTCAACCCTCGACACTACTGGCATGCGTGTAATTTAGGTATACAATACGTCAAAATAACAGAACAATATTTTAACACATCAAACCAAAATTTGCCTAGTTTCTCTCCTTCATTTACATGGTGTTTACATTACCCTCACAGTAAAAGACAAAACATAGTTTACTGTAATTTGAGCAAAGGCAAATCTTCATAGCCTTCCAAAGCTATCTGAAAACAACCCTCTTCCCACAGTACAGGCCCTGGTACGGACCCCTGAGGGACACCACTTGTCACTGCTCTCCACCTGGACTTCAAGCCATTGTGCACTACCCTCTGGATGGCACCATCCAGACAATTCCTTATCCACTGAACAGTCCATCCATCAAATCCATATCTCTCTACCTTGGTGAGTGGGATGTTGTGGGGGATGATGTCAAAGGTGTTGCAGAAGTCCAAAATTATCTCATCCATAGGTCATCCCTTATCTACTGAGATAGTCACTTTATCATAGAAAGTCACTACTATAGGATTTGTCAGGCAGGGTTTGCCAGGGAAGATTCACCCCTAGCAAAGCCGTGCTGGCTGTCTTGAATCATCTCCCTATCCTCCATGTACCTTAGCATGTCATCAAAGAGCATCTGTTCTTTCCAGGCACAGAGGTGAGGCTAACAGGTTGTTAATTCCCAGGGTCCTATAACGCTTTTTAAAAATGGGAATAATATTAGACTAGACTAGACTAGACTAGACTAGAATAGACCAGGTTGGAAGAGACCTTCAAGATCATCGCATCCAACTTATCAACCAATCCAACCCACCTAATCAACTAAACCATGGCACCAAGCACACCACCACGTCTCCTCCTGAACACCTCCAATGACGGTGACTCCACTACCTCCCCAGGCAGCCCATTCCAATGGGTAATAACTCTCTCTGTATAGATCTTCCTAACATCCAGTCTAAACTTCTCCTGGTGCAGCCTGAGACTTTATTTCCAGTCTTCAGGGACTTCACCTGACTGCCAGGACTTTTCAAATATCACAGAGAGTGCCTTGGCAAGCACAGGAACTAATTTCTTCAGGACTCTGGGATGCATCGCATCAAGTCACATGGACTTGTATATCTTCAGGTTCCTCAGACAGTCATCACAGTATAACAGCATCACAGTATCACTAAGGTTGGAAGACACCTCAAAGATCATCGAGTCCAACCTGTCATCACAGACCTCATGACTAGACCATGGCACCAAGTGCCACGTCCAATCTCCCCTTGAACACCTCCAGGGACGGTGACTTGACCACCTCCCTGGGCAGCCCATTACAATGATGAATGACTCTCTCAGTGAAGAACTTTCTCCTCACCTCCAGCCTAAACTTCCCCTGGGACAGCTTAAGACTGTGTCCCCTTGTTCTGGTGTTGGTTGCTAGAGAGAAGAGACCAACCCCTTCCTGCCTACAACCACCTTTCAGGTAGTTGTAGAGAGCAATGAGGTCACCCCTGAGCCTCCTCTTCTCCAGGCTAAACAATCGTACCTCCCTCAGCCTCTCCTCATAGGGCGTGTGCTCAAGGCCTCTCACCAGCCTTGTTGCCCTTCTCTGGACACGTTCAAGTGTCTCGATGTCCCTCCTAAATTGAGAGGCCCAGAACTGGACACAGTACTCAAGGTGTGGCCTAACCAGTGCAGGGGCAGAATGAGTTCCCTGCTCCTGCTGGCCACACTATTCTTGATGCAGGCCAGGAAGTCATTGGCCTTCTTGGCCACCTGGGCACACTTCTGGCTCATGTTTAGGTGGCTGTCAATCAGCACCCCCAGGTCCCTCTCTGTTTGGGAGCTCTCCAGCCACTCCGACCCCAGCCTGTAGCTCTGCATGGAGTTGCTGTGGCCAAAGTGCCGCACCTGGCACTTGGACTTGTTGAATGTCATCCCATTGGACTCCGCCCATCTATCCAATTGGTCTTTGTCCCTCTGCACAGCCCTTCTATCCTCTAATTGACCAATATCTGCTCCCAACTTGATGTCATCTGCAAATTTGCTGATGAATGACTCAATCCCCTCATCCAGATCAACAGTGAAGATATTAAAGAGCACAGGGCTCAGCACTGATCCCAGGGGGATGCCACTGCTGTCTGGCCACCAGCTGTATGTGGCACCATTCACCACCACTCTCTGGGCTCAGCCCTCCAGCCAGTTCCTAACCCAGCACAGAGTGTTGCTGTCCAAGCCACGAGCTGGCTGCTTAGACAGCAGTTTACTGTGGGGGATGGTGTCAAAGGCCTTGCTGAAGTCCAGGTAGACCACATCCATAGGCCTCCCCACATCCACCAGATGGGTCACCCGATCATAGAAGGAGATCAGGTTGGAGAGGCAGGACCTGCCCTTCCTAAATCCATGTTGGCTGGACCTGAGCCATTGGCCATCTTTCAGGTGCGCAGTTATTGCCACCAAGATAATCTGCTCTATCACTTGCCCTGGCAGTGAGGTCAGGCTGAATGGCCTGTAGTTTCTGGGTTCCTGCATCCGACCCTTCTTGTGGATGGGGACCACGTTGGCCAGTTTCCGGTCATCTGGGACCTCATGGGTGAGCCAGGACTGGAGGAAAATGATGGAGAGCAGCTTGGCCAGCTCATCTGCCAGCTCTCTCAGCATCCTAGGATGGATCCCATCTGGTCCCATGGACTTGTGAGTGTCCAAGTTGCTGAGCAGGTCCTGAACTAATTCCTCATGGATTTCCAGGGCATCACACTACTCCATGACCCCATCACCCAGCTCAGGAGGCCACTTGTCCTGAACTCCTACATCCTTGCTGTTAAAAATTGAGGCAAAGAAGGTGTTCAGGACCTCAGCTTTTTCCTCATCTTCAGTCACAGTGTTCTCCTCCAGGTCCAATAAGGAGTGCAGGTTCTTCTTGCCTTTCTTTTTAGTGTTAATGTATTTGCAAAAATGTTTTTTATTATCTTCCACAGAGGTGGCCAGCTTAAGTTCCAACTGGGCCTTTGCCTCTCTAATTTTTTTCCTGCATAACCTAGCAGCTTTCTTAAACATACCTTGAGAAGCCTTCCCCTCCTTCGAAATGTGATACAGCCTCTTTTTTCCCCTTAAATCCTCCAGGAGCTGCTTACTCATCCAGGCTGGTCGCCTTCCCCGCTGGCTCATCTTTGGGCACATCAGAACCGCCAGTTCCTGTGCCTTCAAGAGCTCCTATTTTAAGTAGGTCCAACCCTCCTACCTTGGTTCTTGAGGGTTGATACCCAGGGAACTTTGCAAATAAGTTTCTTTAAACAGGCTGAAATTTGCCCTCCGGAAGTCCAAGTTGAAAGGTTCTGTTGGTAGTCCTCCCTCTCTCCCTGCATATTGAAAACTTCACTATCTCGTGGTCACTGCACCCTAGGCAGCCTCCCACAATCACATCTCCCACCAGCCCTTCTCTATTGGAGAACAGCAGGTCAAGCAGAGCCTGATCCCTGGTATGCTCACTTAACAGCTGCATCAGGAAGCTGTCCTCCATGCACTCCAGGAATCTTCTGGACTGCCTCCTCTCTGTTGAATAAAGTTCCCAGCAGATATCTGGCAGGTTGAAGTCGCTGACAAGGACAAGATCTGACGGTCTTGAGACAGCCTTCAGTTGCTTACAGAATAATTCGTCTGCCTCCTCATCCTGGTTGGGTGATCTATAACAGACTCCAACCAGGATGTCAGATTTGTTAGGCTGCCCTCTGATTTTAACCCACAGGCTCTCAATCCCTTTATCTTCCACCTCAAGTTCTGTGGCAGAGAGTGACTCCCTAATATACAGAGCCACCCCTCTTCCTCTTCTTCCCTGCCTGTCTTTCCTGAAAAGCCTGTAATCCCCCAGTGCAACACTCCAATCATGCATGTTATATCAACATGTTTCTGAGATGGCGACTACATCATAGTCACCCTGGTGAACCAGGACTTCCAGCTTATCTTGCTTATTGCCCATGCTGCGTGCATTGGTGTACATGCACTTCAGCTGGGCTCTAGACTTCGCAACTGACCCTAATTTGTGCCCCACTCTTTCCTCTGCAGAGGGACTGATTTCCTCACCCACCCCCTTCATGCACCTTTTCTTTGCTTACAAGTCTTTGTCTCCCTTGTCTCCTGCTTGTGGGCCCTTAATGTGAGAGCCATGAAGAAAGACATTGTCAGTGATGACTGAGGCAAAATGTTGTTGAGAATCTTAGTCTTCTCCTCATCTGTTGTTACTAGTTCACCACTGTTGCTCATCAGGGATGGTAAGTTTTCTTAAACTTCTCTTTTCTGGTTTATATACCTTAGAAGGCTGTATTTATTTTTACATCCCTTACTAAGTTCAGTTCAAGATGTGCCTTCTCCTTCCTGACCTCGTCCCTACACAACTGGGCAATGTCCATCTACTTTTGTGAGGATGCCTATCCCTTCGTCCATTTCATGTGTAGTCCCAGCTTGCCCTTCAGTTTGACCAGCAGGTCTCAACTCACCCATCGTGTTCTCTTGCCTTCCTTGCTTGAATTCTTACATGTGGGGATTGAGATCTCTTGCCCTCTATGGAAAGAACCCTTAAAGATCTGCCTACTCTGTTCCACTCCTTTATCTCTGAGGGGCATTTCCCATGGGGTCCTATTTACTAACTTCTTGAAGAGCTGGAATTTAACTTTCCCAAAATTTGGAGACCTGACTATTTTTCTCATTGGCTTCATACCCATTAAGACAGTGAAGTGCACTAGGGCATGATCAGTGCAGCCCAGGCTGCCTTTGATTTTATATACCTGTAACCGTTTGAGGCTGTGCCTTTAAGAAAGAGACAGTGCTGGGACACTGTGGCTGAATGATTTAGAATATTAATGAAAACAATCAGATATTCTAAACTAATTTCATTGGTGGATTGGGAATGCAGTTTTAAGCTTAGGTGCAGCGGGAACTTTCCTCAGTTCGCTCCTTTCCTTTTCCCTTTCCAGCTTGTCTGCTTCTGGGCTCCCTGCCAGACTGACCTTGGACAGATAAGCAACTAAGGCCTACTAATATTCCGCTTTATTAATAATTGTTCTTTTTCTCTCTTTCTAACCCTTTTTGGGGAAAAAGGGGAGAGAAGGGGGGTGCAGGGGTGGGAACCCTCCTCCAGAGGAGGGAATTTCGTTCCTGTATTATTGGGTTTTTTTACTTTGCTGTATATTTCTGTGTATATATTGTAAATACTGTAAATTGTGTATATATCCTGCATTCCCCAAAATTGCTTGTAAATATAGCATTTTCCCTTTTGCTTCTCTGGCTGGCTAGCTGTGGTTTTTTTCCTTTCCTTTTTGTAGGAGGAGAAGACTGAGCCCTTCTCTCAAACCCACCACAATACCTGATTTATATACCTAATTTGCATTTGTGACCAACAGGTCCAATAACACCTCCTCTCCTGTAGGACTATTTATTTCTTGTCATAAGAGGTTGTCATCTTTGCACACAAGGAGCCTCCTGTGTTGCCTACAGCTGGCCATGTTACTTTTCCAATAGATGTCCGACTGGTTAAAATCTCCCAGAAGAATGAAAAGCCTGTGACTGTGATGCCTCCCTAAGCTGGAGCAAAAAGTCTTCATCAATAGGCTCTGCTTGACTGGGCGGCCTGTAGTATACTCTTACCACAAGGCTCAAGCTTGGTTTAGTGAAGGCTGTCCCTCCCATTCAGAGGAGTTAGAACTAGATGTTCCTTTCACCATAAACCATTCTATGACTCTATGAGTCTATAATACGAGTTCTGCTGCTGGTATATTGCTTGTGTTAAGTTCCCATTACTGAGACTGCAGCTAACATGTTTGCAGCCATGGTAACCACATATGCAAGTATCAGGACATAATTGCAGACTTTTTTTGTGATTTGATAATTACTTCATTACTCATTGAATAGCAAATAATGCTAGTGTATATTTGTTTAGAAAAACATGGGGTTGGAAAATACGTTTATATAGTTCAGGACGAGTGGCCTCCGGAGCTGGGCGATGGGGTCGGGGAGCAGTGTAATGGCCCAGAAATCCATGAGGAATTAGTTCGGGACCTGCTCAGCCACTTGGATATTCACAAGTCCGTGGGACCGGATGGGATCCATCCTAGGGTGCTGAGAGAGCTGGCAGATGTGCTAGCTAGGCCACTCTCCATCATTTTCCTCCAGTCCTGGCTCACCGGTGAGGTCCCAGATGACTGGAAACTGGCCAACGTGGTCCCCATCCACAAGAAGGGTTGGATGGAGGAACCTGGAAACTACAGGCCGGTCAGCCTGACCTCAGTGCCAGGGAAAGCGATGGAGCAGATTATCCTGGCGGCAATAACTGCGCACCTGAAGGATGGCCAAGGGCTCAGGTCCAGCCAACATGGATTCAGGAAGGGCAGATCCTGCCTCTCCAACCTGATCTCCTTCTATGATCAGGTGACCCATCTGGTGGATGTGGGGAGGCCTGTGGATGTGGTCAACCTGGACTTCAGCAAGGCCTTTGACACCATCCCCCACAGCAAACTGCTGGCTAAGCTGTCAGCCCGTGGATTGGACCATTACACTCTGTGCTGGGTTAGGAACTGGCTGGAGGGCTGGGCCCAGAGAGTGGTAGTGAACAGTGCCACATCCAGCTGGTGGCCAGACAGCAGTGGTGTCCCTCAGGAACCAGTGCTGGGCCCTGTCCTCTTCAACATATTCATCGATGATATGGATGAAGGGGTAGAGTCAGTCATCAGCAAGTTTGCAGATGACACAAAGTTAGGGGCAGATGTTAGTCAGTTAGAGGGTAGAAAGGCTGTACAGAGGGACCTCAACCAACTGGACAGATGGGCAGAGTCCAATGGGATGGCATTCAACAAGTCCAAGTGCCGAGTGCTGCACTTTGGCTATGGCAATCCCATGTAGAGCTACAGGCTGGGGTCGGAGTGGCTGGAGAGCTCCCAAACAGAGAGGGACCTGGGGGTGCTGATCGACAGTCACCTGAATATGAGCCAGCAGTGTGCCCAAGTGGCCAGGAGGGCCAATAGCATCCTGGCCTGCATTAGGAATAGTGTGGCCAATAGGAGCAGGGAGGTCACAGTGCCCCTGTACTCTGCTTTGGATAGGCCGCACCTTGAGTCCTGTGTCCAGTTCTGGGCCCCTCAGTTTAAGAAGGACATCGAAACACTTGAGTGTGTCCAGAGAAGGGCAACAAGGCTGGTGAGAGGCCTTGAACACAAGCCCTATGAGGAGAGGCTGAGGGAGCTGGGATTGTTAAACCTGGAGAAGAGGAGGCTCAGGGGTGACCTCATTGCCCTCTACAACTACCTGAAGGGTGGTTGTAGGCAGGAAGGGGTTGGTCTCTTCTCCCAGGCAACCAACACCAGAACAAGGGGACACAGTCTTAAGCTGCGCCAGGGGAGGTTTAGACTCGAGGTGAGGAGGAAGTTCTTCACCAAGCGAGTCATTCGTCATTGGACCGGGTTGCCCAGGGAGGTGGTCGAGTCACCATCCCTGGAGGTGTTCAAGGGGAGATTGGACGTGGCACTTGGTGCCATGGTCTAGTCATGGGGTCGGCGTTGATAGGTTGGACTTGATGATCCTCGAGGTCCTTTCCAACCTAAGTGATATTGTGATACTGTGATATCTAAAACTAAAAAAATGTACCATTTAATTGCATGTATATTATGCAGGATATTTAATTTCTGTTATATGAGGAGTTAACAATGATAGCAAAACCAGAGGCATTTATTTAAATCCATGTTGCTTGGACAACCAGTTTCACAGTATGATGAATTTTATTCTATGTAAGACATGAAGATTTCTGAAATTTACTTCTACATATTATATACTCAAACAAATGTCTTGCTTAAATATTTGTAGGCACTTTCAGTTCACAGTTAAAACTTTGAAAAGCTTTATTTTTCCTCCTATTTCATACACAAATATAAAACAAGTACTTTAAATTGGCCATCCTTTATTTCAGTAGAATTATTTGCAACTTTGGTAAGGCCATTACTGTTTTTGAAAGCAGCCATAAAATAATAATAATTATAAATATTACTACTATTACAATCTTCAATATAATTTTTATTTTCTGTGTCAACACTATATACCTGTAGGAAAAGTGCCAATAAAAGATTTCAGTGTGTGATATTAACATGCAAAACAATAATGACCTTACATTTGAATTCTTTAAACTGTGGGATGGAGACTGTAAATTTAGACCTGAATGCAAAACCTTCAGTCTTCTGAAGTCTTGTTTTATATTGTATATATGTAATTAAACATGATCAACAAGAAATTTTGTGTACCTGAGTATAAATTTCTCTGATGACAGTCCATTCAGATGAGTGGAGATGTTTCCTCAAAGTCTCTGGCACCCTATCACAGATCTAAAGTGAGTTTCTTGTCTGAAGATTTGAAAAGTAGGATTTATTGTTGGACTTTTTGGTTGGTTGCTTGGTTGGTTGGTAGTTTTTTTGTTTGTTAGTGGGAGGAGGAGAGATGGAGTAGTAGCTACCTGGCTTGGATTTTTAGCTCTCTTGATGCTGCTTGCCTCTTTCTGCTGCATTCAGCTGTGTTTTTTTCTGCAAATAGGCTAAGATAACCGTGCATTGTATTCTCATTTCTTTCAGTAAACTCTTAATCTCTTTTTTCTTTTTTTTTTTTTTTTTTTTTTTTTCTCAAAGAGATTTGTGTGTATGTGTTGTTTCTCCCTCACTTATCTGTTGGGGGAGACAGACAGATTGACCCATTGTATTGATTTAAACCATTACAGCTGTCAAAATTTTCAAAATAAAATATAAAAAGTCCCTTTAGAACAAGACTAGCTCCAAGAGAACAGTGACATAGTTTGTTTCAGATGGACAGAAGTTTGTGTTCTTCTGGATGTCTAAGACAGCTAATTTTAAAAATGGTTACAAGATTGACAGAAAAAGAATAGAATAGAATAGAATAGAATAGAAGAGAAGAGAAGAGAAGAGAATAGAATAGAATAGAGTAGACCAGACCAGGTTGGAAGAGATCTTCAAGATCATCGTGTCCAACCTGTCATCCAACACCACCCAACCAACTAAACCATGCAACCAAGCGCCCTATCAAGTCTCCTCCTAAACACCTCCAGTAATGGCGACTCCACCACCTCCCCGGGCAGCCCATTCCAATGGGCAATCACTCTCTCTGTGTAAAACTTCCTCCTGACCTCCAGCCTAAACCTCCCCTGGCGCAGCCTGAGACTGTGTCCTCTTGTTCTGGTGCTGGCTGCCTGGGAGAAGAGATCAACCTCTGCCTGTCTACAATCCCCCTTCAGGTAGTTGTAGAGAGCAATAAGATCACCCCTGAGTCTCCTCCAGGCTAAGCAGCCCCAGCTCCCTCAGCCTCTCCTCATAGGGCTTGTGTTCCAAACCCCTCACTAACTTTGTTGCCCTTCTCTAGGAGTCATATTCATAACAAGAATTCCAGTCTTAAGTATTGAAAGCTCTTTTTTATGTCCATGTGGTAGGTTAATGTCCTTTTCTAAAAACAAAAAAACAAAGCAGGGTGGAGGGCTTGCAGGTACTTTACCCTCCCTGCAGGGTGTTTTCCCCTGAGAAGCTGAATCTGTTCCACTCCCCCCTCCCTGCTCAGCTAGGGTATAAAAAGGAGGACATCATAGCTGTTGGAACTCCTTATGGCTCCTGCCTCTGCTGGATGAGAGCTACTGCAGCTGCCCTCCTGCTCCTCAGCCACATGGCCGGACCTGATCCTTCTCCCTGCTGCCTCCGCGCCTCCTCAGAAAAAGACTGGTTTTCTATTATTCTTTTCTGTCCCCCTCCCATGCATCCTTGTTCCTTGCTCTTGTGAACCTTTCCTGTTATTGTTATATATATATATATATAGTTTAAATAAAATTCTTCACCTCTCTACTTCCAAGTTGACTCCAGATTATTGTTTAGTGGATTTGCTCCTTACCCTTTTTTTTTTCCCCTCTCTGTTTGGAGAGAGGAGGGGGTAAAGTGGGGAAGATTGTCAGCCTTTTCCCCATCTGGGCTTTTAACTCAGGTAAGGCTCAAACCACTACAATTTTTGGCGCCCAACGTGGGGCTTGTAAATTAATATTGTAGTGGGAAAGCAATACTTTTTTCTGAAAAAGGAGCTAGAAGTAGAAATGGCAATTTTAAAGAACCTGATGGTCCAAGCCTTTGCATGGGTGTTTGGCTGGATCTTTTGGACCCACATCTACAAATTAATAACTTACCATGTGGTGTGGTTAATGACAGAGATGCTGATCAATGGATAAAAACTTTACCTATGAAGTTAGGCATGTATCTCTTGAATTCATTGAATTTCACTGTCAGTGGTAACTTTTCTAACATAGGAAATTTTCCTGAAGCAGGCTATGAAACCAATGGTGTAGGTAAAACTGCCTGTGATGGAAAATTGCTTTACATTGCAATATGCTCCATATGCTTAAATGTAATCCTTATAGTGGCATTTGCTGGGACCGTGTTGGGTGGGGGACAAGCTAACCCATTCAGATCTCTTTGGAGGGTGATAACACACTCTTTTGCACTCTTTAATGACTGGGGGTGTGTCTGCTGTGGGCATTGTAAGCACTCTGTAAACTCAAAGAGGAAGGGGTCAGGTTGTAATGAGTGTGCCAGATCTCAGCCTGAGCCCCAGGCACAAGGGTTTGCCCCACCACCAGCAGTTCCACAGTTGACCCCTGATGCTCCTGCCAATGCAGTCTCCCTAGCACCGGTCACCACATGCAGGAAAAGAAGTAAAAAATCATCGCCAAGCACAGATGGTGAGGAAGGAACCTCAGCAGACCCCAGCACCTCACAGAACCCAGCGGTGGATGAAGATGATTCAGACCAGGAAATAACTGTTACATCGCTGCCCAGAAAGGAACTAAGACAAACTCATCTGGATTATGCAAGGAAAGAGGGTGAACCAATACTAAGCTGGGCCCTGAGATGTTGGGATAAGGGGGTGGACACAGTGGACCTGGATAAGAGGGAGGCGAAGCTTTTAGGCTGCCTGACTCATGATGCTGGTCTGGACAAAGAGTTAGCCAAACATGATGGAATACACACTCCCTGGGCCCAGATTCTCAATGTCATCAAGAGCTGGTACCGCTCAAGAGATGACCTGCCCTGGGCCCCAGTTAGATGGACAACTATGAGACAGATGGCTGTGCTGGAAATAATTTATAGGGATGGCCAGCTCCCTTCGGACCCAGATGAGGTGCCCATGAGACGGCCCTTCATAAAGAAACTCACCCAGGGTGCTGCTCAGAAATATGCTCACACATTAGGAGGGATACTCTTGACTGGACAGGATGGAAGTCCTAAAACTGTCTGTGAGTTTGCCAATGATTTAAGGGAATATGAGGACAGCATAAATCAGAAACCCCTGATCTCAGCCATAGAAACTATGGCTAAAGACATTGTCAAAGAGATCAAGACCTCCATGTCTGAACTGAAAAAGGGGAGCAATACCTCTTTTTCCTCTTCTCCTTCAGAATAGGTCCAGGTTTCAGCAATCAGGAACAGGAGACCTTCCTCTAGGAGATCACCCCAGGCCAACTGGGGGATGTCAAGGGGGTCTCTGTGGAGGTTCCTCTGTGACCATGGAGACAACATGGACACCTGGCATGGCCAACCCACCTCTGCCCTCTGGAACAGAGTGTGGGAATTGCAAGGTGGGCACCAGGAGATAACTCATCCAGGAGAAGGGCTGCCCCAGTTTCCCAGAGTGGTCCCTCTCACTCAAGAGACCCTTCCCCTAGTAACACAGGACCGTGTGACAAGTGTGGACATTGCTGACAGCATTAGAGGTGCCCTACCTCCAGCCAGGGGGAGGCCAGGGACAACAGAATATACTGGGATGTCTATATGAAATGGCCTGGCACTTCAGAAGTCCTGAAGTACCGAGATCTGGTGGACACAGGGATCCAATGCACCCTGATACCATCGAGGTACAAAGGGGCTGAGCCCATAAGCATTCAGGGAGTCACAGGAGGCTCGCAAGACTTGACTGTACTGCAGGCTGAGATAAGCCTGACTGGGCGTGAATGGGGAAAGCACGACATAGTGACTGGTCCAGATGCACCTTGCATGGTTGGCATTGACTTTCTGTGGGAGGGATGCTTCAAGGACCCTAGGGTACACAAACGGGTGTTTGAGGTGGCAGCTGTGGAGACTGCAGGCAAAGAACAGCTGTCCACCATGCCCGAGCTGTCGGATGACCCCTCCATAGTGGGCAGCCATGAGGTGCAGGATTTGAAGTTACCTATTGCCTCTCGCATAGTACATCGCAGGCAATACAGGACCAACAGAGACTCTCTGCACCCCATACACCAACTGATTTGACGACTGGAGAGCCAGAAGGTGATCACCAAGGCTCACTCCCCCTTCAACAGCCCCATATGGCCAGTGTGGAAGGCAAATGGGGAATGGAGACTGACCGTGGACTACCGTGGCCTGAATGAAGCGACTCCTCCGGTCAGCGCTGCCATGCCGGACATGTTGGAGCTCCAGTATGAGCTGGAATCAAAGGCAGCCAAGTGGTATGCCACAATTGACATTGCTAATGCCTTATTCTCCATTCCTGTTGCAGAAGAATGCCGGCCACAGTTTGCTTTCGCCTGGAGGGGAGTACAGCATCAATGGAATCGGTTGCCTCAAGGCTGGGTCCATAGCTGAACCATCTGCCATGAGGTAATCCAGACTGCCTTAGAGAAAGGTGGAGCCCCTGAGCATCTACAGTTCATCGATACATCATTGTATGGGGTGAGACAGTAGAGGAAGTTTACCAGAAGGGTAAGAGCATAATTGATATCCTGTGGGAGTCTAACATTGCCATAAAGAGAAGGAAGGTGAAAGGGCCTGCCAGGAAGATGCAGTTCCTGGGTGTTCAATGTCAAGATGGCCATTGCCACATCCCTCAGAAGATGGTGAACAGGGTAGCCACTATGGTGCAACCCATGAATAAGAAAGAGACACAGTCCTTTGTGGAGCTTGTGGGTTTCTGGAAAATGCACATTCCTGGGTATAGCCAAATTGTGAAACCTCTCTTCCATGTAACAGGGAAGAAAGTGATTTTGCCTGGGGACCTGAGCAGCAGGTGGCATTTGACCAGATCAAACGAGAGGTGGTCCATACTATGGCTCTGGGACCTGTTCAAACTGGACGAGAGATCAAGAATGTGCTGTAAACTGCGGCCGGTGAGAATGGTCCTACATGGAGCTTGTGGCAGAAGGCTCCTGGTGAAACCAGGGGCAGGCCCCTAGGTTTCAGGAGGAAGGGGTAAAAAGGCTCCAAAGCCAACTACACTGCGACAGAGAAGGAAATTCTAGCTGCCTATGAGGGTGTCCAGGCTGCCTCTGAGGTAATTGAGACTGAGTCACCTCTATTTCTAGCTCCAAGGCTTCCAGTCCTGACCTGGATGTTCAAAGGGAGAGGTTCAACCCCACATCATGCCACAGATGCTACCTGGAGGAAGTGGATGGCCCTGATAACTCAGTGAGCTCGGATGGGGAGCTTCAAATGCCCTGGCATAGTAGAAGTGATCACCAACTGGCCAGAGGGTGCTGACTTTAGAATGCCACCAGAGCAGACAGTGACCCATGATGAGGCAGCTCCCCCATATAATGATCTCCCTGAGAATGAGAAGGGCTATGCTCTATTTACAGATGGGTCCTGTTGGCTTGTAGGAAGCAAGTGGAGATGGAAGTCAGCTGTCTGGAGCCCAACAAGGCAAGTGGCAGAAGCAAAGGATGGAGAAGACAAATCCAGTCAGTACGCAGAGGTAAAAGCTGTCCAGCTGGCCCTGGATATAGCAGAATGAGAGAACTGGCCAGTGCTGTACCTCTACACTGACTCCTGGATGGTAGCCAACGCCTTGTGGAGGTGACTGAAGGAATGGAGGAGGAATGGGTGGCAGAGAAAAGGGAAGCCTGTTTGGGCCACTGACCTGTGGCAAGACATCGCTGCCCGCCTGGACAAGCTGCCAACAAATGTATGACACATCAATGCACACATCCCCAAGAGCAGAGCCACAGAGGAGCACAAGCACAACCACCAAGCTGCTAAAATCTCCCAAATAGACTTGGACTGGGAACACAAGGGTGAGCTGTTCTTAGCTAGCTGGGCCCATGACACTTCTGGCCACCAAGGGAGAGATGCCATATACCAGCAGGCTCGGGACAGATCTCTATGGAGGCCATCTCACAGGTCATCCATGAGTGTGACATTTGTGCTGCCATCAAGCAGGCCAAACACATGAGGCCTCTGTGGTATGGGGGGAGATGGTTGAAATATAAGTACAGAGAGAGGCCTGGCGGATCGACTACAGCACCCTTCCTCAGTCTCACAGCAGCAAGCAGTACGTACTGACCATGGTGGAGGCAAGTACAGGGTGGCTGGAGACCTATCCAGTTCCTCATGCCACTGCTTGCAACACCATCCTGGGCCTAGAGAGACATATCCTGTGGAGACACGGCACCCCTGGGAGGATTGAATCAAACAATGGAACCACTTCAGGAACCATCTCATAAGGGACTGGGCAAAGGAACATGGGATTGAATGGATTTACCACATCCCATATCATGCACCAGCTGCAGGGAAGGTCGAATGGCTTGCTAAAGACCACCCTAAAAGCCATGGGGGGTGGAATCTTCAGGAACTGGGAAAAGCACCTAGCTCAAGCCACTTCGTTAGTGAACAGCAGAGGATCTGTGAACCAAGCTGGTCCTGCCCAGTCCCACCTGCTGCAAACAGTGGATGGAGATGGAGTTCCTGTGATTGCTGAGAAGAACCTGCTGGGGAAGTCAGTGTGGGTTTTCCCTGCTGCTGGTGGGGGCAAACCAACCCGAGGGGTGGTCTCAGCTGAGGGTCCTGGTCACATGTACTGGGTCATGTTAGAAACTGGGGACATTCAGTGTATCCCACAGCAGAATGTGACTCTGGTTGGGAGGAGATGAACTCAGAGGAGGCAACACTCATCAATGTATTATAGTAATTGTGTGAATAGTTACAAGTTGTTCTAAGTTTTCCCCTTCTAGCTTAATACCAGCCTAGCATCCAGGACTCAATGCACTCACTGCACACCAACCCAGAGAGCTCCTCCATCATCTCACCTGCACCTGTTCCTGATGTCCTTACAGCAATGGACTGTTCCTGATGTCCCTACAGCAACAGACTGTTCCTGATTATTTTCTTTCCCTTTCAAAGACAGGCTGATTCCTAATTCTTCTCCACATGGCTGCCCAGTTCAAGCACCACCTACACTGACCATCACCGGAGAGAGAGACTGCCCTGGGAGAGAGAGCAAGCCGGGATAACAAGAGACTTGCACCAAGGATTCAAAAACCACGTGTCAAGATTGCATGAAGGGGCTGTGGCAGGAGAGAAGAAGTGAAACAGAGGGGTGGATTGTGGTGGGTTAATGTCCTTTTCTGAATAGAAAAAAAACAAAGCAGGGTGGAGGGCTTGCGGGTACTTTACTCTCCCTGCAGGGCGTTTTCCCCTGAGAAGCTGAGTCTGTTCCACTCCCCCCTCCCTACCCAGCTAGGGTATAAAAAGGAGGACATCATAGCTGTTGGAACTCCTTATGGCTCCTGCCTCTGCTGGATGAGAGCTACTGCAGCTGCCCTCCTGCTCCTCAGCCACATGGCCGGACCTGATCCTTCTCCCTGCTGCCTCCGCGCCTCCTCAGAAAAAGACTGGTTTTGTCCCCCTCCCATGCATCCTTGTTCCTTGCCCTTGTGGACCTTTCCTGTTATTATTATTATATATATATAATAATATATATATACATATATATATTTATATATATATATAAAACATATATATGTGTGTGTATATATATATATATATATATAGTTTAAATAAAATTCTTCACCTCTCTACTTCCAAGCTGACTCCAGGTTATTGTTTAGTGGATTTGCTCCTTACCCTTTTTTTTTCCCCTCTCTGTTTGGAGGGAGGAAGCAGGGGAGTAGGGGAGAAATTCTCAGCCTTTCCCTCATCTGAGTTTTTAACTCCCAGTTAAGGCTCAAACCACTACAGTCCAGACAAATTTATGTGAACTATGTTTAGTGCACATCGTTTTAAATTAACCTCTAATTACTTTGATACTTCAAAGATATATTTCTGACATAAATTTTATACATTGTTTATATTTGTTGAGCTCTTTAGAAGCCCAGGAAGCTTCATGATCTGTTCCCTCAGACTAAACAGAATCATTCTGTTATTTACACATGCAGATTTTTCACTAGAGTCTTACCCAGTATATAATTTATTACGACCAAATACCTATGACACTACATTAAATAATAAAATTTGCTTTTTAGTGAAGTAGAAATAAGCTCTTCTCCCTTGGAAATAATGTGTTCTTAATAAAAAGTATTTGTAAAAAGTATTTATTTTTTTAGGCCATGTAGTATCTTTTTCATTTGTACTATTGTATCAGTTTCCTTGTTTGTCAGTGTATTTGATAAACAAGGAAAATGCAAGAAAACAAACTAGCAAGAAAGAAACAAAACAAAACCAGAAAAAAAGTGCAGTATTGCAGCTTTAAAATGGGAGCACTGCTGTAGAGCTTATGTTCCCTGGCTGTAGTCCATGCAAAGTAGCTTCCCTGTATTTTCTTTTGTTCTAACTGTAAACCTGGAAAGCGTGCTGTGTACTGGAGAAAGTGGAAAAACCAACAGTACAGGGGAAAAAAGATGCCATACAACATCCTAGAATGATGAAAAAATGTTGACTAACTAAAACATTCACATAATTACAAGACCATGGATGGCTGAGCCTTTTTCTTTAGTTAAAAGCCTTTTGATTTCCTAATAACAAATTTTAATTTGATTGTGGTGGGTTGGAAGGGTAAGGCCAAGAAGCCTCTTCCCTCCCCCCTGTAAAGTAAAGGGAAAAGAAAAAATTGAAGGGAAAGGAAAAAAAACTCACAAGCTGAATTAGCAAAGCAGTGGAGCTTTATATTTACAAAGCAATGTAGGGTATTGTGGCCGGTTGACGTTGCCCCCTTAAGAAAGGGAGTATGGTGGACGGAAGTTGGTAAACGGAAGGAATACTCTAAACAATTTCATTGGGCGAGTGGGAGGAAGCACCTTCTGAACGGGAGTGGAAATGAGCATTTCCAGCACTTCTCGGTCACTCTTGCTTCCGCTTCTCCAGGGTGCAGCAACTCTTCTCTGTGCTGGGCTTTCTGCCAAGGCCTCGGCCTTGAGGATAAGATAACCAGGTCTATATTAACTGCTTCCAACTAACACAAACTGCTTCTAACATTTTTTTTTCTCTCTTTTCTTCCTCTTTCTATCCCATTCTGGGGAAAGGGGGGAAGAGAGGGGAGAGCGGAGGTGGGGAACTCCCTCGGCCGAGGGGGGTTACTCTCATTTCTGTGTTACTCTGTTGTATATCTTTGTATATATTGTAGATATTGTAAATTTGTAAATATTCCCCTGCAAAACCCTACACTGCTTTGTAAATATAGCTCCACTGCTTTGCTAATTCAGCTGGTGAGTTTTTTTTTCCCTTCCCTTCAATTTTTTTTTTCCCTTTTACCTTACAAGGGGGAAGGGAAGAGGCTTCTCGGCCTTACCCTTTCACCCACCACAGGTATGCGGGGGAATATATACAAATTTACAATATTTACAATATATACAAAGATATACAACAGAGTAACACAGAAATGAGAGTAACCCCCCTCTGCTGAGGGTGTTCCCCACCTCCGCTCTCCCCTCTCTCCCCCCCTTTCCCCAGAGTAGGTCAGAAAAGAGAGAGAGAAAGAGAAAGAAAGAAGTTAAAAGCAGTTTGTGTTAATTGGAAGCAGTTAATACAGGCCTTCTATCTTATCAGTCTCAAGGCCGAAGCCTTGGCAGAAAGCCCAGCACAGAAAGCTGCTGCCTGAAGAAGAGGCGGAAGCAAGACTGAAGATAAAGTTCCGGAGTGCCCAGGATACTTTCTCCTGCACTCCCAGTTCAGAAGGTGCTTCCTCCCACTTCACTAATGAAATTAGTGGAGATTATTCTTTCCGTTTACCAACTTCCGTCCACCATATTCCCTTTCTTAAGGGGACAACGTCAACCGGTCACAATCCACCCCTTCTAAACAATTTCATTGGCCGTTCATACTGTTCATTCAATCCAAAACGATATTTACAGTTCATGAGTAAAGTTCATAGTCCATTCTGGCTATACTCAGATGTAGACGATTCAAAAGTCCAAGAAAATCAGAAAATGAGAAAAAATGGAAAACAGTTCATTTCTTCGCCGACGAAGCGAAGAAAAAGGGAAACAGGGGTTCTCAGGGTCTCTTAGTTGACTCAGGGCTCTCAGGGATCTCAGGGTTCGTGCACCGTAGATTCCTCGTTGATTCTTCCTCTGGACGCGATGCAGCTGTACAGCAGTTTGAAATTAACCTCTTTCAGCTAAAGTTAAATTTCTTTGTGGAATACACTGAATTTCACTATTCTCTTGCATTACCCAATAAGTGTGACCTGGACCTTCAGCTGAAACCACCCCTCGGACAGGTTTAGCCTCTCCTGAGGGTGAAAATACCCAAACAGTTTTACCTAACAGATTCTTTTCTCTAACAACAGGAACTCTATCACCTTCTACTTTCTGTAGCAAATCTGAATGTGCAGGTCCAGCTCGGTTCACTGAACCTCTACTATTTACCAGCCAGGTTGCTTGTGCTAAATGTTTTTCCCAGGTTTTCAAAGATCCACCCCCCATGGCTTTAAGAGTGGTCTTCAACAAACCGTTGTAGCGTTCAATCTTCCCTGACGCTGGTGCATAGTAGGGAATGTGGAATAACCACTCAATACCGTGCTCTTTTGCCCAGTTCTTTACAAGGTTGTTCTTGAAATGAGTTCCGTTGTCTGACTCAATCCTCTCCGGAGTTCCGTGTCTCCACAGGATCTGTCTCTCCAGACCGAGAATGGTGCTGCATGCAGTTGCATGTGGAACTGGATGTTTCCAACCATCCAGTGTTTGCCTCTACCATAGTAAGCACGTACTGCTTACCAGAACGAGAACGTGGTAGAGTGATGTAGTCAATCTGCCAAGCTTCCCCATACTTGTACTTGGACCATCTGTCACCATACCACAAGGGCTTAAGTCGTTTTGCCTGCTTAATAGCAGCACAAATGTCACAGTCATGGATGACTTGTGTGATAGCATCCATGGAAATGTCTATGGATCTGTCACGAGCCCATTGGTATATTGCATTTCTGCCTTGATGTCCTGACAAATCATGAGCCCACTGAGCTAAGAATATCTTACCTCAGTGTTTCCAGTCGAGATCAAGATTGGAGTCCATGTCTGCTTGAGAAACTCTTGCAGCTAAATCTGCCTGATGGTTGTGTTGCTGTTCCTCAGTAGCTTTGCTCTTAGGAATGTGAGCATCGATGTGTCTCACTTTCACTGGAATTCTCTCAATTCAATCAGCAATGTCCTGCCATAGGTTGGCTGCCCAAATGGGTTTTCCTTTCCTCTGCCAACCACTCTTCTTCCAGTTCTTTAGCCAACCCCATAGAGCATTGGCTACCATCCATGAGTCGGTGTAGAGATAAAGCTTTGGCCATCTCTCACGTTCAGCTACGTCGAGAGCTAGCTGGACAGCTCTGAGAACTGACTGGATTCTCCTTCTCCATCCTTTGCCTCTGCAACTCGACGTGTTGGACTCCACACTGCAGACTTCCACCTTCGATTGTTTCCAACAAGATGACAGGAACTGTCTGTGAACAAAGCATATTTCTTTTCATCATCAGAAAGGTCATTGTAAGGAGGACCTTCCTCAGCACAAGTTACTCTCTCCTCTGGACATTTAGTACAGGTGATACCTTCAGGCCAACTTGAGATCACCTCCACTAGACTAGGTCTTTCAAGATTTCCCATTCGAGCTCTATGTGTTATCAGAGCCATCCACTTAGACCATGTTGAGTCTGTGGCATGATGTGGTGTGGAGCCTTTGCCTTTGAACATCCAATTCAAAACTGGTAATCTGGGAGCTAAGAGAAGTTGTGATTCAGATCCAATTACTTCAGAAGATGCTTTTACTCCTTCATAGGCAGCTAGAATCTCTTTCTCTGTTGGAGTATAGTTAGCCTCTGAACCTCTGTAACCTCGACTCCAGAAACCAAGAGGTCGTCCACGTGTCTCACCTGGAGCTTTTTGCCACAAGCACCAGGTTGGACTATTGTCACTTGCAGCCGTGTACAAAATGTCCTTAATGTCTGGACCATCTTGGACAGGTCCCAGACCCATTGCTTGAATCAACTCTTGCTTTATCTGATCAAAGGCTGCTTGTTGTTCAGGTCCCCAGTGGAAATGGGTTTCTCTTTCGAGTCACATCATACAGAGGTTTCACAATCTGACTGTACCCAGGAATGTACAGTCTCCAAAATCCCACTATCCCTAAGAAACGTAGGGTCTCTTGCTTGTTTGTGGGATTTGCCATGGTAGAGACTCTGTTTACCACATCCACTGGAATGTGTTGGCATCCATCCTGCCACCGCACTCCCAGAAACTGGATCTCTGTGGTAGGTCCTTTCACCTTGTCTCGCTTGATGGCAAAACCTGCATTCAGAAGAATGTCAATGATTTTGTTACCTTTCTCGAAGACTTCCTCAGCAGTTTTACCCCAGACGATGATATCATCAATGAACTGGATGTGTTCTGGAGCACCGCCTTTCTCCAGAGCATCGTGGATCACTGCATGACAGATGCTTGAGCTGTGGATCCAGCCCATTGGCAGTCTGATGAAGGTGTACTGGATTCCTCTCCAGGTGAAAGCAAACTGAGGCCTGCATTCCTCTGCTATGGGGATAGAGAAAAATGCATTAGCAATGTCTATGGTAGTATACCATTTGGCCTCTTTGGATTCCAGCTCATACTGCAGCTCCATCATGTCTGGTACTGCTGCACTCATAGGTTGTGTCACTTCATTCAGGGCTCGGTAGTCTACCGTCAGACGCCAGTCTCCATTCTGCTTTCGCACAGGCCACACTGGACTGTTGAAAGGTGAATAAGATTTGCTGACGACTTTCTGACTCTCCAACTGATGAATCAGATTCTGAATGGGCAACAAAGAGTCACGGTTGGTTCTGTATTGTCTGTGATGCACAGTCTGAGAAGCAACCGGCAATTTAATGTCCTGTGTCTTATGTTGTCCCACAACTGCAGATTCATCAGAAAGTTCAGGTCTAGCAGATAGCTTCAATTTTTGTCCATAAATTTCTATTGAAGCTACTCCAAAAGCCCATTTGTAACCTCTAGGGTCTTTGAAACGCCCTTCTCTTAGAAAATCAATTCCCAAAATACAAGGTGCGTCAGGTCCGGTCACAATTGTATGCTTCCTCCATTGTTTACCAGTTAAACTTATATTAACCTCTACCTTACTTAACTCTTGAGATCCACCAGTGACTCCCAGAATAGTTATAGACTCTGATCCCTGATAATTTGATGGCATTCTGGTGCACTGAGCTCCTGTGTCAACCAAGGCCCTGTACTTCCGAAATTGTGAAGTGCCAGGCCACTGGATGTACACATCCCAATAGATTCTATTATCTCTGTTATCCCTCTCCTCCCCCTGGCGGGAGGCAGGGCACCCCTAGTTATGGGGAACATGCGCAAGTGTGCATTGCACATAGTTTGCAGGGTTATAACTTTGCATGTCATAACTGGAGCCACTGTTGGAGCCATAAGAGTTATTCTGGGGAACTGTGGAAGTAACAGCTACCCTTCTGGTATTGCTACCTTGGGTTCTGCCACTTTGCAATTCCCTCAGTCTCCTGAAAAGATTAGAAGTTGGTTGGCCATCCCAGCGGTTCATGTTCTCACCAAACTGATCACGCAGAGTTATCCAAATAGTTCTACGTGATTGCCTTGGTGGTCTGGTTTGGAACGACCTGTTTTGGAATGACCTGTTTTGGAATGACTTCCTTGGAGGATGTGTATTCCTCACAGATGAAACTTGTATCCACCTGGAGGGAGAATTGAAATTATCCCTTTGTGCCAGTTGGAATATGGAATTTCTAAATTCATCTTTTAACTCTCTCATGCAATTCTCAGTCTTTCCAGACAGAGTTTCAATGTCTGAAACCAAAGAACCACGTGTCATGCTATCCTCCAATTGTCTCATTTGATCACTGAATTGGCCAACCGTAGGAGAAGCTCCACCATAACTTCTTGACACAATTCTGTTTGCCAGAATGTTTGCATAATTGGAAGGAGCAAGTTTGATGATCTTTTTAGCAAGACCAATACCCACAGGAATGTCATCAGGATTCAGAGTTTCATGTTCACCATAGAGTAGCTCTCTAACAGCAAATTCTCTCAAGCGCTTAATTCCCTCATCTATGGTAGTCCAGGGTTTAGGGTTCCATGGAAGATCATCTCGGGAAGGGTATCTCAGGGCAACCGCCATTAAAAAGCGTATCCACAGATTAACCTTACCAAGAGCTCTGCCTAGATGTCTATCTATTCCATTGTCCCTCGAGAGAGTTCCTAACTGAGCTGCTGACTTGTCTCCAACTGTTAGAGCTGGAGCACCTGTATCATAACATCTACTAAGCCAAGCTAGAACTGGCTCCTTATCTGCCCTGGTGAAATCTTAATGGACGTTTTGCAATTCCTCATGTGGTGACGAACATTCTGAAATATCATCTTCCTCCTCGTCTCCCTGAATTCTTTGTCCATATAATCCTGCTGTCATTCTGCTAAGGATCTCTTTAAACTGAGAACCACCTTTGCCAGCTGCTTTCCTAACTTCATCTGTATCCTGCTTTGATCTCACTAGGTTAGCTAGACCTTTAAAACAAACCTCTTCCTCCTCAGCAGGATCTTTTAGAGTAGAGGGCCCCTCACCAGGATTAGTCTCCAGCTCCTCTTCTTCTCCATCTTTGGCCTTTCCACTTCTAGTCTTTAAAGTAGCCACCTTAACTGGAGCTGTGTTTGAATATACAGCCACCTTAATGGAAGCTGACAGGTCCTGAGATAAATCAGCTGCTGGGGCAGTGACTTCCAGTCCCACCGAGGGAGTGGGTGGAAGTGACGTTGCTCCGTTAATGGCTGACGGAGAAGAAGAAGAAGGAGAAGGAGTAGGAGAAGGAGTAGGCGCCATGTTGATACCAGCCGCCGCCCTTGGCAGCTTGCTAGAATCAGCAAAGTCATTTAGAGCTGCTTTACCAATTGACTTTTTAGCCTTCTTTTTAACTGACACAGATTCTGGACATTCCTCATCACTAGATGACTCTGGGACTGATCCAGAACCATGGCGTTTTCTTTTTGATCTAGTTTTAAAAACAGAACAAGCTCTGGACACCTTTCTCTCTCGCCACAAGGAATACAGAGAAAACACATTATTTATCACCAGCAGCAGAATTATACACATCACATAAATCACCTTTGGGTCCCAGCCATCACCTAAGGTTACTCTCTCCTCAGGCGGAATCCTAAAACCCCTTTATCTCAATTGGGAGAGTGGTGGAGGTAACATTCCTGTATCTCACTGGCCATAATATATTAATACATTTTCCATACCATAATTTAACTCTATACATAACCCACATATAAATTGTCTGCACTAAATATTTACCCAGGTAATCCAAAATCAAACCCAAACAATATCTGTAAACCAGAGCCCCAAAAATTGAAAAGAATAATCGCTCCACAAACCACAAGACCTTCATGTTTGCTAATTCAGCTAGAAAACACTAAATCAATCAAGTAATAAATTAAACTAATTATCTGCCGCACACTGGGTACGCCAAGAAAAAAAAATGTGGTGGTTTGGAAGGGTAAGGCCAAGAAGCCTCTTCCCTCCCCCCTGTAAAGTAAAGGGAAAAGAAAAAAACTGAAGGGAAAGTTAAAAAAAACTCACAAGCTGAATTAGCAAAGCAGTGGAGCTTTATATTTACAAGGCAATGTAGGGTATGCGGGGGAATATATACAAATTTACAATATTTACAATATATACAAAGATATACAACAGAGTAACACAGAAATGAGAGTAACCCCCCTCTGCTGAGGGTGTTCCCCACCTCTGCTCTCCCCTCTCTCCCCCCCTTTCCCCAGAGTAGGTCAGAAAAGAGAGAGAGAAAGAGAAAGAAAGAAGTTAAAAGCAGTTTTGTGTTATTTGGAAGCAGTTAATACAGGCCTTCTATCTTATCGGTTTCAAGGCCGAAGCCTTGGCAGAAAGCCCAGCACAGAAAGCTGCTGCCTGAAGAAGAGGCGGAAGCAAGACTGAAGATAAAGTTCCGGAGTGCCCAGGATACTTTCTCCTGCACTCCCAGTTCAGAAGGTGCTTCCTCCCACTTCACTAATTAAATTAGTGGAGATTATTCTTTCCGTTTACCAACTTCCGTCCACCATATTCCCTTTCTTAAGGGGACAACGTCAACCGGTCACATTTGATAAAGCACTTCAAACATTAATAGTAACAAAATAAACAAGACCAGAAGGGTGTCAATACTGTCTGAGAATTATAAGAAAAATGTAACCACATCCTTATTTATAATTATAGTTATTGTAGAAACATTCCCCAGTCTCTGAGCTCTGACTCCCTCCAGGAATATGCAGGATCAGAGTTTATACACCTAGCACATAGAATGTGTAAACATATAAAAGAAATCTAGAAAGCATGATAGAGAATGCAATAAAATTCATATTTTTATGTATTTTACATTTCCTCGCAGTGGTATCTTCAGACGCTGCTGTAACTTATTTACAAAGTGTATTTACAGGTTCTGTTATTTGGTTGTGGGTGATATATTTCACATATGAAGACAGATAAACAATTTAGGCACAGATATAGGAATTTCCAATACAGCAATTTGAAATGGAAATAAAGGTGCTGCAATCTGTGGTTTCCCAAAACTGGGATTCTGCAGCAGATTAGCCAGTTACTCACACCTTGCTCCTCTGCCTGGTATATTCCCAGATGCCATGACTATCATTCAAGTGGCTTTTAGTTCAGAGAGGGCCAGGGAGCCTCTCTGTCTTGTAAATGTATAGATGTTCGGATTCGCCTCGGAGCAATGCTTTCAGGACCAGATGTAAGCAAGAAAAGATGTTTATTACATTATATAGCAAGGTTATATAGTTTTTTTTTAAAGCAAAGGTGTCACATCATAATTGGCTATTTTCTACTAGCATATGAGTAATTAAGACACACAACAAGGTCCAAGTAACAAAACAACATTTTAACCCATCCAACCAAATTAGAATAGAATAGAATAGAATAGAATAGAATAGAATAGAATAGAATAGAATAGAATAGAATAGAATAGACCAGGTTGGAAGAGACCTTCAAGATCATCGCGTCCAACCTATCACCCAACACCACCTAATCAACCCATGCGACCAATTCTACTCAGCTTCCCTCCTTCCGTAAGCTACAGACTAAACAAAGTTTTCTCTAATTTGTACAAAGGCAAGTCTTCTCCAACACTCTCTCGTGTGCTCTGTTGCTGGGCTGAAGCCTTTTTGTGTATCTTCTGGGATTCAATTCTCTTGGAGCTTTTTCCCTTTCTGCCTCAATCCAGGTGCAAGGTCTGGGTGTAGTTGCTGCCTCTTAGAACAAGCTTCTCAGCTGCTACTCTGACAGAATTTGACTCTTGTATCTTTTGTGATAAGAACAAGGCAACTTGCCTAACTTCTCAGCTAGTTTAAATACTGTCCCAAGACAATCAATGCCTTTTGGTGACAGAGAAGCCTGAACCTATAGGATGGGACATATCCAAACACAATTCACATCTGTGTCACAAGGTTAATTACATTTGCTATACATTTTCCTGGATCATCTGGACCCCAGGAAATATCCAGTTTAGCGCATTTGCAGGTGCTTAGCCTGTTATCTGGGTTAGGGCATGTTTTGAGGTTTGACCCTTCAGGACAGAGAAGCAAGAATTTCTATCTGTAGTACTTTTAAACTGCGCCTGGAAAATTTTGATATTGAGAAGAAAGTAGTAGAATGTAGATAAATTACCATTGGATATAAAAAGGAAAATAATGGTAAGTTCTAAAAAATCCCATTGGTCAGATAACTAGCAGTTTGGTAAACTAGCTCTCTTCGCTTCTCACTTCCTTCGCTCTCGCAGATGCTAGCTCTGTCTTCTGCTGGCTTTGCTGACCTTGGCTGCCTGATTTTGTTGTGGCTAAGTACTAACAAAAAACTCTCTGCTCTTTCTCTTGTCCTGTGTACAGTGAGGAGGGAAGAGAGCAGGGAGGCATCCCCCTAGTTTGTCCAGGGATATTCTTGTGTTATTTATAGATTGTACATATATATAAATATTGTATATTTTGTGCATATTTACTACATTTCATATTTTAGATTGTACTTTTGCTTGTAGATGCAGCTTTATTAGCTTTCCAACTGAGCTGCTCTGGCAATTTTATGTTGGGGGGTAATTTTCAACCCACCACAACATCTCACCCTGGGATCCCTACAAATGCTTTAGCAAGAGGAAATTTCTAAAGTTTAAACTAAGAAGTAATGGGAAACGCAAAAAGATAAGCCAAAATTATGCCCATCCACAAGAAAGGCTGTAAGGAGGAACCAGGGAATTACAGGCCTGTCAGCCTGACTTCAGTGCCAGGCAAGATTATGGAACAGGTCATCTTGAGTGCAATCACACTGCATTTAGAGGATGACCAAGGGATCAGGCCCAGACAGCATGGATTTAGGAAGGGTAGGTCCTTCCTGACCAACCTGACCTCCTTCTATGATCAGGTGACCTGCCTGGTGGAGGTGGGGAAGGCTGTGAATGGAGTCTATCTGGACTTCTAAAAGGTCTTTGACACCATCCCCCACAGCAAACTCCTGGTCAAGCTGTCAGCCCATGGCTTGGACAGGAGCATTCTGTACTGGGTTGGGAAGTGGCTGGTGGGCTGGGCCCAGAGAGTGGTGGTGAATGGTGCCATATCCAGCTGGCAGCCAGTCACCAGTGGTGTCCCCCAGGGATCTGTGCTGGGCCCCATCCTGTTCAATATCTTTATTGATGATCTGGATGAGGGTATTGAGTCCATCATCAGTGAATTTGCAGATTACACCAAGCTGGGGGCAGGTGTTGATCTGTTAGAGGGTAGGAGAGCTCTGCAGAGGGACCTTGGCATGCTGGACAGATGGGCAGAGTCCATCAGCATGAGATTTAACATATTTAAGTGCTGGGTTCTACACATTGGCCACAACAACCCTATGCAGTGCTGCAGGCTGGGGTTAGAGTGGTTGAAGAGTGGCTAGGCAGAAAATGACCTAAGGGTGCTGGTTGATAGTAGCCATCAGTGTGCTCAGGTGGCCAAGAAGGCATCCTGGCCTGCATTAGGAATAGTGTGTCCAGTAGGAGCAGAGAAGTCATTCTGTCCCTGTACTCAGGGACATCACTGAGAAAAGCCTGGCACTCACCCTTTAAATATTTATAAAAATGAATGAAGTCACCCCTTTGTCTCCTCTTCAAGCCGAAGAGCCCCAGCTCCCCCAGCCTCTCCTTGTAAGGGAGATTTTTCCACTCCCTTAATAATTTTTGTGGCTCTGCACTGGACTCTTTCAAGCAGTTCCCTGTCCTTCCTGAACTGAGGGACCCACAATTGGACACAATATTCCAGATATGGCCTCACCAGGGCAGAGTAGAGAGGGAGGAGAGCCTCTCTTGACTTACTGACCACACTCCTTCTAACACACCCCTGGATACCATTGGCCTTTTTGGCCAAAAGAGCACATTGCTGGCTCATGGTCAACTTCCCATCCACTAGGACCCCCAGATCCTTTTCCCCTTCACTGCTCTCCAACAGGTCTGTCCCCAACCTATGCTCTTTCCCCAGTGCAAGACTCTACACTTGCCCTCATTGAATTTCACTAAATTTCTCCCTGCCCAGCTCTCCAGCCTGTCCAAGACTTGCTGAGTGGCAGCACAACCCTCTACTATGTGAACCACTACACTCAATTTTGTGTCATCTGCAAATTTGCTGACAGTGCACTCTCTGCCTTCATCCAGGTCGTTGATGAATATATATACTGCTCCCACTACTTACTGCTGAAGGACTCCACTAGATACAGTTCTCCAACTAGACTCTGTCCCATTGACCACAACTCTCTGACTTCTTTCCTTCAACCAGGTCACAATCCACCTCATTACCGAATCATCCAGACCACACTTCCTCAGTTTAACTGTGAGAATAGTGGGGGGAGGTGGTGTCAAATGCTTTACTGGAATCCAGATAAACCACATCCACTGCTCTACCATCATCTATCCAATTATTATTTCCTCATAAAAGGCTATCAGGTTGGTCAGTCATGACTTTTGCTTGGCAATGACTGCTCCTAATGATCCTCTTGTCTTAGATGTGCCTATGGATAGCACCAAGGATAAGTTGTTCTATTACCTTTCAGGGGATGGAGGTGAGGCTGATGAGTCTATAGTTATCTGGGTCCTCCATATCCTTTTTGAAGATTGGAGTGACATTTGCTTCCCGCCAGTCCTCAAGCACCTATCCTGTCTGACACGACATACCAAAGATGATAGAGTATGGTCTGCCAATGACCTCTGCCAGATCCCTCAGCACCCATGGGTGCATGCTATCAGGACCCATGGATTTATGGATGTCCAGATTGCTTAACTGTTTCTTAACCTAGTCCTCATCAAGAAAAACTCTTCCTTTGTCATGCCTTCCTCTGGTGCCTCAGGGGTCTGGGGTTCCTGAGGACAGTCGCCAGTAGTATAGACAAAGATAAAGAAGGCATTAGTAACTCTTCCTTCCTTGTACCCCACTCACCAAGGCACCCACCTCATTCAGCAGGACAAACCCAGGACATTTCTGTGCAGTGTTTTTTTTCAGTAGTGACACTACAGAATCAGAATCATAGAGTCATTTTGGTCAGAAGACTTACAAGATCACTGAGTCCAACCACTAATCCAATATCACCATGGCAAATAAACTACATTCCAAATTGCCAGCAGTCTACACACTTTCTGAACATTTTCAGGGCTGATGATTCCACCACCTAGGTAAATATTGTAATATTTCACATATAGCTTTATAGTTTTATTTAGCTGCTCAATTGTGAGATATCCAGATTTGGAGATAGCTTATCAATGTTCAGAAATATTAATACATAACAGTAAAGAGCTGCAAATGATAAGCAGTCACTTTTCCAAAACGAAAGCTGCGTTTAGAGCAAACACTATGTTCATAAATCCAGCAGGTTGGTCCATAAAATGGATTGTCTGACAGAAAGAGCAGCTTTACAGTTCTATAATTTCAACACTATAAGATAACACGGACTTAAGGACCTAAAGTCTGAAGGTTCTTGCATACATTCCTCCATGGGCAAAAAGGAATGATTAATTAAATACTCCATGTGGTAGAAGAATTTATGTATCCATGGTATTGTAAATTTTAAAGCATATAAGAATTAAAAATTCTTTCACATAATACTTTTATTTTTAGTCTTAAATATTGACACACCTGCAGAGAAGCTGTTGAAACAATCAGGAACTTTTCAGAAAGTTAATAGCACAGCTACAATACAAAAGGAAAGTTAATATTTCGTTGATTACTACTATGTGGCAAACCCAATATATTTTTGTCAGATTCCACCTAGAAAAAGGCATCAGGAGAAAGGTATCTCAAGACAACCACATTGTTTATCATGCACATCTTTTTCTTAATGAGAGTACCTAAGAATGTTTCTGTTTTCAAAAGTTAGGAAATGCCTTCCAGATTCAAAGCATTACTGTTCATTCCCCAAAGCGTCACTAAAAAAGTACTACTTCTATGTAGATCTAATCAGATTCATCATGACAAAATTTTAACTTGCCATACTACTGCAACTGCAGTGGACTGAGGCAGAACACCAGGCCCCAGAACCTGCAGAATGGCACATCCCTCCTGTGACCGTTTGAGGCTGTCCCTTTAAGAAAGGGAACATTGTGGCTGAATGTTTATAAACAAAAGACAGATCTAAACTAATTTCATTGGTAGATTGGTAGAAAGCACCTTTGAACTTGGAGTTCAGCAGAGACTTGTGGGCAGTCTTGCATTTTCTCCCCTTCCCTGCGCAGCTCACAGCGTCTGACCTTGGAAAAAGATAAGGCCTCTGCTAACACACTTGCTTTAACCATATAACTGCTTTTAATTAACAATTGCTCTTTTTCTCTCTTTCTAACCCTCTCTGGGGAAAAGAGGGAGAGAAGGGGGTACAGGGGTGGGGAACCCTCCTCAGCAGAGGAGGGAATCTCATTCCTATGTCATTTTATTGTGTATTTTCTGTATATATATTGTAAATACTATAAGTTCTGTATATATTTCCCTGCATCTCCTAAACTGCTTTGTAAATATAGCACACAATCCCTTTGCTAATCCAGCTGCATTTTTTTTCCCTTTCAATTTTCTTCCTTTTACTTACAGGGTGGGGAAGAAGGCTTTGCGGCCTTCCCCTTCAGCCCTCAACACCTCCCCATCCCCCTGAGCTAGCTTTGCTCTCCTGAGAGGCTGGTTCTGTGTAGGTAGAGATTGCTGCAGCAGTGGGTGTTTACACCAGAGGGAGGGAGGTGTTGAGTCACGTGAGCTCATTCCTGAACCGTTCTCCACCTAGGTCATGTGTCCAGGAACAGGGATGTTTTTTTTTTAAAAAGAAAAGAAAAAGAAAAAAAAAAAAAAAAAAAAAAAAAAAAAAAAAAAAAAAAAAAAAGAAAGAACAAAAAGCTGTTTTCAAATCTGTGTCAACGCAGACTTAAGCAGGAAGGTGTCCAGGCAACTGGCTGAAGAGAGTGCTAGAGGGCAATGCAGATAACACCTGCAGTAGGTGTGAGAAGCTCATTATCTGCTTAATATAGTGGCTGAACTGAAGGATGAAGTTGCTAGACTTAGGACTGTAAGGAAATGTGAAAGGGAGTTGGATTTGAGGAACCAGTCTCTGCAGATTCCCCTAGCAGAGGGAGGTGACCCAAGATGCAGCAGGAAATTGATACAGGTCCATGATAGGACAGGCAAGGGAAAACCCTCGTAGCTCCCTTCACTTTCCCAGATGCCCTTGAAAAACAACTATGGGGCACTGGAAGTTATTATAATGTAATAAGAACAAATCAGGTTGGAAGAGACCTTCAAGATCTTTGTGTTCAACCTATCATCAAATACCACCTAATCAACTAAACCATTCAACCAGGCATCCTATCAAGTCTCCTGAACACTTCCAGTGATGGCGACATCACCACCTCCTAGGGCAGCGCATTCCAATGGGCAATCATTCTCTCTGAGTAGAACTTCTTCCTAACCTCCAACCTAAACCTCCCCTGGTGCAGCTTGAGACTGTGTCTTGTTCTGGTGCTGGTTGCTTGGGAGAAAAGAACCTCTGCCTGTCTACAACCTCCCTTAAGGTAGTTGTAAAGAGAAATGAGGTCACCCCTGAGCCTCCTCTTCTCCAGGCTAATCAACCCCAATTCCCTCAGCTTCTCCTCATAGGGCTTGTGTTCCAAACCCCTCACTGGCCAGCCATCTGCCTCAGCAGCTAATCTTCCAGTACATTGACACAGCCTGTTTCTGCACCTTCCAGAACTTTTTTTTGAAGAAGGTCCAGCCCTCCTGGAACCCTTTGTTTTTAAGGGCTGTTTCCCAAGGTACCTTCTGAGTTATTTCCCTAAGTAACCTGAAGGCCACCCTCCGGAAGTACAGAGTGGAGGTTTTGTTGCTGCCCCTCTTAGCTTGGCTGTGCATATTGAAAACTCAATTATTTCATGGTCACTGGACTCCAGACAGCCTCCAGCTACCATATCTCCCACCAGCCCTTCTCTGTGTGTAAGGAGAAGGTCAAGCAAAGCCTTACCCCTGGTAGGCTCACAGAGCTGCTGGGATGAGAAGCTATCCTCCGTACACTCTTAAAAACCTTCTATATTGCCTCCTCTCTGCTGTGTTAAGTTCCTAGCAGACATCAAGCAGGTTAAAGTCACCCATAAGAGCAAGGTCTGGTGATCCTGAGACAGCTTCTAGTTGAGGGTGAGGAGATTGAGAAGACAGAAGACAGCCATTCAAGGAGCTGCCTAAAGAAAAACAGCCCACCCCCTCCATCAGGAATTGCTCCCCTAAAAAAAAGAGGGGGGGTAATTGTTACTGGTGATTCCCTCCTGAGAACAGAGGGCTCCATATGTTGGCCATATCCTTCCCACAGGGAAGTCTGATACCTCCCTGGTGCCTGGATCAGAGATGTTACCAGAAGGCTGCCTAGTCTGTTACAGTCCTTTGATTACTATCCCTTCATAATTATGCATGTGGTGAGCAATGAGGATGAAACCAGAGGCTCTGGGAAAATTGGTTGAGGGGTCTCAGGCACAAGTAATTTATCATCAATACCCTTAGTTGCAGGAAATAATACTGAAAGCAACAGGAAAGCAGGTGTAATTAACAAGCAGCTCAGAGGTTGGTGCCACCAACAGAATTTTGGGTCTTTTTATCTTAGGGAACTTTCTATGGTACCAGGTCCAAACCCAAAACAAAACCAAAAGTCTGCTGAAAACCCAAATATACTGTAAAAATATTTATTCGTCTCTGGGTGTTTCAAGGAATTTTGCAATAGTTGTTTTGCTTTTTTGAGATCTTTTGCATTTGCACAAATCTATTAAGAATCATGTAATTGATCTATTAAGTATCACATAAAAAATAGTACTTAACCATCAGAATAACTGACTTCAATCCTTGGTTTAGGACTAAATATCCTGGAGTATGAGTGCCTTTATTTATTTAAGTATTCATTCTTTTTTCCTAGAGTATTTGAAAATTAAGTACAAGCCAATGTTTTTTTTTTATTTTTTGTTACTCTGGAGTACTCTAGAGCATTGACAATTAGGTAAAAAAATCAATGCATTATTTGTTTATTGCAAGCTGGTAAATAATATTAATTTGTCAGCTTATCAGAAGGAAAAAAACAAGTAAACCATATCTAATTAAATTTATATATCTATATATAAGCAGCCCTGCAGAAAGGGATCCTGTGTCGCTGGGTGACAGCAGGCTGAATAGGAGTCAGCAGTGTGCTCTGGCAGCCAAGAGGCCAAACTCTATCCTGGGGTGCATCACACACAATATAACCAGAAGGTCTAAAGGGGATTATCCATCATATTTAGGATTGATGTGGCATCACCTTGAGTATTATGTGAAGTTCTGGACCCCACAATTCTAATTAATGCTTCAAAACTGTATCAGAAGAGTTTCAGTTTTGACATTTGAAAATTGTTCTACAGTGAGAGGATGATCAAACACTAGACCAATCTTCACAGAGATGCTCCATGCCTGCTAGTGCCTTTAAAAGAAGCATTTGGATAATGCTTTGAATAATAGGCTTCAACTTTAGGTCAGCCATACAGTGGTCAGGCAGTTGAACTAGTTGTGGTTGTTCAGACATTCCAGCTGAACTTCTAGTCTGGTCCAGTCTAGACTAGTCTAGTCTATTCATCAAAAGAAAACATGGATGATAATTTCAAATTTTATTTTTATGTGTTTCATGGTGATAAACTAGTATAATTGTTTAATTTGAGATCTCTTTCTTTTCAAATAGCTTTGTTCAGTTTTGAGTAACAAAACATAGTCTCTGGAGGTTTTTGGGGAAAAAATATTACATAGAACAAAGTGAAAGTCTTTTCTGTCATGATTCATGTTAATATTTGTGTGCTTTTTAAAGACTGAAAAAGGACTAAAAGAAGGAATATATCATGTTATTATAAATTAATACCTACTATAGCTATGTTAGAAATATTTTTTTAACAGGAGTCATTTCAATGTATTTAATAAAAACTACAGTCAGGTAATTGCCTTTTCCATTTTTATGGTGAAAACACTGGCATGTTGATCAATTATTTAATGGAAAAAAAAAATTCTATCCTTCAAATATTATTTGGTCACATATGAAAGAATTGGGGAAATGTTATGTATTTCTGTGAACTGCACTTTACGATTAATTTCCTAGCTCTGTTTTAAAATTTAAACTAATTATGGTCTTTGCAATGGATTTGTAATGAATGTTTTTAATCCAGTCTACCATACTTTTTCAAGTACTGAACAGATATATATTTCCTTTAGGTTTTTGTTTAAGTTTGATTTAGTGATATGTTTTTGTTGTTGTTGTTGGCTTTGTTTGGTTGTTTTTTGTTTTGTTGTTGTTCTTTGTCTTTGGTTGATTGGTTAGTTGGGGCTTTTTCAAGTGTTATTTCATAACAATTCAGAATAAACTTTCTCTTCTGGTTACTTTGGAGTTTTGTATTTTTAAGTAATTTATTCTTTTCTTAAATCTTCTTTTTCTTAAACTTAAATCCATATGTATTCACTTCAGTGACTGTAGTATTAAGTTCAAAATACTGGATAATGATGGCCCTCAAGAAATTCTGTAAGTGCTTAGACAGTATCCAAGTACTTTAAAAAAAGTTTAACAAAATGCAAACTACAAGAACTGCTTATTCCATAGAATTAATTATACACAAAGCAATAACTACATCTTCCATGTGGTTTCAAAATCAAGTTAGATTAACTCATCATTTAATACTTTTTATTTTTACTTTTCTGTGTACATAGGGATTCTTTAAGGACTTCATAAATTAAATTTATACTAACCATACTCCAAGATTTCACTTGGGTCTGCAGGTTTATAGGTAGTGTGTCTCTGTGTGGTGTGGCAATGCCAGCGATGAGCAGTGTGAGCAATCTGGCAGTGTAGGCCTAGAGCCTGACATGGTGGTAGGCCATGCTCAGCATAAGTGCAGAGCCAGCTAGCAGTGTAGCAAAACAGTGCTGTACCTGCATCATGTAACTAAAACAAGGCACTGGTAGCTATAAACATGGAAAGTTATCTTGGGACAACAGGACATACACCTGCATCAACAAACCTTGAATGTCGTTAGTAGTTGGACCAATAATCTGTAATAGTGCAATGGGAACCAATGAAGCCATGCCAACAAGGCACTCCAAGTTTATATAAGTTGTAGAAGTTTCCTTGTTATGCACTTCTGCCTTTCTTGTTGTTGTAGTTTGGGCTGGGTGCCCTCTGCTACAGGGGTGTTTCCTGTGTCCAGAAGTCCAGCCCAGTGGGTGGACACAGGAAATTAGGTTATTTCCTACCACTATCCCTTGCACCACTCTAAGTTTCACGGAAGGGTCTGGCACTTCCTCTTTCCTTCCTCTCCACCACCTGGTAACTGGGAGAGTGATCTCCCGGCCATGGGCCTGGTTAGGCCCAAGTCCACGGGGGATGGGCAGTCTCAGATCTGGCCAGCTGAGACTAGCCTAGCAGTAGGGGGGGGGGAAGGAGGAGCCCTGGGGGTTTTGGGTGCACCCTCAGGTGGGGATGGGATCTCTCTGGGTCTGTTTTGGGGTTCTTTTTTGTCACTGTGTTTCTAGATCTCTGCACGCACTCACTGTTTTCTACTTAAACTTTCCATCAGTTTTGCAATCCTTTTGTCTGAGTTGTTATTTCTGCGTGTGGTGGGGAGGGAGTTTGCCCCAACCCATTACACTTGTCTCTTCTTCTTCTACATTTTACTGTGCTATACTCGCACTACAGGCCTGCACCATAGGCCTGCAGCACTGGAACAATAAAGGAACAATACTCGATCATATTGGTCAGCCGTATTGATTCCAATCTCTGTCGCCCATAGTGTGGGGCAGAAGATTCAAATCGGCTTAAATAGGCATAAAACTACTGGGGGAGAGGGTGCTTGGACTTTCCTATAACCTTATTCATAAGAATACCACACTATGAGATGACATGTTGCAGTGTGCAAGTGTTCAGGTATGTGACCGGTTGACGTTGCCCCCTTAAGAAAGGGAATATGGTGGACGGAAGTTGGTAAATGGAAAGAATAGTCTAAACTAATTTCATTGGTGAAGTGGGAGGAAGCACCTTCTGAACTGGGAGATATCCTGGGCACTCCGGGAACTTCTCGGTCAGTCTTGCTTCTGCCTCTCCTTCGTGCTGCAACTCTGTCTATGCTGGGCTTTCTGCCAAGACTTCGGCCTTGAAACCGATAAGATAGAAGGCCTGTATTGACTCCTTTCCAATTAACACAAAACTGCTTCTAACTTCTTTCTTTCTTCTTTCTCCCTCTTTCTAACCTATTCTGGGGAAAGGGGGGGAGAGAGGGGAGAGCGGAGGTGGGGAACCCCCTCTGCCGAGGGGGGTTACTCTCATTTCTTTGTTACTCTGTTGTATATATTTGTATATATTGTATATATTGTAAATTTGTAAATATTCCCCTGCAAATCCTACATTGCTTTGTAAATATAGCTCCACTGCTTTGCTAATTCAGCTTGTGAGGTTTTTTTTTCCCTTTCCCTTCAATTTTTCTTTCCCTTTACTTACAGGGGGGAGGGAAGAGGCTTCTTGGCCTTACCCCTTCCAACCCACCACAAGGTACCACAAATAGTCTCATACCATAATGTCAAGGCTTGTGAAATAAATAGGAAGGATAATAATTTTAATTTCTTGCATATCAAATGCTATTAATTTGAGAGAACAGAGGAAATGCAAACTTGCAGAAGTCCTGTCTTATCTATGTGGTCCTGGGATTCTGCCTTCATTATTGACAGTAACAGAATAGCTTGCACAATCATCCACCTCGATGAATTAGTATTTTTGAAATTCGGTACAGGAGCATGAAAATTATTTCTTCTCCATGAGATCTTCCGATACCCAAAATTGCAGGTTTTATCCATTCATTAATCTATATCAGAAAGAAAACCAGGATTGTTTCAGGGATTTTTACAAAACCAAGAGGAAATTTCCAGTAAAGGAAAAAATTATAATAATAAAAAGATATTTCAGAACTATTTATAAATTAAAACCATTTTCCAGTGTTTAAAGCAGTAAGTATTCCAACTAAACAGACAGGTAACTCCGAAGATAAGAAATTTATGTACATTAAAGCATTTTTTTCCCAGAGGGGAAAAATATAAGAAGAAAAGAAAACAAACAAACAAACTTACAAACAAACGAACATACAAACAAACAAGAACACAAAATTAAATGTTTTAAGTTCCTTATCCCAGACATGAAAAGCAATGGCCATGGTCTTCATTTTGATTCATATTTTTGTGATATGAATCAAATGCAGCCACCTTCAATTACCACCTTCAATTATTCTGGAAGGTTTGTTAGGTGTTCAGTCATGGCTGTCAGCATTCTGATGGGTAACTGAGCTTGAAGATGATCTTAAAAGTTTCTTCCAGCCAGAAGGTAACTAAAAAACCCCAAAACAATGAAGAACATTGAAGCATTTTCACATACTCCCTTGCAAGTGGCTTCTGGAGCTGACATTGCACAAGGTAGGGAAAACAGATGTCATATCCAGGCCAAACTGAGCAGAACTCTCTCTCCAGTAGCTCTCACCAAGTGTTTAATACCAAGCTGCATGAGTTCTTGAGCAAGCTGGTCTAGTGTGAAGTGTCCCTGCCCACAGCAGGGGCATTGGAACTGGGACCTGTCTTGTTCAACATCTTTGTGGGTGACATGGACAGTGGCATTGAGTGCACCCTCAGCAAGTTTGCTGATGACACCAAGCTGTGTGGTGCAGCAGACACACTGGAGGGAAGGGAGGCCATCCAGAGGGACCTTGACAGGCTGGAGAGGTGGGCACAAGCCAACCTCAGGAGGCTCAACAAGACAAAGTGCAGGGTCCTGCATCTGGGTTGAGGCAATCCCAGGCACAAATCCAGGCTGGACAGTGACTGGCCCTGAGGAGAGAGACTTGGGGGTGCTGGGGGACAAGAAGCTCAACAGGAGCTCTCAATGTGCACTTGCAGCCCACAAAGCCAATCAGATCCTGGGCTGCATCAGGAGAAGTGTGGCTAGCAGGTTGAGGGAGGTGATTCTCCCCCTCCACTCAGCTCTGGTGAGACCCCACCTGGAGTACTGCCTCCAGTTCTGGAGCCCCTATTACAAGAGGGATATGGATGTGCTGGAACAGGTCCAGAGAAGGGGCACGAGGATGATCAGATGGCTGGAGCACCTCTCCTATGAGGACAGACTGAAGGAGTTGGGGCTGTTCAGTCTGCAGAAGAGAAGGCTCCAAGGTGACCTAATTGTGGCCTTCCAGTCTACAGGAAGGCTGGGGAGGGATCTCAGATAGTGATAGGACTAGGGGGAATGGAATGAAGCTGGAGGTGGGGAGATTCAGGCTGGATGTGAGGAGGAGGTTCTTCCCCATGAGAGTAGTGAAGCCCTGGAATGCTACCCTGGAGGTGGTAGAGGCCCCGTCCCTGGAGGTGTTTAAGACGAGGCTGGATGAGGCTCTGTCCAGCCTGATCAAGTGTGGGGTTTCCCTGCCCATGGCAGGGGCGTTGGAACTAGATGATCCTTGTGGTCCCTTCCAACCCTGACTGATATTAAGATGCTATGATAGTATGATACTATGATACTATGATCTTTAAGGTCACAATATCACAGTATCACTAAGGTTGGAAGAGACCTCAAAGATCATCGAGTCCAACCTGTCACCACAAACCCATGACTAGACCAGGGCACTAAGTGCCACGTCCAATCTCCTCCCAAACACCTCCAGGGATGGTGACTCAACCACCTCCCTGGGCAGCCCATTCCAATGATGAATGACTCTCTCCGTGAAGAAATTTCTCCTCCCCTTGGGCCTAAACTTCCCCTGGGACAGCTTGAGACTGTGTCCTCTTGTTCTGGTGCTGATTGATAGAGAGGAGAGACCAATCCTTTCCTGGCTACAACCACCTTTCAGGTAGCTGTAGAGAGCAGTGAGGTCACCCCTGAGCCTCCTCTTCTCCAGGCTAAACAACCCCAGCTCCCTCAGCCTCTTCTCATAGGGCTTCTGCTCAAGGCCTCTCACCACCCTTGTTGCCCTTCCCTGGACACATTCAAGTGTCTCAGTGTCCTTCTTAAATTGAGGGGCCCAGAACTGGACACAGTACTCAAGGTGCGGCCTAACTAATGCAGAGTACAAAGGTACAGTGTACTGGAGAAGAATGAGTTCCCTGCTCCTGCTGGCCACACTATTCCTAATGCAGGCCAGGATGCCATTGGCCTTCTTGGCCACCTGGGCACACTGCTGGCTCATGTTTAGGCGGCTGTCAATCAGTACCCCCAGGTCCCTCTTTGTTTGGGAGGTGTCCAACCACTCCGACCCCAGCCTGTAGCTCTGCATGGAGTTGCTGTGGCCAAAGTGCAGCACCCAGCACTTGGACTTGTTGAATGTCATCCCATTGGACTCCGCCCATCTATCCAGTTGGTCTTTGTCCCTCTGCACAGCCCTTCTATCCTCTAATTGACCAATATCTGCTCCCAACTTGATGTCATCTGCAAATTTGCTGATGAATGACTCAATCCCCTCATCCAGATCAACAGTGAAGATATTAAAGAGCACAGGGCTCAGCACTGATCCCAGGGGGATGCCACTGCTGTCTGGCCACCAGCTGTATGTGGCACCATTCACCACCACTCTCTGGGCTCAGCCCTCCAGCCAGTTCCTAACCCAGCACAGAGTGTTGCTGTCCAAGCCACGAGCTGACCACTTAGACAGCAGTTTGCTGTGGGGGATGGTGTCAAAGGCCTTACTGAAGTCCAGGTAGACCACATCCATAGGCCTCCCCACATCCACCAGATGGGTCACCTGATCATAGAAGGAGATCAGGTTGGAGAGGCAGGACCTGCCCTTCCTAAATCCATGTTGGCTGGACCTGAGCCATTGGCCATCTTTCAGATGCACAGTTATTGCTGCCAGGATAATCTGCTCCATCATTGTCCCTGGCATTGAGGTCAGGCTGAATGGCCTGTAGTTTCCAGGTTCCTGCATTCGACCCTTCTTGTGGATGGGGACCACACTGGCCAGTTTCCAGTCATCTGGGACCTCACCGCTGAGCCAGGACTGTTGAAAAATGATGGAGAGTGGCTTGGCCAGCTCATCTGCCAGCTCTCTCAGCACTTTAGGATGGATCCCATCCAGTCCCACGGACTTGTGAGTGTCCAAGTGGCTGAGCAGGTCCCGAACTAATTCCTCATGAATTTCCAGGGCATTACACTGCTCCCTGACCCCATCACCCAGCTCAGGAGGCCGCTTGTCCTGAATTCCTGCATTGCTGTTAAAAATTGAGGGAAAGAAGGTGCTCAGGACCTCAGCCTTTTCCTCATCTTCAGTCACAGTGGTTCCCCTCCAGGTCCAATAAGGAGTTCAGGTTCTTGCCCTTCTTTTTAGTGTTAATATATTTGTAAAAACGCTTTTTACTGTCTTTCACAGAGGTGGCCAGCTTAAGTTCCAACTGGGCCTTTGCCTCTCTAATTTTTTTCCTACATAATCTAACAACTTCCTTAAACATAGCTCGAGAAGCCTTCCCCTCCTTCCAAATGTGATACAGCCTCTTTTTTTCCCTTAAATCCTCCAGGAGCTGCTTGCTCATCCAGGCCGGTCGCCTTCCCCGACAGGTCATCTTTGGACACATCAGAACTGCCAGATCCTGTGCGTTCAAGAGCTCTTGTTTGAAGCAGGTCCAACCATCCTGGACCCCTCAGTTCTTGAGGGTTGATACCCAGGGAACTTTGCAAATAAGTTTCTTTAAACAGGCTGAAGTTTGCCCTCTGGAAATCCAAGGTGAAAGTTCTGTTGGTGCTCCTCCCTATCTCCTTGCAAATTGAAAACTTCAATAACTCAAGCCATTTTATTATAAATTATACATTTATTGATTTTAATAACCAGTGTGAACCAAGGGTGTTGCAACATTTACCTACTTTTTCATACTCCACAATACCAGATTTCACAAGTGTGAAATATTAACTCACAATATAAAAGCATCTTCCACAATGTAGCTTTAAACAGTGTTCCCATTTTGTTCTAGGCCAATTGTAACTGACCTTTGTATAGTCCCAGATCTGGGTTCTTTACCCATTGAGCAAAAAACCCCCAAAACAGTCTAAGATATTTGCCTCATTCCAGCTCTCTTCAGAAAAGGGTGACAGGTGGTAAACTGCAAAACTAGCACAATCCCAGGAATCACAGAATGTCTTATGTACAGAAGGATCACTAAGGAAATATCATGCCACAATATCTGATTGGGTCCCTATGATTTCATAGCAATAATTCAGCTGCATATGTCTTGACTTCTATCAAACTCATTATTCTAGGGTGCTGTTACATTTATATATTAAAATCTCTACTTCAAAGTTGAGTTTTTAATATTGTACTGTGTTATAATAATTTTAAGGTAACTACATTTAGTTACCTTAGCTACATTTAGTTCAATCATATTTATGTGATTACTATCAATATGTCCATGATTAGCCTTGCATTCTGTTATAGTTTCTACTCAAACTTTGTACTATATCTGAATTTGATATCATCAATAGTTACAATGTCCAAAGTTTATACAGTTAACTTAGAGATTAATGACAGGATTTTGGTCTTAGGGACCAAATGCTGAAGTTCGAGAACTTCAAACTAATCTGTAATCCTCTCAGATGAACATTAAGAAATCATTATTTCCAGCATTAGTATTTTTAGCGGATACTGTAGAAATAGAGTAGACAGTCAGAAAGCAATGCAGCAGTCTGAGTGAATTCCCTTCACTGGAGAAAGGTGGCTCTTGAGACAATGAGATCTGAACTTGAAATCCAGGAGCTAGGGCTACAAATTACTTCATTAACTACAGCCCCATCCCAACCCTCTATACCCTCCACCAAAAAAACCCAAACCAAAACAACAACAACAAAACCAAACCAAAACAAAAAATAAACAACCGAAAGATACCTTTCATTATGATCTTCCTGAGCAAGCACTATAGCAATAAGCATTAAAGTGATAAAAAATTTTATGGACATAAAGTGAAATAAAAGATTAATGTTAAAGCATTATTCAGCTTCACTGAGACCAAACCCAGAATAGCAATGGGTTCAAACTAGAACATAGGAGATTTCACTTGACATGAGGAGACCAGAGAGGCTGTGGGGTCTCCTTCTCTGGAGACTTTCAAAACCCACCTGGATGCATTCTTTGTGGACCACCCTAAGTGATCATGCTTTGGCAGGGATGTTGGACCTAATGATCTCTGGAGGTCCAGCCTCTAATATACTGTGATACTGTAATAGTGATAGGCCCCTCAATTCTGGAGAGATGTTGAGATACTGTATGTTGCGTTACACCCATCCTGGGGGGAGAGCTGAGAGAGCCTTGTTTCCCCAGGAGACAAAAGAAACCTGATCCAGGTGAACAGAGAGGGACTTGGTTTCCCTTTCCCAGGAGAAGGGGTCACCTGAATCAATAGTGGTCTATTTTACTCCCCCTTCCTGTTCAGCATGCTTATATTAAGGAGGACACTGCTACCATTTGCTCTTTTTCTTCTGCCTCACCTGCTCAAGAGGACCAAATGCTGCAGCCAGTCTCCTGATTATTCCACGTGGTCAGACCTGACCTCTCCCTACTGCATCCACACTTCTCTAAAGGACACTTACATCCAGAGAAATACAAGACCATACAGGGTTGGTTTTGTATATTTTCCTATTTATCCTTATTTCTTGCCCTTGTAAACCCTCCCTGTTACTGCTATATATAGATAGATAAAAAATTCACTTCTACTCTTTTTTCCATACACCTTTTGATTTTTTTCCTCTGTCTCTCCCTTTCCTTTATCAGGGAAAAGAAGGTTGGGGAGGGAGAGAGGAGGAATTTTTGGTTTGCTACCATCTGAGCTCTAAAACTTCAGTTAAGACTCAAACCAAAACATACTGGAAGATGTCCAGAGAAGGGTGACAAAACTGGCGAGGGGCCTGGAACACAAGCCCTGTGAGGTGAGTGAGGGAGCTGGGGCTGTTTAGCCTGGAGAAGTTGAGGCTCAGGGGGAGACCTCATTGCTGTCTACAGCTACCTGAAGGGCGGTTGTAGCCAAACGGGGGTCGGTCTTTTCTCTGAGGCAACTAGCAACAGAACAAGGGGATACAGTCTCAAGCTGTGCCAGAGGAGTTTCAGGCTGGACATTAGGAAGTAGTTTTTCACAGAGAGAGTGATTTGCTATTGGAATGGGCTGCCCAGGGAGGTGGTAGAGTTGTAATCCCTGGAAATCTTCAAGGAAAGACTGGATGAGGTACTTAGTGGCATAGTCTAGTTGATTGTATAGGACTGGGCAGTAGGTTGGACTGGATGATGTTGGAGGTCTCTTCCAACCTGGTTGATTCTATGATTCTGTGTAATTGCTGTATTTAACATGTTAAAAATTCGGAATGTTCTGTGCTTGGGGGCACACCTTATAAAGTGCAGAAAGCCGTGTTTCAACAGCAAGGTATGAAGAACACGTAACTGTAAATACTGCTAATAATCAAGCCTGGAAACTGACAGAAGAATCCATGGTTGGAAGCTATACATCTAAGTTACAAGGTGTTAATTAATTTGGGTTTTTTTAAATTTTCTTTTTTAATAAGTGAGACACACACAAAATTCTACTAAAATAAATAAATATAACCAAAACCAAATTCCACAAACCATTCTTCTCTTGACACCCTCAATTTAACACTGAAAACAGCTCTGGGGACTGGCACTGCTACAGAAACGGTGTTAGCCATGAAGGAGAAACCAATTAAACATTTTCATTCCCATCCAAGGAAGATTACATACGTTTATACTCCTGCCAGCAAGTACTTTGATGCTGCACAGAAAAGGTAGAAAAGTACTAATTATTTTGAGACAAGCCCTTTCTAATTCTAGAAAGGCAGATACTTGAGAAAAGAGAGGAGTAGGAGCCAGGACAGTGGTGCAACTTGAAGACTGTCTTCCTATTGAGGTCCCAAACAGTGCAATGGCAAATGCAAAAACCCCCGCAACTTTCTATAAAGTACACCTTTAAAATCACTACTAAACAACACAATTAAAACTTTTTTTCCTTCAGTATGAGTGATGTAAGATATTTGATTGTAGTTTTTCATTTGAGAACTTTGTTAGTGATTAATAGTTATAAAATTATGCAATCAATTAAAAACGTTATTTAGCCAGCGATCAATTGCTGAATCAAATTCTGCTACTAAAATGAATATATACACACAGCGGTAGTATTTTATTGCTGATTCTAAATTTTTTTTTTTTCCCTCAGAATTCAGTTGAGAAAGTAGCATTAATAGCTTTTAGTTGACAATTAATAGCTTAACACTTTGTCAAATCTTGTTTCCTTAAAATATTTTTAAATTATGAAATACTCATTGTTAAATTGGTTTAAGAACTAACATATCTTTGGAACTTGTTATGTTCTTGCCGCTTCTTGAATTCAGGTCTATATGTACCTGAAGCATATGTCAGAAGTTTGAGCAATTTTTTTTTTTGAGTTCTAAATAATAATAACTTCATTTTCATCTCTCAAAACATTTATTAAATATTTTAGTGAAACAAATTTAAGAGAATGTTACTGCTGCTATTGATTCATAATTGTTTTTTGTTTGTTTGGTTGGTTTACTTTGTTTCTCTTTGGTTGAAGGGTTTTTTGTTTTCTGTTCTTGTCTTTCCATTGTTTTGGTTTTGGTTTTTGCTTTGTTTTCTTGTTTTTAAAGTGTAAGAGGAAAATTTTAAAACTAAATAATATTCCTTATGTAAAAAATACACAAGTCCTCATCCAATAATAGTATTTAAACGTCCTACCAGGAAAAAAAAAAAAAAAAAGGAAAAAGTTTCTATTGTTGTTTTAGAGATGTAGAGTTGAAATGCATATTAATGACTGCTTTTTTGTCCAGCAAAGAGAAAGCAATCAAAAACAGAAAGATTTTTTTTTCAGAGATTTTAAAAAAAATCTGAAAATTAAATAATAGATTTCTTAATGCATATGTGTGTTGGTATTTCCAAAACACTCTATCTCATGACTTGTACACACTTTATGATGCCAGTGATTTAATCATATGACACAGTGAGAGATGATTTCAATAGATCAAAATTAGTAATAATAGAATCAAAGAATGTTAGGGGTTGGAAGGGATCTCTAGAGTTCATCTAGTTGAACACCCCTACCAAAGCAGGATTGGTTAGGGCAGCTGCATAGGAGTGCATCTAGGTGTGTTTTGAAAGATTCCAGAGGAGACTCCACAACCTCTCTGGGCAGCCCGTTCCCGTGCTCCATCGCGCTCACCGTAAAGAAGCTTGTCCTTATGTTGAGATAGAATTGGAAAATGCTGAGGGTACACTCCATCTCCTTATCCAGGTGATTGATGATGATATTGAACAAAACTGCAGTTGCTGGCCATAGGCTTCCTATTGTGCTCTGCACTGCTGATCACAATCCTCTGAATTCTAAGGTCATGCTATTTTCCAATCCACCACACAGTTCAGTCATCTAACGCACGCAGGTATCCAATCATATGTACAACTGTATATCTACTGCTATTAAGAATGAGAAGTGTTTAGTAACTAATTAAAGACTAAACATAACTTGTATCAGCTGTAAAATTAAGATACTGATACTTTACATAAAATTGACCTAAATAATTTTTAAAAGCTTTAAAAAAAAAAAATTTATGATTGGAGTGCAAATAAGTTTTATTTCAGTCTTCCTTTATCCCGTTCATATGTTGCATATTGTTGTACAGAAAAGAGGTGAGAAGAAGGAGGTAAGGAAAAAGGGCTGAAGTCTTTCTTTACTGAAAGGGTTGTCAAATCCTGAAACAAATTGTCCAGGGAGGTGATGGAGTCCTGTGACCATTGTAGGATATGCCTTTAAGAAAGAGACAGTTACTGGAACACTCTGGCTCAATGTTTTGGTGTAAAATGAAAACAAATATATTCTAAACTAATTTCATTGGTAGATTGGTAGAATGCAACTTTAAATTTTAGCTTTAGTTCACTTTGAATCTTAGTCAGTTCAGTCTGTGTTTCAGTCCCTCTGAGCAGCTGTCTTCTGTCTGTGCTGGCAGGTGCTGACCTTCAACTGACCAGATAAGAAACTAATTCTTGCATACTCCTTGATCTAACAGAATTTCCTCCTTAATAGTTACCTTTTCTCTCTCTAATCCTTTTTGGGAAAAAAAGGAGTTAGGGAAAGAAGGGGGTATAGTTGGGGGACCCTTCTCGATGGAGGAAGGAAAGGTTTTGTGTTACGTTCTTTGCTGTATATTTCTGTATATATTGTAAATACTGTATATTGTGTATATATTCATCTGCATCTAATCCTGCTTGTAAATATAGCTTATCCATTTTGCTCCTCCGACTGAGTTAGCTGTGCTTTCTTTGTGTGTGTGGGAGAACTGAACTTTCTCTCACCACTACAAGTCCCCATCCCTCAAGTGATTTAAAAGATGAGTAGATATGGTGCTGAGGTACATATTTTGACAGTGGCAGCTTTTGGCAGTGTTGAATTTATATTGAAATTGATGATCTTAAAAGTCTTTTCCAGTTTTAATGATTCTGTTACAAATGTAACTTAACTTTCAGAAAACAAGGTATAGAGATCATAACCTCCTTGTGAGTGAGTTAGTTTTACAACAGACAAGAATGATGAATGAATTCTTCTCAGGAGGACTAAAATTAGAGCTAAATAGAGATTTTCCTTTCAAAGTCATGGAGAATAGTGCCCAATTGTCCTAGTAAAATGCTCATATATCACAACTGTTATATTCTTATATGCAATATATACATAAACCAGTGAAAGCCATGACAATGATCTTCATCTACTTTTCAGACTTTTTAATTTTGCAGTGGCTTTAAAAAATAGTTGAATTATTATATCTTGGCTTTCATTGCCTTTGTGTACTGAGTGTAAAAGATGTTACTTCTAAATCCTCTATTAGAATCAAATGTTTATCAACAGTATTATGAGTTATCAAATCAGTATTTAGCCATTTTCATAACAAGTTTTTCTTGTTTAATTACTACATTCCACTAATCCATTATTTCCCAATTAGTTAGAAGCTAAGTCAACTGATATTTGAAATTTTGATTACTTATGAGCATTTTTTAATTTAAAATAATTAATGTGGATATAATTAAGAGAAAAAATAAAAATCTTCATTAATGTGTTACAAATAATCTTTTCCAGAAACTTTTTACAAAGCTGAATCAAATTACTAGTCTAAAAATATAAAAGCAGAAAACTTCTAGAAAAGTTTAATCCAAAATGATCAAACGTTATGTAATTTGTTCTTGATATTTGTTTATGCAATTTGAAACCTGTTCAGTGCTTATATTGCTCCCTGAAAGTTCATATAGTTGTCAGGGAAGTGACAACATAGTAATCTTACACATTTAGTTTTGTTTCTGTGCAATTAACTTTACACATCAGCAAAACACAGAGCAAGTGCTGGTAATAAGCAGTGTGAATCACATTTAGGAGAACCTTTCATCTTATGAAAAATCCCAATCACTTCTGCATTCTCTGCTCAGACTATAACACACATTCTTGGCAAATGTTCTGCTCATCTACATGAAGGACTGGAAGGAAGACCTAGAGAGCTACAGACCTGCTGGGCTGATCTCAGTGCCATGGAAGGTGTGACTGTTTTAGGCTGTGCCTTTAAGAAAGGGAACAGTCTGGCTGAATGTTTTGGTGTGAAAATTACAAAAAAGATATTCTAAACTAATTTCATTGGAGATCAGACTGAACTGACTGAGATTCAAACTGAACTAAAGCTAAAAATTGCATTCTACCAATTCAGTATTCAGTATTCCAACCTTAGGACCTCAGTCTCTCTGAGCAACAGCTGTGCTGGATGGAGTTGACCTTGAATTAACTGAGCTAACCAGATAAAAAAATAATTCTTGCATAAACTTAGAGCTAACACAATTTCCACCTTAGTAATTACCTTTTCTCTCTCTAACCCTTTTTGGGAAAAAAGGAAGGTAGGGGGAGAAAGGAGGTATGGGGGGGACCCGCCTGGCTGGAGGAGGGAAAGTTGTTGGTTTGGTTTTTTTTTTGTGTATTACATTCTTTGCTGTATATTTCTGTGCATATTGTAAATATTGTATTTTCTGCTGAAAAAGTCTTTGAGAAAGGTAACAAAATAATTGACATTCTTCTGAATGCAGGTTTTGCCACCAAGCAAGACAAGGTGAAACGACCTACCACAGAGATTCAGTTTCTGGGAGTGCGGTGGCAGGATGGACGTCGACACATTCCAGTGGATGAGGTAAACAGAGTCTCTACCATGGCAAATCCCATAAACGAGCAAGAAACTCTATGTTTCTTTGGGATAGTGGGATTTTGGAGACTGCATATTCCTGGATACAGTCAGATTGTGAAAACTCTGTATGATGTGACTCAAAAGTGGAACAGTTTCCATTGGGGACCTGAACAACGAGCAGCCTTTGATCAGATAAAAGAAGAGGTAGTTCAAGCAATGGGTCTGGGACCTGTCCGAGATGGTCCAGACATTAAGAACATTTTGTACATGGCTGCAAGTGACAATGGTCCAACCTGGTGCCTGTGGCAAAGGGCTCCAGGTGAGACATGTGGATGACCTCTTGGTTTCTGGAGTCGAGGTTACAGAGGTTCAGAGGCTAATTATACTCCAACAGAGAAAGAGATTCTAGCTGCCTATGAAGGAGTAAAAGCATCTTCTGAAGTAATTGGAACTGAATCACAACTTCTCTTAGCTCCCAGATTACCAGTTTTGAATTGGATGTTCAAAGGCAAAGGCTCCACACCACATCATGCCACAGACTCAACATGGTCTAAGTGGATGGCTCTGATAACACATAGAGCTCGAATGGGAAATCTGAAAGACCTGGTCTGGTGGAGGTGATCTCAAGTTGGATTGAAAGTATCACCTGTACTAAACGTCCAGAGGAGAGAGTCTTTTCGTCGGGCAGCTCCTCTTTTCGTCGGGCAGCTCCTTCGGGACAGCACCCAGACCAGCAACCGCCGGGGACCAGCCGCTGCTCTCCTTTTCAGGCTGCGGGAATCGCCATCGCTGCTGAGTTTTGCCGCGGGGAAGGAGCAGCCGCCCTTTCACGTGGTCAGACTCGTGATCCCAGCGGCGGGAGCGGCTGAATTTAAAAGGCTCTGCTGCGGCTCGGGGGGCTCTTTTCGTCGGGCAGCCCGTATTCTCTTGTACTCTCACGCGCTACCCTTTTTTTTTTTTTTTTTTTTTTAAATTGGCAGTAGGTGCTGTGGCCAGGGACAGCCATGGTTGTAACTCGCAGCAAAATCTCCCTAAAAAAATCAGTGTCGACCCAGACCGAGGTAGAACAGAAGCAGGTAGCTGTCCAGGTATCTGGCTGTAGAGAATGCTGGAGCCTGGCACTTGAGATGCAGGGTAGTGGGGGCAACTCTTGTATAAGGTGTGAGCAGGTTGACTATCTGCTTAATATGGTGGCCAGACTGAAGGATAAGTTTGCTAGCCTTAGAAGTGTAAGGAAATGTAGGAAAGAGATGAATCAGAGGAGGAAGGAGATGGGCCAAAGGAGGAAAGAGGTGAATCAGAAGAGGAAAGAGGTAAATCAGAGCAAGCAGGCTCTGCAGGCTCCCCCAGCAGAGGCTGGTTATTCAAAAAGCAGAGGGGAATGGACGCAGGTTCCTCTCAAAAGACACAAAGTTAAACCTCCTTGCCTCCCCTCACCTTCCCCGCTGCTCTTGGAAAACAGATATGGAGCACTGGAGATTGAGGGTGAGGTGGTCCTGATGCCGGAGGACACACCATCTGGGGTTCTCCCTAAGGCTAAGCAGCATAAGGTTAAACAGCCTAAGGCAAAGCAGACGAAGGTAAAACAGTCTTCTGCTGGCATCAGGACCTGTTCCCTTAAAAAAAAGAGGAGGGTAATTGTTATTGGTGATTCCCTTCTGAGAGGAATGGAGGGCCCTATATGTCGGCCTGACCCATCTCATAGGGAACTCTGTTGTCTGCCAGGAACCCAAATTAACGATGTTACCAGTAGGCTGCCTAAACTGGTGCAACCCTCTGACTACTACCCTTTACTAGTTATGCAGTTAGGCAATGATGATGTTGCAATCAGAATTCCCAGGGCTATCAAAGATGACTTCAGGGCTCTGGGAGACCTGGTTGAGGGGTCAGGGGCACAAATAATTTTTTCATCAATACCCTTAACTGCAGGCGGGAATACCATAAGGAACAGGTCAGCAGCTGAAGTCAACAAGTGGCTTAGAGGCTGGTGCAGTCAAAAGAATTTTGGTTTTTTTGATATTGGGAAACTTTCTACTGCACCAGGCCAGCTGGCAACAGATGGAGTACATCTGTCCCAGAGAAGGGGAAAGGTCACTGTATATGAGAACGGACTGTCCCCCAAAGGTAAAAAGATCCTGGGTAGGGCATTGGTGGGTCTCATCAACAGGGCTTTAAACTAGTTTCGAAGGGGGAAGGGGCTGAAAATAGTCCTCTCAGACAAGAGTCTGGGGGCGACAAGCTAGAGTCGGAGGTGAAACCAGCAGCCCAGATGAAGTGCATGTACACTAATGCACGAAGCATGGGTAACAAACAGGAGGAGCTGGAAGCCTTGATGCAGCAGGAAAATTATGATGTAGTTGCCATCACAGAGACATGGTGGGATGACTCACATGACTGGAGCGCTGCAATTGACGGTTACAAGCTCTTCAGGAGAGACAGGCAAGGAAGAAGGGGTGGAGGGGTGGCCCTGTACATCAGGAAGGCACTAGATGCCATTGAGATGGAGATTAGGGACGATCGGGTTGAATGCTTGTGGATAAGAATTAGAGGGAAGACCAGCAGGGCAGACACCCTGGTTGGAGTCTGTTATAGACCACCCAACCAGGAGGAAGATGTTGATGAAGCATTCTATAGGCAGCTTAAGGCTGTCTCAAGATCTCCGGACCTTGTTCTCATGGGCGACTTCAACTTGCCTGATATCTGCTGGGATCTTAACATAGCAGAGATGTGGCAATCTAGGAGGTTCTTAGAATGCATGGAGGACAGCTTCTTATCCCAGGTGCTGCGAGAGCCTACCAGGGGCAAAGCTATGCTTGACCTCCTCTTCACCAACAGGGAAGGACTGGTGGGCAATGTGGTGGTCGGAGGGTGTTTGGGGTCCAGTGACCACGAGATAATTGAATTTTTGGTTTTTGGTCAAGCCAAGAGGTACAGCAAGAAGACGTCCACTCTGGACTTCCAGAGGGCAGACTTCGGGTTACTCAAGGAACTGATTCAGAGAGTTCCTTGGGATAAAGCCCTTAAAAACAAAGAGGTCCAGGAGAGCTGGACCTACTTCAATGAAGAATTGCTGAAGGCTCAGGGACAGGCTGTGCCAATGTGCCAGAAGATGAGCCGCCGGGGCAGACGGCCAGCCTGGATGGTTCATGAACTTTTAATGGAACTGAGGAAAAAAAGAGGGTGTATCACCAATGGAAGAGAGGGAGGCAACCCACAGAATGTTTAAGGATGTTGCTAGGTCTTGTAGGAAGAAAATTAGGAGGCAAAAGCACACTTGGAGCTTAAACTGGCCTCTACTGTGAAGGACAACAAAAAGTCCTTCTATAAATACATTAATAGTAAGAGGAAGGAAAGGACAACCTCCACTCCTTGGTGGACACGGAGGGGAACATTGTAACAAAGGATGAGGAAAAGGCAGAGATACTTAACACCTTCTTTGCCTCAATTTTTGCTAGAAGGACAGAACGTCTTCCTGACAGCTGGCCTGCAGAGCTGGCAGAAGGAACCAGGGAACTGCACAGTTTCCCTATGTTCCATGAGGAGGTGGTTGGAACTCTCCTTAGCAGCTTGGATCCCCACAAGTCCATGGGACCAGATGCGATTCATCCTAGGGTGCTGAGAGAGCTGGCAGACGAGCTGGCCAAGCCACTCTCCATAATTTTCCAGCAGTCCTGGCTCACTGGCGAGGTCCCAGAGGCCTGGAAGCTGGCCAACGTGGTGCCCATCCATAAGAAGGGCCGGTTGGATCAGCCAGGGAATTACAGGCCTGTCAGTCTGACCTCAGTACCAGGCAAGATCATGGAACAGGTCATCCTGAGTGCAATAACACAGCACTTAGAGGATGGCCAAGGGATCAGGCCTAGCCAACATGGATTTAGGAAGGGCAGGTCCTGCCTGACCAACCTGATCTCCTTCTATGATCAGGTGACCCGCCTGGTGGATGTGGGGAGGCCTGTTGATGTAGTCTTCCTGGACCTCAGCAAGGCCTTTGACACTGTACCCCATAGCAAACTGCTGGCCAAGCTGTCAACCCATGGCTTGGACGGGAGCACACTGCGATGGGTTAGGAACTGGCTGGATGGCCGAGCCCAGAGAGTGGTGGTGAATGGTGCCACATCCAGCTGGCGGCCAGTCACTAGTGGTGTGCCCCAAGGATCAGTGTTGGGCCCTGTGCTCTTTAACATCTTTATTGATGATCTGGATGAGGGCATTGAGTCCATCATCAGTAAATTTGCTGACGACACCAAGCTGGGGGCAAGAGTTGATCTACTGGAGGGTAGAGAGGCTCTGCAGAGGGACCTCGACAGGCTGGACAGATGGGCAGAATCCAATGGCATGAGATTTAACACATCCAAGTGCCAGGTTCTGCACATTGGCCACAGCAACCCCATGCAGTGCTACAGGCTGGGGTCAGAGTGGCTGGAGAGCAGCCAGACAGAGAGGGACCTGGGGGTACTGGTCGATGGTAGGCTGAACATGATCCTGCAGTGTGCCCAGGCAGCCAAGAGGGCCAATGGCATCCTGGCCTGCATCAGGAACAGTGTGGCCAGCAGGAGCAGGGAGGTCATTCTGCCCCTGTATACTGCACTGGTTAGGCCGCACCTCGAGTACTGTGTCCAGTTCTGGGACCCTCAGTTTAGGAAGGATGTTGACTTGCTGGAACGAGTCCAGAAAAGAGCAACAAAGTTGGTGAGGGGTTTGGAACACAAGCCCTATGAGGAAAGACTGAGGGAGCTGGGGTTGCTCAGCCTGGAGAAGAGGAGACTCAGGGGTGACCTTATCACTCTCTACAACTACCTGAATGGAGGTTGTAGACAGGTGGATGATGGTCTCTTCTCCCAGGCACCCAGTACCAGAACAAGAGGACACAGTCTCAGGCTGCGCCAGGGGAGGTTCAGGTTGGATGTTAGGAAAAAGTTCTATACAGAGAGAGTGATTGCCCATTGGAATGGGCTGCCCAGGGAGGTGGTGGAGTCGCCGTCATTGAAGGTGTTCAGGAGGAGACTTGATGGGTTGCTTAGTGCCATGGGTTAGCTGTTTGGGTGGGTTGGATTGGTTGATGGGTTGGACACGATGAAGGTCTCTTCCAACCTGGTTTGGTTTATTCTAAAGGTTTATTCTAAAGAGAGTAACTTGTGCTGAGGAAGGTCCTCCTTACAATGAACTTTCTGATGATGAAAAGAAATATGCTTTGTTCACAGATGGTTCCTGTCGTCTTGTTGGAAACAAGCAAAGGTGGAAGTCTGCAGTGTGGAGTCCAACATGCCAAGTTGCAGAAGCAAAGGATGGAGAAGGAGAATCTAGTCAATTTGCAGAGGTAAAAGCTGTCCAGCTAGCTCTCGACGTAGCTGAACGTGAGAGATGGCCAAAGTTTTATCTCTACACCGACTCATGGATGGTAGCCAATGCTCTGTGGGGTTGTCTAAAGAACTGGAAGAAGAGTGGTTGGCAGAGGAAAGGAAAACCCATTTGGGCAGCAGACCTGTGGCAGGACATTGCTGATTGAATTCCAGTGAAAGTGAGACACATCGATGCTCACATTCCTAAGAGCAAAGCTACTGAGGAACAACAACACAACCATCAGGCAGATCTAGCTGCAAGAGTTTCTCAAGTAGACATGGACTCTAATCTTGATCTCGACTGGAAACACCGAGGTGAGATATTCTTAGCTCGGTGGGCTCACGATTCGTCAGGACATCAAGGCAGAGATGCAATATACCAATGGGCTCCTGACAGATCCATAGACATTTCCATGGATGTTATCACCCATGTCATCCATGACTGTGACATTTGTGCTGCTATTAAGCAGGCAAAGCGAATTAAGCCCTTGTGGTATGGTGACAGATGGTCCAAGTATGGGGAAGCTTGGCAGATTGACTACATCACTCTACCACGTTCTCGTTCTGGTAAGCAATACATGCTTACTATGGTAGAGGCAAACACTGGGTGGTTGGAAACTTAACCAGTTCCACATGCAACTGCACGCAACACCATTCTCAGTCTGGAGAGACAAATTCTGTGGAGTCATGGAACTCCAGAGAGGATTGAGTCAGAAAACGGAACTCATTTCAAGAACAACCTTGTAAAGAACTGGGCCAAAGAGCATGGTATTGAGTGGATATTCCACATTCCCTACTACGCACTAGCTGCAGGGAAGATTGAATGTTACAACGGTTTGTTGAAGACCACTCTTAAAGCCATGGGGGGTGGATCTTTGAAAAACTGGGAAAAATATTTAGCACAAGCAAACTGGCTGGTAAACAGTAGAGGTTCTGTGAACCAATCTGGACCTGCACACTCAGATCTGCTACAGAAAGTACAATGTGATAGAGTTCCTGCTGTTAGAAAAAAAGAATCTGCTAGGTAAAACTGTTTGCGTATTTTCTCCCTCAGGAGAGGCTAAACCTCTCTGAAGGGTGGTTTCAGCTGAAGGTCCTGGTCACGCTTATTGGGTAATACAAGAGAATGGAGAAATTCAGTGTATTCCACAAAGAAATTTAACTTTAGCTGAGAGAGTTTAATTTAAGTGTTGTACAGATACATTGTGCCCAAAGGAAGAATCCATAAGGAATCTATGGTGCACAAACCCTGAGAACCCTGAGAGGCCTGAGTCTACTGAGAGTCCCTGTTTCCCTTTTCTTTGCTTCATCTGCAATGAGACAAACTGTTTTCCGTTTTTCTTTTTTCCTGATTTTCTTGGGCTTCTGAATCATCAACATCTCAGAATAGCCAGAACAGACTATGAACTTTACTTATGCACTGTAGATACTGTTTTTGATTGGATGGACAGTACGAACAGCCAAGGAAATCCACCAAGGGGTGGATTGTGACTGTTTTAGGGTGTGCCTTTAAGAAAGGGACAGTTAGTGGAACACTCTGGCTGAATATTTTGGTGTGAAAATGACAACAAAGATAGTCTAAACTAATTTCATTGTTAGATTGGTAGAATGCAACTTTAAATTTTTAGCTTTAGTTCAGTTTGAATCTCAGTCAGTTCAGTCTGTCTGTTTCAGTCTCTCTGAGCAATAGCTGTGCTGGGTGGAGTTGACCTTGCATTAACTGAGATAACCAGATAAGAAACTAATTCTTGCATATGCTTTGAGCTAACAGAATTTCCTCCTTAATAATTATCTTTTCTCTTTCTAACCCTTTTTGGGAAAAAAAGGGAGGTAGGGGGGGTACGCTCCTGGCTGGAGGAGGGAAAGTTTTTTTTTACTGTAATACATTCTTTGCTGTATATTTCTGTATATATTGTAAATATTGTATATTGTGCATATATTAATTTGCATTTTATCCTGCTTGTAAATATAGCTCTTATTAATTTCTGCTTCTCCGACTGAGTTAGCCACAGTTTCTTTGTGTGTGGGGGAGAACTGAACTTTCTCTCACCACCACACAAGGTTATAGAACAGATCACCTTAGTGCCATCAGGGAGCGTGTTCAGGGCAACCAGGTGATCAGGCCCAGTCAGCATGAGTTCATGAAGGGCAGGTCCTGTTTGATGAACCTGGTCTTCTTTTGTGACAAGGTAATCCTCTAGGCCAATGATGTTTTGGGCTCCCCAGTTCAGGAGAGACTGACCTGCTGGAGGAAATACAACGGAGAGCCACAAGGATGATTAGGGAACTTGATCACCTTCTCTGTGAAGAGAGACTGAGAACCCTGGTGCTGTTTAGTCTTGAGAAGACTGTGAAGGGATCTCATCAATGTCTATAAATATCTGAGGGGTGGGTGTCAAGTGGATAGGGCCAATCTCTTTTCAGTGGTGTGCAGTAATAAGACAAGGAATAAAAGGAACAAGCATGAATATAGAAGATTTCACCTCAACATGAGAAGAAACTTCTTCACTGTGAGGCTGATGGACCAGTGGAACAGGCTGTCCAGGGAGGTTGTGGCATCTCCTTCTCTGGACACATTCAAAACCTGTCTGGATGCATTCCTGTGTGAGCTACCCTAAATGTTCCTGCTTTGGCAGGGAGGTTGAACCTGATGATCTCCGGATGTCCTGTCCAACCTGCAATGTTCTGTGATTCTGTGATCTAGACAGGCTGGACTTACAGTCTGAGGCCAGAGATACAAGATTCAAATTAAAGCCAAGCATCAGGTCCTGCACTTCAGTTACAAAACCCCCATCCAATGTTACAGGCTTGGGGTAGAGTGGCTGGAAAGCTGCCTGGGAGAAAAAGACCTGAGCCTGATGGTTGACAGCCAGCTGAACATGAACCAGCAGTGTACTTAGGTGTCCAAGACCAACAGCATTCTGGCCTTTATCAGGAACAGCTCCTTTATCAGGAGTAGAAGGAGAGTTATCATGCCCCTATAGTTGACAATGGTGAGGTTGTCCCTCAAATAGTGTATTCAATTTGGGGCCCCTCACAAGAACATTAAGTTGCTGGAGTGTGTCCAGAGATGGGCAGCAAAGATGATGAAAGGCCTGGAAACAAGTTTTTAGCAGGAGCTGCTGAAGGATCTGGAATTGTTTAGTCTGAAGGGGAGGAGGCTGAATAGAGACCTTATTGCTTCTACAAACACCTGAAAGCAGGCTGTAATAATGCAGGTGTTGGTCTCTTCTCTCTAGTATCAAGTGATGGAATGAGAGGAAATGGCTTCAAATAGCATCAAAGGGCATTTAGATTGAATATTAGGAAACATTTCTTTACAGAAAGAGTGTCTAGGTATAGGAATAGGCTGTCCAGGGAGGTGGTCGAATCACTATCCCTGCGAGTGTTCAAAAAATGTGTAGACATAGTGCTTTGGAACACGGTTTAATGATCATCATGGTGTTAGGTTTATAGCTGCACTCGAAGTTCATAGACCTTTTTCCAACCTTGATGATTCTGTGATTCCATCTCACAGTATCACAATATCACTAAGTTTGGAAGAGACCTCGAGCATCATCGAGTCCAACCTGTCACCACAGACCTCATGACTAGACCATGGCACCAAGTGCCACGTCCAATCACCTCTTGAACACATCCAAGGACGGTAATTCCACCACCTCCCTGGGCAACCCATTCCAATGACGAACGACTCGCTTCCAGCACCTGTGAAGGAATGATAAACTCTATGAGTACAGGTTAAGAAGTGATATGCTACAGAGCAGGGCCTTGGAGTAGGATCTAGGGGTCCTGGTGGATAAGAAGATATCCATGTGAGGGCTGAAAAGGCGAATGGTATCTTGCGATGCATTAAGAACAGTGTGTCCAGCAGATTGAGGGAGGTTCTACTCCCCTTCTACTCTGACCTAGTGAGGCCCTACCTAGAATATTGCATCTAGTTCTGGGCTCCCCAGTTTAGGAGGGACAGGCATCTACTTGAGAGACTCCAGTGGAGGGCTACAAGGATGATGAAGGGACTGGAGCATGTGCCTTATGTGGAAAGGCAGAGAGACGTGGGGCTTTTTAGTCTGGAGAGAAGACTGAGAGGACATTTAATAAATATATTTAGATATAATGAGAGCTGGGTGTCAAGAAGGAAGGGATAGACTCTTCTCACTTGTGCCATCTGACAGGATAATGGATGTAAACTACAGCACAGGAAGTCACAGAGTCACTGAGCACTGGAACAGGCTCCTCAGGTTGTTATCTTTTCGCAGACATAGCTCAGAAATGTTTCCTGTTACAGTGGCTTTTTCAATTATTGTTAAAATACTTTGTTAAAATACTTTTACAGCTTTTGGTAGTCTTAAGAGTTTCCAACAATCATTAAAAATTCAGACTTTTCCATGTTCAGCTGAAGCACCAACAATTTTAAGATACTAAGAGAAGTTTGCAGTTAGCACTATCTTTTATACTGATGGTTTAGATCAACAACTGTGAATCCTGTAGTAGTGCTTCTCCAGTAACTAGGTAATTGCAAGAACTTTTTTTTTTATTTTGTGAGAAAAAAATTAGACAGTACTTCTATTCTGTCCTCAACTTTCCTCATTCTCTTCATTTGTAGGAGCTTAGTAAGTTCTTACCTTATTTGGGATCCACTCCAACAACCACCTAAGGCAAGAGAAAGTTTTTTTTGAACTCATAGCTGAATAAAGCCTCTTAAATATAAATCAATTCAATTATGGATCATCTCCGACACCTCCATGAGCAGTAATAATTCCACTAAGTGGTTTTGTTAGGAAAACACTCTGTCCTTTTAAAACACAAGGGCAATTAACTTGATTACTCCCAGTTCTCATCAAATAATTATGTAACTTACTGTGCAAGTAAATAAACTACTGCAATTTAATAAATTGAAGATGCAAAACATATCTAATTTATATTCATAACAGCACTATCTTTTCATTGCTATTGTAGCTAACTAAATTTTACTACAAATTCCAATAAGTTTCATTATTCATGTAGGCTTTATTCACAATATTGTCAAGTGTCTTAAATATTATCTTTACTTGAGCAACCCGAAGACTATTTTAGGGAACCTTATGTGAAACAAACTTTATAAATTCAGCCCCAAATTAGTCCAAAAGTATAAAGTTATACAGAATTCCAATACTCATTGTTATATTGAAACATTTTCCAGGCAGAAATTGTATTATATTTCTGTGTTTGGTGTAATTTATGATTCTAAATGTAGGTATTCTGCAGTTTTTTGCTTTGTCAAAGGTAATTTATTTTTCAGTGCATCTGGAATAGTCTTCAATTGCAATGTCATTCATAGGATGTTAACCTTCTAAATAATAGTATGAAAAAAAATTATCTTACCTGTAATATTTCTGTGATGAATATGAGCATTCCTAATCAATTTTACGATAGTAAAAGTTTCTGGATATTGAAGGAGAGTCAAATTTCAAGATCAGTTTATCAGATTCTTGTAATATTTGACTCATTAGATTTTAGATCCAAAATGAATGGATGGAATTAGCTAATTACTCATCTTGAATGAGAAGAAATTTAGTCTTTAGTTCCCTTATTGAGTTCTCTTTTCCTAGTGAAAGCTGACATCACACAACTTATTTAACAAATATACAAAGTTTATAAACATTCTGGACAATAGAATTTGTAATTTAAACAACTGAATTGCTTTCTGATAATGTCAGAATTACCATACAGGTTAGACAAGAAATTTATTTGTTTATTGACATGTTGTCATTAGGAAAAGAAAATTAGATCACTCATATTCTGTTACTGTTTCTAGAAACAAAGAACATCTATAAATAGGTCATAGCTTTATCTTTTTTATATTCTTAGATTTAGTAATTTCATAGCTACTTTGAACAACTCGATATGAAAATAATTTGGGATTGTTTCAGCAAAAGACCATAAAGTAAAACTCAATGTGGTTATTTTTTGTGATCGCTGGTAGAAATTGACAGGAAAAAATCTCAACATGTTGCTTTCATGTAATTTTGTGAAATGTCAGAGATAAAATAACTGCTTAAGAAGCAGAAATTAAATATAAAATGATTTTTTAAAGCAATGGAAATAATGAAACTTTACAACTTAAATATCCACATTTACCTTATGGAAATATTCAAATTCATGATGGTAAATTCTGCAAAATTTGAACATACTTGATATGTATGCATTTTAGATGTAATTACAACTTCAGATTTATTTTAGGCCATAACTCGTCTCTATATTTATTGTTTTTTTCTCAGAAATATTGACTCAATGTGGTTTTTTAATCTCAAATTTTTCCTCATTGCATTACACCTTTGTTTTAAAATGTCATTTTAAGATTCATAGACTCACAGATTGAGGGATCCTCCAAATATCTCTCGTCCAACACCACTGCAGTGAGCAGGACACTTTCAGCTAGACCAGGTTGTCCAGGGCTACATCGAGTCCAATCTTGAATGTTTCCAGGGGTAAAGCCTCAACCACATCTCTGGGCAACCTGTTACACTATTTTACCTCTCTCATTGTGAAGAACTTCCTCCTTAGGTCTAACTTAACTCTGCCCTGCTCCAGGTTAAAGCCATTGCCCCTCATCCTATCTCTACAAGCCATTCCAAATAGCCCTTCCCAAAATTTCTGTATATCCCCTTCAGATATTGAAATGTAGTTCTAAAGACAAATTAATATAAACATCAAGGTTGCAAAAGTATATAATAAAATTAACAGGATTACAGAGGGAATTATAAACCAAAAATAGACCCTGGACTTCAAGATGGCTAACTTTGTCCTCTTCAAGACTCTACTTAGAAGTATCATGTGGGCTAGGGTTCTAGAAGAAAGAGGGGACCAAGAAAGCTGGTAAATATTCAAACATTACCTCCTCCAAGATCAAGAAAAATTTATTCTGTTGAAAAAAAAAAAAATCAAGAGAGGCAGTAGAACTGCATGGATAAGCAAGAAGCTCTTACAAAAACTCAATAAGAATAAGAAAAGTGAGGCATATAATACGGGGGAAAAAGGTCTGGCCAACTGGGAGGCTGAGGGAGCTGGGGTTGTTTAGCCTGGAGAAGAGGAGACTCAGGGATGACCTTAGTGCTGTCTACGACTACCTGAAGGAGTGTTGTAGACAGGCAGAGGTTGGTCTCTTCTCCCAGGCAGCCAGCACCAGAACAAGAGGACACAGTCTCAGGCTGCACCTGTGGAGGTTCAGGCTGGAGGTCAGGAGGAAGTTTTACACAGAGAGAGTGATTGCCCATTGGAATGGGCTGCCCGGGGAGGTGGTGGAGTCGCCATCACGGGAGGTGTTCAGGAGGAGACTTGACAGGGTGCTTGGTTACATGGGTTAGTTGATTAGGTGGTGTTGGATGATAGGTCGGACACGATAATCTTGAAGGTTTCTTCCATCCTGGTCTATTCTATTCTATTCTATTCTATTCTATTCTATTCTATTCTATTCTATTCTATTCTATTCTATTCTATTCTATTCTATTCTATTTTATTCTATTCTATTCTATTCTATTCTATTCTATTCTATTCTGACACTGTGGAACTAGAGATTAAGGTTGATCAGGTTGAGTGCCTGTGGGTGAGAATTAGAGGGAAGGCCAACAAGGCAGAAATCCTGGTTGGAGCCTGTTATAGACTATCCAACAAGGATAAAGAGATTGATGAATTATTTTATAGGCAGCTAGAAGCTGTCTCAGGATCACCAGGCCTTGTTCTTATGGGTGACTTTAACCTGCCTAGTATCAGCTGGGAACTTAACACAGCGGAGAGGAAGCAATATAGAAGGTTCTTGGAGCGTATGGAGGATAGATTCTTATTCCAGCTTCTCTGTGACCCTACCAGGGGTAAGGCTTTGCTTGACCTTCTTTCTACACACAGAGAAGGGCTGGTGGGAGATATAGCAGTTAGAGGCTGTTTGGGATCCAGTGGCCATGAAATAGTTGAGTTTTCAATGTACACTCAAGCTAAGAAGGGCAGCAACAAAACCTCCACTCTGTACTTCCAGAGGGTGGCCTTCAGGAACTAACTCAGAAGATACCTTGGGAAACAGCCCTTAAAAACAAAAGGTTCCAGGAGGGCTGGACCTACTTCAAGAAGAAGTTCTGGAAGGCTCAGGAACAGGCTGTGCCAATGTGCCGGAAGATGAGCTGCCAGGGTAGACAGCCAGCCTGTATGGGCAAGGAATGAATTAAGGGGAAAAAAGAGGTTGTATCAACTTTGCAAGGAAGAACAGGTAACCCATGAAATGTTTAAGGATGGTGCTAGGTCACGTAGGGAAAAGAGAGGCAAAAGCCCATTTAGAGCTTAGACCGGCCACTGCTGTGAAGGATAGAAAAAAAATAGTTTTATAAATATATTAATGGCAAAAGGAGGTGCAAGGACAACCTCCAGTCCTTAGTGGACATGGAATGGCATATTGTGTGGTAGTTTGAGCCTTAACTTGAATTTAATAGCTCAGATGGGAGCAAGGCTGAGAATCTCTCCCCATTTCCCCCCTCCTCTTTCCCAATCAAAAGAAAAGAAAGGGAAGGAACAAATCTGCCAAGAAATAATTTGGAGTTGGTTTGGAATTAGAGGGTAAAAAACTTTCTTCAAACTTCTTTGGAGTCCTTTGAAGAGGCATGGATGTAACAGGAAAGAGGAGGACCAGGCCACATGGAACCAGGAAGCCAGCAGCAACTCTCTTTCACCCCATGAGGCAGAAGTAAAAGAGAGCAAATGGCTGCAGTGTGTTCCTTTTTGTAGGCTTGCTGGACAGGGAGGGAGAGTGGAACAGACTAACTCAGTTCCCCAGGGGGAAAACATCCTCCAGGGAGAGCAAGCCTCTCACAAGCCCTCCCCCCCATCTCCTTTCAGGATTGGAGTAACCCATCACAGACAGAGGTACTTAACACCTTCTTTGACTCAATTTTTAATAGCAAGATAGGTTGTCTTCCAGACAACTGGCCTGCTGAGCTGGCAGATGGAGTCAGGGAATAATATAGTTTCATAGTAATCCAGGAGGAAGTAGTTAGAAACCTGCTCAGCAACTTGCATCCCTACAAGTCCCTGGGACCGGACGGGATCCATCCTAGAGTGCTGAGAGAGTTGGCAGACGGCATCACCAAGATTCTCTCTCCATCACTTTTCAACAGTCCTGGCTCACTGGAGAGGTCCTAGATGATTGGAAGCTGGCCAACATGATGCCCATCCACAAGACCTTGAAGGAGGAGTCAGGCCTGTCAGCCAGACCTCAGTGCCAGGCAAAATTATGGAACAGGTCATCCTGAGTGCAATCACACAGCACCTATAGGATGGCCAAGGGATCAAGCCCAGACAGCATGGATTTAGGAAGGGTAGGTCCTGCCTAAACAACTTGATCTCCTTCTATGATCAGGTGACCTGCTTGGTGGATGTGGGGAAGGCTGTGGAAGACATCTACCTGACCTGCAGCAAGGACTTTGACACCATTCCCCACAGCAAATTCCTGGCCAAGCTGTCAGCCTGTGGCTTGGACAGCAGCACTCTGTGCTGGGTTAGGAACTGGCTGGATGGCTGAGCCCAGAGAGTGGTGGTGAATGGTGCCACATCCAGCTGGCAGCCAGACACTGGTGGTGTCCCCCAAGGATCAGTGTTGAAACCCATGCTGTTCAATATCTTTACTGATGATCTGGATGAGGGGATCGAGTCCATCATCAGTAAATATGCAGATGACACCAAGCTGGGGGCAGGTGTTGATCTGTTAGAGGGTAGGAGGGGTCTGCAGAGGGAACTTGACAGGTTGGGCAGATGGACAGAGTCCAATGGCATGAGATTTAACACATCTAAGTGTCGGGTTCTACACATTGGACACAACAACCCCATACAGTGTTACAGGCTGGGGTCAGAGTGCTTGAAGAGTGGCTAGGGAGAAAGGGACCTGGGGATACTGGTTGATAGTAGGCCAAACATGAGCCAGCAGTGTGTCCAGGTAGCCAAGAAGGCCAATAGCATCCTGGCCTGGGTCAGGAATAGTGTGTCTAGCAGGAGCAGGGAAGTCATTCTGCCCCTGTACTCAGCACTGGTTGAGTCCTGTGTCCAGTTCTGGGCCCCTCAGTTTAAGAAAGATATTGTGTTGCTGGAACATGTCCAGAGAAGGGCAACAAAGTTGGTGAGGGGTTTGGAGCACAAGCCCTTTGAGGAGAGGCTGAGGGATCTGGAGTTGTTTAGCCTGGAGAGGAGGAAGCTCAGGGGAGACCTTATTGCTGTCTACAACCACTTGAATGGAGGTTGTAGCCAGAAGGGGGTTGGTCTCTTTTCCCAAGCAACCAGCACCAGAACAAGAGGACACAGTCTCAAGTTGTACCAGAGGAGGTTTAGGCTGGATGTTAGGAAGAAATTCTTCATATAAAGAGTGATTGGCCATTGGAATGGGCTGCCCAGGGAAGTAATGTAGTCACCATCCCTGGAAGTGTTTTTACAAAGAGACTGGATGGGTCACTTAGTGCCATGGTTTAGTTGATTAGAGAGTGTTGGGTAGGACTAGATGATCTCGAAGATGTTTTCCAAACTGGTTAATTCTATTCTATTCAAATACATCAGTGACAAAAGGAAGAGCAAGAAAAAGGTGGGCCCACTATTGAGTGATATGGGAGTTATGGCAACTGAGGATGAAGAGATGGCGAAGTTGCTGAATACTTTCTTTGCCTAAGTCTTTACTCCTAAGTCCAGCCTGCAGAAACCTCAGTCTCTGGAAGTAAGGGAGCAGAACTGTCTAGAGGGGGACACTCCACTGGTCAGTCACAACTGGATTAGAGATCACTCGTGACCACTCGTGACAACCAAAACCACACAAATCCATGGGCCCTAATGGGGTGCATCCACAAGTGCTATTGGACCTGGCTGAAACTCTCAATCATTTTTGAAAAGCCATGGAGAATAGGAAGAGTGCCTGATTACTGAAAGAAAACAAAGTTCACTCTGGTCTTCAAAAAAAGCAAGAAGGAGGACCCAAGTAACTACAGAATAGTCAGCCTCACCTCCACCCCTGTAAGGATGATGGAGCAGCTCATTCTAGAGGTCATCTCTAATCACAAGGAAAACAAGAATTTTATCAGGAGTAGCCAACATGGATTTACCAAGGGGAGATCCTGCTTTACTAATCTGATGGCCTTCTTTCAAACCATGACCAAATGTGTAGACAAAGGAAAAACAGAGGATGACATCTGCCTTGATTTCAGTAAGGCTTTTCATAGAATCGAATCATAGAATCAATAAGGTTGGAAAAGACCTCAGAGATCATCCAGTCCAACCTGTCACCCAACACCTCATGACTAACTAAACCATGGCTTCAAGTGTCATGTCCAATCCTCTTTTGAACACCTCCAGAGAGGGTGAGTCCACCACCTCCCTTAGCAGCCCATTCCAATGGCAAATCATTCTTTATGTGAAGAATTTTCTCCTCACCTCAAGCCTAAACAGCCCCTGGTGCAGCTTGAGACTGTGTCCTCTTGTCCTGGTACTGGTTGCCTGGGGCAAGAGAAACCCCCTCCTGTCTACAACCACCCCTCAGGTAGTTGTAGACAGCAAGAAGGTCTCTCCTGAGCCTCCTCTTCTCCAGGCTAAACAGTCCCAGCTCCCTCAGCCTCTCCTCATAGGGCTTGTGCTCAAGGCCCCTCACCAGCCTGATTGCCCTTCTGTGGACACATTCAAGTGTCTCAGTGTCCTTCTTAAATTGAGGGGCCCGGAACTGGACACAGTACTCAAGATGTGGCCTAACCAAAGCAGAGTACAGGGGCAGAAGGACTTTGCTGCTCCTGCTGGCCACACTATTTTTGATGCATGCCAGGATGCCATTGGCCTTCTTGGCCACCTGGGCACACTGCTGGCTCATGTTCAGCCAGCTATCAATCAGTACCCCCAGGTCCCTTTCTGTTTGGCAGCTCTTCAGCCATTCTGATCTCAGTCTGTAGCATTGCATGGGGTTGTTGTGACCAAAGTGCAGCAGCTGGCACTTGGACTTGTTAAATGACATCATGTTGGACTCTGCCCATCTGTCCAGTTGGTCAAGGTCCCTCTGCAGAGGCCTTCTACTCTCTAACAGATCAACATCTGCTCCCAACTTAGTGTCACCTGCAAACTTACTAATGGTGGACTCAATCTCCTCATCTAGATCATCAATAAAGATATTGAATAGGATTATGCCCAGCACTGATCCCTTTTGATAGTGTCTTCCATAACACCCTCATAGAAAAGCTCCAAAAATGTGACATGGAAGACTGGTCTGTGAGGCAGATTGGAAACTGTCTTGACAACAAAGTTCAGAGGGTTGTCATCAGTGGCACAGAGTCATCTTGGAGGTCTGTGGCCAGTGGTGTTCCCCAGTACTGTGTCCAGTTTTGTCCAATATCATATTGACAACCTGGATGAGGGGATTGAAAGTACCCTCAGCAAGTTTGCTGGTGATATAAAACTGGAGGTGGTGGGGTGGTTGACACCCCATCAGGCTATGCAGCCATCCAGTGAGATTTGGACAGTCTAGAGAGCTGGGTGAAGACAAACCTCACAAAGTTTGATAAAGACAAGTCATGCATCTGGGGAGGAATAACAACAGGCATCAGTACAGGTTAGGGGTTGCCCTGTTGTGCTTAATTTGGTGCTCTTCAAGTCTTAGGCGTAACATTTTGGTTCATAGAACATTTACAAAATGTTTTTTCCTATTCAAAGAAAGACTCAGAGCAGTGGGCCTCAGCTGGTGTGCCCTCAGTGTTTCTAAAACTGCAGTTTTCTCTTTATCTCAGCATTTCCCCCCTACTCTTTCTGGCTTATATTATAAACTAGCATAGTCAGAAACATAAAATATGAAGGAATAGAAAGATAGCAATTGTTTATCCATCTAAAATTAAAAATTCCAGTCATGACTGATGGTAGACTGAGAACTAAATAGGAGCAGCTCCATATGCTGTTCAAGCCTAGTGATTTTTGATACTAAATAAAAATAATATGCATTCCTCTGTATGATTTGAAAGGAGACAAACTTACTTTATTCTGTACATAGCACATTTCTTCCATTATGCAACACGTATTCTCTTTGATTCATTTAACATAAAATACGTAGTTTGATGATTATAGGACCAAACCAAATGCAAGTTCCTGCATCTGGGTTGGGCAATCCCAAGCACCGATATAGGCTGGGCAGAGAGGGGCTTGAGAGCAGCTCTGAGAGGCCTTGAACACAAGCCCTATGAGGAGAGGCTGAGGGAGCTGGGATTGTTTAGCCTGGAGAAGAGGAGGCTCAGGGGTGACCTTATTGCTGTCTACAACTACCTGAAGGGTGGTTGTAGCTGGGGGGGGTGTTGGTCTCTTCTCCCAGGCAAGCAGCACCAGAACAAGAGGACACAGTCTCAAGCTGCAAGAGGTTTAGACTCGAGGTGAGGAGGAAGTTCTTCACTGAGCGAGTCATTCGTCATTGGAATGTGCTGCCCAGGGAGGTGGTTGAGTCACTGTCCCTGGAGGTGTTCAAGAGGGGATTGGATGTGGCACTTGGTGCCATGGTCTAGTCATGGGGTCTGTGTTGATAGGTTGGACTTGATGATCCTCGAGGTCCTTTCCAACCTTAGTTATACTGTGATACTGTAATAGGACTTGGGTGTGCTGGTGGATGAGAAGCTTAACATGAGCCACCAGTGTGCACTTGCCACCCAAAAAGCCAATCATATCCTGGGCTGCATCAAGAGAAGCATAGCCAGCAGGTCAAAGGAGGTGATTCTCCCCCTCTACTCCACTCTGGTGAGACCCCAACTGGAGTACTGTGATCAGTTCTGGAGCCCCTATTACAAGAAAGATCTGGACGTGCTAGAACGTGTCAAGAAAAGGGCCATGAGGATGATCAGAGGGCTGGAGTACCTCTCCTATGAGGACAGATTGAGGGAGTTGGGGCTATTCAGTCTGGAGAAGAGAAGGCTCTGAGACCTTATTGTGGCCTTCCAGTATCTTAAGGTGGCCTACAAGAAAGCTAGTGAGGAACTTTTTAGCGTGTCAGGTAATGATAGAATTGTTAGGGTTGGAAGGGACTTAAAGGATCATCTAGTTCAAATCCCCCTGCCACAGGCAGGAACACCTCACACTAGATCAGATTGCCCAGAGCCACACCCAGCCTAGCCTAAAAAACCTCCAGGGAAGTGGCCTCTACCACCTCCCTGGGCAACTTGTTCCAGCGTCTCACCACCCTTATGGTAAAAAACTTTTTCCTAACATCTAATCTGAATCTAGCAATTACTATTTTTTCCCCCTAGGACCAGGGAAATCATTCTTCCCCTGTACTCAGCACTAGATAGGCCACACCTTGAGTAGTGTGTCCAGTTCTGGGCCTCTCAATTCAAGAAAAATCTTGAGTTGCTCTAATGTGTCCAGAGAAGGGCAACAAAGATGATGAGGGGTCTGCAGCACAAGCCCTGTAAGGAGAGGCTGAGTGAGCTGGGGTTGTTTAGCCTGGAGAAGAGGAGGATCAGGGAGACCTTATGGCATCTACAACTACCTAAAGGGGGGGTTGTAGCCAGGTGGGATTTGTCTCTTGCCCCAGGCAACCAGCACCAGAACAAGAGGACACAGTCTCAAGCTGTGCAGAGGAAATTTCAGGCTTGATCCTAGGAAGAACTTCTTCATAGAAAGAGTGATTGCCCACTGGAATGGGCTGCCCAGGGAGGTGGTGGGGTCAATGTCCCTGTACATGTTTAAGAAAAGACTGGATGAGTCATTTAGTGCCATGATTTAGTTTATTAGTTAGGGTTGAGTGATCAGTTGGACTTGATGAACTTGGAGGCCTCTTCCAACCTGGTTGATTCTGTGATTCTGTGATAAATCTATGCCTGTGTTTTAATAGTATTAATACACAGATGCTATTTTCAACAATATACTTTATTGTATTAAATACATGCAAAAACACAATGTATTGTGGTTGATTGGAATGTTTGATAATTTGATATTTTATGTTGTTTGATGTTACCAAGGATAAAGAAAACTAGATGCTTTCACATGGAATAAGAAGGAATGTCTCATTTTCACATGTCTGCCTCAAATACCTCTGAATGAAATAGCTACAAAATTTCTTTACTTCATTTTGGGAATGAATTTTTCCCAGAAAACAAACTTCAGAGCACTTAACAAAGCCTTACAATTTCTCTCAAAGCTGATGTTTTGAAGTAAATGAATATTTATTGCACTCTGGAGCAAATAGTGCTGCAAAGATAATGCATTCACAGCTATCTTATTTTTAAGAAAAAAAAAAAGCATAAAGACTTTTTAAAATGCAAAGAGATACAATTATGAAATTTGGAAATTAAGCTCAGATAAGTAAACTTTAACTCTAGCTGTCAGCTGGAATTTTTAATCAGACAAAACTTTTAGAAAGATATCTAATATTTGCTTTAATTTCCAATTTTGCATACTTCCTGGCTGTGTGACTAGTAAGTGTTGAATTTTAGTTCTAGACAAATTTTTCAGTAAATGTAGTAGGATTTGCTGTGAAAGAATGCAATGACTAAATTACAAGTTCAAGTTCTCCACAGAAATATATGTATAAGGACATTCCTTCAAGTATTTTCAGCTGCATGACACTGTGTGCTGTGCCAACTGAGATAAAATAGCTGCAGGCACAAAAAACGTTCAAGGATTTTTAAGGAGGACTTCTAGCTTCCTTTTAAGATTTATAATTACTTTGACATTTTAAGGCCTGTATCTAGTGGAGTACCTCAGGGGTCAGTACTGGGACCAGTGCTGTTCAATATATTCATCCATGACCTGGATGAGGGCACAGAGTGCACTGTCAGCAAATTTGCAGATGACACAAAACTGGGTGGAGTGACTGACCTATCAAAGGGTTGTGCTGCCACTCAGCAAGACTAAGACAGGCTAGAGAGTTGGACAGGGAGAAATTTAATGAAGTCTACCAAGAGCAAGCACAGAGTCTTGCACCTGGGAAAGAGCAACTGCATGTATCAGTATAGGTTGGGGACTGACCTGCTGGAGGGCAGTGAAGGAGAAAAGGACCTGAGGGTCCTAGTGGATGGGAAGTTGACCAAGATCAGTGTGCTCTTGTGGCCAAAAAGACCAATGGTATCCTGGGTTGTATTAGAGGGGGTGTGGTCAGAAAGTCAAGAGAGGCTCTCCTCCGTCTCATCTCTGCTCTGGTGAGGCCACATCTGGAACATTGTGTCTAGTTGTGAGCCCCTCAGTTCAAGGACCGGGAACTGTTTGAAAGAGCCCAGTGCAGAGCCACAAAAATTTTAAGGAAGTGGAACGTCTTCCTCATGAGGAGAGACTGAGGGAGCTAGGGCTCTTTAACTTTGAGAAGAGACTAAGGGGTGACCTCATTCATGTTTATAAATATGCAAAAATTGAGTGCTAGGAGGATGGAGCCAGGCTCTTCTTGGTGATGCCCAATGACAGCACAAGAGGCAATGGTGGCAGTTGAGGCATAGGAAGTTCCATGGAAATGAGAGGAAGAATTACTTCACTGTGAGGGTGACAGAACATTGGAACAGGCTGCCCAGGGCAGTTGTGAAGTCTCCCTCTCTGGAGATACTCAAAACCCATCTGAATGCATTCCTGTGTGACCTGGTACAGGTGTACAGATGATCCTGCTGTGGCTTTGGGATTGGACTAAATTATCTTTTGACATCTCTTCCAGTCCCTAACACTCTGTGATTCTGTGAAAACATGACTCTGAAGGTAAGTAATCTTGATGCTTGTTTTCCTAAGAGCCACACTGATGAAGAACACCAAAACAATGAGAAAGTAGACAATGCTGCCGGAATTGTTGTAGCTTAAATGGATCTGGACTTTGAGCATAATGGTGTGCTTTTGCAGTTTGATGGACCCATGAAACATCAGGACATGTAGGGAGAAATGCAGCATACAGATGGGCTCATGTCCAAGGGGTAGACCTGACCATGGAAGTCATCACACAGGTCACTCATGACTGTGAAATCAAACAAGCCATCAGAGTTAAGTCTCTGTGTGTGTTGGGTATTGAGATTATGTAGTTTAAGTCATGAGTGTAAGCAAGAAGGGATTTAAGTATGAGAACCAAATGAGATGGTAAAATGTATTGAGCTGTGTGGAACTTGAGCATAACACAAATCACATAGAATAAGAGTGGAGATTGTATTGGATTTGTCTGAGATATAGTTAATTCTCCTCGAAGCATCTTTCTAGTGCTGTGTTTTGCAGTGATGTAGCTGAGTGTTGCTGACACACCAGTGTTTTGGCTGCTGCTCAACAAGCATCCAGGCTGCTCTTTTCCAACACTTCCCTGCCCCAAGAGTGCACTGAGGGGTGGGAAAGATCTTGAGAGGGGACACAGCCTAACCAGCTGACCCAAGTGGCCCAAGGGATATTCCATATTATATAATGTCAGCTCAGATATAACAACTAAGTGAAAGAAGCAAGTGGGGGATATTCATCCATGACATCTGTCCTTCAGAGCAACCAATACATGTAAAGCCTTGCTTCCTGAGACCGACCACTGTCTGATGATGGGAAGTAGAAAATAACATCTTTTTTCGCTTTTCCTTTCCATGTGCAGACTTCTGTTTGTGCTTATTACAACAATAACTACTACTACTACTATTATTATTATTATTATTATTAAATTGCTTCTATCTTATTACTGGCTTTTGTTATATTTTCTCCTCTCCCCTGTCTATCTAAGAAGGGGAGTGATTGAGCAGCTTTGGTGGACATTTGGTCCCCAGCCAGGGCCAAACCACCACATGGAGGGAACATCACCTGGGACATGTCAGGCTGGAGACAGTAGCCCAGGAACATCTCTCTCCCTTCTACCACCAAAGAAGGACCATGGGGTGAAAATTATCTCGCCCGCTCTCTTTCTCCTTTCTCTCTCTCTCTAATAAATAATCCCATCTTGATATATGACCTTGTTTGTGTCTTAATTTCACTCATGGGAATATTCAAAAGGGCTATGTCTCCTCCCCAACTTCCATATTGCTACAGTCCCCCACTCTGGCACCACAGCTGGACAGCTCATCAGGGAAGAACTCCTCGTGCTCTTCTCCTGATCCAGTGTGCAGTACCTCCATGACATTTTCCAACCTAAGGCCTTTCCATAGGGTGCAATTCTTCATAAACTCCTTCAGCATGGGTCCTTCCCCCAACTCCTTCAGGAGCAGAATGCTCCAGCGTAAGTCTCCCACATGGTAACAAGTCCTGACAGAAAATCTTCTTAAATGTGGGATCCTCTCCACAATCCCACAGGTCCTGCTAGGACCCTGCTCCATCATTGATTTCCATGGGGTCATAACCTCCTTTGAGTGCATCTGCATGTTCCATCATGTGGTCATCCATGCACTGCAGGTGGACATCTGCTTCACCATGGACCTCTATGGGCTGCAGGGGAACAGCTTGCATCACCATGGTCTTCGTCACAAGTGTCACTCTTCTCCTATGGATACTGTTCCTCCCAGCAGATTTGTTTAGTTTTGTCTTGTTTTGTTTTGTTTTGTTTTCCTTCCTAAATATGCTATGACAGAGGTGCCAGCACTGTACGTGATGGGTTCAGCCTTAGAGCCAGCTAACTTTGTCTCTGTTGGACACAGGAAGAGCTTCTAGCAGATTCATACAAAAATCACACCTGTAGCCTCGCTGCTGCCAAAACTGTATTGCTAAGATCTCAGAAGTCCAAAACAGTGGAAAAGTACAAAAAGAATGCTATTTATGAACACATAGTGATCATAATGGAGAGCACCTACAGGGGCAGGGTGGAGATCCCATGGTTTGTGCCACCAGGAAGGAATGAAGAACAGGGGAAGGTTTATTCTTCCACTGAGTCTGGAGGCTCATTGGTCATCTGCAAAGCAGCTCAAGTTCTTGTGCAACTGGTAATAGGGGAATTACATAACCACAGCCACACCATCAACAATAGTAAAGGTAAGCTACAAATATTGCCCTTGTTTCATATCTAAAGTAGGAAGTAAGAATTTGATGCCAAACAGATTGATGGATTTTCCCTCCTTGCTTTTCCTGAGGTGTCCCAAAGGGACAAAAAGCCTCAAAAATGATCAGAACCAGACAATGGGGCAGAAGACAACAGGTCTGGTTTTTCAGGAAAACACCCACGCCACCCAGGCTTGCCTAAAGATGTCCTGGAGCCCAAGAGGGCCAGGTGTGTGTGCCTTTGGCCACCTTTGGAGAAAAACCTTTCTATAGGTTACAGTGTCAGGGTTTTATGTCTCAATCTGTGCTGTCATTGGCCATTATTGTCTCGGGAAATCTATAAGTACCAGCCCAAAGAGCCAGAGCCTTGCCTTGCGATTGTCCAATCTCTGGAAGGAATCACAAGCCTCATTTGGAAGCTGAACTGTGTTTCAGTTTACCCAGACAGGACTGCAAAGACCCATCGCTGTCTTAGCATTGTAAAGCCCAGGAGCGGACAGACGTGCCTTTCCAGGCTGAGAGGTGAACCCCTGGAGGAGCTGAGCCCCCAGGACAGTTTTGTTTCATTGGAAGAGGCGACAAGTGCTGCTGTGAAGAATTGTAGCAGAAGAACCTCTTTTCCACAAAGCCTTCAGCTACAAAGCCTTTGGGAATAAATCCTGTCTCAGCAACAAACTGCACACACCAACAGAAAGTGAAACTGTGCTCCTGTAGCTTCCATGTGTTTGTCACCATTTTGGTTTTGTTTAAATCCTCATGTGTGCCATGAGGTATCAGGATCAGTGAGTAATTGTGAAATCTGATTTTTTATAAGCATCTATTAAAGGTCTATTGCCCTAAGGAATTCTGGAGTTCCCCCCTCTTGTGGCCAATCGCTGGCTTCATTGTAGATGTTCTTTTTATTTTTTCAGTTTAAAGTGCTGTTTGTTGTTTCTGGATTTTTGTACATATTCTTTAAATTGTTACTTCTTCCAGCTGGTGAGATATCTGTTCCACAACCAAATATTTTGAACCCATTAATCGGTTTTATTAATATTTTTCCACTATATTTTTATCATAAATAAAATTTTTACTATTTTTATTAATTGTTTAACTTATTGAATATTAAATAGCCTTTTTACCAATCATAACATGAGGGAATGCATTTTTGGTAACATTCTTGACCTCAGCTATCACAGAATCACAGAAACATTCAGGTTGGAAAAGACACTAAGGATCACCAAGTCCAACTGATAACCCTATTCTACAAAGTTCACCCCTGAAACATATTCCCAAGCACCATATCCAAATGACTGTTAAACAGATCTGGAGTTGGTGACTCAACTGCCTCCCTGGGGAGCTCATTTCAATGCTCTTTCTGTGATTTTTTTTTTCCCTAATGTATAGTCTAAACCTATTTAGTCATAGCTTGAAGCCATTCCCTCAGTATTAGCAGCATGTTTAGAGGGTAGAAGAGCTCTGAAGAGGGACCTTGACAGGCTGGACTGATGGGCAGAATCCAACGGCGTGAGATTGAACACATGCAAGTGCCGGGTTCTGCACATTTGTCACAGCAACCCCATGCAGTGCAACAGGCTGGGGTCAGAGTGGCTGGAGCATGGCCAGGCAGAGAGGAACCTGAGGGTGCTGGTCGATGGTAGGCTGAACATGAGCCTGCAGTGTGCCCAGGCAGTCAAGAGGGCCAATGGTATCCTGGCCTGTATCAGGAACAGTGTGGCCAGCAGGAGCAGGGAGGTCATTCTGTTCATGTACACTGCACTGGTTAGGCCACACCTTGCGTACTGTGTCCAGTTCTGGGCCCCTCAGTTTAGGAAAGATGTTGAGTTGCTGGAACATATCCAGAGAAGGGCAACAAAGCTGGTGAGGGGTTTGGAACACAAGTTCTATGAGTAGAGGCTGAGAGAGCTGGGATTGCTTAGCCTGGAGAAGAGGAGGCTCAGGGGAGACCTGAATGCTCTCCACAACTACCTGAAGGGAGGTTGTAGACAGGCAGGGGCTGGTCTCTTCTCCCAGGCACCCAGTACCAGAACAAGAGGACACAGTCTCAGGCTGTGCCACGGGAGGTTTAGTTTGGATGTTAGGAAGAAATTCTTCATAGAGAGAGTGATTGCCCATTGGAATGGGCTGCCCGGGGAGGTGATGGAGTCATCATCACTGGAGGTGTTCAGGAGGAGACTTGATATGGTGCTTGGTGCCTTGGTTTAGTTGATTAGATGGAGTTGGATGATGAGTTGGACACAATGATCTTGAAGGTCTCCTCTAACCTGTGTTATTCTATGCTATTCTATTCTAATTAATTGTGAGAAGACACCAGCACCAGCCTCTCTAACAATGTCCTTTCAGGTAGTTGTAGAGAGCAATGAGATCTTGCCTCGGCCTCCTCTTTTCCAAACTAAACAGTCCCAGTTGCCTCAGTTGTTCTTCATTAGATTTATTCTCCAGGCCCTTTATCAGCTTCATTGCCCTCCTCTGCATTTCCTCCAGCGCCTTGACATCTCTCCTGTCATGAAGTGCCCAAAACAGGTCACAATACTTGATGTGTGGCCTCATCAGAACTGAATACAAGGAGAAAATCACTTCCCCACTGCTGGACACAGCATTTCTGATACAAGCCAGAATTCCACCTGGGCACACTGATTGCTCGTATTCAGTTGCCTGTAGAGGAGAACCCCTCAGGTCCCTTTCTGCCAGACAGCTTTCCAGCCACACTTCCCCAAGTCTGCAGAGTTGCTTGGGGTTGTTGTGACCCAAGTGCAGGACCTGGCATTTGGCCTTGTTGAAGTGTCGTAGGGTTGGAAGGGAAAGGCCAGGCCTTCTCCTCCCCCCTATAAAGTGAAGGGAAAGAAAGTTGAAAGGGAAAAAATACTCACAGCCGGATTAGCAAAGGAGTGGGTGCTGTATATTTACAAAGCAGTTTAGGAAAATGCAGGTCTATGTACAGAATTTACAGTATTTACAATATATACAGAAATACACAACAAAGTAGCACAGAAATGAGAGTTCCCTCCTCTGCTGAGGGGGGCTCCCCACCCCTGTATCCCCCTTCTCTCCCCTTTTCCCCAGAGAGGGTTAGAAAGAGAGAGAAAGAGAAGAAACAGTTGTTAATTGGAAAGCAGTTAATACAGGCCTTGCAGTTTATCAGTTTCAAGGTCAAGCCTGGCTGAAAGCCCAGAAAGCTGCGAGCTGCAAGCCACCAAAGGAGGGGAAGACAGACTGACCAGAAAACTGCTGTACTCCCAGTTCAAAAGGTGCTTTCCCCTAGTCTACCAATGAAATTAGTTTAGATCTGTCTTTCGTTTACAAACATCCGACCACAATATTCCCTTTCTTAAGGGGACAGCTTCAAACGGTCACATGAAGCTCATCCCATTAACATTGGCCCATTGATCTAATCTATCCAAGTTCCTCTGTAGAGCCTCCCCACCCTCCTGAAGTTCAACACTCCACCTCAACTTGGTGTCATCTGCAGACTTATTGCTGACACTCTATGTCTTCATTAAAGTCATCATTAAAGATGTTAAACAGAAGTGGTCCCAACACCAAGCCCTGAGGACCACCACTTGTGACCAGCAACCAGCTGGATGTTACTCCATTAACCACCATCTTTGGGCCTGTTCACAGAGCCAGTGCTTTGTTCACCAGAGTGTGTGCTTATACAAGCCATGAGGAGCCAGTTTGTCCATGAGAATTCTGTGGGAAACAGTGTCAAAGGCTTTATGAAAGTCTAGGTATAGAATATCCATGGCCTTTCCCTCATCTAATAGTAAGGTCATCATGTCATAGAAGGAGATTAGATTGGTCAGGCAGGATCTGCCTTTCATAAAGGCATGCTGACTGAGCCTGATCCTCTGGTTGCTCTCTATATGTCATGCAATGGTGCTCGAGATGATCTGCTTCATGACCTTACCTGGTACTCAGGTCAGAATGTCAGTTCTACAGTTTCCAGGATCGTTCTTTCTTCCTTTCTTGTAGATGATGTTGCATTTGCTACCCTCCAGTCCATTGGGACCTCCCCAGTTACCCAGGACTTCAGGTAAATAATGAAAAATGCCTTGGCAAGCACATCTGCCAACTCCCTCAGCACCCTTGGGTGTATCCATCCAGTAATATGGACTTGTATGCCTCTAAGTGGCATAGCAGGTCACTGACAACTTCCACATTTATTGTGATGACCTCATTCCAATTCATAGAATCATGGAATCATAGATTCAACAAGACTGGAAAAGACCTCAAAGATCATCAAGACCAACCTGTCACCACAGACCTCATGACTACTAGACCATGGCTTCAACTGCCATGGCCAATCCTCTTTTGAACACCTCCAGAGAGGGTGAGTCCACCACCTCCCTTAGCAGCCCATTCCAATGGCAAATCATTCTTTATGTGAAGAATTTTCTCCTCACCTCAAGCCTAAACAGCCCCTGGTGCAGCTTGAGACTGTGTCCTCTTGTCCTGGTACTGGTTGCCTGGGGCAAGAGACAAACCCCCTCCTGTCTACAACCACCCCTCAGGTAGTTGTAGACAGCAAGAAGGTCTCTCCTGAGCCTCCTCTTCTCCAGGCTAAACAGTCCCAGCTCCCTCAGCCTCTCCTCATAGGGCTTGTGCTCAAGGCCCCTCACCAGCCTGATTGCCCTTCTGTGGACACATTCAAGTGTCTCAGTGTCCTTCTTAAATTGAGGGGCCCGGAACTGGACACAGTACTCAAGATGTGGCCTAACCAAAGCAGAGTACAGGGGCAGAAGGACTTTGCTGCTCCTGCTGGCCACACTATTTTTGATGCATGCCAGGATGCCATTGGCCTTCTTGGCCACCTGGGCACACTGCTGGCTCATGTTCAGCCAGCTATCAATCAGTACCCCCAGGTCCCTTTCTGTTTGGCAGCTCTTCAGCCATTCTGATCTCAGTCTGTAGCATTGCATGGGGTTGTTGTGACCAAAGTGCAGCAGCTGGCACTTGGACTTGTTGAATGCCATCATGCTGAACTCTGTCCATCACTCCTGCTGGTCAAGGTCCCTCTGAATAGCCCATCCACCCTCTAAAGAGATCAACGCCTGCTCCCAACTTGGTGTCATCTGCCAATTTACTGATGACTGACTCAAGCCCCTCATCCAGATCATCAATGAAAATATTAAACAGGATGGGGCCCAGCATGGATCCATGCGGGACACCAGGAGTGACTGGCTGCCAGCTGGATGTGGCACCATTCACCACCACTCTCTGGGCTCAGCCCTCCAGCCAGTTCCTAACCCAGCACAGAATGCTGCTGTCCAAGCCATGGCCTGACAGCTTGGCCAGGATTTTACTGTGGAGGACGGTGTCAAAGGCCTTGCTGAAGTCCAGGTAGACTACATCCACAGCCTTCTCCACATCCACCAAGCGGGTCACCTGATCATAGAAGGAGATCATGTTGGAGAAGCAGGATCTGCCCCTCCTAAATCCATGTTGGCTGGACCTAATCCCTTGGCCATCCTTAAAATGCACAGTGATTGCCCCCAAGATGATCTGCTCCATAATTTTACCTAGCACTGAGGTCAGGATGACAGGTCTGTAGTTTCCAGGTCTCTCCATCCGACCCTTCTTGTGGATGGGCATAACACTGGCCAGTTTCCAGCCATCTTGGACCTCTCCAGTGAGCCAGAACTGGTGGAAAATGATGGAGAGAGGCTTGGCCAGCTCATCTGCCAGCTCTCTCAGCACCCTAGGGTGGATGCCATCCGGTCCCATGGACTTGTGGGTGTCCAAGTGGCTCAGCAAGTCCCATCTCCCATCTAATTCCTCGTGGATTTCAGGGCTACTACAGTGCTCCTTGACCCCATCTACCAGTTCAGGAGGCAAATTACCCCGGAGTCCTCCTGCCTTATTATTGAAAATTGGGGCAAAGAAGGTATTTAGAACCTCAGCTTTTTCCTCGTCATTAGTTACCGTGTTACCATCCAGGTCCAATAAGTAGTGGAGGTTCTTCTTCCCCTCCCTGCCTCTTAGTTCATGAGATTGGGTGTCTGGGGAAGTGCTGGATCCAGTGTTAAAGACCAAGGCAAAATAGGCATTGGGCGCCTCAGCCTTCTTCTCATCCTTAGTCATTATGTTTCCCTGTGCATGCAACAAAGGATGGAGATTTTTCCTCAATCCTCCATTTGTTGTTAATGAATTTATAGAAACATTTTTTATTATCCTTAATGGCTGTGTCTAGGTTGAGCTCTAGCTGTGCTTTGGCTCTCCTAATTTTCTTTTTGCATAGCTTTACTACATCTTTATATTCCTGATGAGCGACCTGTTCCCTCTTCCCAAGGCTATAGACTCTCCTTTTGTTCTTTTGCTCTTGAGATTCACCCAAAGGTCCTTATTCAGCCAGGCTGGACACCTACCCTGCCAATTCAGTTTCTGGCACACAGGGACAGCCTGCTCCTTTCCCCTTAAGACCTCCCTCTTGAAGTATGTCCAGCCTTCCTGGACTCCTATATCCTTCAAGGTAGCCTCCCAAGGGACTTTGCCAATCAGTCTCCTGGATGGGCCAAAGTTTGCCATCTGAAAGTTCAAGGTGGCAGTTTTACTAACCCCTCTTCTTGTTTTCCCAAGGACAAAGAACTCAATCATCTCCTGATCGGTGAGCCCTAGATGGTCGTCAGCTTTTACTTCCTTCACAAATTCTTCCCTGTTCACAAGAAGCAGGTCCAGGAGGGCACCTTCCCTAGTTGGTTCCCTCACCAGCTGTCTCAGGAAGTTATCCTCCAGGAACTTTGAGGATTGTTTATTCCCTGCTACATTGCATTCTTAGCAGACATCCGGGAAGTTGAAGGGGTAGTGATTGTGAAACCTTTCTCAGCTGTTTATGAACAATTTCATCTCCCTCTTCATCCTGGTTGGGTGATCTATAACAGATGCCCACCACGGTATCACTCCTACTGGCCTTACTCCTCATTCTTACCTATGAGGACTAAACCCTATAATCACTTTCATTAATTTATATAGTTTCATATGTTTCCCTAACATAGAGGGCCACTCTATCACCCCTTCTTCCTTGCTTATCCCTTCTGAAAAGTTGGTACCAATCGATTACAGCACTCCAGCTGTGGGAGCCGTCCCACCAGGTTTCCATGATGGCTGCGATATCATGATTCCCTGTAGCACGATGGCCTCCAGTTCCTCCTGTTTATTGCCCATGCTGCATGCATTGGTGTATAAACAGTTCAGGGTGGGAGTTGAGTACATGGTTTTCAACCATGAGGTGGGGTACACCTTCTGATTATCTAGGATGCCAAAACACTGTTCCACAAGCTTTTGGCTACTACACTCAGAGTTCTCAGTGTCAAGGCCAGCTACGTCCCTGTCCCTCTTCAAAACTATTTTAAAGCTTTGTCAATGAGCCCAGCCAACTGATGTGCAAGAATTCTTGTCCCCTTACGGGACAGAGGAACTCCGTTAGTCGCCAGCAGACCTGGTGCCAAGGAAACTTCCCCGTGGACAGAAAAAATAAATAAATTTCTGTTGGTGTCATCAACCTTTAAGCCATGTGTTAATCACATGGATTTTCTTAATTTCCTTCAATATTACTTCCTGTCACTAGACGGAATGAGGAGAATGCCACTTCTGTTCCCGAGCCCTCAAGCAATCTCTCCAAATCTCTGAAGAGATTTTAGTTGATTTTGTAGTCCTGTACATTGCCTTATCACTCTGTGGTTGGCTGAGAGACCAATTCTCCCACCACAGGCAAAAGAAAGACTCAGACAAAACAGATTGCAAAAATGGTAGAAAGTTTAAATGGAAAAAAAAAAAAAAAAGAGTTTTACAGAAAACCACAAGCACTGTGACAAAAGAGAGAGATATCCCAAGATATACCCAAAAACATCCCATCTCCACCTGGGGTACACCCAAACCCCCCCAGGGCTCTTTTTCCCACCCCCCCCCCAAGGGAGGCAGCTCAGCCCATTACCTAGGCAGCGGCAGGGAAGAAAAGGGGCAGAGAGGACCCCTCGCTGATGTTTTATAGGGGAGCAGGGCATTATGGGAATGAAATACCTGGCTTCCTGTGACCACCCACTGGGCTGGGCTACCCTTTGGGACATCCCAGGTGTGGCCTGTACAGTGGCATCAGGGGCCGGCATCCAGCCTAAACCACCACACACTCCCAATCTGCATAACCAGCAGTGGGTAATAGTCTGATGGCTCCACCACATTGAGGAGCCTCTTAGACATGTCTGTAAACCATGCCCCAGGCAGACAGCAGACCTCCCTGTGGGATGGATCTGGCCTGCAAATCAGACCCTCAGTTCTGCTGAGAAGGGAATCCCTTACTACTACCACTTTTCTTTTTTTCTTGTTTGCACTAGTCCTAAGTTGTGAGACTGGTGACAAGTCCTGGGTAGTTGTGTATAAGGACATTTATATCCATTCTGTTATAAATGGGCTGCATAAGAAAATTTATAAGTTTCTTGTGAGAATTGTTTTATTAAAAAGCAGAAGCAAGCAGCAGGAAAAAAAAGGAGAGAAATTATGTGCTGGGCTGTAGAGACTTCTCCCCCACAGATACCTCCAGACTCTGCCAAAAAAGCACCTCACAAATACTATCTTTTCTTTATGTAGCTACATCATCTACATATGCATGCTTATGCTTAATAGAAGGCAGAGATATGATAATAAGTTCTAGAAACTTCTTGGGATTCTTGAGTATGAGTCTTCTTTGTGGTAGGGGTCTGTCTCAGTCCAGAGAAGGAAAGAGACTCAGTTCTTTTGAATATTCCCATGTTGTGAAATTAGAGGCAAAAATGAGGCCAAAATATCAACAGCTAGACTATTTATTACATAAATAAAGTGGATGGATCAGAAGGGGAGAGAGAGAAAATAGAGAGGAGAAAGAGAAGGAGAGAGAGAAGAGAAAAGGAATTATATTAACACATCTCACTATCAACCGGTACCCACAGGTCACTTTCTGGTGGCCACTCTCCAACCACCCTGATAACAGCCTGTAGCACTGCATGGGGTTGTTGTGGCCAATGTGCAGAACATGGCACTTAGATGTGTTAAATCTCATGCCATTGGAGTCTGCCCATCTGCCCAGCCTGTCAAGTTCCCTCAGTAGAGTCCTCCTACTCCCACCTTCGCCCAGTGTGGTGTCATCCGCAAATTTACTGATGATGGACGCAATCCCCTCATCCAGATCATCAATAAAGATATTGAACAGGATGGGGCTCAACACTGATTCCTGGGGGACACCACTAGTGACTGGCTGCCAGCTGGATGTGGCACCATTCACCACCACTCTCTGGGCTCAGCCCTCCAGCCAGTTCTTAACCCAGCACAGAGTGCTGCTGTCCAAGCCGCAGGCTGATAGCTTGGCTAGGAGTTTGCTGTGGGGGACAGTATCAAAGGCCTCACTGGTGTCACATCCAGTCCCATGGACTTGTGGCTTGAGCAGATCTGTAACTGCTTCCTCCTGGATTATAGAGAAACTATACTGCTCCCTGAATCCATCTGCCAGCTCAACAGGCCAGTTCTCTGGAAGACAAACCATCTTACTGTTAAAAATTGAGGCAAAGCAGATATTAAGTACCTCTACCTTTCCTGCATCTTCATTTACAATATTCCCCCCCAGGTCCACTAAGGAGCGGAGTCTGTTCTTGCCACTCCTCTTGTCATGTATATAGTTATAAAAGCATTCTTTGCTATCCTTCAGAGCAGTAGCCGGTCTAAGCTCTAAATGGGCTTTTGCCTCTCTAATTTTTTCCTACATGACCTAGCAACATCCTTAAACATTTCATGGGTTACCTCACATTTCTTCCAAAGATTATACACCCTCTTTTTTCCCTTAATTTCTTGAGAAGTTCCTTGTCCATCCAGGCCAACCGTCTGCCCCAGCAGCTCATCTTCTGGTACAATGGGGGAGCCTATTCCTGACCCTTCAAGATTTCTTTCTTGAATTAGGTCCAGCCCTCCTGGACCCCTTTGTTTTGAAGGGCTGTTTCCCAAGTGTAATGGGTTGGGGCAGACCCCCTCCCCACCACGCGCAGAAATAACGACTCAGACAAACAGATTGCAAAAGTGATGGAAAGTTTAAATAGAACAGTGAGTGCGTGCAGAGAACTAGAAATACAGTGACAAGAGAGAGAACCCAAAACAGACCCAGAGAAAATCCCATCCCTACCTGACGGTGCACCCAAACCCCCAGGGCTCCTCCTCCCCCCCCACTGCTAGGCTAGTCTCAGCTGGCCAGATCTGAGACTGCCCATCCCCCCGTGGCCTTGGGCCTAACCAGGCCCATGGCCGGGATATCTCTACCCCAGTTACCGGGCGGCGAGGAGGAAGGAAAGAGGAAGTGCCAGACCCCGCCGTGAAACTTATAGTGGTGCAAGGGATCATGGTAGGAAATAACCTAATTTCCTGTGTCCACCCACTGGGTTGGACTTCTGGACACAGGAAACACCCCTGTAGCAGAGGACACCCAGCCCAAACTACGACACCAAGGTACCTTCTGAGTTAGTTCCCTAAGTAACCTGAAGTCTACCCTCTAGAAGTCCAGATTGGAGGTTGTGTTGCTGCCCCTCTTAGCTTGACTGCATTTTATGGTCACTGGACCCCAGACAACCTCCAACTACCACATCTTCCACAAGCCCTTCTCTGCATGTAAAAAGGTCAAAGGCTTACCCCTGGTAGGCTCACACAGCAGCTGGGATAAGAAGCTATCCTCCACACACTCTAAGAACCTTCTAGGCTGCCTCCTCTCTGCTATGTTAAGTTTCCAGATGATATCAGACAGGTTGAAGTCACCCATAAGAACAAGGTCTGGTGATCCTGAGATAGCTTCCAGCTGCCTATAAACTAATTCATCAACCTCTTCATCCTGGTTGGGTGGTCTATAACAGACTCCAACCAGGATGTCTGCCTTGTTGGCCTTCCCTCTAATTCTCATCCACAGGCACTCAAGCTGATCAATCTTAATCTCTAGTTCCATGGTGTCTAGAGCCTCCCTGATGTACAGGGCCACCTCTCCATCCCTTCTCTGTTGCCTGTCTCTCTTAAAGAGCCTGTAGCCATTGATTACAGTGCCCCAGTGATGTGAGTCATCCCACCATGTTTCTGTGATGACAACTACATTATGCTGTTCCTGCTTCAACAAGGCTTCCAGCTGCTCTTGTTTGTTACCCGTACTGCGTGCATTAGTGTACATGCACTTCAGCTGGGCTGCTGGGTTCACGCCTGACTCCAGCTTACCACCCTCAGACTCCTGTCTGTGGGGAATGGTTTCAGTCTCTTCCCCTTTCAAATCTAGTTTAAATCCCTGTCATTGAGTCCTGCCAACTCTTTTCCTAGAGATCTTTTCCCTCTTAGAGATAGGCTATTCTCATGTGATCCATCTGTTGTTAGCACACCTGGTGCCACAGAAAGTTCCCCAAGATCAAAATCCCAAAGTTCTGTTGGTGCCACCAATCTCTGAGCCACTTGTTAATTATACCTGCTTTCCTGTTGCTTTCAGTATTTCTTCCTGCGACTACAAGTATTGATGATATTACCTGTGCCCCTGACCCCTCAACCAGTTTTCCCAAAGCCTAAAAGTTCTTTTTGACTGCCTTTGGACCTCTGGTTTCATCCTCATTGCTCCCCACATGCATAACTATCAAGAGATAGCAATTAGAGGGCTGTACCAGACTAGCATGCCTTCTGGAAACATCTCTGACCCAGGCCTCAGGGAGGCAATAGACTACCCTGTGGAAAGGATCAAGCTGACACATGGGGACCTCTGTTCCGCTCAGTGGGAATCATCATTAAAAATTGCCCTCCTCCATTTTTTTAGAGAACAGGTCCTGATGCAGAGGGTGGGCTGTTTTGCTTTAGGCAACACCTCAGACGGTGTGTCTTCTGTGTTCTCAGTCACCTCACCCTCAACTTCCAGTGCTCCATAGATGTTTTGCAAGGGCATCAGCGAAGGGGAGGGGAGCCATGAGGGTTTTATTTTGCCTTTTCTATCAGGGACCTGTATCCATTTCCTGCTGCATCTTGGGTCACCTCCCTCTGCTAGAGGAATCGCAGAGCCTAGTTCCTTAAATCCAACTCCCTTTCACATTCCCTTACAGTCCTAAGTCTACCAACCTCTTCCTTCAGTTCAGCCGCTAGATTAAGCAGATAATTGAGCTTCTCACACCTAATGCAGATGTTATCTTCATTGCCCTCCATTTCAGGTGCCAGGCACCAGCACTCTCTTCAGCCAGTTGCCTGGACATCTGCCTGCTTAAGTTTTACGTCAACAGAGATCTTTTGAAAACACTTTTTGGCAAGTTACAAACATCCCTATTCCTGGCCATGTGACCTAACTGGAGAATAATTTAAGAACGAGACCATGTGACTCAGGACCTCCCTCTCTCTGATGAAAACACCCACCGCTGCAGCAGTCTGAGCCCACTGCATGCTGGCCTCCTGGAAAACTGGCTTGGGGGTTGAATGAGAGGTGCTGCTCTGCACAGTGTGGTGCCTGGGTCCTCCCTCTGTGTGCTTCAGTTGCAGATCTCCCTTGCTATTTACCAGGGACCTTCTGTGCCTCTTTCTACACCCAAAGACAGAGCAATTTCATGCACGTCTCACTCAGTACAGTGCTGTCAGCAGGCATACAGTTATCACAAATATCAAATTCAAGCATAGCAAATAAAGCACTTTGCGATCCCAATTGCTTAGATAGCTCTTTGAAACATGTACAGTGAACTTATAGAGCTCTTAAGCCTATTAAACTGAGGTAGTAATAATGCATCATTTTTACCTTGTATTTAAACCAAAGGAACAGTTTATATGCTGAATATCTACCTAACTTATCAATCATTGCAGAAAGACATCATTTGTATAACATCACATGCAACATAGATTATAACAAACGCCACAAAACCCAAACCAGCTTAATTTTGCTTCCTTAATCTGAGCAATTGCCCACATTGTGCACTAATTATTTTTTTAATGTGGTGGGTTGAAATTTCCTCCCAACATTAACTTTGCCAGACTAGCTCAGTTGGAAGCAAATGAGAGCTGTATTTGCAGGCAAAACTACAATCTACAATGGAATGCAGTGAATATGTACAAAATATACACCATTTAAAACATTGATATCTCAATTAACAAACAACACGAGAACCCCCGTGGTCAAAGACCAGAAGAGCTGTCCATCTGCCCCTCCACCCCCTGTCCAAATGGGAGAAAGGAGCAGAGAAATAGTTGTTGTTAAACTTAACCAAAACAATGCAGCCAAGCTCAAGCAGAAGCAGATTATTATCCCTTCATAGCAACAAAGTGAGCAGAGATGAGACGAGGGAAGATTGTTTTGGTACAACAAATCTTATAGCAGATATGTCTTCAATGAAATAGTTTCGAATTTTCTTTCTTTTTCACACCCAACAGTGATTTATTTACATTTTTCTACTTTTCTGATCAAAATCTGTAACAAAACTTTAAAGGCATAGCTTAAAATTACCTTATCAGCCCAGAGCAGAGAAAACAAAGGGCCAGGTATCAACAAGCTAGGGTAAACCTAGCTGCCTTCCTCGAGGTAAACAAGAGCACACACCCACCTTATGGGATGCTTGTTCCGTGCTTGTGCTTCTTCCAAGCATGGGCATATTCTGACCACATGCTTTGCCATTGGCTAACGATGTGTTGACCAAGTTTGACTATTGGCTAAATTCAAGCCTCAAACAAATTATAAGTATTACTCAAATTGTTAACAACTTGCTCTGTTGCTTTTTTGGTCTTTTGCTATTAAGCTCTCTTGCTCCATGCACGTGCTCTTCCCTCATGCACATGTTCTCCCTTTGTCTGCAGTCCAGAGAGAAGCCTGCCAACACTGAAGTGCCATCATGCTTCAGTTTACCCGGAAACCAGCAAAGAGTCCTCTGCATAAGCTGCCCTGAACTACAGCCAGCTTTGCACCATACCAGTCCTACTGGTAGAAAGAAGCTGCCTAACTGCACCCTGAAGGGACCAGGACCTGGTAAGCCAACCAGGGAGAACCTGCCAAATCCCCTTTGGCAGTTCTAAGTGCATTTGCTGAAAGCTAAGCTGCAGACCCATGAACCAAAGCTGCACTCCCTGTGCCACTCACAAAGCCAGAACCACACCCAGCAGCTCCTGTGCGTTGGCTGCTGAGTTAAGGGAGAGGAAGCCACCCATTGCTCCACACCTGAGAGCAAAACCACCAGAGCAATCTGGAACACTACCTGTGCCCTGCTGGGACCACCTGTGACTGTCTCTGACACTCGCTCATTCCAAGTTGAGATAGGGGAAAAGCTGCTCTGCACCACAACCCACCCCTGCTCTCTGTGGTGAAGGCACATTATGCCCCAATACTGAATCTTGTCCCGGCATGTGGGCAAGTTCCCCCTCCTCCTGGAGGAAGACAAAAGCCAAGGCATTAGCCAGGCTTGCACGCACCCAGCGCATGCAGCGCTTGTGCTGACACCAAGTATGGGCATAATTCTAGCTTCATGCTTTCTATAGGCTGATGCCAGTTGTTTATGAGAGTGCCCATTCGTCAAGCCCAGCCTCGAGGAATGTATAAGTATCACCCCAGTTGGTGAACACGTTGCCCCCTCATTTACTTTGTCTCTGTGCTTGCTCGAGAGAGCAACGCTCGAGCTGCAGCCTTTGCCATTGAGCTTATTGTTGTTAGCTTCTGTTATACATGCACGCATACTGGAAGCCTCTGCATCGTTGAAGAAGCCCAGAGGGAGGACCTTTGCTGAGCCTGAGGAGTTCAGCGTTGCTGCAGCCAGCCGTGCCGACCGGGAGAGCCCATCGTGCCACCGGAGGACTGGACTGACCCCCGCGGGTAAGATCTGCCCAGTTGCCGGGGAGAAGGGACTCGATTGATAACCGAGTCCATGTATGCTTAGCCCCGCCGTAGCGGGAGAGACGCCGCTGAGTGCCGCTCTGAGGAGCAGCCGAGTGCCGCTCTGAGCCCTGTGAATCTCAGGGAAAACCAAATAATTGTTCGTGTCTATACTGCACTGAACCCGGGACCGCTACAAGAGTCCTGTTGTTCCTTTGAGCTCGGTGGAGAGAATCCGCCGCCTAACGCAGCCGCGTTCTCTCCCCGAGGCTGTTTGCATCGGCCCCGAGAACCGCCATGGTTGGGCCGACCCCCGTAGCTTCGCCTGCTTCCATCGTTCGAGCCCACCTACCGGCCACCGTCGTCCCGCCCTGCCATGCGAGCCGACTTCTGAGGGCCGATCCCACGGACCGACCCCGACCAGGACCGATCCCTGTTGTCTGAAGGGAATTGAATATCGTCCACGTGCTTTCCACCCACTAGCACTCAGTTCAAAGTATCCGCGTCTAGCAGAGTAAGCGCTGACGCATAGAAAGACCGTAATATTGCTGTGTACAGCCAGAAGCCGCCCGCATCCCGCCGAGTCTCCATCTAGTGGCCAAGCGGCGGAACTGCACCCTTCGTTATATAAATATAGAAAGGGTTTATAGATAGTTCAATTACGTTATAATCATAACACTAAGCCAGTTGTGGAATGTATTTCATGAACGTGCACTAGAACATGTATATAAGTTGGTGATTCATCGGTTATTAATAGTTTGATAATTAATAAAATTATATTTTCATAATTCATATTTCATATTCATAAATTTAATAACCTCTTCACCACACTCTCCAGCTGCTTCGGGAGGGAACTGCCCCCCCTACAGCATCCTGCAGACTCCACAGGACCACCGGTGCTGAGGGAATCACTGGAGAGCCTGTTCCAGGTGAACAAACCTCCATTACACCCACAGAGAGTCCACAACACCCCCCCTGCAGCTTCAGGAGGAGGCTTCCTCCACTGTGTCCGGAGGGGACTGCCCCCAGGAGCCAGCCAGCCATGGCCCTGCTGAGGGCTCAGCAGCAACAAGCTTAGCAACAAGTCTTTCAGCAAGTGAAACTGCATTGTTCCAGTGTTCACATGTTTAACGCAAGTTTTGGTTCTGTTTAAAATCCCTGTGCTGTAGCTCACATGGTATTATAACTTGTGGTTTATAATGCAGCAGCCCTAGTTATGCTCAATCATAATTTGTGAGTAAAAATTGGTTTAAATCTCTTTGAGCTCTTAAAGGTTTCCTTTAAAATCGTATGTGTCTGATACCTAGCCACACTGCTGCAATTCAGCTGCCCAGTGCCTGTCAAGTCGGTCCCTGGTGGAAAAATGGCAAAACTGCACTCCAGTTCTTACTGAATAATTGTTTTGCATTTTTCTAATTTGACTCCAAATTATTAAACTCTAACAATTTATGGAATTATATCCATGATCATACACTAGAATCTGCATATAGTTCCTGTTAAAAGGTAATTAATAATTTGTATTAATAAATAATGTTGTTATTTTAATATTTCATCATTAACAACCACAACCATTAAATGGGTCCAGAGGAGGGATATGAAAATGTTCAGGCAGTTGGAACACCTTTGTGACAAAGACAGGCTGAGGGAGATGGGGTTGCTCTGTATGGGGAAGAAAAGACTCCACGGAGGCCTAATAGTGCCCTTCCAGTACCTGAAGGGTACGTATATGAAGGCTGGAGAAAAACTGTAGTGATAAGTTGATGGGCATTGTCTTCAAAGCAGAGTAGATTTAGATTGGATGTTAGGAGCAAGGTCTTTGCATGAGGAGAGTAGAACACTGGAACAGGTTGCCTAGGGACCCCATCCCTGGAGATATTCAAAGTGGGGCTAGACAGGGCTCTGAGCAACCTGACCTAGTTGAAGATGCCCCTGCAAACTTCAGGGGAGGCTGGACTAGATGACCTTTAGAGGCACCTTCCAATCAAAACCATTCTATGATTCAATAATTCTAAGTTGCTCAAGGCCTTATTTAACCTGGCCTTGAACACCTCCATGGAGGTGACATCCACAGCCTCCCTTGGCAACCCATTCCACTACCTCACCAACCTTACTGAAAAGAATTTATTTCTAATACCCAGTCTAAATCTACTGTCCTGCACTTTAATCAGTTCCTTCTTGTCCTATATTTTCAAGCCCTTGTAAAAATGTCCCTTCCTGTCTTATCTTATTGAAATATTGTACTCCTGTCTCCCGGGATATTTGAAGCTAGAACATGATACAAGATATTATTTTTTCCAAAGATTATTTTAACAATTAACCAGATGTTGCAATAATTTCTAAGGGACAACCCAAATCTAAAGTCAACTCTAAACTTATTCAATAGAATTGACAAATCAGGTATATTCTAAGAAGTCTTTCTCTTCCTTTCTTCCTTCCTTTCTTATTTTATTCTGGAGACATCTTGTTCCACATTTTTTTTTCCTTTTAGCCTAGGTAGGAGGGCATGTGCACTTTCTTTATGTAGACATTGCTGCATTAAATCATGTAAGGTGCTCTTTTAAAATTACAAAGTAGGATTTACATGTTCCAGACTAACAGTGATTGCAAGAAACTTTTGAAATTAATATATGAAAACAAGGACACTGAAGAAGATATTGTGATTAAGCTGATGTTCACCATAACTCTTAGCATAAAGGAAGAAGGAAATTTGTGTTACAAGTTATTTGTCTCTCTTCCAAGAAAAAACAGCTTCAACAATGAGTGAATTCAATGAGTGAATGCACCACTGAGGAAATCACAGATCTTTCTAGGTATGTTGTGAACGGTGATGAGTACATCTGAGGAAAGAGCCAGTCAGCTGAGAAATTGCTCAGTGTCCAGAGAAGGGCCACAAAGATGATCAGAGGGCTGGAGCACCTCTCCTATGAGGACAGACTGAAGGAGTTGGGGCTGTTCAGTCTGCAGAAGAGAAGGCTCCCAGGTGACCTCATTGTGGCCTTCCAGGATCTGAAGGGGGCCTACAGGAAGGCTGGGGAAGGACTTCTCAGGATCTCAGGTAGTGATAGAACTAGGGGGAATGGAATGAAGCTGGAGGTGGGGAGATTCAGGCTGGATGTGAGGAGGAGGTTCTTCCCCATGAGAGTGGGGAGACCCTGGAATGGGTTGTCCAGGGAGGTGGTTGAGGCCCCATCCCTGGGGGTGTTTAAGACCAGGCTGGATGAGGCTCTGTCCAGCCTGATCTAGTGTGGGGTGTCCCTGTCCATGGCAGGGGGGTTGGAACTAGATGATCCTTGTGGTCCCTTCCAACCCTGAATGAAACTATGAAACTATGAAAGGCCACATGCTCATGAGAGAGCATTGACTGATGATTTAGAAAGAGGCAATAGATTTATTTATCTTCAATATAAATCATAACAGTTTAGGATCCCTCAGTAGAGCTGATTATAGATGGGAAAGAAGGGAGAACTAGTACAAAAATGGTTCTGTAATTTTTTTTTTTTGCCAGAACAGAGTAAAGCCTGGGAGGAGACCAATTAATTATCATCACTCTGAATAATGATTTGTGGTGGTGTCTATAACAGAAGATTCCTCAGACACTGCAAGCTGTTACTTTAGAATAGAATAGAATAGAATAGAATAGAATAGAATAGAATAGAATAGAATAGAATAGAATAGAATAGAATAGAATAGAATAGAATAAACCAGGTTGGAAGAGACCTTCAAGATCATCACGTCCAACCTATCACCCAACACCACCTAATCAACTAACCCATGGCACCAAGTACCCTGTCAAGTCTCCTCCTGAACACCTCCAGTGACGGCGACTCCACGACCTCCCCAGGCAGCCCATTCCAATGGGCAATCACTCTCTCCGTGTAAAACTTCCTCCTGACCTCCAGCCTGAACTTCCCCTGGCGCAGCCTGAGACTGTGTCCTCTTGTTCTGGTGCTGGCTGCCTGGGAGAAGAGACCAACCTCTGCCTGTTTACAACCCCCCTTCAGGTAGTTGTAGAGAGCAATAAGGTCACCCCTGAGTCTCCTCCCCTCCAGGCTAAGCAGCCCCAGCTCCCTCAGTCTTTCCTCACAGGGCTTGTGTTCCAAGCCCCTCACTAACTTCGTTGCCCTTCTCTGGATTCGTTCCAGCAAATCAACATCCTTCCTAAACTGAGGAGCCCAGAACTGGACACAGTACTCGAGGTGTGGCCTAACCAGTGCAGTATACAGGGGCAGAATGACCTCCCTGCTCCTGCTGGCCACACTGTTCTTAATGCAGGCCAGGATGCCATTGGCCCTCCTGGCTGCCTGGTCACACTGCAGGCTCATGTTCAGCCTACCATTGACCAGCACTCCCAGGTCCCTCTCTGCCTGGCTGCTCTCCAGCCACTCTGACCCCAGCCTGTAGCACTGCATGGGGTTGTTGTGGCCAATGTGCAGAACCCGGCACTTGGATGCATTAAATTTCATGCCGTTGGACTCTGCCCATCTGTCCAGCCTGTCGAGGTCTCTCTGCAAAGCCTCTCTACCCTCTAGCAGATCAGCTCCTGTCCCCAGCTTGGTGTCATCAGCAAATTTACTGATGATAGACTCAATGCCCTCATCCAGATCATCAACAAAGATGTTAAAGAGGATGGGGCCCAGCACTGATCCCTGGGGGACTCCACTACTGACTGGCCGCCAGCCGGATGTGACACCATTCACCACCACTCTCTGGGTTCGGCCATCCAGCCAGTTCCTAACCCAGCTCAGAGTGCTGCTGTCCAAGCCATGGGCTGACAGCTTGGCCAGCAGTTTGCTATGGGGGACGGTGTCAAAGGCCTTGCTGAGGTCCAGGTAAACTACATCCACAGGCCTCCCCACATCCACCAGGCGGGTCACCTGATCATAGAAGGAGATCAGGTTGGTCAGGCAGGACCTGCCCTTCCTAAATCCATGTTGGCTGAGCCTGATCCCTTGGCCATCCTCTAAGTGCTGTGTTAATGCACTCAGGATGACCTGTTCCATGATCTTGCCTGGCACTGAGGTCAGGCTGACAGGCCTGTAATTCCCTGGCTCATCCAACCGGCCCTTCTTATGGATGGGCACCACGTTGGCCAGCTTCCAGTCCTCTGGGACCTCTCCAGTGAGCCAGGACTGCTGAAAAATGATGGAGAGCGGTTTGGCCAGCTCCTCTGACAGCTCCCTCAGCACCCTAGGATGGATCCCATCTGGTCCCATGGACTTGTGGGGATCCAGGCGGCTGAGCAGATCACCAACTACCCCATTTTCGAACAGTGGAAAACTATGCTGCTCCCTGGCTCCTTCTGCCAGCTCTGGAGGCCAGCTGTCTGGAAGACATTCTGTCCTGCTAGTAAAAATTGAGGCAAAGAAGGTGTTAAGTATCTCTGCCTTTTCCTCATCCCTTGATACATTGTTCCCCTCCGTGTCCGCCAAGGAGTGGAGGTTGTCCTTTCCCTTCCTCTTACTATTAATGTATTTATAGAAGGACTTTTTGTTGTCCTTCACAACAGAGGCCAGACTAAGCTCCAAATGCGCTTTTGCCTGCCTAATTTTCTTCCTGCAAGACCTAGCAACATCCTTAAATTTTTCACGGGCTGCCTCCCCTCTCTTCCAAAGGTGGTACACCCTCTTTTTTTCCCTTAGTTCCATTAAAAGTTCTTTAACCATCCAGGCTGGCCGTCTGCCCCGGCGGCTCATCTTCCGGCACATTGGCACAGCCTGTCCCTGAGCCTTCAACAGTTCTTCCTTAAAGTAGGACCAGCTCTCCTGGACCCCTTTGTTTTTAAGGGCTTTATCCCAAGGAACCCTCTGAATTAGTTCCTTGAGTAGCCTGAAGTCCGCCCTCCGGAAATCCAGAGTGAAGGTCTTCTTGCTGCCCCTCTTAGCTTGACCAAATAATGAGAATTCAATTATCTCATGGTCACTGGCCCCTAAGCACCCTCCGACCACCACATCACCCACCAACCCTTCCCTATTGGTGAAGAGGAGGTCAAGCATAGCCTTGCCCCTGGTAGGCTCTCGCAGCACCTGGGATAAGAAGCTGTCGTCCATGCATTCTAAGAACCTCCTAGATTGCCACATCTCTGCTATGTTAAGATCCCAGCAGATATCAGGCAAGTTGAAGTCGCCCATGAGAACAAGGTCAGACGATCTTGAGATAGCCTTAAGCTGCCTATAGAATGACTCATCAACATCCTCCTCCTGGTTGGGTGGTCTGTAACAGACTCCAACCAGGATGTCAGCCCTGTTGGCCTTCCCTCTAATTCTTACCCACAGGCACTCAACCCGATCGTCCCTAATCTCCATCTCAATGGCATCTAGTGCCTCCCTGACGTACAGGGCCACCCCTCCACCCCTTCTTCCTTGCCTGTCTCTCCTGAAGAGCCTGTAGCCATCAATTGCAGCGCTCCAGTCATGTGAGTCATCCCACCACGTCTCTGTGATGGCAACTACATCATAACTTTCCTGCCACAGCAAGGCTTCCAGCTCCTCTTGTTTGTTGCCCATGCTTCGTGCATTAGTGTACATGCACTTCAGCCGGGCTGCTGGTTTCACCTCTTGCTCTGGCTTATCACCCCCAGACCCCAGCCTGGGGGGACTGGTTTCAACCCCCTTCCCCTTCAAAACTAGTTTAAAGCCCTATCTATGAGACCTGCCAATTCCCTCCCCAGAATCTTTTTCCCTTTGAGGGATAGGCCATTCTCATACACTCTGATCTTACCCCTCCTCTGGGACAGATGTGCTCCATCTGTTGCCAGCTGGCCTGGTGCAGCAGAAAGTTTTTCAAGATCAAAAACCCAAAATTCTTTTCCCTGCACCAGCCTCTAAGCCACTTGTTGACTTCAGCTGCTGACCTGTTCCTTATGGTATTCCCACCTGCAACTAAGGGTATAGATGAAAAAATTATTTGTGCCCCTGATCCCTCAACCAGATCTCCCAGGGCCCTGAAGTCATCTTTGATAGCCCTGGGAGTTCTGGTTGCAACATCATCATTCCCTAACTGCATAACTATCAAGGGATAATAGTCAGAGGGCTGCACCATACCAGGCAGTCTTGTGGTAACATCTCCAACCACGGCTCCTGGAAGGGAACAAACCTCCCTGTGAGTAGGGTCTGGCCGACATATGGGGCCCTCTGTTCCTCTCAGGAGGGAATCACCAATAACAATTACAATTACCCTCCTCTTTTTTTTAATTAGATAAATTAAATACATCATGGATCCTTCAAAATGGTATATTGTCTAGTCTCACTAACATGCAAACCAAGAATAAACAGTGATTATACTGGCAGATAATTGGAAATAGGAGTCTCAAGAGCAACAGTGTAGTAAGGTGGTGCAACAGGTCAGTGAAGAAAAGTGTCTGGAGATAAATGAGACTCAGATAATCTATTACAAATATGTGGAAAATGACAATTGATTCTTAAATACAATGTGAGCATGATCAGTACATTTCTTTGAAGACTAGAAAAATTACTAGATAAAATAGCTTTTCAATGGAAAATTATGTATTATAAACTCTGGTATAGGGAAGAGGATCATCACTTTGAAAGTAATGGTGTAATACAGAATTTTAGAAAATAGTGACCAGTACTTCACTTCCAACAAACAGTGCTGCTGGAATAAATCCATAAGTGAGACACAATGCAGATCAACATTGTCTATAATGTAACAAACATAGATACAGGGAATATAAAGGTACACAGAAATTACACACTAACAACCTCAGATATGAAAAATAAAGGAGTGACAAATGAGTGACATCAGTGACACAGTTCATCTTCTTTCTGAAGCAGAATGAATTATCAAAGGTATCTTGTAAAGACTAAAAAACACCTCTCACAGTTTTGCATTGTTTTAAATCTGAATTTCACCTTACTCAGACATGTTGACATAAGCAATATTACAGAAGATATTAACTAATCTGATTAGCAGTCTGAAAATTGTGGCCATAATAATATTTGGTCCAGTACCTTCCTGGGCAGAACAAATTGTTGTCAGTTTCCTTTCACAGAAACACAGAATTGTCGGGGTTGGAAGGCACCTCAATGGTCAGCCAGTTCCAACTCCCCTGCCATGTGCAGTGACATGTCACACAAGAGCAGGTTGCTCAGCCTGGCCCTAAACACTTCCTGGGATGGGGCTTCCACCACCTACCTGGGCAACCTGTTCCAGTGTCCCACCACCCTCATGGTGAAGAACTTTTTGCTATCATCCAATCTGAATCTACCCACTTCCAGTTTTGCTACATTCCTTCTAGTCCTATCGCTACCTGACATACTAAAATGTCCTCCATCAGCTTCCCTGTAGGCCCCCTTCAGATACTGGAAGGCCACAATAAGGTCTCCTCAGAGCCCTCTCTTTTCCAAACTAAATAACCCCAACTCTCTCAGTCTGTCCTCATAGGACAGGTGCTCCAGACCCTCTCTGGACACGCTTCAGCATGCCGATACCTTTCCTGTAACAGGGACTTCAGAACTGGATTCAGTACTCCCAGTGGGGTTTCACCAGAGTAGAGAGGGAGAATCACCTCCCTTGATCGGCTGGCCACATTTCTCTTATTGCAGCACAGGGTACAATTGGCTTTCTGGGCTACAAGTGCTCACTGGTGGCTCATGTTGAGCTTCTCATCCACCAGCACACCCAAGTCCTTTTCTTCAGAGCTGTTTTCAAACCACTCACTGCCCAGCCCATATCAATGCTTGCAATTGCCCTGACCCAGATATACGACCATGCACTTGGTCTTGTTGAACTTTATGAGGTTGACTTGGGCCCACCTCTCCAGACTGTCCCGGTCCTTCTGGATGGTGTCCCTTCTCTCCAGTGTGTCAGCTGCACCACACAGCTTGGTGGCATGGGTGAACTTGCTGAGAGCCCATGTCACCAACAAGACTGATTCCAGTACTGATCCTTGAAGGACTCCACTTGTCACTGGCCTCCACTTGCATATGAACCCATTGATAGCCACTCTTTGGGTGTGGCCATCAAGCTAGTTCTTTATCCACTGAATGGTCTGTCCATCAAATCCATATTTTATCAACTTGGAGACCAGGATGCCATGTGGGACAGTGTCGAAGGCTTTACTCAGGTCCAGGTAAGTGATGTCAGTTGCTTGTTCCTTGGCTATTAATGTTGTGACCTTTTCATAGAAGGCCACCAGGTTTGTCAGGTACAATTTGTCCTTGGTGAAGCCATGTTGATTATACCAAATCACCTCTTTGTTACACTCTTCTGTCTCAACATTCCTTTACATTCCTAGCAGACAGGGGAAATATCAAAGTTTGTACTGGAAGGAAAGCAAAACACAAATCTTAAAACAATGTTTGGTGTATGTGTTTGGTCTCAAAAATAAAGCTCAATATAATTCACCTGATTACTAAGCCAAACTATCCAGAAGAAGTAGTGAACTATATGTTGGGACATTATGTCCCATTCTTCACCCATCACTGTTAGAGGATAGTCTTCTTTAGAGGAAGAGGATACATCTGAGTGTGTGAGAGACTGAAAACCTTATCTCTCCTGATACGACTCAACAAAGATAAAACCACCTTTGCAGCTGGTCCAGACAATGGACCAAGGCCACTGCCATTGATACCCCCCAGGTACCCTGGAAAGAGAGGATGGTGAGACAAAAGATTCACCACCTGGCTCCTGATGTGTATTGGGTGGTGTGTGGGCAGGTAAATGGAGAAGGAAGAGGCGGAGGGCCCCCACCCCTTCTTCCTCCAGACCCCTGTCCAAACACTGAGGAGTACACAGGAAGATTTCCTGGGAGACAATACTTGGACTCATACCTAAGGATTAAAAACCTGTATAAAAAGATTTGAATAACTACTGGCTCAGAAAAAGAAAAACATAGGAAAAGGAAAACACAGATGAGGGAAAACACAGGTGAGGGAAAGACCTGGACAGTGCCGCTAAGAAGGAATAACAGAGAGAATACCAGGACAGAGAAATCACCATGTAGCCTGGAAGAAGCAGTCCAAGAGGAACCCTCTCTCCATGTCCTAAGTTCCACCTGCTGCAACTCATGGAGCTGAAGAGGCTGCTCAGAGGACAAGACAGCCAAAGTTGCAGCACCCTTCTTCTACAGCCAAAGAGGCAGCACCCTTCCTCTACAGACCCAACATCTCCTCTACATCCAAAGCTGCAGCACCTTTATTCCACAGACTCAAACTGTCTTGGGGGGTGAGGGGTGTGGTAATACAATTCCTCTCCTCTTCTCTCTCTCTCTTTTCTCTCTCTCCATCTCTCTTTTCTCTCTCTCCCCTTCTGATCCATTCACTTCGTTTGTGTAATAAATAGTCTAGTTGTTGATATTTTGGCCTTGTTTCTGCCTCTAATTTTATAACACAGGAATATTCGAAATAACTGAGTCTCTTTCCCTCTCAGGACCAAGACAGAGTGTATTTATGTTTCTGATTTTTTTTTTCTCTGAATATGTAATGCATTGCTTTGTAGTCCAGAAACTGCTCAGTGATAATTACAGCAAGAATCAGCATTTACTGAAATATCCCTTCCCTCATTTGCCTTCACTCAACTCATGTTGAGCATTTGTACACACAACAGTTCTGCTTCCAAGTTCAAAGCCATTCTTGAAATGTATCTCATCAGTTTTTTTCCTCACTCTCACCTTAGTCTTTTTTTTTTCGCTTCCATATGAAAGTTCAATTAGATTTTCTTCTGCTACTTCCTTCCTTAGCACTTATCCTTTAGCACAAATATTAATATATCTTTACCATGTTTCAGCAAAAGGTTCACTTCACAGCTGAGATGGTGAAAGTTGCCTTAAAGCTGAGGGTACTTGAAAAGACAGTAACTAGATAGATTAAAAGTTCATCTTTCTTAAACTTCAGTGTAACATCCTAAGTTTCCCTTTATGAAGCCTATATTGAGTTTTCAAGTTTTCTAAACTGCCTTTGTCCAAAATGTAGATCAAGATCTGATCTATACAAATGATTTGATAGGGGATGAATTAACAAGGTGGGAATTATAAAAATATAGTTCTCTTTATTTTTCCCAAAAACCTCACCCCCAAATTAGGTATAAAAACTTATCAAAATATTTACAAGTTCTGTTTAGTCACAAATTCTACCAGGATGCTTATGGGCAACTTTAGCACAATTTAGAGAATTCAGAAAATGGAAAAGGCTGAGCCACAAAATAGCTTCACCCCATTTATCATCAGAAACAAGCCAGGAACCTTGGGAAAGCTGATGAGAATGCCAGTACTCATGAGGATGGAGCAGGAATTTGGTGCTGGTCCCTAGGCCTCTTGTTGATGAGAGGCTCCAGGAACTGCAGGTGTATAATCTAATTTGTGGATAATGCAGCATGACCCAAAGGAGAAGGTCCTGCCAGAATCAAAGTAGACATGGCTTCTACAAGGCAAAACTCATGAGCAGCAACACTGCAAGAAAGCTGCAGGTTTCATGGAAGGCAGGGTCACTCCACAGCAGGCAGGGAGCAGGACCTCAGGCAGGCAGGGTCCAGGGAGAAGTCAGGTCCGAGTGAAGTGAGCAAGATGAAGGCAAGAGCCAGAGCAGGATCAAGGTGATGGAGAGAGCCCAAATCACTTTCTGGCCACTCTATTTAAGGTGTTTCTAGACAATGTGTCTAAGGCTAATATATAATGAGCACAAAGCAGCCCACATAATCATAGTTCCCAAACCAGATGACTTTCCCCACAGGGAAGGAACCTCCCCTCTGTCAGGAAGAATGGGCGCTAATTATCTGTCCCCAAGTAATTTCACACCTTGGAAGGCAATTTTGTGCCTTTGTCTTTCCCCATTCAAACTTTTGCTCATGGAGATGGGGGAAGGGGTTTTGGAGGAAGCACACCTTAACAACAAACAAGATGGCATTCATGACATTTGCGATTACTTGCAATTAATGGTGCACATAGATGTACCTTGTTTGTCTTTGATCATCTGTAATACCTTCAGTCAAGCCTGCAAACACCTGGGAGCTGTGATTGCCAATCAGCTTGATGATTACTGACTGCAGTTGAAGGAAATACTTCTGTTGTGCTGTGGCATACATTAGTTTTCCTGAAAGATTTATTTATTTTTCCTAGTAAGAGAAAAATTGCAAAAGTACCTTAAAATAAATCTTTCTTGAGACAAGGAAGGGATTAGGTGCCTAAATCACATGTCCCAATTACAGGGTGAAATACACTTTTTTGTCCTTTCGCAAAGAAATTATCAAATTAGTCATAATAAAATTCCAAGCTTATTTTGGATGTTATTTTCAACTTTTCATCTGTAAAATATTTTATTCATTGTTGAATAAATCCTGGTGTTTTGAAATATATTTTATTGAGATCTAAGTAATCCTAGGACAGTAGTTCTTTGATTCATCTAGTGACTGACACATTAGTATTTATGTATAAGTAAAGCTAAATTTTCTTTTAGATTGACCTTTGAAATAACAGCAAAAGGTATTAATAGTTCTGTTAAAAAACAACAAAATGCCTCCAAATTGGAAGTTTATTTGTAGGACAGTGTTATTGCAGAGTCAACTGTATTTGTGAGTTATCGCTGAAAAATGACCATATATTTAGATCAGTTCATATATTTAGATCAGTTCATATAAACCATACTTTAGAAACTGCTGTCATGATATAGATATTATCTGCACAATTATTGCTAAAAGAATGGCAATTATTATCATACAACTGGGAATGGTAAACCACAATGCTTGTGTTGCTTCTTCAGTCTCTTGCATACAAAGGAACTGAATTTGTGATTACAAAGCATTTGCAAAGTTTTATGACATCATTAAAATTAAATAAAATATGTCTCACCTTGATTTTGTGAGTGGCAATATATTTTTCCTGTTCTCATGAGCCTATTTCCTATACAGCATGATACTTGATTTTCTATTCTCCGCTTTCACTAGACTTCCAGAATCTTTGTGCTAACACTTTCTCCTCTTTGTGAGAAAATTAAATTTCACAGAATCACAGAACACTAGGTGTTGGAAGGGACCTCAAAAGATCAATTATTCCAGTTCCACTGACAGAGCAAAATCAGCTAGGAACTCAGGCCACACAGGAATGCGTCCAGGTGGGTTTTGAATGTCTTCAGAGAAGGAGACTCCACAACATTTCTGAGCAGCCCATTCAAGTGTTTTGTCACCCTCACATTGAAAACATTTTCTCTTCTGTTTACCTGGAATCTCCTCTGGTCCAGCTTGTACCCACTGCCCCTTATCACATGTGATAGTTTAACCCACCCACATCAAATAAAAACTCAGCTGAATTCAGTCGGAGAAGCAAATGACGCTGTATTTTACAAGCAATAATGGAATGCAATGAATATGTACACAAATATACAGTATTTACGATATTATACAAGTATTTGCAAAAAGCAAACAGCACAGAAATCCTCCTTGGGCAGGACGATTCCACCTTGCCTTCCCCCTAACCTCTCCCTCCCTTTTCTCTCTAGTTAATTAGAAGAAAACAGAAGAGGAGAAATTGTTAGATGAATTTTTACTTAGCTCAAAGCATCATTAAGAAGTTAGTATTGCATGTCTCAAGGTCGTAGATAACTCCCTTGTGAAGCAGACATGCCAGCAGAATGAGAGGGAGTGAGAGAAGAATGTAAGATCGTAAAACTACATCTCACTCATCTGACCAATGAAACTCATTTAGAATTATGTTTCTTACTTTTCTTTTTACACCCAACTATTCAGCTAGAGAATTTGCAACTATCTTTCTTAAGGGCACAGCCTGAAACTATCACATCACATCATTGACATCACTGAGAAAAGTCTGGCTCCATCTTCCTGACACATCCTTCACATATTTGTAAACTTTAATGAGGTCACCTTTCAGTCTCCTCTTCTCCAGTATTAAAAGACCCATCTCTGTCAGCTTTTCCTCATAAGGGAAATGTTCCACTCCTGTCTTTGTGACTCTGTGATGGACTTTTTCAAGCAGTTCCCTGTCCTTCATGAACTGAGTGACCCAGAATTGGACACAATACTCCAGAGGCAGCCTCACCAGGACAGGGTAGAGGGAGAGGAGAACCTGTCTCAAACTACTAACCACACACCTTCTAATACACCCCAGAAGGCCACTGGCTTTCTTGACCACAAGGGTACATAGCTGTCTCATGCTCATCCTTCTATTCACTAGGACCAGTTCCCTCTCCTTTACTCTGCTCTCCAACAGATCAATCCCCAACCTATACTCAAACATAGGGTTGTTCTTTCCCAGATGCAAGACTCTAGACTTGTCCTTGTTATATTTCCTTAAACTTCTCCCTTCCTAGTTCTCCAGCCTATCAAGGTCCTACTGAATGGGAGCACAGCCTTCAGGTATGTCAGCCACTCCTCCCATTTTTTTGTTGTCAGCACACTTGCTGACAGTGCACTCTGTTCTCTCATCCAGGTCTCTGTTGAACAGTACTGGCCCCTGCAGGACCCCACTAGGTGCAGACTTCCACCTACACCCTTTCTTTCCAACTGACCACAACTATCTGACTTCTGTCCTTTGCCCTCTCTAGTTGGTATTTAGGTAATTTCTAGAGATTATATCTCACTTTCATTCTAACAGTCTTTTCTCCAACATTAGCAGTCTTACAGTTTAGTCTTCTATTTGGGGGTCTATTTATTTCTCAATAACAAAACATCAGATATTTTCATCTATTGATCACATGGAAGTATTTGCTTTTAATACTTTTAAATTAAAATTAAACCTATAAAATGTTAAAATATTTTATTAGGTGAAAAAAACCCGCAACTTAATGTTTAAAGGTGAAATGAGAAAAATGCATAACAAAAAATTATCTTTAACAAACTTTTCTGAATTTGTGACATATCTGTACTAAATATGTTATAAAAATTTCAACTTTGTAATTTTCTGATACAACTTTATTTCTTCTTCTCTGTTAGCTCTCCTCTCAATGTTGGGATTTTGTTTTCTCCTTCTGTGTTCTGCATAGCTCCTCATATGATCTCTGTTAATGAACTCATATCCCACAATAAGCCACACAGTGCAAGTGTTAACTCATGTTAGTATTTCCATAGAGACTAAATTGTAGAAGTATTCAGAAAATTTTCAGAATTTTTTTTTCCAATTTCTTGTTAGTATTACTTTATTGTACCACCTCCTTAGCAGGGGCAACTCCACAGGGAATGCTGTCTATGAGACTTGCTGTTTGCAAATAGAAACACTTGCAGGTGATGTGAGAGTCAGAGCACTGGAATCATGAAACTATAAAGTTCACAACCGAAACCTAGGATTTCTGGTAGACAGACTTTTGCCTGTTTTGTATACTGGTTGACAAAGACCTTTGCAAGGTAGTCCTGAAAAGCCAAGGACACCAGGAAGCTTGGACGTTCCTCAAGTAAGAAATTTTAAACACAAATAAACAGACCATCCCCATATGCCAAAAGATGAGTCATCAGAGAAGACTGATGGAGAGATTTAGTTGCAGCTCAGTAAAAAAGTAGTTTATGGTCTTTGGAAGAAAGGTCGGGCCATTTGGGAGGACTTTATTACAGCTTTTGATGCTGTCTCACAGAGTTTATCCTCCTGAGGAAATTGGCTGCTCTGGGTGAAAATATAGCTGGATAGCCATCCTTAAAGAGTGATAGTGAATGGAGTTAAGGTCAGGTGGTAGCTAGTCACAAGTGGGGTTCCCAAGTTCTCTGTAATATCTTTATCAATGATCTGGATGAGGGGCTTGAGTGTACCCTCAGTAAGTTTGCAGATGACGCTAAATTGGGAGGGAGTGTTGATCTTCTCAAAAGTAGCAAATCTCTATATGGTGATCTGGAGAGGCTGGACCAATGCAAGTTACATGAGATTCAACAATGCCACATGCCAGGTCCTGAAACTGGGTCACAACTCCATGAAATGCTGCAGGCTTGGGAAAGAGTGTCTGGAAAGATGCCCAGTAGAGAAGGACCTGGATTTCTGGTTGACAATCAACAGAATACAAGCAAGCAGTGTGACCCAGGTGACCTGTATCAGTAATAGTGTGGCCAGCTGGAGTTGTGAAGCGATCATGCCTCTGCACTCATCACTCAGGAAGCCACACCTTGAGTACTGTGAGCAGTTTTGGTCTCCTCACTAAATGAAGGACATTGACTTGCTGAACCATATCCAGAGAAGGGTGTAGCAGGGGAGAGTTAATTGGAGTTTAATTAGAAGTATCCAGCTGCCAAGAGCTGCCTGGGAATAACTGGTGTTTGCACCCAGCTGCCAGGGGGTGTCTGGGAATGCTTAATGTTTGATCAGAAGCTCCCAGGTGCATGAGAAGGGTAATGCATAACATGTATCTGTAGACCCCTTTGTTTATGAAACTTTATTTATGAGTGGGGGTAGGAGTATATTCAATGTGTTGACATCCTGAGCTGACCACAAAAGAGCTTCAAACTCTTGCTTGACCAATAGAGGACCTGATAGTGATGAACATCAGGAAGGTATTGCTGGGCAGGGGGCATATATCCCCTGAGCGGGCTGTGTGCGTGAGCAGTAGGGCGAGAAGTTACTTAACAGGGTTGTGTTTTGTTCCAAGACCTGGTGATGTCCTGGCCCAATGTCAGGGAATGCGGGACCCTTAAAAAATCTGAAGATTGTTACTGGGTGCTGCTGCCATTCTCTCCAATCCAACAAGACAAGATTTTGTCTCTCAGGGATGCATGCCAGGATGGGAGACAGTCAGCTCCACCATTTCCCAATTTTCAATACAGCTATGTTTCTTACAGGGCATTTAGGGTAAGTTATCTGTGCTTTAATCAGGGTCGGGCTCTACTTTTGGGTTTACTGGGTAACTTACAGGGTTGTGCCTTGCTTTCAGATTTCATGCCTTCCAAAGCTACAGCTCAGCCTTGTCCACTTTTATAATAAATAAAGAGTACCTATCAGTACCTGTGGTAAGTGTAATTAATTAATTCCTCATTAAAGAGAGCTCACTGGAATAAAGGGTAAAAAAGATGGTCTGGAGACCAGTTCTTACAAGGAGCAACTGAAGCAACTGGGATTTTCTAGTTTGAAGACATTGAGACTGGAGGGAGACCTTATTGCTCTCTGTGACTACCTGAAAGAAGGTAGTGGTGAGTTGTGGTTTTTGGTCTCTTTTGACAACTAACAAGCAATAGAATGAGATTAAATGGCTTCAAGTTGCACCAGGGAAGGTCCAGATTCAATATTAGAAGAAATTTCTTCTCAAAAAGATTATCAAACATTGAAACAGGCTCTCCATGGAGGTGGCTTTATTACCATCCCTGGACATGTTTAAAAGATTAATAGATATGGTGTAAAGGGACACAGTTTAACAGCAGACTTTGTAGAGTTAGATAATGGTTGGACTCATTGACAAGAAGATCTTTTCTTACTAAAAGGGTTCTACGCTTCTATAGCTGCGACCTAATGATTTTTTTACTTTGTATTGGCAGTTTTCACTATTAACTCAAGTATTACCTCCTTTTTTTCCTTTTTTTTTTTTCTTTTTAGAAGTTTTTGGATGTCAGCTTGGCTGTGTTCCTTGATATCACATGCTTCCAATTGAAAACTAAGTTTGGAATTTGTAAAAGTAAATGATTCCTGCACCAATTAGTGATATATTTTGATTTGCAGCAAAAGATTATGTTGCAGTTAATTACTCTCTACTATGCTATATTGCTGTGTATGTAACTGGAGCACCAACAGACTGAGATAAGTTTTATACTGCAGTTGAAAGGTGTGACAGTAGCTTATATGGGATGCACTCAGGGTGGGTTAGAGCTATCTGGCTTGGTTACTGGCAATCTGGGGCATTCAGCAGCCAAGGGAAAACACCTGACTTCTTCCCTCAGTGTTTAGTAGTGGCAGGGCTGGTTCAGAAGGCTAAAACCTGATATTCCATGTCTCACATCAGTGCAGATATAGGTAAAGTTCCTTTCAATTATCTGACACAGAAGTAGGCTTAAGATAAAAGTATTTAGGGAAGGTATGATTTTAAATTGAAATCTGTCTTCTTTTACCTACTTCTTACACAGAAATTTTGTTACATGCTGTCTAGAAACACAATTTCGTTTTTCAAAGATTTTACTGGATTTTGATTAAGTACGTATTTAATTTTTTAGTATATTTTTCTTTCTTTTTAAAAATATCACTACGAAAGATTAGGCATTCTATGTCCAAGCAGAATACTAGTTTTGTGTCAGGATATCCTCAAACCTGAAAGTAACATTTATTTCCTTCCTCTTAACAGTATTGTAAAATGTGGAAGCAAGGATACTAGAGCAATAAAAAAAAATTGTTTTTTGACACTGAAATTCACTGAATTGGTTCTGGTGGTTTAGTTAAATTATATTCAGCCACTATACATTATTTTTACTAATTACAGTAACCCTATTTTTTTTTTAGCCATATAAATGTCAGGTAAGGTAGGAATGAAACATGCTTTGGTGTTACTTTGTATTTTGAGATGATGCATACTTTCACATGTTCTGTAAAAAGTGTATAAAATTACAAAGAAGGTTTTAATTTAAAATCCAATAATTATTTTTGTTATCTATGTTCAGACTTGGCTAGAAATGAACATATTCTGTTAAGCAAACATCAGGAAGATAGTAAGGAATAACATCTGGAACTGACAGATTTCTAATGCTTTTTAGGAGTTTACTCTTTAATCATTATAAACCGGAAATTTAATCTGCAGAAGAACATAAATAACAACAGTCACTCCGTGACTCAGCATATACCTGCAAACTTAAAGGCTTATAAAATGCAAAACTCACTATTAAAAAATGCTGATACATAAAAGGACAAATAAATAATTTGTATTCTAATTCTGGTCAAAGTGTATACTGTGTAACAGTCTGAAGGAGTAGGAAAATACATCCTCTTCTAAGCAAGCTCTTAGAAAACATGAAACAGTACTATATATTGTGGGTTTTCAGAATAAATATATTGTGTCATTTGAAGAGACTTTATTTTTCTTTTAATTGAAATGTATTTATGTGAGTTCTGTATTCTGATACAGAACGTTTATTTGTGTAAGTAAGCATGTATGTGTTGTATTATTGTCAGCTCTACAGAAAACAAATCTTGAATATCATTACTTCCTGTTTGCAGGCAGTTTTGACAACCACATGAAATAGAAACAAGTTCTCTCAGAGTGTCTTAAATTCTTTACTGAATAAATAATAAGTTTTCCTTGAAAGTCAGTGAGGCATTTTTATCAGTGTTTCTAACCCAGGAATAATCTCATAAACTTCTATAATATACATAGAAGGCATTTGTCATTTTAAATGCATATATTTTTACATCTGTACAAAATGGTACATATGTATATATGGACAGTCTAATTGGACACAATCAAAATAGACTGGCTTCATAACCCAGATCAATTTCTGAATAAATTTGCTTCTATAAAACCTACCATAACAGTAAAATTGTAGTACTCATAGGTAACTATTTTCAATAATAAACAGCAAATCCTCATATTGAAAATTATCTGTATTTCAGGCTAGATGTGAGGAGGAGGATCTTCATCATGAGAGTGGTGAAACCCTGGAATGTGTTGTCCAGGGAGGTGGCCGAGGCCCCGTCCCTGGGGGTGTTTAAGAGCAGGCTGGATGAGGCTCTGGCCAGCCTGATCTAGTGTGGGATGTCCCTGCCCGTGGCAGGGGGGTTGGAACTAGATGATCCTTGTGGTCCCTTCCAACCCTGAATGAAACTATGAAACTATTTATGTCAAAGCTAAAGACACTGGTCTGAATCTGTCAAACTATGTCTCAGATAAATACCTGCTCTTAGACATCATGATTATGTGAGTTTTGGAGTACAGCAGCTAGTTAGAATAAAAAATGGAGAAGTTTACTGTATTGTAGTCTAATCATTCATATTTAAAGTTGGGTCCTCAGCTGTATCAGTCATATTAATGATACTCTTCCCATAATAATTACATATGGAATGACTTTTTTTTTTTTTTTTAACCATATCTTCTGGAGTCAGGCAGAAGCTTTAAATTCTTTACAGACCGAAAAATTGGCTATTTGTATAGTTACTAGAAACAAAGAGGTTAAGTGTGAACCACAGTTGCAAACAGATCAGTTTGTTTTGACACCAGCGTGTAATACATGAGTGTAATACAAATAACATTCACAATGGTCATCTGTGCTGATAATTATATTTGTCTAGACTTCTAGTTCATAAAAGTGATGCATAATAAAACAGGTGATGTCTGTCTTCACTCAATCCACCTGACATTTCTTGCCATTTTATATTCAAATATCAGGAAAGTAAATTTGTAAAGTAATGTCCCTCACCACAAGTATGATAGAAAAGTCAGGCAAGCTCCGAGAATTCTGATCCCAAGCAATGGAACACTCAGTAATGCATTTTTATTTTGAAGAAGATATTGTTAATAAGAACAATCCCAACAGTGACAAAATACTGAGGTTCTGGCCTTGTGGGAGAGAACTAATAGAGTATTTAACAACAGACATAGTGCTAAGACCTGTTCATCTTATGGTTTGAAAGCAAATAACACACAATGACAATTCCTCCACACTAGGTTTGGAGAAAATACAGGGAGTCAGCCCCTTCTAGCACCTGGCACCAAGCACACAGACTGTGACCCATGGTCCTTCTCCAACTGCTGGTGCTGATTTCCTCACTCACTTCTGTCTCACAAGAAGCTGTTGTTTAGTCCTTGTCACACTCATAGACATAGGACAAAGTGAATTATGCAGACACATAGTTGAAAAAGGATTTAAGATGGAATAGACTGCAGCATTCATGTACAAGTCTCAGTCAGAAAAGCATATCAACTGACTTATTTTACATTGAATCAACACACTTTATACTCATTTTTTACTACTTGCCCTTTGTTTCTTTCCAGTCCTCTTCTCCTTCAGAATCCTTCATCACTTTCCATAGTTTTGCTGGCTCATCAACATGCTGGTTCCTCAGGTTTTCATCTCTGTCATCTGCAATTTCCCCCTTTGCCTCTAGTTCCTTGGTGACTTGTTAGGTTAGTTTCCTATTTTCGTCTCCATTATGTTTTCCTGTCAGCTTTGTGTATCTGTGCATATTGTTCATGGCTTCTCACTTCTCCTGTCATCAATATGATGAGGTCCTTGATCAGATAATCCTCCTAAAATTAATATTCCCATGTCCCAGTACCCTTATCAAGAAGTACAACAGAGCAGGTTCATTACTACCTCTCTTATCATTTGTTGGTCAAGTCTGTGTCTCTGTGTATTCTTGCTTATGGCTTCCTCCTTTAATTCTTATCCCTTTTTGCCTTAAAAGGTAATTGGATGATATTTTTCTCCAGGTTATTTTTTGTTTGGTTTTGGTTTGTGGGTTTTAATTTATTTATTTCAAGTGTTATGGAATTTGCTTTCTGCAATTGAATATGTCACTTGCAGAGACAGTAGCATCTTCTAACCTATAGAAAAGGGAGATGTAGCTTGCTCTCCAGTGCATGTCTCTCATGACATCAGTTCTTTCCTCTTTCATTACATGCAGGACAGTAAATACAGTCCCTGAGGTGTTGAGAGGAGCAGAGATAATTGCTATATTTTTCAAAATCTGTTTATAGACCTAAGAAAAACACTTTTGGTGAAGGAAGAAGTGAGGTTATTGAATTATTTTAGCTCATTAAGAAAGCTGATTCACTTTTAAAGGGGAAATGTAGGTGTGATGAAGAGGTTATTACATTTATTAATATGAAATATGAATTACGACAAATATTAATTTAATTATAAAATTATTAGTAAACAATGAATCACTAATTTATATACATGTTCTAGTGCATATTTGTGGAATACATTCCATAAGTGGCTTAGTATTATAATTATAACTCAATTGGAAATATTTACATAATTATTTCTATATTTATGTAACGCCACTAGATGGAGCGTGGGCGACTTCTTAACTATATACAGCGCTATTACAATGCACCAGAGATTACTCTGATAGATGCAGATACTTTGAACTGAGAGTAGTGGATGGAAAGCACATGAAAGATACTTTGTAGCTGTTGTTTGTAGTGAGGTTGGGTTCGGGAAGACTACTGTCACTGGACTGGTTTTTAGGCACATCTGGACAGCGGCACTGAATGGCTGTCCTCTCTCCTGGCAGTAGAGAGGAAATGGAACTTGGGCTTAGCCAGCAAGCAGGTTCCCTTCAGGACTTGGCTGGCTCCCTCCAGATGATAGGGAGTGGTCCTGGTGGGGTCAGCCCATGGTGCCAGCCCTCAGAGTCAGCTCATGTGGCTGGGTGGGGCGATGGTTCCCAATAGGTGGGCTCAGAGGCACGGCACAGCAGTAGGTGTGGCTGCAGGGTTGGAGGTTTCCGATTGGGCACGGCAGCAGGTGGGGCGGACCCAGCGGGGGTTGGCCTTGCTGTGGTGGACTCGGGGTTGATGTGAACAGCCTCAGGGAAGAAGTGCAGCTGTGTAAGCAGCGGCTTCCCATTTACTTAGCTTAGAGGAACAGTGGGACTCTCAGGGCGGTCCCGGGTTTGGAGAAGTACAGGCACGATGGTGCTCTGGATCTTCCCTGAGGTTTACAGGGCTCGGACTGGCGAAGGTGGCTGCTCCTCTCCCGTGATAGTGGGGTTATGTATGTGTGCAGACCACTGGACTCGGTCAAGTCCCTTCTCCCCGGCAATTGGGCGGATCTTACCCTAGGGAGTTCCAGTCCTCGGAAGGCACAGTGTGCTCTCCCGGTCAGTGTGACTGGCTGTAACGACACTGGGCTTCTCGAGCTCAACGAAGGTCCACCCTCTGGAGATAATTCTCAGGGCTGAGGCTCAACAGCAGAGGCTATGGCATGAGCATTGTCCTCTCAAGCAAGGAGAGAGACAAAGTGAAAGGGGGAGCAACTTGTTTACCAACTGGGGTAATACTTACAGGTTCCTTGAGGCTGTGTTTCACTAATGGGCACTCTTGTAAACAACTGGCTTCAGCCTATAGAAAGTGTGACGCTAGAATTATGCCTACACTTGGTGTTAGCACAAGCATCTCAGGCGATGGGTGCATGAAAGGGTCTGTGCTGTCCTGGATAAAGCCTTGGCTTTTGTCTCCCTCCTGAAGGAGGGGAAACTTGTCTATGTGCTGGGACAGGGTTCAATATTTGGGCATAATGTGCCTTCACCACAGTAGGGCAACAAAGCGAGAAGAACAAAGCAAGAACTTTTTCTTTTCATTCTCATGTTGTTCTTCAGTGAAGCATTAGAACTTCATTTGAGGATTTCATTCAGTAACAGAAATAATACCAGGATTTATTCTTTCAATTTATTGTAAAAATTGAATGAACAGTACTGAATTATTTTCTTGTCTCTTTATTTTTTTTTTTTTTACACTATTAATGCTCATAGTAGTGCCTGATTTTTCTTCTGGAAGTTAAAAGTGTAAGCAAACACATCTGGTTTATTGAAAAGCATGTATAGCAATAAGTTACTCACAGTTGCCTTCATTGTACACTTTCTAGCTTACAATTATGTGATGTGTTATAGCAGTCAAAACAAATGCAAATATCATTACAGAAAATTCAAACTGTATAGGAGACACCATACATATCATACAGTTCATTAACAAGACCACAGGGCCAAGTCAATACCAGTTAATTGTCTCTATCTCTCTTAATATTCCAAGGCAATGATAGACTAAAGCCACAACAGCACAGCAGCCTTATTTTGAAATTTACACTTCCACTTCTGGTCTGTAAAGAGATCTTGTTGAAGTGTGGACTCAATAAGCAGACTACGAGGTGGACTGAAGACTGTTTGAATGACTAAGCCCAGAAGGTGGCGGTAAGTGACATGAAGTGACATTCAGACTGGACATGAGGAAGAAGTTCTTCACCATGAGAGTGGTGAAGCCATGGAATGGATTGTCCAGGGAAGTGGTTGAGGCCCCATCCCTGGAGGTGTTTAAGACCAGGCTGGATGAGGCTCTGGCCAGCCTGATCCAGTGTGAGGTGTCCCTGCCCATGGCAGGGAGGTTGGAACTGGATGATCCTTGTGGTCCCTTCCAACCCTGATTGATTCTATGTTTCCATGATTCTAAGTCTAGCTAGAGGCTGGTAACCAGTAATGTACCCCAGGAATCAACACTTGTTCAAATTCTGCTCAACATCATTAATGATCTATATGGCAGGGCAGATTTTACCTCCAGCTAGTTTTCAGATGATACTAAACCAGAAGAAGTGGCTGATCCACATTAGGATTGTGCTACTGTCCAGAGGGACCTTGTGCTGGTTTGGAGACAAGGCCCAGCATCCTCTCCCTCACAAAGAGGAAGACAAACCACAGCTAACCCAACCAGAGAAGCAAGGGAAAATGCTATATTTTACAAGCAATTTGGAGAATGCAAGATATGTACACAATTTACAGTATTTACAACATATATACAGAAATATACAGCAAAGTAAAAAAAAAAACAAACAATAATACAGGAACAAAATTCCATCCTCCAGAGGAGGGTTCCCCCCCTGTACCCCTCTTCTCTCCCCATTTTCCCCAAAGAGGGTTAGAAAGAGAGAAAAAGGTAGGAAATTAATAAAACAGAGTATTAGTAGGCCTTATCTGTTCAGGGTCACTCTGACAGGGAGCCCAGAAGCAGATGAGCTAGAAAGGGAGAAGGAAAGGAATGAACTGAGGAAAGTTCCAACTGAACTCAAAACTTAAAGTTGCATTCTACCAACCTACCAATGAAATTAGTTTAGAATATCTGATTGTTTTCGTTAATATTCCAAAACATTCAGCCAGAGTCTCCCAGCACTGTCTCTTTTCTTAAAGGCACAGCCTCAAACGGACACAGTCCTCAAGAAGTCAGAAAAATGAAGGGATGGGAACCTCATGGATATCACCATAGGGAAGTGCAAAATCTTGCACCTGAAGAAGAATACCCTTTTCAACAGTATACATGGGGCCTGCCTGTCTGGAAAACAGCTTTGAAGAAAATTAGCTGGAGGCTATAGTAGATCTCAAGTTGACCAACTTGATGTGCCTTGTGGCTAAAAATGTTAACAACATCCTGGGCTGCATTAGGAGGCATGCTGCCATGTGGTAAAGGAATAGATCCCTCAAGTATTGTGCCCAGTTATGGGTCCCCAGTGAAAAAGAGTGAAGGAGCTACTAAAATGACTTCAGCCAAGGGCCAAAATTTTTAAGGGATTCATACGTCTCCCAGACAAAAAGAGGCTAAAAGAGTTGGAAAGGAGGAGAACCTGGAGAAGAAATTTGAGGAAAGATGTCATCCATATATGCAAATGCCTGAAGGGAAGCTTTGAAGAGCCAGGCTGTTTTCAGTGGTTCCCAATGTCAGAACCTGTGCCAGTTTGCACAGATTAAACATGGGACAATCTTCTTGAGTATCAGTAAATACTTATTTACTGTAAGAATTACTGAACAAGTTGTCCAGAGAAGCCGTGGAGTCTCTGTCCTTGGAGATTTGCAAAACTCATATGGACATGGGCATGTTCTGGGCTTTAGGTAAGCCTGGTCATTGGACTAAAAAACTTCCAAAGGTCCCTTCTAAACAGTCATTCTATGATTTTGCCTTTAAAAGAAGTTTTTGGTCTGTTGCTATGAAAGGATATCTGTAATTGGTTCTGTTTGAATTACACATATCTTCTGACCCTGTTTACTTATTTTTGATTATGTATGTATGCCAGTAAGAAAATCAGTAGTGCAAAAAATGTTTGGGTTCTGTCCTAAAGGGTCAAAAGTCTCAAAAATGCTCTGAACCAGATAATGGAACAGAAGCCAGGAAGTCTGTTTTATCAGGGGATTACCCATGTTGCCCTAAGGTCCAAGTGGACCAGGTGTGTGTGCCTTTGGCCACATTTGAAGAAAACTGATTCTATAGGTTAAAGTATCAGGTTTCTATCTTTTAATCTTTGTTGTCACTGGCCATCATTGTCTCAGGAAATCTATAAATGCTATCTCAAAGAGTGAGTAACTTGCCTTGCCTTGTCCAAGATCTGGGAGAAGCCACAAGCCTTAACCCTGCTAATCTGAGAAGCCAAGCCTGCCTTGCCTTGCAATTTGGAATCCTTCAGTTTACCCAGAAAGACTGCAAGTGCCCCTCACATTAATGCATTGTAAAGCCCAGGAGCAGACAGACATGTCTCGCTGGGCTGAGAGATGAATCCTGGAGGAGCCAAGATCCTGGGACAATTTTATTTTATTGGAAGAAGCAATAAGAACTATTGTGAAGATTGCAGCCAGAAGAACCTCTCCAAAACAGGCAAAGCTACAAAGCTGACAATCTTCGTCATCAACTACTTTTCTACAAAGCTTTCAGCTATAAAGCCTTCACTGACAAACCCTATATGTGCCTCAGCAACAAGCTGCAGAAGCCAACATAAAGTGAAACTGTATTCCTTTAGTTTTCACCTGTTTGATGGTATTTTGGTTTTGTTGAAATCCCTGCATGTGCCATGTGGTACCATGATCTGCAGATTATAAATGTTGTGACTGAATGTACTGGACTAAAGTGATTTGCAGTGAATAATCTATGAAATTTGATTTTTATAAGCATCTGTTACAATGTCTGTTACCCTAAAGAACTCTAGAGCTCTCATCTTGTGAGCAAAGCCAGCATGTTGCTGATGTTCTTTTTTCTTTACAGTTTAAATTATTGTTTGTTTTTTCTGTTTTTTTGTTAATATTGTTTGTTGCATATTCCTGCTGGTGAGGTATCTGTTCCACAACTGAGTATTATGAACCAGTAAATAGGTTTTATTATTATTTTGTGTATATTTTTTATTAATAAAGTGATTTATATTTTTATTAATCATTCCACCTACTAAATATCAATAATAACCATACATTCATAAAAGGTTCTCATTAAAATATCCTACGAATAGTGATGATATACAAAACATGAGATAATTTAGATTTTAACTACCAGTCAGATTCTGTGTGGTTTCCCCCTTTTGAGTGTTTGACATAATGCTATGCCATGTTAAAAGATGTAGGATGAAACTTACCCTAGTATTTAATAAAAAATGTGATGGGAAATACCATTCTTAAAGTAATGTCTAAAAACTAATGAAGTTTCAGATTTCAAGACAGAGAGCATGGCTTTGTTAAAGGCGAATCCTGTCTGCTTCGTCAGTGTGCTCAGATACGTAGGCAACCCGAGCCTGCTTAGCCTCCTCCCCTCCTCCCCTCCACCAACCACTTATTGCCTGAAAAGAAAGGAAAGAAAAGCCAAAAACTCCAACTCCAGTGTTGAGCTGATCACCACTTCCTCCTCCCTCCACAGCTGTGTGCTGGGTTCGTGTGTAATTTGCAGCCAAGAAAGCAAACCACATCCTGGGCTGCACCATAAGAAGAGTGATCAGCAGATCAAGAGAGGTGGTTCTACCACTCTAGTCTGCTCTCATGAGACCAGCTGTGAGGTCCTCAACACAAAAAGGCCCTTATGAAGAGAGTCCAGACTGGGGCCATAAAAATTATAAGAAGGCTGGAGCACCTCTTCCAGGGAGATAGGTTGAAAGAGATGTGGTTGTTCAGCCTGCAGAATAGAAGGCTCCAATAAGACTTTATAGCTGTATTTCGGTACCTAAGGGGGCCTACAAGAAAGCTGCTAAGAGACGGTTTACAAAGGCATGTAGTACTAGGACAAGGGGCAAGGATTTTAAATCAGAGAAGGGTAGATTTAGACTGGACATTAGGAAGAAGTTCTTTACTATGAGAGTGGCAGAACACAAGAAAAGGGAGGTGGTGGAGGCCACTGCAACTACAGCGCACCAAGGCAGGACCCCAAGCACCAGAACCCGTGGAATGTCATGTCCCCTCCAGCCCCCCAGGTGAGCTTTGCTCTCCTCAGAGGCTGGCGCTGCGTGAGTGGAGACTTGCTGAAGCAGTGGGTGTTTTCACCAGAGAGAGGGAGGTCCTGAGTCACATGGGCTCATTCCTGAATTGTTCTCCAGATAGGTCACCTGGCCAGGAAAAGGGATGCTTATAACTTGCCAAAAAGTGTTTTCAAAACATCTGTGTTGACCCAGACTGAAGTCAAACTTAAGCAGGCAGGTGTCCAGGCAACTGGCTGAAGGGAGTGCTGGTGCCTGGCACCTGAAATGGAGGGCAATGAAGATAACATCTGCATTAGGTGTGAGAAGTTCAATTATCTGCTTAATCTAGTGGCTGAACTGCAGGAAGAAGTTGCTAGACTTACAACTGTAAGGGAATGTGAAAGGGAGTTGGATTTAAGGAACTAGGCTCTGCAGATTCCTCTAGCAGAGGGAGGTGACCCAAGATGCAGCAGGAAATGGATACAGGTTGCTGTTAGGAGAGGCAAAATAAAACCCTCATGACTCTCCTCACTTTCCCTAATGCCCTTGCAAAACAGTTGATTGAGAACACAGAAGACACACCATCTGAGGTGTTGCCTAAAGCAAAACAGCCCACCCCCTGCATGAGGATTTGTTCCCTTAAAAAAATGAGGGTAATTGTTATTGGTGATTCCCTCCTGAAGGGAACAGAAGGCCCCATATGTCAGCTGGATCCTTCCCACAGGGAAGTCTGCTGCCTCCCTGGGGCCAGGGTCAGAGATATTACCAGAAGGCATCCTAGTCTGGTACAGTCCTCTGATTACTAAACCTTGATAGTCATGCATGTGGGGATCGATGAAGCTGAAACCAGAGATCTAAAGGCAATCTAAAAGAACTTCAATTGTCTGTGAAAACTGGTTGAGGGGGTCACTGTCACAGGTAATATTATCATCAATACCCTTAGTTGCAGGAAGGAATACTGCAAGGAACAGGAAAGCAGGTGTAATTAACAAGTGGCTCAGAAGCCTTAGTACAGCCTTAGTTGATTAGATGGTGTTGGGTGATAGGTTGGACTTGATGATCTTGAAGGTCTTTTCCAACCTTATTAATTCTATTCTAGTCTAGTCTAATCTAGTCTAGTCTAGTCTAGTCTATTTTGGTAGTTAGGCTTTATGGGGCTCTGAGCAACCTAATCTAGTGGGGCTGTATCTGCTAACTTCAGAGGGACTGGACCAGATTACATCTAGAGGTCCCTTACAACCCAATGAATTCTATGATTCTATGGTTCTATGATTTTCATGACTGAAAAGAAAATTAATAAGGGTTTGTTGCTAATGCTGATGAATCTGATATTTAGCTTATAGGCCATTTTAGTAAGTTTAAAAGCAGGTAGTCTTAGTTAAAAAATATGACTGTGCTTTGTTTTGTTTGTTTTCTTGTTTTCTATTAATAAAACTATTTTATTCACAAGGCAAAGTTTTGTTGTAACAGGGTAGAGACAGCACATGGGTAGCCTCTGTGAGAAGAGAGTGTGCTTGACAGTGCCACTTCCAGATGGCTTAGTCGAGGCTTCCCTACAAGATACAGTTGAGCCCAGCTGCTTTTGGGAAAACATATTTAAGAAAATGCAAAATACAGTACAAAGGAGCTGTGATACAAAGGACTGGGAAAAAGGGTGAAATACAGAGCACAGCAGACATCAACATTAGAGAATCAGGGGTGGGAGTTGCTTCATGCACCAAAACAGAGATTTCCCTGCAGTTCATGGAGAAGACCAGCGTGAAGCAGATGTCTCTCTGAAGCCCGTCGAGAGGATCTCAGCAAATGAGTTGACATCTACAGCCTATGAAAAGGACCATGCCAGAGCAGATATAAACAGTTCAGCCCACACAAGACCACATAGTGCAGCAGGTGGACGTGCCCTGAAGAAAGCTGCAGTCCATGGAAAGCCCTCACAGGCTTTTGGCAGGATCTGTGGCTTGTAGAGAGGAGCCCATGCAGAAGCAGGTTTTGTGACAGAAACTGTGGTGGACCCATCCCAGAGGAGTCTGCTCCTGAAGGACTGCAGTTGTGAAAAGGTCCCATGAAAAAGCAGGTTTGTTGGTTTGTTTTGTTTTTTTTTTTCTTACTATCTAACTATTTTTGTAAATTGACAATAAATTAAATTAGTTTTTCCCCAAGTCAAGTCTGTTTTGCCTGTATTAGTAACAGGTGATATCACTGTATTCATTCTGACCCATGAGTTTTTCCATCTTATTTTTCCTGTCCTGTTGAGGAACGGAAGCACTAAAGCAGTTGTAAAGCAATTCAGCAAGCATCTCAGATCAATCTACTACAAGTATTTGTTTAATGATACCTTGCATAAAGCTTGGTCATTTCAGGATTGATACAATTATCTGTTATATTCTATTTTATGATATCACAGAATCACAGATTGTTAGGGGTTAGAAGGTACCTTGAAAGATAATCTAGTCCAACCTCTATGCCACAGCAGGATCCCCTGTACCAGATCACACAGGAATGCATACAAGCAGGTTTTGAGTATCTTTAGAGAAGCAGACTTCACAATCTCCCTGGGCAGTCTGTTCCAGTAGTCTGTCACAAACACAGTGAATTTCTTTTTCCTCTTGTTTCCATGGAACTTTCTATGCCTTAACTTCCACCCATTACCCCTTGTCCTGTCATTGGGCATCACTGAGAAGAACCTGACTCCATCCTCTTGGCACTCACCCTTTGCATATTTATAAACATGAATGAGGTCACCCCTTAGTCTCCTCTTCTCCAAGCTAAACAGACTCAGCTCCCTCAGTCTCTCCTTGTAAGGGAAACGTTCCACTCCCTTAATCATTTTCATGGCTCTGTGCTAGACTCTTTTAAGCAGTTCCCAGTTCTTCTTGAACTGAGTTGCCCAGAACTGGACACAATATTTGAGTGCAGCCTCACCAGAACAGAGTAGAAGGGGAGGAGAAGCAATCTTGACCTACTAGCTGCACCTCTTCTAGTAAACTCTAGAATAACATTGCCCTTCTTGGCCACAGAAGCAGATTGATATATGCTACTCACATTCTTTAATGAGCAGGCAAGGTTCTTTGACTCTTTTTAAATTTTATTTTTATATTGAATGTCTCAAGTATTTCTCAAACTGAGTGTGATAAAGTCTGTCAGAAGGAAGTAATAGAGCCTTCTGTTGCTAATAATTCTGTGTATTGAATTCAACTGATATTTGATGGGTGTTGTTTGGGTTCTTTTCAGATAAGACAGTTTTGGTGAGGAAGTCAGCAGAACTCATATCTTTATTTAGTAGCCTTCATTTACTAGATAATTCACTTTGTTTTGGTCACTATACCTAACTTAGCTAGTTATCTTTCCATAGAGGATACTATCTGTGGACATGGAATTGAACTATTTCTTTACACATATTGATCATAAGGGAAAATTTAGAGGGTGACTTTAAAAGGATAACATGCAAGAAAATTTCCTCACTAGCTAAAGAACGTGATTTTACCTTGACTACTACAATATACGTCTTTAAGCTGAAAACATAGATAAGCCACTAAATAGGAGACACTACCAATACCTCCAAACAGACATATCATTAGTAAAGAGTATTCTTTTGAGAGTAATCTGTTGCCGTCTCATGAAAGTGCTTATGGAAAACTAAGAAATTCATAACAATTGGCAAAGCTGTTAATTTCCTAAAAAGATCCTAATCACTATTTATTTCTAAGCAAGTGATAAAAGGAGGCATGAATCACCTAAGTATGAAACAGTCTCTCTCTAATAGTTTTTCATCAGTCAGAATGGAGATGAACTCGTCTCATAAATTGATTAATTCTTCCCTCTGTTTTTTTCTGTGTTTTGTTTTAAATTGATAATCTATTCTGAGATTCATTAATTCTTCATAAGGAAACTCTTCTACCATGTCATTCCATGGCACTTTTTTTTTCTTTCATATATCTAGTGGTCTTGCTGTATTTCTATAATTGCAAGGCCAAATGAGTGGCCTCTAGAAGAAAATGAATAAAACATCTTTATCTTGCTGTATATGAGATTATCTAGAGATAAAGAGGCAGTTAGTGCTCTAAATATATACATAGGATAGCATATCTCTATTTTTTTTTTAATTCAGTGTTTATGTTTCTAACAATCCTGCCTCTGTGCAGGATAAATAGTTAAAGAGTCTCATGCAAACTTCTATCTCTAGTATTTCTATTCAGTAACATGAAAGATAACATTTTGTAGGGTCTTTTGTAGGCAGGTGATATTAACAAGTGGCTCAGAGGTTGGTGCCACCAACAGAATTTTGGGTTTTTTGATCTCAGGGAACTTTCTATGGCACCAGATCTGCCAGCAACAGATTGAGTGCGTCTGTCCCAGAGGGAAAGAAAGATCCTAGTATGTGAGAATGGCCTGTCCCACAGAGGGAAAAGGGTTCTAGGAAGGGAGTTGGCGAGACTCATTGACAGGTATTTAAATGAGATTTGAAGGGGGAAGGGGATGAAACCAGTCAACCAGACAGGAGTCTGGGGGTGGTAAGCTAGAGTCAGAGGTGAAACCAGCAGCCCAACTGAAGTGTATGTTGCATGCAGTATGGGTAACAAACAAGAGCAGCTGGAAGTCTTGTTACAGCAGGAAAGTTATCATGTAGTTGCCATCACAGAAACATGGTGGGATGACATACACAACTGGAGCACTATAATCAATGGCTACAGGCTCTTCAGGAGAGACAGGCAAGGGACAAGGGGTGGAGGGGTGGCCCTGTACATCAGGTAGGCTCTAGATGCCATGGAACTAGGCATCAGGGATGATCAGGTTGAGTGCCTGTGGATGAGAATTAGAGGGAAGGCCAACAGGGCAGGCATCCTGGTTAGAGTCTGTTATAGACCACCCAACCAGGATGAAGAGGTTGATGAATTCGTTTATAGGCAGCTAGAAGCTGTCTCAAGATCACCAGACCTTGTTCTTATGGGTGACTTCAACCTGCCTGATATCAACTTAACATAGCAGAGAGGAGGCAGTCTAGAAGGCTCTTAGAGTGCATGGAACATAGCTTCTTATCTCAGCTGCTGTGTGAGCTTACCAGGGGTGAGGCTTTGCCTGAAATTCTATTTACAAAGAGAGAAGAGCTGGTTGGAGATGTTGTGGTCAGAAGCTGCCAGGGGTCCAGTGACCATGAAATAATTGAGTTAGAATAAACCAAACCAGGATGGAAGACACCTTCAAGATCATCGTGTCCAGCTGATCAACCAATCCAACCCACCCAAACAGCTAACCCATGGCACCAAGTACCCCATCAAGTCTCCTCCTGAACACCTCCAATGACGGCGACTCCACCACCTCCCTAGGCAGCCCATTCCAATGGGCATTCACTCTTTCTGTATAGAACTTCCTCCTAACATCCAGCCTAAACCTCCCCTGGCACAGCCTGAGACTGTGTCCTCTTGTTCTGGTACTGGCTGCCTGGGAGAAGAGACCATCATCCACCTGTCTACAACCTCCCTTCAGGTAGATGTAGAGAGTGATAAGGTCACCCCTGAGTCTCCTCTTCTCCAGGCTGAGCAATCCCAGCTCCCTCAGCCTCTACTCACAGGGCTTGTGTTCCAAGTCCTTCACTAACTTTGTTGCCCTTCTCTGGACTCGTTTCAGCAAGTCAACATCCTTCCTAAACTGAGGGGCCCAGAACTGGACACAGTACTCGAGGTGTGGCCTAACCAGTGCAGTATACAGGGGCAGAATGACCTCCCTGCTCCTGCTGGTCAATCTGTTCTTGATGCAGGCCAGGATGCCATTGGCCTTCTTGGCTGCCTGGGCACACTGCAGGCTTACGTTCAGCCTACCGTCGACCAGTACCCCCAGGTCCCTCTCTGCCTGGCTGCTCTCCAGCCACTCTGACCCCAGCCTGTAGCACTGCATGGGGTTGTTGTGGCCAATGTGCAGAATCCGGCACTTGGATGTGTTAAATCTCATGCTGTTGGATTCTGCCCATCTGTCCAGCCTGTCGAGGTCCCTCTGCAGAGCCTTTCTACCCTCCAGCAGATCAACTCTTGCCCCCAGCTAGGTGTCATCAGCAAATTTACTGATGATTGACTCAATGCCCTCATCCAGATCATCAATAAAGATGTTAAAGAGCATGGGGCCCAGCACTGATCCTTGGGGTACACCACTAGTGACTGGCCGCCAGCTGGATGTGGCACCATTCACCACTACTCTCTGGGCTCAGCCATCCAGCCAGTTCCTAACCCATCGCAGTGTGCTCCCATCCAAGCCATGGGCTGACAGCTTGGCCAGCAGTTTGCTATGGGGGACAGTGTCAAAGGCCTTGCTGCGGTCCAGGTAGACCACATCAACAGGCCTCCCCACATCCACCAGGCGGGTCACCTGATCATAGAAGGAGATCAGGTTGGTCAGGCAGGACCCGCCCTTCCTAAATCCATGCTGGCTAGGCCTGATCCCTTGGCTATCCTGTAAGTGCTGTGTTACTGCACTCGGGATGACCTGTTCCATGATCTTGCCTGGCACTGAGGTCAGGCTGACAGGCCTATAATTCCCTGGCTCATCCAACCTGCCCTTCTTATGGATGAGCACCACGTTGGCCAGCTTCCAGTCCTCTGGGACCTCTCCAGTGAGCCAGGACTGCTGGAAAATGATGGAGAGTGGCTTGGCCAGCTCATCTGCCAGCTCTCTCAGCAGCCTAGGATGAATCGCATCTGGTCCCATGGACTTGTGGGGATCCAAGCTGCTAAGGAGAGTTCCAACCATCTCCTCATGGAACACAGGGAGACTGTGCAGCTCCCTGGCTCCTTCTGCCAGCTCTGGAGGCCAGCTGTCAGGAAGAAGTTCTGTCCTTCTAGTAAAAATTGAGGCAACGAAGGTGTTAAGTGTCTCTGCCTTTTCCTCATCCTTTGTTACAATGTTCCCCTCCGTATCCACCAAGGAGTGGAGGTTGTCCTTTCCCTTCCTCTTGCTATTAATGTATTTATAGAAGGACTTTTTATTATCCTTCACAACAGAGGCCAGATTAAGCTCCAAGTGTGCTTTTGCCTCCCTAATTTTCTTCCTACAAGACCTAGCAACATCCTTAAACATTCTGTGGGTTGCCTCCCCTCTCCCCTCTTTTTTTCCCTTAGTTCCATTAAAAGTTCATGAACCATCCAGGCTGGCCGTCTGCCCCGGTGGCTCATCTTCCGGCACATTGGCAGAACCTGTCCCTGAGCCTTCAACAATTCTTCCTTGAAGTAGGACCAGCTCTCCTGGACCCCTCTGTTATTAAGGGCTTTATCCCAAGGAACCCTCTGAATTAGTTCCTTGAGTAACCCGAAGTCTGCCCTCTGGAAGTCCAGAGTGGACGTCTTCTTGCTGCCCCTCTTAGCTTGACCAAAAACCGAGAATTCAATTATCTCGTGGTCACTGGACCCCAAACACCCTCCAACCACCACATCATCCACCAGTCCTTCCCTGTTGGTGAAGAGGAGGTCAAGCATAGCCTTGCCCCTGGTAGGCTCTTGCAGCACCTGGGATAAGAAGCTGTCCTCCATGCATTCTAAGAACCTCCCAGACTGTTTCCTCTCTGCTATGTTGAGATCCCAGCAGATGTCAGGCAGGTTGAAGTCTCCCATGAGAACAAGGTCCGGAGATCTTGAGACAGCCCTAAGCTGCCTATAGAATGCTTCATCAACATCTTCCTCCCGGTTGGGTGGTCTATAACAGACTCCAACCAGGGTGTCTGCCCTGCTGGTCTTCCCTCTAATTCTTATCCACAAGAATTCAACCTGATTGTCCCTAATCTCCATCTCAATGGCATCTAGTGCCTCCCTGATGTACAGGGCCACCCCTCCACCCCTTCTCCCTTGCCTGTCTTTCCTGAAGAGCTTCTAACCATCAATTGCAGCACTCCAGTCATGTGAGTCATCCCACCACGTCTCTGTGATGGCAACTACATCATAACTTTCCTGCTGCAGCAAGGCTTCTAGCTCCTCCTGTTTGTTACCTGTGCTTCGTGCATTAGTGTACATGCACTTCAGCTGGGCTGCTGGTTTCACCTCCGACTCTAGCTTGTCGCCCCTAGACTCTTGTCTGAGGGGACTAGTTTCAGCCCCTTGCCCCTTCAAAACTAGTTTAAAGCCCTGTCGATGAGACCTGCCAATTCCCTTCCCAGGATCTTTTTACCTTTGGGGGACAGGCCGTTCTCATATACAGTGATCTTTCCCCTTCTCTGGGACAGATGTACTCTATCTGTTGCCAGCTGGCCTGGTGCAGTAGAAAGCTTCTCAATATCAAAAAAGACAAAATTCTTTTGACTGCACCAGCCTCTAAGCCACTTGTTAACTATAGCTGCTGACCTGTTCCTTACTGTATTCCCTCCTACAGTTAAGGGTATTGATGAAAAAATTATTTGTGCCCCTGACCCCTCAACCAGGTCTCCCAGGGCCCTGAAGTCATCTTTGATAGCCCTGGGAATTCTGGTTGCAACATCATCATTCCCTAACTGCATAACTAGTAAAGGGTAGCAGTCAGAGGGCTGCACCAGTCTAGGCAGCCTACTGGTAACATCATTAACTTGGGCTCCTGGCAGACAACAGAGTTCCCTATGAGATGGGTCAGGCCGACATATAGGGCTGTCCATTGCCCTCAGAAGGGAATCACCAATAACAATTACCCTCCTCTTTTTTTTGAGGGAACAGGTCCTGATGCCAGCGGAAGGCTGTTTAACCTTAAGATGCTTTGCCTTAGGCTGTTTAACCTTAGGCTGCTTACCCTTAGGGAGAACCCCAGATGGTGTGTCCTCCAGCATCAGGACCACCTCACCCTCAATCTCCAGTGCTCCATATCTGTTTTCCAAGAGCAGCGGGGAAGGTGAGGGGAGACAAGGAGGTTTAACTTTACGTCTTTTGAGAGGAACCTGCGTCCATTCCCCTCTGCTTTTTGAATAACCAGACTCTGCTGGGGGACCCTGGAGAGCCTGCTTGATCTGATTCAACTCTTTCCTCCTCTGGTTCATCTCTTTCCTCCTTTGGTCCGTCTCCTTCCTCCTCTGGTTCATCTCTTTCCTACATTCCCTTCCATTTCTAAGGCTAGCAACCTTATCCTTCAGTCTGGCCACCATATTAAGCAGATAGTCAACCTGCTCACACCTTATACAAGAGTTGCCCCCACTACCCTGCATCTCAAGTGCCAGGCTCCAGCATTCTCTACAGCCAGATACCTGGACAGCTACCTGCTTCTGTTCTACCTCGGTCTGGGTCGACACTGATTTTTTTAGGGAGATTTTGCTGCGAGTTACAACCATGGCTGTCCCTGGCCACAGCACCTACTGCCAATTTAAAAAAAAAAACCAACAAACAAACAAAAAAAAAAAACACGGGGCGGCACGTGAGAGTACAAGAGAATATGGGCTGCCTGACGAAGAGAGCCCGTGCGAGCCGCAGCTGAGCCTTTTAAATTCAGCCACTCCCACCACTGGGATCACAAGTCTGCCCACGTGAAAGGGCGGCTGCTCCTTCCTCGCGGCAAAACTTGGCAGCGGTGGCAATTCCCGCAGCCCGAAAAGGAGAGCAGCGGCTGGTCCCCGGCGGTTGCTGTTCTTGGTGCTGTCCCGAGCGAGCTGCCCAACTGCTGATCGAGTTTTCAATATGAATTCAAGCTAAGAGGGGCAGCAACAAGACCTCTACTCTGGACTTCCACAGCGTGGACTTCAGGTTACTTAGGGAACTAACTCAGAAGGTACCTTGGGAAACAGCCCTTCAAAACAAAGGGGTCCAGGAGGGCTGGACGTACTTCAAGAAAGAAATCTTGAAGGCTCAGGAACAGGCTGTGCCAATGTGCCAGAAAATGAGCCACTGGGGTAGAAGGCCAGCCTGGATGGGCAATGAACTTCTGAGCAAATTAAGGGGAAAAAAGAGGGTGCATAACCTTTGGAAGGAAGGAGAGGTTACCCAATGAATTTTTAAGGATGGTACTAGGTCATGTAGGAAAACAATTAAAGAGGGAAAAACCCATTTAGAGATTACACTGGCCACTGCTCTGGACAACAAGGAATCCTTCTAAAAATATATTAATGGCAAGGGTACTGAGGGTACTGAGGGTACTGAGAAAGCTGGCAGATGAGCTGGCCAATGAGCTAGCCAAGCCCCTCTCCATCATTTTTCATCAGGCCTGGCTCACTGGAGAGGTCCCAGATGACTGGAAGCTGCCCAACGTGATGTCCATCCACAAGAAGGGCCAGCTGGATGAACCAGGGAATTATAAGCCTGTCAGTCTGACCTCAGTGCCAAGCAAGAGTATGGAACAGGTCACCTTGAGTGCAATCACATAGCACTTACAGGATGGCCAAGGGATCAAACCAGCCAGCATGGATTTAGGAAGGACAATTCCTTCCTGACCAACCTGATCTCCTTCTATGATCAGCTGATCGCCTGGTGGATGTAGGAAAGGATGTGGATGTAGTCTACCTGGACTTCAGGAAGGCGTTTGATACTGTCCCCCAGAGCAAGTTGTTGACCAAGCTGACGGTCATGGCTTGGACGGCAGCACTCTGCATTTGATTAGAACTGGCTGGAGAGAGAGAGAGTGTTGGTGAATGGTGCCATATCACACTGTCAGCCAGTCACTAGTGGTGTCCCCCAGGGATCAGTGTTGGGCCCCATCCTGTTCAATATCTTTATTGATGATCTGGATGAGGGGATTGAGTCCTTCATCAGTAGATTTGCAGATGACAGCAAACTGGGGGCAGGTGTTAACCTCTTAGAGGGTGGGAAAAGCTACGCAGAGGCACCTTGACAGGCTGGACAGACAGGCAGAAACAGCGCGAGATTTAACACATCTAAGTGCCGGGTTCTACACATTAGCCACAGAAACCCCATGAAGTGCTACAGGCTGGGGTCAGAGTGGCTGGAGAGCAGCCAGGCAGGAAGGGACATGGGGATGCTGGTTGATAGTAAGCTGAACATGAGCCAGCAGTATGCCCAGGTGGCCAAGAAGGCCAATGGTATCCTGGCCTGTATCAAGAATAGTGTAGCCAGGAGGAGCAGGGAAGTCATTCTGCCCTGTACTCAGCACTGGCTAGGCCACACCTTGAGTATTGTGTCCAGTTCTGGGCCCCCCAGTTTAGGAAAGATGTTGAGTTGCTGGAATATATTCACAGAAGGGCAAAAAAGCTGGTGAGGGTTTTGGAGCACAAGCCTTGAGAGGCTGAGAGAGCTGGGGTTGTTTAGCCTGGAGAAGAGGAGGCTCAGAGGAGACCTTCTTGCTCTCTACAACTACCTGAAAGGAGATTGTAGCCAGGTGGGGGTTGGTCTCTTCTCCCAGGCAACCAGCACCAGAACAAGAGGACACAGTCTCAAGCTGCGCCAGGGGAGGTTTAGGCTGGATGTTAGGAAGAAGTTCTTCACAGAATGAGTGATTGCCCATTGGAATGGGCTGCCCAGGGTGATGTTTGAGTCTCTGTCACTGGAAGTGTTTAAGAAGAGACTGGATGGGGCCCTTGGTACCATGGTTAATTGACTAGATAGTGTTGGGTGATAGGTTGAACTTGATCTCAGAAGACTCTTCTACTCTATTCTATTTCACACAATTAATGTTAAACTACAGCATTTCCTTATTTTCATGTATTCATTATAAAAAGTTGCAGTTTGTTGCCTTCTTAAGAGAAAATCATCAATAACTTACAGATTTTTTTTCTTCTGATATTAGTATTCTATCTCTTCTTCTGATAGTTGGAACATTAAACTACAAATTGCATAATATATCTCTGTTTGAAGAGATGGCATCACAGTCTTTGCACTGTATATTAGAATTGTCAAATGGAGAGAGAAGTGAAAATAAAGTGATTATGTTTGATATCACCTAATTCTGGAGAATTTGTTGTCTTATTTGATTCATTTGCTTCAGTTGGTAACTTAGGAAAAAAAATCCTTCCCTTACTCTTGATGACATTTAGCAGTGGGTCAAATAGGCATGTGTGATATAGCAAAACTAGTATGCAACACAGTTTCATTAGTTTACTTAGAAAATAGAAAATTAAACCAAGATTTTACCCAATGTTTGACTATGGACTTCATTATGAAAACAGAAATATGACAAAATCTGAAAAGATTTTCATTTTTACTGTTGTGGTGAAGGCACATTATGCCCAGATATTGAATTGTGTCCTAGCATGTGGACAAGTTCCCCTTCTTTCATGAGGGAAACAAAGGCCAAGGCATTATCGAGGCCAGCACGGATCACTACACCCACCCATCATATGGGATGCTCATGCTAATACTGAGAATGGGCATAATTCCAGCTTCACGCTTACTATAGGCTGAAGCCAGTTGTTTACAAGAGTGCCCATTGGCCAAATCCAGCCTTGATAAATCCATAAGTATTACTCCAGTTGGTAAACACATTGCCCCCTCTTTCATTTTGCTTTCTTTCCTTGCTCAAGAGGACAAAGCTTGTGCATTAGCCACTGCCATTGAGCTTATTGCTATTAAGTCTTCTCTCTCATACATGCAAGCAAACTAGCAGCCCTCGCACTATGAGGAGAAGCCCGCATCCAGGCAGGCCTGTTAAACCTTAGCCCTGAGAGTATCTGCAGAGGAGGGACCCTTGCTGAGCCCGAGAAGCTCCAGCGTCATGCTGTCAGTCTCACCAACTGGAAGAGCCCACTGAGTCTCAAGAGGACTGGACTCCTGAGGGTAAGATCTATCCAGTTGCCAGGGAAAGGGACTTAGCCAAGCCCAGCAGTCCACATGTCTGTCTTAGCCTTGAGCAGCAGACCGACGAGCGGACACAACCCCATGTGTCAGATCAGAAAGCAGGATCGCATGCCTGCATAACCCCACCATCGCAGGAGAGGAGTCGTCACTTCTGCCACTCCGTGCCCTGTAAACCTCAGGGAAAACCTAGAGCACTGTCCGTGCCTGTGCTCCAAAGCCAGGACCCCTCTGAGAGGGTCCCACTGCTCCTTCGAGCCCAGAAAAGGGAAAGCAGCCGCTCCACATAGCTATGCTTCTTCCCCGGGGCCATCCACGCCAGCCCTGAAGCCCATTGCCACAGGGCCAACCCCGATGGGTCCAGCCCCACCTGCTACCATGCCAGATTGGAAACCTCCTAGCCCACCTATAGGGAACCGTCGCCCCACCCTGCCGGCCGGGACGACTCTGTGAGGGCCAACCCTGTCTTGGGACTAGCCCTACTGGCCCTGCTGGGCTGACCTCACAGGACTGCTCTCTATTGTCTGGAGGGAGATGTCTGAGTCCTGCGAAGGGAGCCTGCCTGGAGCTAACCTACGTTCCATCTCCTCTCCATTGCCATGGAGAGAGGATTGCCATCCACCATCGCAGACCAGATCAGACTAGAAATCAGCCCCGTGACAGTAGTCTGTGGGAACCTAACCTTGCTACAAACAACGGACACAGTGTAACTCCCACGTGCTCTCCACCCACTAACATTCAGTTCAAAGCACCTGCTTCTACCGACATAATCTTTCCAGTCCAATCCTCTGATACATATTGTAACATCTCTACATATAGTTAGCAGCCTCCCGCGTCCTGTCGAGTCGCCATCTGGTGGACAAGCGCAGAATTGCACCCTGTGTTATATAAATACCAAGTAATTCTGTAAATATTCCAAATGAGTCCTAATTATAAATACTAAACCACTTATAGGATGTATTTCACAATCATGCACTAGAACATGTATATAAAATAGTGATTCATAGTTTATTAATAATTTCAATAATAATAATAACAATAATAATAATAATTCATATTCTTAAATTAATAACCTCTTAATCACAATTGTCTCTTTGCATCTGTAATTTCAGCCCAAACCAGCAAATATACCAAAATTTAATATATGTTAAGCCTTTTTTGGGGGGACACAGTCTCAAGCTGTGCCAGGGGAAGCTTAGGCTCAAGGTGAGGAGAAAGTTCTTCACCGAGACAGTCAATTATTGGAATGGGCTGCCCGGGGAAATGGTGGAGTCACCATCCCTCAAGGTGTTCAAGAGGAGATTGGACGTGACACTTGGTGCCATGGTCTAGTCATGAGGTCTGTGGTTACAGGTTGGACTTGATGATCTTCGAGGTGTCTTCCAACCTTGGCAATACTGTGATACTGTGATATTATGTATCAGTTACCACTGTGAATGTAGAAAATACATCTGGTCACAAAGGCTGAAAAGCAAATACTTTTAACAATCTAGAATACTTTTTCTCAAATTTTAACTCTTCCCACCTGATTTACAGTCATCCATTTCTTTTAGTATGAATAAGGTCTCTGTTTCCACTGCTATTTCAATACTCAATTTTATCCTGGAGCAAAATAGTCCATAACAACTTCTATTTTCAGTTAATTTAAATTTTCTAAGGAAAAAAAAAAAAAAAAAAAAAAGTCCTTATTAATTCTTAGTGACCAAACTGAGCCTTTTTTTTTTTTTTTTTTTTCCTAATTGAGATAAGAGATTACAACTGGCTGACAAAGAGGCAAGATTCCATGGAGAACCTCAGCAGACGACCACAGAGGAATTGGTGACCAACACAACAAATAATCTTCATAACCACAAGTCTCTGCTGTGCTGTCTTTCATGTCCAATGTGGCTTTCAGGATACACTACATTGCATGGGTCTTGTGGCTGCAATGAAAGCTCAGCCAGCTGATAGTAAGAGCTGAGCCTGAAGGCAGCTTCCACTTGCTACCAGCAATTATTCCACCTGTGCAGATTTGTCTCTAAATCTCCAGTAGGAAATTTTGTCTGAAAATCTTTAGTGTTTGGTAGTGGATTTGATTAATAAAGATTTTTATTTTTTGCTTTAGTGAATGATCAAAATGGGTACTCCACCACAGACAGGAGATGTACCGTATGCTGTGTCCTGGTAAGAGGCAGTTTTGATATTGCATAGTTCAAGAATCTCAACAACTCAGAGATGTAAAATTAGCTATACTAATCTTTCTTTCTATGGATTATTACCTTTAATCAATATCATTTAGACAAATAATTTTCAGAGTGTTAATGCCTTTCTTAGCGGGATCAAAACAAATCAGAACATCATGGTGCAAAACAGATGCTAAAATGCTGCTCAGAGGTAATAAACTGGAAATTGCCATGTCTTTGGAGGAAAGATAGGAAAGATTTGGATGTGAGGTAAGTGGAATAAGCAGGTGTCCAGTACTGAAATCAGTAACACAGAAGGAAAATGAAATGTGTAAGAGAAATTCCAACTCTTTCAAACATGGGCATAAAATGCACAGTTTGTATGAATAGAAAATGAAAACCAGAAACACAGAAATGTAAATATTCTGACTACCCATGTAATCAGGAAGTCAAACTAAAGTTTCAGTGTTGCACAGAGATGAATGCAACCTCTAATCCAGTGCAGTGAGTGCGTCCTATGAATCTGAATGGCTTATTTGACATGATGGATTACAGATTATTTTTCTCCAGAGAAACTCAAAGATACCAATCAAGATTGTTTTCTTTCCATTCATCTAACTGTTAAACGTATATAGATACAGAGATAGAGATAGAGAGAGAGATAGAGATAGAGAATATTTTCAGGAAGCAGCTCCTGAAACCTGGAGATATAGGTCAAAATAGAGCTATTAAGGCTCTCTTGAAAAGGCAACAAATCAACAGGAATGATTTGGTATAAACTGATTGATTTTTCATTGAGGGGTTGTTTTTCCTTTTTTTTTTGTTGATGTTTTGCTGTGTTTCGGGTTTGTTTTTTTTTACTTTGTTTATTAAGTTTTGTTTGTTTGTTTGTTTGTTTTTTTGGGTTTGGGGTTCTTTTGTTTGAAACTAAGAGTTGTAGTAACTGAGATTCCTCTTTGTTGTTAATTTTGCATTTGCTTATAAGAAATGTTTAGCATTTTCTTTTGGTTATAGTTACCTGTAACTCTGTGATTTCTGTCCAAGATAATTTTCCATACATTAAGAGCAGTTCAGCTTTTAATTTAGGGGACAGAAGGGAATACGTCTGCTTCTTAAGTGGCATTTAACAAAATAGCACATTAGTGCTACTCCTGAAATAAATTTCCAGGGAATTACCAGTAGGAAAGTATGGCTACCAGACTGCCATTTAAGAACTACTGCCATCATTGACTTATCTAATTGCCTAAACTGAATCTGGCAAACAAATTAACTGAAACCGATAATCTTGATAACAGAGAAATTATTCATGATGAGGGTGGGGTTTTTTGTTGTTTTTTTCCCATTGATAGGAATTCTCTCAGTGTAATAAAGACTGAGACAGGTGTGTTTTTTTTTTGTTTCAGCTTCATTTAATTAAATTATTTCCTGTGTTTAGACTGAGTTTAGTACTGCCTAAAGAAACAAACATCACGTATGGAGGAGACTGTTAACTACAAATATGTTGGGGTGCAGACAGCAGTAATGGGAAAAAAATCTGTTTGAGATTATAGTAATTTCTGGAACAATAACAAATGGGTATAGCAGCCATAAATAATTCAACTGATTTTTTTCAATTATTATTTTAAAAAGGTCCTACAACAGACTCCAGAGAATCATGAAGAAATTAAATAAATGTGGAAATAATCTTTCCATCCCAGATTTTCTGCTATTCTCAGTAAAAATATCAAAACCACTAATACAAGATATATTTAACTTCAAAGTGATTTCATTCTTTGTACCACAGGTAATGAATTCTAGCTGTCTATTCTGTCATACCAATTTGATATAAGAATGTGATAAAATATAGAAATCTAATATTTGGTCAAAATGGTTCTTGAATGAGACTGATTAATAGAATACATAATACAGCATGGAAAATTACCATTGTATTATGAAGAATACATTTCTAATGTGCTGCAGTGTACAGATTTTGTAATAGGTATGCATTGTTGCTGTAAATTGTGGACTGTGTCACAGAACAAAGACTAGAAAATACCAGATGTTTTTCTTATCCTATTTCTAAAGGAGCAAAGTGCCTGACTAATATCTGTACTTTTTATCCCTGTTATGAAGGAAGAACAGCTCTGAATTGTTGGAACAAATGACAGGTAGTTTAGCATGCATGTTGGGTAGAAAGAAAAGAAAGAATATTTGAACTTTTAGACAATGGAGTAATTTAATATTACAGGGAGTCATTACATAACCTGCCATTTTCGTAACCCTTGCAAAATATGATGAACAGTAGATAGGCTAATTAACCTAAATCTCTACTTAGGAAAATTTGCTTAATTTTATTTTAAATAGTGGCCTATACTTTGGAAAATTTAGTAAAAGTGTAAATAATAGGTTTAAAATTCTATTAAATGTAAATTGGAGTGTGTAAGGATCCAACTATAACTTTTAGTAGTCGTTATACACCAAGGGGATAGTTAAACTAATTTCAATAAATGTCTATGTCAGGCTAGACCCAGCCTTTGAGGGGACTGAAAAGAACCCAGCCTGCAGGTGGACAAAAGAAACTTGATCCAGGTGGGTAGAGAGAGAGATTTGGGTTTCCTTCTCCCAGGGGCAGGGATCCCCTGTATCAAAGGTTTATTCCACTCATCCTTCCTGTCTAGCAAACCTATTTAAAGGGGGCCATTTTTTTAGTTCACTCTCTTTCCCCTTCCTTGCCTGCTGGATAGAAGGGTCCCTGCTGCTCCTGCTTCCTGAGTTACCATGTGGTCTGCCTCCATGTTGCTTTGAGAATTCCAAGAACTACATCCAAACAGAATCCATTTGCATCAAGGGAATTCAATGCCAGCTGGGCCTGGTTTTATATTTTTTTTTCTATTTACCCTTTTCCTTACACCTTTGTAATCTTCCCTGTTACACAAATGTTATATATTTTGTAAAAAATACCTTTTTACTTCCATACTGACTCCAGACCATTTCTTTTGTGATTTTACCTCTCCTTTCTCCTGCCTAATTTGCTTTTAACCTACTGGGAAAAAGGGAGAGGGGGAGGAAATCTAAATCTGTTCCATGTACAGTATCACAGTATCACAGTTTCACTAAGGTTGGAAGAGACCTCAAAGATCATCTAGTCCAACCTGTCACCCAACACCTCATGACTAAATCATGGCACCAAGTGCCATGTCCAATCCCCTATTGAACACCTCCAGGGACGGCAACTCCACCACCTCCCTGGGCAGCACATTCCAATTACAAATTACTCTCTCAGTGAAGAACTTTCTCCTCACCTCAAGCCTAAACTTCCCTTGGCACAGCTTGAGCCCAAAGGTGATAAGTGTTGTTGTACCTCAGAACTGTGTGAGAAAAGATGTGAGGTGGAGATAAATAAACACTGTATCTTTGAAACAGATGAGAAAAACAGTTGGGGAAAAAGACATCCCTTAGAATAAGACAAGACAGTAGGCTCAAGGGTTGGTAGGCTGTGGGAAAGTGAAGTAAACATTGTACAGAGCACTCAGTAAATAGCCACTGGTGCAGCAGAAGGGGGCCATTCTAGCTCACCTGCAGCCATAGTCACTTCTCCACAACTGGTCTATCAGTTTGTACTTTGGCTCTCTGGATTGAGAGCAGTGAGTTCCAGAATCAGTGTACCACATATTGTGCTCAAGAATAGCAACACCATTTTTCAAGTTCAAACAAGCTGCTCCATATCTTAGTCCACAGACATTTCTAAATTTCTTGCACAGCAGATTCTGAGATGGAGAAGATAGGGAGGAGCAAATTTCTCTACAAAGAAGAGAATTCTGTAAAATGGGACAAATGATTCTCAGATCTGTGCAGTGGAAATCAAGGGACTTGGAAGAAAATCACTGTACCAAGTAATGGTTTCATGCATTGAGTGTTATGGTATACAATGGAAATGCAGCACTATCCCTAAATAATTAGGCTCTGATATTTTATGTATTTGTTATTTTGAGTACAACTATTTTTTTCAAGAAAAGGTCTTATGAAATCTTTGCAGGTCATTGGATATGAATCCAAGAATTTATTCCATAACACAGCTCTTTATGCTTTGAAGTTAAAACATTCACTGCTTCCTTAACTAGATTTAATGAAATTACAAGAAACAGCAATTATCTGGTAGTCTGTACTTACTCTTTTATTAGCTATATTTATTCTTTAAGATATGCACTCAGTTTGAGAGTTTTCTTGCCCAAATCCAAGCCTTGTTGACTGTCCATGCACATATGCGCCTTGTTTATAAGTTAAAATACTTTGTTAGTACTCAATTAACATATTCATTCCACTAAAACTGAAGAAAGATCTTTCTATTCCGTATCACATCCACTGATGAAGTTTACTAATAACTTAATGTACAACACAGAAATAAAGTCCCTGCAAAACACTGTATTTTAAACAACTCAGCCCCTCTAAATTATAGATTAGGTATATAATTGGCAGCATGCTGAAAATACTCCTGACTTAGGTACCAATTATGATCATAGCAGAGTGTTCAGCACTCTGTATTTAAATCAGTATAATTTGATTTTCAAGACTGAAACTTTTTCAACAGTGAACTATTGGAGTTGTTCTATATCAGACAGGTGGATAGAACAACAACAACAACAAAATCTATGTATTGTATTTGGAAAAATGTGCAGTAGTAAGAGGTTCATATTATTACATCCCCTTTACTATTTCAGTGATTATGTGTTTTTGTACTGACACCTACTAGGGTATTTGACAGAACTGTTGTATTTCTTTTAATCAACTGCAGTTTAACAATGCAACATGTTTGCAGTTCTTAACTCTTATAAACATTAGAAAAGTTTCCTAGTATCAAACCTGAATTTCATCTGTTACAGTTTAAGCCAGTCATTTCAAATAACTCCCAGGATGAAATTGCCTCCTTCTTCATAAGAGACTAGATCATGAATAAAGTGGTGGGGTTTTTTTTGTTTTGATTTTTTTTTTTTTTTAAATTTAATACCCCTAATTTCCTCACTCTTTCCTGACATTTTGCTGATTTTCATTTGTGTTCTTCTCCGGTGATTCCAGTTATATATCTTTTTGCAGTACAAAGAGTTAAAATTTCACTGCATCTCTCAAGAAGATGCTGAGTGAAGTTTATACGCATGCATTTTTTAATCTATCTCTGTGATTGTAGTGGCTTGTCCACATGTTATTTTTATCAGCAAGACACTGATAATTCATGCTGTTCTTGTGATCTGTTCTAGTTTCTTATGCCTTCGAGACCCTTTTCTGTGTGCATACTGTTTATGGAATTATTCTGACCCTGTTTTTGTTTTCATAGAATCAACCAGGTTGGAAAAAACATGGGAGATCATCAAGTCCAACCTATTACCTAATACCAAACACCTCATGACAACTAAAGCATGGCTTCAAGTGCTATTTCCATTCCTTTTTTTGAACACCTTCAGGGATGGTGACTCTACCACCTCCCTGGGCAGCACATTCCAATGGCCAGTCACTCTCTCTGTGAAGAAACTTCCCCTCATCTCAACTTGAGCCTAAACTTCCCCTGGTGCAGCTTGAAACTGTGTCCTCTTGTTCTGGTGCTGGTTGCCTTGGAGAAGAGGTCAACCCCCACCTATCTACAACCTTCTTTCAGGCAGTTGTAGAGAGCAATAAGGTCTCCCCTGGGCCTCCTCTTCTGCAGGCTAAACAACCCCAGCTCCCTCAGCCTCCCCTCATAGGGCTTGTGCTCAAGGGCTCTCACCAGCCTTGTTGCTCTTCTCTAGACATGTTCAATTTTCATCACACTTTCTCTTATACTATTGAGTTTAATGGAAAATTCAATGTGATATCCCAAAGTCACTCCAGTTATAAGAAGTAAGAATAAATGTTAATCACATGATTCTGCAAGCAGCAAGTTGCGTATTTATACACAAGATGAGATTTGTGTGAGTGCCTAAATATTTAGTCTACATCAAGAAATGTTATGTACACTTTAGAGAGATGTAATGGTTTTAGTTAAGCAGATATGAAAATTTCTCATCTCCCTTTAGAAGTCTAAAATATAGCATACACATATAAGATGCTAATCTGAGTTCACTTTATAGCTACTTTTGAAAAATAAGTGCATCTGCAGAGTGATTCATGTAGTCTATTTTAGATGTCTGGTTTAGGATGAAATGAATTGCAGCTTTTCAGCATCTCTTTCCCTCTTTTGCCACCAAAAATGTTTAGAGAATTAACTCAGATATAACCTGTAATGGATAACTGCTACCCTGCTTTTGCATGACGAATGTTATAATTATTTGGGCTCTGTGTCTTTAAGGCCTTCAGACTTAGGAGCTAAGAGTGGACTTGGCAAAAGGAAGGTCTAGTTTTGGGTTAAGGAACATAAAATGTTTGGATGGGAGGTTTGAGGGTGGTGCAGGGATGGGAAAGGGAGAATAGAATCCAAATTACTTCCACAACATCAAGCTTAATTATTTTTTCTGCTATTAAGAAAGGTTGTAGGAAATGAAGTAGATTTTTTTTTTTTTTGGTGACAATGCATAATGTTCAATATCATCTATAAGAATATTTTCTCTTTTGTTTATAAATGTTTATTTTCTCAACTTTTAAACTATTCTGTGATAGAAGAGTTTTCAGGGAACTGGTTGATTTTAGATGTTTTGTTCAAATGCCAATCCTCAGAAATGTAGCATGGGGATACATGTAACAAGAGTTGTTCTAACTGCATTACAGTTTCACACCACAAGCACAGCACAATAAACCCTCTTCCCACCTGACTTGATGGATTAGCTGGACAGCTGATAAATGCTATGGCCTGTAAAGAAGAAATGTCATTTAGCAACCAGTACTAACCAGGAAAGCTGAGACAAGATAGGTATCAGCTGTCATATTTGGCAACTGAAAGAAATAAATTGTATGAAATTAGAGTTGTGTTACTCTATTTTAGGCTTGGTTTGAATAATTGTTGATAGTATCTGTCTTGATAAAATCTATCTTGTTTCAACAAAATTATTGTCCTGTCATTTTTTATGTAAAGAATATACTTCAATATTTTTTAGAAATATCTTATTACTCTTTCCCTAAATGTCTAAAATGCAGTTTAATAGAAGGAAACAAAATGTAATAACATGATCATGACATTAAGTGTACTAAAGTTTTGTTATTGTTATTAAAGGCCTGGTGAGATATGAACTTACTTAAGAGTAATACTAATTTTTCTGCAAAATGTTACAGTTTTGGTCATCAAACTAAATTTTGCAATTAACCCAGTAGTTAATCTTGCTGTCCTATCTTACTCTGTAAACAGAGAATGCACCCATATTTTCATATTTCAGTTGAGCATGAAACTAATGATATTATTGCTGTTCTATGTCTTGCAGCCCACATGAGCTTATTTAAATATAGGGATTTAAATCACCATATTCAGTCATTAATTAAATCATCAAGATTGAAGCCTGCACTTAAATAGTTTACTTCAGTCTTGGTTTGTATTTCTGTATTTTAGACAGATTCCAAAGATAGGTTGGAACTTCTAAGCAAGAATTTGGGGTAGGATGACTTAAGACAGTGTTTGTACTGCCTTTGGTGATTCTTTTCAGTGCAGCTGAATAACATAGTAGATAAATGCTAACAAATATTAAGAGCCATTCAATGATTCTATCCATTTTCAAAAGTATCACATGAAGTGAAAATTAATTTTTCTCTTTTTTTTTGATGGGTTAGTGGTATTAAGAAATTAATAAGACACCAGTATATAAGAGGTGGATAGACAGTTATAAATAAATAAAGCTAGATGTACTGAAGTAGATTTACAAGAACAAACAGAAAAATTTCAAAACCCATTTAGACACCCTGAAGGGTCCCTGAAGGGTCAAACCCAAAAACAGGTCCTAGCCTGCACAACAGGCTAAACACCTGCAAATGTGCTAACCTGATAAATTCCTGGGGTCCAGGTGGTCTGGATAAACGTGCAGCATGTGTAATTAGCTTTGTGACACAGCTGTGAACTGTGTGTGCCCCTGGCCATGTTTGGATATACCCCATCCTATAGGTCGAGTTATCAGGTTTCTCTGCTAACAAAGTACATTAATTGTCTTGGGACAGTGTTTAAACCAGTTGAGAAGTTAGGCAACTTGCCTTTTGCTTACCCAGGCAGAAACAAGAGCCAAATGCTGATGAAGTAGCAGTTGAAAGGCTTACCTTAACAGACCAACTACACCTGGGTCTTGCTTTTACCACAAAAGTGACAAGACCTGGATGCTGCTAGAATAGCAGCTCAAGAACTTGTCCTAACAGGCAATAACTACACCCAGGCCTTGCATCTGGACCGTGGCAGAAAGGGGAAAGTTCCAAGACAATTGAATCCCAGAAGAGCCACAGAAAGATTACAGCCTGGTGAAGGAGCACACAAGAGAGAGAGGCTCTGAGCCAAGAGCAAGGTCCAAACATGAACTGGCCACAAGAGGAGAGAGGACCCACAGCCCTCTCCCAGCCAAGGGCAAATTGAATAATAGTCACAGCATGTGGGAAGATACTGGACAGAGGAGCAAGTCATGAGTCCCCAGCTAATCTGCCACAGAATCACATTTTTGTTAAACTGCAGATCGGATAACTTTTAGTTTTAATTTGTATCACTGTATTGGAAATTCTTAGATTTGTGCTTTAATCTCTTTGCTGTTTTCATATGTGAAATGTATCAGTCACAACTGAATAAAAGAACCTGTAAATATACTTTTAAATAAGTTACTGGGGTGTCTGAAGATACCACTGTTGTAGTTATATAAATTTATTGGCCAGAAATATGAGAAAATATGAACATAATTTATTAAACATAAAAAATTGCTTTCCCGAGCCAGTTTTATTCAGGTTTGCTTGCCCGGTCAATGACAGGTTGCTTACACATGGTAGAAGGCTAATAAACAGTAGAATAACAGTCTAGAACAATCAGAACTTGGAATACAGAGGAACAAACTGGAATCTCCCTGTGCACATGAAACTAAACAGCACTGCTGCCTCGGGTGGCATAGACAAATCACCGTTGAGTTCACAAGGGAGCTATCTAAGAGGTAACAAGCTATAAACCTCAGAAATAACCAGATAAAATAGTGTATTTTACTCACGAACCACCGAGTTGTTAACTACCAAAACCTTTGCTGAACAAAGAGGTATTTGAGTTCATAGTTATAGTCCAAAGGGCAGTACCCACAAATTTAGAGGAAATGAGAGGGCAGGCTGCTGTAGTGGAGGCCCAACTCAAGCACTATGATGCTAAACCAAAAGAAGCTAATTGCTCTGAAGATAGGAGCAAGTAGGGTGCTTGTTTCTGCCTTGAATCCCATTAATGAATGGGGGAGAGACATAAGAGAGTGATGAGCATGCAAGCTATAAGTGCAATGAGCAACGATTATAGGAGGTCCTCCCCTTTAAATTCCTATTTTGATAACTGAATGGCCCAATGGCACATTAGCCAATCAAATCCCACCAATCAATTAAAAATGTTTATGTGGTGAGTAAACTGCACACACCTTCTTTCATGGCATCTGGCATGTGCAGTCATGTCCCTTAAACGTAAGGCTCAGGGATCAGGTTCACCTTCCACTCCCCTCCAGGCAGCCTTAACGTCACCTGCCTATTAGGCTCCTCAACCTCAATCTGGACCCTGTAACAGAGAGGGAGGAGAGAGGGGCAGTGGCTCAAAACAGATTTAGCTGTCTTGCTAATGCCTTGTCCAGGACAACCACTGCCCAAGATATTAAACAGTAAAATATACCCAAAAAAACCATTTCATTACAACATTATAAGTTGATCACCAGCTCTTCCAAGCATCTGAAGATGAGGCAGGAACTTCACATAAGCCTTCCCATTAATTTTAAATTGTAGCTAGTTTAAACATAGCCTTGAAAAAATGTGATCTCTTCTTTCAGTGAACTGTATGACTAGAAAAGTGATCTGAGGAAAAAAAAATTGAACATTTTTTGTAGAATATTTAGGTTGTACTTTTGAATAAACTTGAAAATGTTATGCATATGTATATACACATAGAAACAAAACTGAAAATGTTATTTATATACATATCTGTAAATATACTTATAAATATATATAAACAAAAATACCCAACACCAGACTTATATGGGATTGAAACAAACCTTATGCAGTCATTTTAGTTTTCTCAGTGCCTACCATTAAAGCATGTTTAAAAAGGGAAAGTCTTTAAGTCTATAGCTGTGATAGTAAAGTGTTATTTTTATTATCATTTTTAGCATTATGATGAATATTCTAAGCTAACTATTCATCTAACACTCATGCTCCATTAAAATTAGGAATTTGCTAATGGTACTTTCCTGGTTTAACACAACTCACTCCCAAGTGAGGCCTGCCACACTCTCCCCCATCCTCTCCTCATAAAGCTCTGTGATTAATATCACAGTATATTAGAGGTTGGAAGTGACCTCAAGAAATCAAGTCCAGCCCCCCTGGGGTTGATCATTTAGGGTAGTTCACACAATAATGCATCCAGGTGGGTTTTGAAAGTCCCCAATAGAAGGAGATTCCACAACCTCTCTGGGCAGCCTGTGTAGTGAAGGATGCTTATGATCAGGATTGTGCCCCAAACATTTGGGTAGGATATATTTCTGTATGTGTTAACCCTCCTTTGTCCCCCCCCTCCTTTCTGGAGGCAGCACGGGGGATCCTGGTGCCACTGAGTCCAGGTAAACAGCCTACCTGGGCGTGGTCTCACCCCTGCAGTACTAGAGGCAGGCTATATGTTTGTTTCCCTGAGTATAGCATATACTCAGGCCATATTTGGTAGCTGGTACAGGTGCTTATTGGGCCAGTATTCACTGGGGCAAATGGTAAATAGGGGTCGTTTGGCAAATGAGCCCCCCACCTCGGTGTTGGAGCCTGTGTGTGCGTGCGTGCCAGCCAGTGCTTCGGGAGGCCTCGTGGTCCTTTTGCCACCGTCACCCAGCTGTGTGCAGCGCCGTGGACAGCACTCCTTGGGATCAACCGCTGCATGATCCATCATAGGAGAAAACCTGGTAGACCGTGTGAACCAGCGTTGCTGACTTGCCACTACCCCCCCTCCGAGCGAGGAATTTTGTATCCTGGGAGAGAACAGCAGAGCCATGCCGTGCGGCCACGCGGCCGGCGCCATTTCCTGCCTCCTTATTGTGGCACATCCGTGCCACGTTGTCTGGATTATAAACATTATTGAGGAAAGACTCCACGAAGTTCTCAGCTTGTGAGTAAGCCAAGCCCTTTGTAGAGCTCTGTTTAGGATAGCGTTTATATTGCTCCGGGTGGAGGGTTGCCGGTCACTGACCAACCCCTCCCCCGCCACTCTCGGACTCAGTTTAGATTGTAAGTTCTGTGAATCATTTTGGTTTAAATGCCCATGCATAACATTCTGTAAAGATAGTTCCACTAACTGAATATTGATACCTGTGAGGGGCGATTGTAAATACCCCGTTACAGAGTTTGTATGTATATAAATAAACTTATATTTTCGTTGATGGTTCTGCCGCACATTTCTGAGGGCATATCCATGACAGCCTGTTCCAGTGCTCCATCACCCCCACCGTAAAGAAGTTTCTCCTCATGCTAATGTGAAATCTTCTATGTCCAAGCTTGAGTGTTTAATAGAAATAATACAATGTAAAAGTACCATAGATATTTCACAGAAAAGCACAGCAAAAACAGAAGCAGCAGTAGAAGTCAGAGATAAAATACACTCCCACCTCCCATGCACACATCCAGGCCAGCCAAAAAGGCCAGCCTCCCAGCCCAGACACTAGAAGATTCCTGGGAAACAGGAATCATCTCATGTTATAACCAGAACTAAAAGCCTTGTGATACTTTGCTCTGACCAGTACTCTCATTATAAAGCTAGTATTAAGTCTGCTTGATAGTCATCAGGAGATTTAGCTGAACTCATGACATGATTCTAAATTTAAGAGTGCTGTTCAAAATCTTCATCAATTACATCGATGAGGGAACAGAGTGTCTGCCCAGCAAGTTTGCTGATGACATCAAACTAGGAGGCTTGGCTGATATACCTGAAGGCTGTGCGGCCATCAAGTGAGACTTGGACAGACTGGAGAGCTGGGCAGAGAGGAGCCATATGAGGTTCAACAAGGACAAATGCAGAGTCCTATTTCTGGGGAGGAGTAATAAACTACACCAGTACAGGCTGGGAGGTGATCTGCTAGAGAGCACCCCTGTGGAGAGGGACCTGGGAGTCCTGGTGGATAACAAGTTATCCATGGGACAACAATGTGCCCTGGTGGCCATGAAAGCCAATGGGATCCTGGGGTATATTAAGAAGAGTGTGTCCAACTGATCGAGGAAGGTTCTTCTCTCCCTCTGCTCTGCCTTGGTGAGACTTCATCTAGAGTACTGCATTCAGTTTTGGGCTCCCCAGTTCAAGAGGGACAGGGGTCTGCTGGAGTAGATCCAGTGGAGGGCTATGAGGATGACTGGGGACTGGAGCACGTGCCTTGTGAGGAGAGGCTGAGGGACCAAGGACTTTTTAGTCTGGAGAAGAGATGACAGAGAGAGGATTTAATCTAAGTTTATAAATATCTGAGGGAGGGGACAGGCTCTTCTCACTTGCTCTCTGTCATAGGACATGGAGCAATGGATGTAAGCTGCAGCACAGGAGGTTCCACCTCAACACAAGGGGGAACTTCTTTACTGTAATGGTCACAGACCACTGGAACAGGCTCCAAGGAGAGGTTGTGGAGTCTCCTTCTCTGGAGACTTTCAAGGCTTGTTTGGATATGTTTCTCTGTGACCTGAGCTAGATTGTACGATCCTGCTCTGACAGGACAGTTGAACTCAGTGGTCTGTTTTGATCCCTTCCAACCCCTGACATCCTGTTTTCATGTGATCCTGTGTTGATAGAATTAAGACAAGAATGATGAAAGAAAAAGGCATCGATCAAGTGTGTTCAATGTAATCAGTAAATTTTTTGAAGCTTAAAGTCAGGATTGAAAATATCCATTAATTAATCAAAAAGGGAGATTTCTTTTCTGTCTATTCTTAACAAAATAATGATACTGATATTCCATTTCTGCTATGAGCTAATCTTGCAACTGAAGAAATACTTACATTTCAAATTGCTTGAACTAGCTGATTTTGAATGTATGTTATAAATGAGTGGTTATTATTAATATTGTATAGGTGGAACTATTAATAAAAATATTAATAACTTTATTAATTAAAATAGCACAGAGAAAATATTAATAAAACAATTTAGTGGTTTGAAATATTCAGTTGTGGAACAGATACCTCACCAGCAAGAACATGTAACAATTTAACAGCATTAGCAAAAAATCAGAAACAACAAACAGAAACTAAAACTATACAGAAAAAGACAAGAACATTGGCTACATGCCCGCTTTGCCCACAATGGGTAGGAAACTCTAAAATTCTCTAGGGCAACAGACCTATTAACAGATGCTTATGAAAATTAAGTTTTGTAAATTACTCACTGCAAATCACTTTAGTCCAGTACATTCAGTTGCAACATTGATAATCCACATATCACAGTACCCCGCATCATGCATGGGGAATTAAACAAAACCAAAATGTCAACGAACATGTGGAAGCTGTAGCAAGTTTTCACTTTCTGTCAGCTTCTACAGCTCGTTTCTGTAGCATGTATAGGGTTTATGTCCAAAGCCTCTATGGCTGAAAACTTTGTAGAAAAGAGTTTGGTGCTGACACTTGCAGGGCTTGTCAGCCTTGTAGCTTTGCCTGTTTTGGAGAGGTTCTTCAACTGCAATCTTCACAGTGGTTCTTTCTGCTTGTTCCAATAATGAAACTGTCTTGGGATCTTGGCTCCTCCAGGGTTCATCTCTCGGCCTGGCAAGACATGTCTGTCTACATCTGGGCTTTATAACACTTTACAGCTAGTGGACTTGCAGTCTTTCTGGGTGAACTGAAGCACAGCTTGGATTCCAAATTGCAAGGCAAGCAACTGCTGTAGTGTGATGGTTTAGCCCACTCACAGCAACAAAAATCTCAGTTGAGCCCAGTCAGAGAAGCGAATGAAGCTGTATTTTACAAGCAATAATGGAATACAATTAATATATACAAAGTATACAGTATTTACAATATTATACAAGAATTTATGAAAAGGAAACAACACAAAAATCCTCCTTGGAAGGACGATTCCACCTCACCTCTCCCCACCTCTCTCCCTCCCTTTTCCCTCTAGCTAATTAGAAGAAGAGAGAGAAGGAGAAAATGTTAGGGGAATTTCAGTTAGCTCAAAAGCTTCATTAGAGAATGCTAGTAATGGTTATCTGAAGGTTCGCTAGATAAGAGGCCTCTCTCTGTCCAAGGGCAGCATGCATGCATTCCAGCAGAAAGAGACAGAGAGTGAGAACAGAATGTAAGATCATAAAAATACATCCCACTCATCTACCAATGAAATTCATTTAAAATTAATCTTTGTTTTCCTTTTCACACTCAACTGTTCAGCTAGAGAATTTTGCAGTTATCTTTTTTCTTAAAGGCATAGCCTAAAATGTCACAGCAAGGCTTGGCTTCTCTGGTTTGCAGGGTTAAGGCTTGTAGCTTCTCCCAGATCTTGGACAAGGCCAAACAAGATACTCACTCTTTGGGCTAGTATTTATAGATTTCCCAAGACAATGATGGCCAGTCACAACAAAGATTATGAGATAGAAACCTGATTCTTTAACCTATAAAATCAGTTTTCTCCAAATGTGGTCAAAAGTACACACACCTGGCCCATTTGGACCACAGGGCATGTTCAGACAAGCTTGGACCACGTGGGCAATCTCCTGAAAAACCAGACCTCCTGGCTCCTGCCCCATTGTCTAGTTCAGAGTATTTTTGAGACTTTTGTCCTTTCAGGACGATTTACGAGATTGTGGGTTTTGAAACATAAATCTGTACTAGGAAGTTATAAAACTATAAGCCATGCCTCAGTTTCAAAGTATTCTTTCACTTGTCTGCATTTCTTGCTATTGTGAGAATTATGAGAATTACATGTTGCATCAGAAAATCACATGTGTTTAGGGATCTGCTGTAGAAAACCACATTCTAGTTAATGGAGTCCTAAGCACTAAAATTGTATTTTGAATAGGAATTAATATTTTTAAAATTTCCAAGCCTCATTACAACTTGATTAATTTCTTGACTTGGTATTCTGAATTGTCAGGAATATCACTTATTATGTAACACTGAAAATACTGATTGATCTTTTTTTTAATTAAGGTAGTGAACTTTGATATTCTCAGTGTTCTGTACCCGGGTTTGCTATTTCAGCATAAGATCTACTACTGATTGCAACTTAGGATCCATACACATATGTAAAGATTTTTGCATTTCCAGAGAGCCTTTCAATCTTTTACACATAGGAAAGGACATCACAAAAATGAGTAGAGAAGGAACAATAGCAGCATTGAATGACAAACTGAATAGTTTGTGTTTCATCTTTTAAAAGTAAGTTGTGTCTGTTAGGCATGTAGTTTAAAAATAGGTCTAGGTGAATAACAGATTTTTCAAGGCAGCTGTCAAATTAAAAATTATGATCACAGTAAATAATGGTCATCTCTTACATGATACTCCTCTTATCAGGCAGATAAACTACCATAATTCTCTGGATTTAGTATTTTAAGTAGTTCACATTACTTTTATTTATAAGAACAATTGAGTAAAATTTACCTGGAAATACTGAGTAGCCTGAAAGCTGCAGTGGTCTTTTGGCAAGAGAAAATGAGAAAAACAAAAACCATGTGAGGGAAAAGAAATGGGTCATTTGTGTATTGGAGAATTTTATTTTTTTCCCCATAAAACAGACCATGCACTAAAATTTTGTTAATCTGTTTGCAGACACTGCAGATAAAAAATCATATGTGCTCAGGAACAACTTAACTTGTATTTTCCCAGTGTCCAATTAAGAAAAATCATTATTTAAATTAAATAAATTTTTAGAAGGAGACCATTTATGAATTGAAGTGCTTAATTGCACATCTGCACTAAATTATTAGGTTCTTCTAGAACATAGTTAAATAGCACAGTTGAATAACTGCTCAGTGCTCTGTACTGGCTTGTTCTACACTATAGGCTCATTGTTACTTCTCTAGTAACAAAAATTCTGCCATATATGCAGACTTGTAAGGAAAACACCCTTATTCACTTTGGATTATCTCAGCTTTCTGATGAAAGACCAGATGATGTGAGTTGTATGATTTGTGTAAAATCCCCTTTGCTTTCTACTCTTGGGCTGGCAATACTGACCTAAAGAGACATGTGGCTTTTTAATTCATTACTATCTACCTAGTGGATTTATGCTGAAGATCAACTTTGTCTTTCCCTTTTTCTTAAACTTTTGTTATGACCTGTATCTATTTCTGACAGGGGCTGAATAAGTCTGGATAGTAATAATGGAGAATGTTAGCTATGACACTTTTCCATACCAGCTGGACTTGGTGATTTTTACCTTTGAAAATAACTCCATAATTTCTTACATAGTTATTTTTTGCAGGTACTTCACCTCTGTGTCTGTGATAGTGAGCAAGTGATGTAGTTTAATTTGAACTGACAATTTTGACTATTGGATTCTTGTGAGGCTTAGATAGATCAGGAACAAGTGTTATCACAAAGGTCATAAGGGGTATTGGATTCATTGATTAAAGGTTTTGATGGCAGGAAAATCAGAGTCTAAATAAACACTTCAAATTGCAGTTTATTGAACACTGTGCTACTGCTGTTAGAAATCGCATGAAAGAAATGAGTGGCTGCCCCTTTGCCCCTTGTTGCTCAGCCACTGAAGTATGGAGATAGATTGACTAAAGCAGCTGCCTGCAATTTGGCTTGCCCTCCTGAGGCAAAATTACAGTGTAACATTGCTTGTAGCAGAGGCACCTGATAGTCCTGTAACCTCTTTTTAAGACGAAGTTTAGCTATTGCTTTAAAATGTGAAAAAACCTTTAAGAGTTGTTGCTGGTTGAATACATCTCACCTTTGCTTTTTCACAGACGTCTGAAATCAACAGCAGTTTTCATCAGGCATTTAGAATGAGCTAGGCTGTATTACGTTTATGGCTGAGGAAGAGCATTCCATAATCTGATTTCCCTACAAAGTAAATTAGTAAATTGTTGATATAATTTTATTCCAAATGACCTTGGATACCTCACCACTTCCCCCTATCCTCTCCCCGCACCCCCCCCCCCATCTATAATATTAAATCTATGCAAAAAAATATGTGAAATACTGGCATTTAGCAGGAAAAAAAAATGTTCTGTGATTTAAAGCCGAATATTGTGGTCCAGTTAAAGGCTGTATACACTTTAGATGAAGATTTGACCTTTATACAACATCATTCCCAGTTAAGTATCAGTTTAGTATTTTAGATATGGAAAAATCTACAATTTCAATGTGGAAAAGGACTTTTACCTCCAGACAATGTGCAACACATTTCAGCGTAATGGTAAATGGCTAAATTCTGTACACAGAGTTTACCTGAAAGTAAAACTATTTTATAGGTAATATTACATGCACCTCCACATTCAGAGAAAAATGCTCATTTTATCATCTGGCAGTTTTGCACTTCTTTAGAATACTACTTTTCTAGTTGTTCCTCTTTAATTGAATGTTACTTATTCCAGTAGACTGTGAGGAGAATGCAAATTAATCAGGAGACTTGTAGTGAAAACAAATCAGCTTATTAAAGAATTGGTGAAGTTTTAATTATTTTTATAAACCCCACCTCTTATTAATTCCAAAACAGTGCTCCTCAGAAATGCCATAACTTCAGTGAAATAAAGGCTCTGTTTGAGTTAATTATAGTTTAAGATACATTCTTAGTTGTAAAGTTTGAGGTATATTTTTTAATGAAAGAAATATAAATGTTGAAGAGTTGTGAGAATTCTTATACTGCTCTTGTAAAAAAAAAAAATGTAATTTTATAATTTATTTTATGGAAAGCAAAAACAAGCATTTTTTTAATAGTTGGAGACATATCCCTTTAAAAGATGGAGGAAAAAATCTATTGGAAGTGTATTAAATATGGTAAAGGAATCTCATTCTTTTTCAGTGTGAGACTGTGCATATAACCCACTGTGCACTCACATATTTCATACATATCACCTACACAGCTGATAACTACAGAAATCCAGACTACAGCTAGAAAAGAGAGTGAGAGTATATATATATTAAAAAAAAAAAAAAAAAGTAAAACATTTTTATTTGAAGTGTTGCCTAATAAGCAGTCAAATGTGTAAGAAAGGAAAAGGTCAGGTTTTGTTCCTTGTCTATGGACAGTTCAGATCCACAATTAACTGTAACAAGGTTTTGTGCAATTTGCCAGAAAACAAAATGAGGTACCCACCTAAACTTTGAAACTATTTCTGAAGCTGCAAGGCTGTTTTAGCTTTCACAGGGATTGCCAACTGTCAAATGAATCCCTGTATTTCGAGATGCATCCCATGCATCTGAATTTTCAAGGGGAATGTAAAGCATTGTAGATTAGGACCTGGCTGTATAAGAGAATTTAGAGCTCAGCAACAGTAGGTAATCTAAAGTTACACCACTTTTAATATAACTCTTAGCATGGTGTTATTGTAAAGACCAATCAACATCAGAAACAATCACCCATTACTCATTTAAAAAGCATATGTGTTAGCCTGAGTACTGTGGAACAGTTAAAAGGGCCTATGTCTTGCATCTCGCAGACCTGCAAACAGCGTACTCTTCATGAACTTGTCATCCAGTGTGTTTGTATGTCAAAGCTACATAATTTGTTTTTCACATTCAGTGAGTTTGTGTTGCAGATGTTGTTTGTATAGGAAGGATATATGCAATGTACTATAATTTATTCCATATTTATAAAGTTAAAAAAAAAAACATAATGTAAATAATACACAATCAGATAATTATTGATATTATATGTTTAGAATTTTTAGTAATTAATACATTTTTTCATATCTATTCAAGAATAAATGTCAATAAAGTTGTTAGAAATCAATTAATATTCTTTAAAGCACTAAAAATACTCTCTTCTGGTTGCCTCAGTAATCAGCAGTCTGTAAAGAAATTTCAGGTTTTTTTTTAACTGTGGGGTAGTGGAATAAATAATACCAATATTTTCTAAAAATCCAGCTGTTCTTAGTCTTTATGAATTGAGTTATTGAATTCATCTGTGCTGTTTGAAGCGGTATGTGTTCAGACACTTCTTATTTTTCCAGTAAATTCAGTTTACTCTATTACTGCTTTTAGCAAAGAAATCAGTGTTTAATAGAAATGGGAACTGTATTACCTTTTCAATACAGGAACGTGACACCAAGTATTAGAGTGAGAAGGGGCAGCTCCATGAAGAGGGAGGTGTGATTAAATCATCAGGGCTAGAAAACTACCTTCATGATGAGTTTTGGGCAGAATGGCAAGGCACATTTACCAAGGCCAGTGAAAACATGTCTCAGAAGTTCAGCTGTGAGAAATGAATATGGACAACGTTTTTATTTATGCAGATAGATAAAAGGAAATGTATTTTATGTAGTATCTTCAGTAGAAAGTCATTAGACAACAGATGGGTGAGGACCTAGAGAAAGATTTGTGTTCTATATTGTATACAGGTGTTAGCAAGAGTCGACAAAAATTGCAAGCAAAATTTTTACCTTGTGGAACTACATTAACCATGTACATCTCTGTGAAATTATCATTTATAACAAATTTAAGAATTTAATGCTTGCATTTAATGTTTGAGCTATAGCTTAATATACATCTGCATTCCATTCATCCACTCATCCATTCACTTGAGATTCATATGTGTGCTGAGCATTGATGTAAAGACAATTAAGTATGGCATGGTTTGTCCTGGGCTTAAAAGATCTGGGAATGCCTAAACTCACAAACAGTGGTACAATCTTACTAGGTTAAAAGAAAGAGATGTGTAGAGTTGCTACAGCATTTGTTCTGGGGAATCACAGAGGTCAGATATATGGAAAGTTTTCACTGAACTAGCTTGCAAGATTCAAATGCAAAGCCAGTCCAAGGTGTCCTGTCAAGATAGGCAGTTGAATTATGACACAGTCACAGTTCATAGATCAGCTTTAAGGATGAGAGATACGGAAAATATGGCCAGTGCTGCATGCTAGGGAGCACACTCAGAGTAACCATAGCCAATCTGAAAACTCCATGCCAAGCAATTTGCAATAAATGCTGGATTCCTGGGTATAGGTAAACTGCCACATTTCAAACCTCTTCTGATACTTTCACAATGAACAAACAAAAAAAGATAAAAGGTATAAGATACTTTCAAAAATAATAATTAATTTTTATTTTCACAGTTTAAGCTCAAAGTTGGCAAACATAGGGCTGTAAATATCTTTATGTTTTCATATTTTATATCTTTTTGCCTAGGAATTTCATAATTGCAGACAAGGGAGAGAGACCTGAAAGAAGCATGAATATGATGGAGGAAACATTTCCATTTTCTGAAGTAATAAAAGTAGGACTTTTTATTTGCAGATATAGTATGAAAAATGTGAGTTGTTTTGCACAGTTCTAGCAATTTACCTTGCTATGATCATCCGTGAACAAATTTTAACTAACTTGGTGAATGACATGCAGAAGCCTCTCTTCCATCCTGATGCATCTTCAGATGAAACTACCACTGGATAGTTTAGCATAACTCTATCTTGAAGCTCCGTTTGTCTAATTGGTCTCATTTAAATGAGCACTACTTGTTTCAGCAGACTGTTCATTGATTTTAAATTAAAGTATGGTCTGGTAAAATAGAACAGAATTAAAGGATTACATTTTTGCTGTTTTCTTGTGGTATCTAGCATTATTTAGTTTTTCTCTTAGCAAGGTAAGTATATATATATATATATATATTTTTTTTTTTTTCCTAATTTTACCTCAGATGACTAGGGAAATTCATGGACTAACTCTGGGGCATTGTTCTTCTTAACAAATATGTTAGGATTTGTGTGTAGGAGCTACAGAGTCATTAAAGGTGAAATACACATGAACTATCATCACCTCGACAGGAAGTTAGAAGATTAAATACTCATGTTGAATTTTTGCACTTGAGAACTACTTTTGCTTTTAAAATCTCCATACTGTAATGCAATATTCAAATATTTAAGTGTGTGGGTTTCTTTATAGACATCTATTCTTAGGATCTTTATTTAGAATAAACCAAACCAGGTTGGAAGAGACCTTCAAGATCATCGCGTCCAACCCATCAACCAGTCCAACCCACCCAAACAGCTAACCCATGGTACATGCCTTGTGTTTTTGGTTTTCTTAGCTATTTCCTAAATTAAATTTTGTGGTTTAAATATTTGTAATACAGATAAACCAAGATTTAACATGATGTAAAACACACTGTATCTTGAAAACTATTTTTTTTTAAGAAAGTTTTTAATCTTTACAGGAGAATTAACATGGTCTCATTTCTATGGACTACATATAACTAGAAGAATTAATGAAGCACTTTTAAAGATTTGGTCTTATATTTCTACATAGAGAGTTTCTTTAGTTTGGGTTTTGGCTTGGGTTTTGTTTATTTGTTTGTTTCTGTAATGCTAATTCATATTGCAATCATAAATGCCTGTAAAAAATTTAAGATTCCCTTACAGTCATAGAATCATTCACATTGGAAAAGACATTTAAGATCATTGTGTTGAACCATTAACCATGCTTTACCAAGCTCACCATCGAGCCATATCCCCAAGCATAACATCTGTATGGCTTTTTAACACATCCAGGGATGATGACTCAGCTATCTCCAGAGGCAACAAAAATTGATATATTGAGGTGAAATACACATCAACTATCTCCACCTCAACAGGAAATCTGCTGAGTAAAAATTCATGTTGAATACTGATTTATCAGTCAAGATCAGATCTGGAAGCCAGATCTAGTGAAAATAATCAGAATCCTACCTAAAATCCCCCTAACATACACAAACGTTTTAAAGATTAGTCATTTGTTACTAGTTTTTTATTTGGTTAGGTTAGTTTCTTTTCTTCTGAGTGCTTTTAAACAGTGACTAAAGCAAATCAACTGTCTATGTTGCTGTTCATGTCATACTTTGCGGTAACTTTCATTGTACATGTATGAGCAGTTTCTATATTCTTTTATGAACCACATATGCTTACCAGGAGATATTTTTGCTTATATTCCTGTACACCTTCCAGAAATGCTGTGAATGTCTCAGGTACTGATTTGTGTGTGTGACTGAAGCACTTTTTGAGCATATATATCTTCAAAACAAATCCAGCAGTTGGTGGTTTTGAATTGTTTCACGCTTTTTAGGATGGATCTGGAATATACTTATCCCAGGGTGGCAGTGAGAGAAAGTTCAGTTCTGCCCCCCAAAAAGAAAGCATGGCTAACTCAGTTGGAGAAGCAGAAATGAATAAGCTATATTTACAAGCAGGATGAAGTGCAGATGATTACACAATATACAGTATTTACAGTTGTGGTGGGTTAACGCCCTTTTCTGAAAACAAAAAAAAACAAAGCAGAGTGGAGGGCTTGCGGTACTTTACCCTCCCTGCAGGGCATTTCCCCCTGGGAAAGCTGAATCTGTTCCACTCCCCCTTCCATGCCCAGCCAGGGTATAAAAAGCAGGACATCATAGCTGTTGGATCTCCTTTTGGCTCCTGCCTCTGCTGGCTGAGAGCTACTGCAGCTGCCCTCCTGATCCTCAGCCATGTGGCCGGACCTGATCCTTTTCCCTGCTGCCTCCGCACTTCCTCAGAGAAAGACTGGTTTTGTATTGTTCTTTTCTGTCCCACTTCCATCCACTCTTGTTCCTTGCCCTTGTGAACTTTTCCTGTTATTGTCATATCTATCTATCTATCTATCTATCTATCTATATATATATCTTAAAGAAAAATTCTTTGCCTCTCTACTTCCAAGCTGACTCCAGATTGTTGTTTAGTGGATTTGCTCCTTACCCCTTTTTTTCTTTCCCTCTCTGTTTGGAGGAAGGAGGTGGTGGGGGAGTGGGGAAGAGATTGTCAGCCTTTTCCCCATTTGGGCTTTTAACTCCCAGTTAAGGCTTAAACCACTACATCAATATATACAGAAACACACAGCAAAGAACGTAACACAGCAGATCTTTCCCTCTTCCAGCCAGAAGGGTCCCCCCAATTGTACCCCCCTCTCCCTCTCCCTCCCTTTTTTTTCCCAAAAGAGGGTTAGAGAGAGAAAAGGTAATTATTAAGGAGGAAATTCTGTTAGCTCAAAGCATATGTAAGAATTTGTTTTTTACCTGGTTAATTGAAGGTCAGCACCCGACAGAACACAGCTGTTGCTCAGACTGAACTGATCGAGATTCAAACTGAACTAAAGCTAAAATTTAAAGTTGCATTTTACCAATCTACCAATGAAATTTATTTAGACTTACCTTTGTTTTCAATTTTTATACCAAAACATTCAGCCAGAGTGTTCCAGTAACTGTCCCTTTCTTAAAGGCACAGCCTAAAACAGCCACACCTAGTGATAGAAATCTTTAGCCATAGATGAGGAGAGATGACTATAAAGACATCCTCGTACTTCTGTTCTTGTGAGGCTGTACTGCATTGAGGCTTCGGGGCACAGGTGTGTTGTGCATAACCTGCGATTCTCTAGACTACTAGTGGAACCAAGGTTGATGTGGTCTATAGGTTGTTTATATATATGAACACTCTAGCACCAGTCATCAAAACCAAATTATTACTATTTTGAGACAGTATAGCTTCATGAAATAGTAGCGATTCAGTAGAATGTCCTAAATTCATAAATATGGATAAAGAGATCATGTTTGTTCAGAGATCAGAGTTACCCAGCTAAAGTTATCTTTTCACTGTATGAAGCTGATATTCTACTGAATGAAGAATTTGTGTAGTTATGAAGAGCATGGCACTAAACTGTGAAATTAAAACATGCAACACACATATATTTCTCCTTTTTTTTTTTTTTTTTTTTTCCCTTTCAGTTAGTTGGTTGGTTTTGTTTTAGCTTGTGGGTTTTTTGTTGTCTTGGGGGTTTGGGTGGTATTTGGGCCTTTTGGGATATTGGGGGAGGGGGTGTTATTTTTTGGTTTTGTTTGTTTGGTATGGGTTTTGGAGATTTTTGGTTGTTTGGTTGGTTTTTTTTAGCACAAAAGTAAATTGATTAATAGATACTGAAAAGATAATATCTTACATCGCAGATTTCAAGTGATTATACCTGAGCATAGTTTTTAGTTCTGGTCTGAGATAAAAGAGAAATCATTCTATTCAGCGATTTAAGTCCAGAGAAGGGCAACAAAGTTGATGAGGAGATTGGAACACAAGCCCTATGAGGAGAGGCTGAGGGAACTGGGGTTGCTTAGCCTGGAGAAAAGGAGACTCAGGGGGGACCTTATTGCTGTCTACAACTACCTGAAGGGGGGTTGTAGACAAGCAGAGGTTGGTCTCTTCTCCCAGGCAACCAGTACCAGAACAAGAGGACACAGTCTCAGGCTGTGCCAGGGGAGATTTAGGCTGGAGGTTAGGAGGAAGTTTTACACAGAGAGAGTGATTGTCCATTGGAATGGGCTGCCTGGGGAGGTGATGGAGTTGCTGTCACTAGAGGTGTTCAGGCGGAGACTTGATAGGGTGCTTGGTTGCATGGTTTAGTTGGTTGGGTGGTGTTGGATGTTAGGTTGGACACAATGATCTTGAAGGTCTCTTCCAACCTGGTCTATTCTATGCTATTCTATTCTATTCTATTCTATTCTATTCTATTCTATTCTATTCTATTCTATTCTATTCTATTCTATTCTATTCTATTCTATTCTATTCTATTCTACTTTTCAGCTATGTCTCTCTTAAGTAAGTGCACTTTCTGAAATTAACAGCATGTTTTCAGAGGCAGTATCTGATTTAACTTACTGATAACACAATTTTTCTAGAGATTACCAAGGATTGGTATTCACACCAAGGTCACTGCTAAGTCGTGTGTACTGCATCAGAGGTGCAAAAAGTTAAAGGTCATAGTACAGGCACAGACAGGATAGGTGGCCCTAAACTAAGCAGTAAGAGATTCCATTTCATAAATGTTGTATTTAGTAAAAAGCTGAGGGATCACAAGGGTCAAGCTCTCTTCTTCAATGGCTGATGTCTGAGGAAATCTATCCATTCTGCCTACCATCCTGATCTATGAATTCCTGAAACCAGTTCCAGAATCCATCTCCCAAATCCAGTTCCTGTCTGCTGCTGAGTCCAATCTGGTACCTCCTAGTGGCTGCGCACAGCATCAGTTGTGACAGTGATGTAATTGCTGTCAAGTGGGTTGGGTTTGATATTCGTTTTGTATATATTTGTATGTTTCATGTTATTGTTTTTTTAAAGTAGCTTTAGTTTTCTTTTACAACCTATAGGTATCTTTCTCCCCCCCTTTGGGAAGGGAGAGGAGTTAATAGAAAACCATTTAGTGGCCAGCTAAGCCCTAACATTTTAGAGTATTAGATTGACTATGACAGGCATACAGGTGGTACATGAACAGACATAATAAGATCCTTTTCTTATACAATTTGCAAAGGAAAGCTATGCTTACTTGATTAGTCCATCTATTTGGATCAGAGGAACTGAAAAGCTCTAGCACTCTGGGGCATCTCTTAGCCATACACAGTAGTTCCATAGTTTCATAGTTTCATTCAGGGTTGGAAGGGAACACAAGGATCATCTAGTTCCAACCCCCCTGCCATGGGCAGGGACAACCCACACTAGATCAGGCTGGACAGAGCCTCATCCAGCCTGGTCTTAAACACCCCCAGGGATGGGGCCTCAACCACCTCCCTGGACAACCCATTCCAGGGTCTCCCCACTCTCATGGTGAAGAACCTCCTCCTCACATCTAGCCTGAATCTCCCCACCTCCAGCTTCATTCCATTCCCCCTAGTCCTATCACTACCTGAGATCCTGAGAAGTCCTTCCCCAGCCTTCCTGTAGGCCCCCCTCAGATACTGGAAGGCCACAATGAGGTCACCTGGGAGCCTTCTTTTCTGCAGACTGAACAGCCCCAACTCCTTCAGTCTGTCCTCATAGGAGAGGTGCTCCGGCCCTCTGATCATCCTTGTGGCCCTTCTCTGGACACATTCCAGCACCTCCACATCCCTCTTGTCATAGGGGCTCCAGAACTGAACACAGTACTCCAGGTGGGGTCTCACCAGGGCTGAGTAGAGGGGGAGGATCACCTCCCTCGACCTGCTAGCCACACTTCTCCTGATGCAGCCCAGCATCTGATTGGCCTTGCAGGCTGCAAGTGCACATTGAGAGCTCATGTTGAGCTTTTTGTCCACCAGCACCCCCAAGTCTCTCTCCTCAGGGCTACTTTCCAGCCAGTCACTGCCCAGCCTGGATTTGTGCCTGGGATTGCCTCGACCCAGATGCAGGACCCTGCACTTGCTCTTATTGAACTTCATGAGGTTGGCTTGTGCCCACCTCTCCAGCCTGTCAAGGTCCCTCTAGATGGCTTCCCTTCCCTCCGGTGTGTCTGCTGCACCACACAGCTTGGTGTCATCAGCAAACTTGCTGAGGATGCACTCAATGCCACTGTCCATGTCACCCACAAAGATGTTGAACAAGACAGGTCCCAGGACTGATCCCTGAGGGACTCCGCTTGTCACTGGCCTCCACTGGGACATGGACCCATTGACAGCCACTCTTTGGGTGCAGCCATCAAGCCAGTTCCTTATCCATCTAGTGGTCCACCCATCAAACCCATGTGTCACCAGCCTGGAGACCAGGATGTGGTGCGGGACAGTGTCGAAGGCTTTGCTCAGCTCCAGGTAAATGACATCAGTTGCTCGCCCCTCATCTATTAATTTTGTCACCTGCTCATAGAAGGCCACCAGGTTGGTCAGGCAGGATTTGCCCTTGGCAGAGCCATGCTGACTGTTCCAAAGCACCTCTTCACTATTCTTCTGGGTCAGTAGTGCCTCCAGGAGGATCTGATCCATGATCTTTCCAGGCACAGAGGTGAGACTGACTGGCCTGGAGTTCCCTGGTTCCTCCTTCTTACTCATTTTGAAGATGGGGGCAATGTTTCCCCTTTCCCAGTCTGTGGGGACTTCACCAGATTGCCATGACTTTTGAAATATTGTAGAGAGGGGTTTAGTAACGTCATCTGCCAGTTCTCTCAGCACCCGTGGGTGTATCCCGTCGGGTCCCATGGACTTGAACACTTTCAGGTTCTTCAGATAATCACGAACCTGTTCTGCATTTACAATGGGCAGTTCTTCTTCCCCGTCCCTGGCATTGTCTTCCATAACATCAGGAGCGTGGCTAGAGGCCCTTGCAGTGAAGAATGAGGTAAAGAAGTTATTAAGTACCTCAGCCTTTTCTTCATCACTTGTGACCATGTCACAATTTTCCATTCTGAGGGGGCCCACACCTTCCCTAGTCGTCTTCTTCCCATTAATATACCTGTAAAAGTTCTTAGTGTTCCCTCTAATCTCCCTGGCTAGATTCAATTCAAACTCTGCTTTGGCTTTCCTAACCAGGACTCTTGCTGCTCGGGCAGCTTCCTTATATTCCCCCTGTTCTAGCTGTCCTTCTCTCCACTTCCTGTGGAGTTTCCTTTTAAGTAATAGTGTGTCCAGTAGCTCCTTGCCCATCCAGGCAGGCCTCCTTGCATTCTTACCTGCTTTTCTCTTTGTTGGTACACGGAGCTCCTGGACACAGAGGAGGTGGTCCCTGAATACTGACCAGCTGTCCTGGGTCCCTCTTCCCTCCAGGACTTTGTCCCATGACACTTTGGCTAGCAGATCCCTGAAGCGATCAAAACCTGCATACCTAAAGTCTAGGGTCGTGAGCTTGGAATACTTCCTCCTGATTGCCCTGAGGATATTAAATTCAACTGCTTCATGGTCACTGCAGCCAAGGTCGTCTATGAGCCTCACATTGCTTACCAGCCCTTCCCTCTTGGTGAGAACAAGGTCCAGCATAGCACCATTTCTTCTTGGTTCCTCTACCATTTGGAGGAGGAAGTTGTCTTCTATGCATTCCAGAAACATCCTGGATTGCTGGTGCCTTGCTGTGTTGTCCCTCCAGCAGATGTCCGGGTGGTTGAAATCACCCATGAGGACCAGGGCTTGTGACCTGGAAGCCACTTCTATTTGCCTGTGGAGGGCCTCATCTGCTTGGATCTGCTGGTCAGGTGGCCTGTAGGAGACCCCCACAGTAATATCTCCTTCCCCTGTCCTGCCTTTAATTTTAACCCATACGCTCTCAACTAGCTCATCATCCCTCCCCAGTTGGAGCTCCACTGATTCCAACTGGCTATTGACATAGAGGGCAACACCTCCCCCTCTGCTTCCCTACCTATCCTTCCTAAAGAGTTTATACCCATCTGTGCCTACATTCCAGTCATGGGATTCATCCCACCAAGTTTCAGTAACAGCCACTATGTCGTGGCATCCCATCAGCACAGTGGCCCTTAACTCATCCTGTTTGTTGCCCAAGCTGCGTGCATTTGCATAGAAGCACTTCAGCTGGGCTGTCCGTGTCCTCCTCTTGTGCCAAATCCCCTTGGTTTCCACAGAATGTCCTGGTGGACAAAATAATGATAAAATTATGAAGGACATGTTCTAAACCAAAAATGCACAAGACCTGATCTTACATCTTAGTTCCACAGAACATACTATTGGGGTAATCATCCTAGGTGGTATTTTCTTTGTGGCCAAACTTTGTGAATAAACTTAAACTCTAAATAATTTTGATACTTTGTGTGAAATGCAATGTGCTATTAAATTCTGAGTTTAATGTTATGGTGTGGTCTTTTAACTCTCCTTTTTCCTTTTTTTTTTTTTTATTTTTTTTTTATTTTTTTCCCCCCTATCCATGTATTTTATCTTGTTTTGGTTCCATTAAGGCCTTTAAATGCATCTCAGATTAACATGGCATTAAGTATTCAAAAGGATCTGTAGATATCATTTAAAGGACTTTCATTAGTTTCATGGTGTTGGATGTTTAGGCCTGAGACATCTATTTTAAGATTTACCTTAGCAGATTTTTATTTTTCTTAAATAGCAAGGCAAAAGAATATGGATAATCAACAAAGGAAGAGGGATCCTTGCACTGAAATATCTACTTCTGGTAGTTTTAGGATGTGCCTAGATAATTTTCCACAGATCTTAAACAGAAAGTGATAGAATGTAAATAAATCACTACTGGATGTTGTCAAGGTCCAGAGACATTAGATGTCTCGGTCCGGAGACACAGTTCTTTTAAATATTCCCGTGTTGTGAAATTAGAGGCACAAACGAGGCCAAAGTATCAACAGCTAGACTATTTATTACATAAACAAAGTGGAAATAAGAGGGAGAAAATGGAGAGGGAGAGTTGAAAGGGAGAAGAGGGAAGGAATTAGAAGGAGAAAGTCAGAAAGAGATTATATTACCAACGGTCAGGGGTGGTGAGAGTCCAAGATGCATTGCATTGCCCCATGATGTTATGGTGCCGTCTTCTCTCTTCTTCTTTGACAGTGTCACTCAGGTCTTTTATACAATTTTTTAGTCCTCAGGCAGGTGTTGGTATGTCAGGTATTCCAGAGGCAAGGAAATAATCCAGGTATCCGTTCCCCCAGAAATCTTTCTGTGTATTGCTGTGTATGTGGGCAAGATTTTTGGATGGAGGCGAGGGGGGCCTCCATCCCCCCCCCCCCCTCCATTCAGACAAGTCCTCCCACATTCCTTTACACAGGTGGTGGAAACCATCATATCACCCTGCCACCCTGCCCAGGGTACTTGATGGGTGGAAACCACCCTGCCCAGAAAGCGTGATGGCTGGGTCCTTGGGTCCATTGGTGTAGTCCCGTGTTATCACGATGCAATCACAAGCTGATTTGCATCCAGGATTGGTAGACAGGATTCTTTGCTTCTTTCCAGTGGCTCTGCTATCAGTTTATCTTTGTTGATTTACATTAAGAGAGACAAACTTGTCATCTTCCACAGATGTGAAATGGAAAATAATGATAAGGTCTAAATAATCCCATTGCATAGATACCTAACATAAAAGTTAGCTTTTTAAATTAACTCTCTTTTTAATTCCTTCACTCTATGCAGATATTAACTCTGGCTTCTGCTGAGTTTGCTGACTTTGAATGCACTCTTGTTGTGGCTGAGTATTAACAAACAGCAGCTCTCTGAACTCTCTGCTCTTGTCCCATGTATAGATGGAAGGGAAGGGTGTAGGGAGGGGGGAAACTCTTGGTAGCCCCCTGTTTTTTCCAGGAGGTTGTTTATAAATTGTAAATATATATCTTTACTATTTTTAATAATAATTAATAATAATACAATAATTTATAGTAATGTACTATATATATCATTATAATAAATATATATTTTTTTATATTTATATATATATATATATATATAATTTTGTCCATATTAATTGCATTTTTTATTTAGATTCTAGGTTTGCTTGTAAATACAGCTTCATTTGCTTTTCCAACTGAGTTGATCTGGTAATTTTATTTTGGGGGGGGTGTAATTTCAACCCACCATACTGCTTTTGGACCAGTGTCCTAATATGTAATTTTATTTGTCGTAATAACAAGCCTGACATCCTGTCCTAGCATGTTGTTGTTTTGTTTGCTTGTTGTTGCTTTGTTTCTGAGGAGTTTTCTTGTTTGCTTGACTTTCTGTGGGTTTAGGTTTTTTGTTAGTTTTTTAGTTTTTTCCTCCTTGTCCATGCTGCTGCTGAACTTCTGATTGCCAAACTCAGAGCCACAGGATGATAGTCTATAATAGACTCCAAAAGTTTGTTAAAAAAAGGAAACCAAAACCCAGAAATAACAACAAAAAAGTGATCAGAACCCCAAAGGTTTTGATTCCTTTAGAACATTAGTAAAGATGCCTAGCTGACATATTTTATCCTCCCTCCTCTTCTGTTCTTCTTCCTGATATCACTAAGGACCATTTTATCAAAAGAACACTTCCGTTAGAGAAACCAAGTGTCAGTTTTGACTGCAAATCTGTAAAACTGAGAATACAAGGTAAGTGGCTCTAAGAAGTGCCACTTTATTACTTCTATTATGTGGGAAACATGGAGATTTCAGGGATATTACCTGGACCTATGAAACTGTGACCAACAGGCGCCCATGCTGCAGTGAAACCTTGTTCAACAACTACAAAAACTGGTAGAGAAAGTGTAATTTCCATAATCTGAATTTTTATGTCAAATGGCGTGGAGTCACTTTCATCATGATTAAATATGTGTATATAGGCCACATTGTCCCTGGTACAAGAAATGCAGAAAATATTGTAAGCCTAGCTAGAAGTAATTTTTTTGTCTGGAATCATGCTTTATAATGGAATTTAATATCTGATAATATGAAATCAGAACTTTATCTGGTAAACAGAATGACATCAAGTTAGTGCTGAGTTTTTTTTTTTCTGAAAATTCCAATTACAAAGACAAGTTTCACAAATATTAAGAGCAGCTGAGGGAAGTGGTGTTGCTTACCCTGGGAAAAAGAAGGAAGAAAGGAGACCTTACCACTCTTTAAAACTACCTGAATGGAGACTTCAGTGAGGTGGATGTCAATTCCTTCTCCCAAGTGAAAAACAGTAGGAAAAGAGGTAAATGGTCACAAATTGTACCAAGGGAGGTTTAGATTGGATATAGGGAAAAAAAGATCTTCACCTAAGGGGCTGTTAAGCATTGAAACAAGCTGCTCAGGGAATTGCTTAAGTCATCATCCCTGCAGGTGTTTAAAAGATCCATACATGTCATATTTAAGCATATGGTTTAGTGTCAGACTTTACTGTTCTAAAGTAATGATTAGACACAATGATCTTAGAAGTCCTTTCCAATCTACATGATTCTACAAGTCTAAGATTCTATGATACTGTTTTCAGAAGTGTCAGAAATTAAGTCAATTAGTGATGTAAGTTTAAACAAAGTAGTGGCTTTTTGTTTAATTTTGAGCACTTGCCTTCCAAAAAGCCACCCAGAACTTGTCTGATTTTTAGCTTCTTTATACCAACAATCTAAGGCATGCAAACTGTTTTCAAATAAATTCTCAATTCACAGATAGGTATTGTTAGTTTATGTTTGCTTATGTCATTATGTGTTTACGCGTTGCAGGGACATAAATTGGAACATTCGAGTGCAGTCCACTGTCCTAAGGAGTATGAAGCCCATGAGAAAAATAATTAGGACTCCAAATTTTAGGAAAGCAAACTTTCAGCTCTTCAAGGAGGTAGTAAATAGGACCCCATGGGAAATGGCCATCAGGGACAAGGGAATGGAACAGAGCTGGCAGATCTTTAAGGATGCTCTGTATAGATCACAAAAGATCTCAAACCCCACATGTAAGAAATTGGGCAAGGAGGACAAGAGGCCACTATGGTTGAGCTGTGACCTGCTGATAAAACTAAAGGGCAAGATGGGGATTCACAGGAAATAGAAGGAGGGACAGGCATCCTGGGAAGTGTATAGGGATGTTGCCTGGCTGTGTAAGGTTGAGGTCAGGAAAGCCAAGGCACAGCTAGAACTGAACTTGGCAAGGGATGTAAACAAAACCAAGAAAGGCTTCTACAAGTACATGAACCAGAAAAAGATGGTTAAAGAAAGTATACCCCACAGTGAGCAACAGTGAGGAACCTGTATCAATGGATGAGCAGAAGGCTGAGATTCTCAATAACATTTTTGCTCAATCTTCAGTGGCAGCCCCTCTTTTCATGGCTCTCATGTCAATGGAACACAAGTTGGAGACCAGGGTGACACAGTCCCTCCCACTGTAAATGAAGACAAGATGTGTGATCATCTCAGGAATCTGAACATGTACAAGTCCATGGAACCTGATGAGATGCATCCCAGACTCCTGAGGCAAATGGCTGATGTGGTTGCCAGACCACTGTCTTGGTCCAGAGAGGGAAAGAGACTTAGTTCTTTTGAGTATTTCCATGTTATGAAATTACAGGCACAAACAAGGCCAGAATGTCAACAGAAAGGCTATTTATTAACAGAATAAAGCGTTGATCTGCTGGAAAGAGGGAGAGAGAGAGAAAATAGAGACGGAAGAGGGAGACAGAAGAGGAAAGGGATTATATTACCACCCCCAAGACGGTTTGGGTCTGTGGAGGAAGGGGCCTGCCTTGTTGGCTGTGCTCTGCTGGAGGAGGGGAGGGAGAGATCATAGTAGTATCATAGTATCAGTCAGGGTTGGAAGGGAACACAAGGATCATCTAGTTCCAACCCCCCTGCCATGGGCAGGGACACCCCACACAAGATCAGGCTGGACAGAGCCTCATCCAGCCTGCTCTTAAACACCTCCAGGGATGGTGCCTCAACCACCTCCTTGGACAACTCGTTCCAGGGCTTCACCACTCTCATGGGGAAGAACTTCCTCCTCACCTCCAGCCTGAATCTCCCCACCTCCAGCTGCATTCCATTCCCCCTAGTCCTATCACTACCTGAGATCCTGAGAAGTCCTTCCCCAGCCTTCCTGTAGGCCCCCTTCAGATACTGGAAGGCCACAATGAGGTCACCTGGGAGCCTTCTCTTCTGCAGACTGAACAGCCCCAACTCCTTCAGTCTGTCCTCATAGGAGATCCCAAAGTCCAAGTCCAAGTCGTTCTCTGAACAGCCTCTTCAGTTCCATGAGTTGCAGCAGGCAGAACTTAGGACACAGAGAGAGGGTTCCTCCTGGTCTGCTTCTTTCATGATACATGGTGATGTCTCTGTCTTTTTCTCTCCTGGTATTTTCTTCATTTTTCCTCAGAGCAGCATTACCCAGGTATTTTCCTTCTTTTGAGCCAGTAGTTGCTCAGGTCTTTTACACAGCTTTTTAAGTATGTGTCCAGGTGGTGAATCCATTGTCCTTTTCACTGTCCTCCCTTTCCAGGTTAGCTGATGGGTAGAGATGTTCTTGTCTATACACATTCCAGAGAGTTGTTATCCAGTGACATCTGCTCAATACACATCAGCTATTTTTGGGCAAGGAGCAAAGGTGATTTTGTCTTTGTTGATTCACGTCAAGAGAGACAAGATTTAGTCACTTACAACCACTTTCCACGATATTTGAAAAGTCCTGCCAGTCAGGTGAGGTCCCTGGGGACTGGAAGAAAGGAAAAATTACACCCATTTTTCAAAAGGGTAGAAAGGAGGACCCTGGTAACTACTGATGTGTCAACTTCACCTCTATGCCTGGGAAGATCATGAAACACATCCTCTTAGATGACATGATGAGGCACAAGGAGGACAGGAAGGTGATTAAGACAGTTGGCATGGGTTTAGTAAGGTCAGGTCCTATCTGACTAAGCTTGTGGCCTTCTATGACAAAGTGACTTATTTCAGTAGATAAGGGATGACCTATGGATGTAATCTATCTGGATTTCTGCAAGGTCTTTGACATGGTCCCCCACAACATCCTGCTTGCCAAATTGGAGAGATATGGACTGTTCAGTGGATAAGGAATTGGCTGTATGCACATCCAGAGGATAGTGCTCAATGGCTTGAAGAGCAGATGGAGAGCAGTGACAAGTGGTGTCCCTCAGGGGTCTGTACTGGGACCTGTACTGTTTAATATTTTTATCAATGATACAGATAGTGAGATTGAATGCACCACCAGTAAGTTTGCAGATTACATCAAGCTGTGTGGTGTTGTTGATACACCAAATGGACTGGACATCACCCAGAAGGACCTGGACAAGCTGGAGAGATGGGCTCAGGTGAACCTCACAAAGTTCAACACGCAAGTGCAAGGTTCTGCATCTGGGCTGGAACAATCCTCTCTATCAATACAGACTGAAGAATGAGGTGTTAGAAAGCAGCTCTGCGGAAAAGGACTTGAGGATGCTGATGGATGAGAAGCTGGACGTGTGCAGACAGGGTGTGTTTGCAGAACAGAAGGCAAATCACTTCCTGAGCTGCACCAAAAGATGCATTGCCAGCAGATCCAGAGAGCTGATTCTACCACTTTGCTCTGGTGAGATCTGTCTCTGTCTGGAGAGGAAAAGAGTCTCATTTCTTTTGAATATTCCTGTGTTATGAAATTAGAGGCACAAAAGAGGCCAAAATATCCACAGCTAGACTATTTATTACACAAACAAAGTGGATGGATCAGAAGAGGAGATAGAGAATAGAGAGTTAGAGAGAATGGGGAGAGAGAAGAGGAAAGGAATTATATTACCACACCCCTCACCCCCCAAAGACAGTTTGAGACTGTGGAGGAAATGTTCTGCAGCTTTGGATGTAGAGGAGATGTTGAGTTTGTAGAGAAAGGGTGCTGCAGCTTTGGCTGTAGAGGAGATGTTGGGTCTGTAGAGGAAGGGTGGTGTAACTTCGGCTGTAGAAGAAGGGTGCTGCAGCTTTGGCTGTGTTGTCCTCTGAGCAGCCTCTTCACCTCCATGAGTTGCAGCAGGCAGAACTTAGGACACAGAGAAAGGGTTCCTTGTGGTCTGCTTCTTCCAAGCTACATGGTGATGTCTCTCTCTCTGTTCTTGCTTATTGGAGGCATTGTCCAGGTCTTTTCCTCCTGTGTTTTCCTTCATCTGAGTTTTCCTTCTCCTGTGTTTTCCTTCTGCTGAGCCAAAAGTTGCTCAAGTCTTTTTATACAGGCTTTAAGTCCTTAGGTAGGTGTCCAAGTACTGTCCCCCAGGAAAATGTCCTTAGGTAAGTGTGGTGGTTTAAGTCTTAACTGGGAGTTAAGAGCTCAGACGGGGGGAAGGCTGAGAATCTCTCCCCCACTCCCCCATCCTCCCACCCAACAGAGAGGGGAAAAAAAAAAAGAAAGAAGCAAATCCACCAAATAATAATTTGGAGTCAGTCTGGAAGTAGAGAGGTGAAGAGTTTTCTTTAAACAAAATATAATAACAATAACAGGTAAGGTTCACAAGTGCAAGGAACAAGGGTGGATGGGAGGGGGATAAAGAAGAATAATACAAAAACAGTCTCTCTCTGAAGAGGCACGGAGCCAGCAGGGAGAATAGAATAGAATAGAATAGAATAGAATAGAATAGAATAGAATAGAATAGAATAGACCAGGGTGGAAGAGACTTTCAAGATCATTGTGTCCAACCCATCAAGTAATTCAACCCACCTAATCAACTAAACCATGCAACCAAGCACCCTATCAAGTCTCCTCCTGAACACCTCCAGTGACGGTGACTCCACCACCTCCCGAGGCAGCCCATTCCAATGGGCAATCACTCTCTTTGTGTAGAACTTCTTCCTAACATCCAGCCTAAACCTCCACAGGTGCAGCCTGAGGCTGTGTCCTCTTGTTCTGGTGCTGGATGCCTGGGAGAAGAGAACAACTTCTGCCGGTCTACAATCTCCCTTCAGGTAGTTGTAGAGAGCAATAAGGTCTCCCCTGAGTCTCCTCTTCTCCAGGCTAAGCAACCCCAGCTCCCTCAGACTCTCCTCATAGGGCTTGTGTTCCAAGCCCCTCACCAACTTCGTTGCCCTTTTCTGGACTCGTTCCAGCAAGTCAACATCCTTCCTAAACTGAGGAGCCCAGAACAGGACACACTACTCAAGGTGTGGCATAACCAGTGCAGAGTACCAGAATGACCTCCCTGCTCCTGCTGGCCACACTGTTCCTGATACAGGCCAAGATGCCATTGGCCCTCCTGGCCACCTGGGCACACTGCAGGCTTATGTTCAGCCTACCATCGACCAGCACCCCACGTACCTCTCTGTCTGGCTGCTCTCCAGCCACTCAGATACCAGCCTGTAGCACTGCATGGGGTTGATGTGGTCAGTGTGCAGAACCCGGCACTTGGATGTGTTAAATCACATGCCGTTGGACTCCGCCCATCTGTCCAGCCTGTTGAGGTCACTTTGCAAAGCCTCTCTATGCTCCAACAGATCAACTCCTGCCTCCAGCTTGGTGTCATCCACAAATTTGCTGATAATGGACTCAATGCCCTCATCCAGATCATCAATAAAGATGTTAAAGAGCATGGGGCGCAGCACTGATCCTTGGGGCACACCACTAGTGACTGGGCACCAGCTGGACGTGGCACCATTCACCACCACTCTCTGGGATCTGCCCTCCAGCCAGTTCCTAACCCAGCACAGTGTGCTCCTGTCCAAGCCATCGGCTGACAGCTTGGCCAGGAGTTTGCTGTGGGGGACAGTGTCAAAGGCCTTGCTGAGTCCAGGTGGACTACATCCACAGCCCTCCCCTCATCCACCAGGTGGGTCACTGGATCATAGAAGGAGATCAGGTTGGTCAGGCAGGATCTGCCCTTCCTAAATCCATGTTGGCTGGGCCTGATCCCTTGGCCATCCTCTAAGTGCTGTGTGATTTCACTCAAGATGATTTGTTCCATAATCTTGCCTGGCACTGCGGTCAGGATGACAGGCCTATAATTCCATGGCTCATCCTACTGGCCGTTCTTGTGGGTGGGGATCACACTGGCCAGTTTCCAGTCATCTGGGACCCCTCCAGTGAGCCAGGACTGTTGCAAAATGATGGAGAGTGGCTTGGCCAGCTCATCTGCCAGCTGTGTCAGCACCCTATGATGGATCCTGTCAGCCTGACCTCAGTGCCAGGCAAGATCATGGAACAGGTCATCCTGAGTGCATTAACACAGCACTTAGAGGATGGCCAAGGGATCAGGCTCAGCCAACATGGATTTAGGAAGGGCAGGTCCTGCCTGACCAACTTGATCTCCTTCTACGAACAGGTGATCCACCTGGTGGATGTGGGGAGACCTGTGGATGTAGTTTACCTGGACTTCAGCAAGGCCTTTGACACCGTCCCCCATAGCAAACTGCTGGCCAAGCTGTCAGCCCATGGCTTGGACAGCAGCACTCTGAGCTGGGTTAGGAACTGGCTGGATGGCCGAACCCAGAGAGTGGTGGTGAATGGTGTCACATCCGGCTGGCGGCCAGTCAGTAGTGGAGTCCCCCAGGGATCAGTGCTGGGTCCCATCCTCTTTAACATCTTTATTGATGATCTGGATGAGGGCATTGAGTCTATCATCAGTAAATTTGCTGATGACACCAAGCTGGGGACAGGAGCTGATCTGCTAGAGGGTAGAGAGGCTTTGCAGAGAGACCTCGACACGCTGGACAGATGGGCACAGTCAAACGACATGAGATTTAACACATCCAAATGTCGAGTTCTGCACATTGGCCACAACAGCCCCATGCAGTGCTACAGGCTGGGGTCAAAGTGGCTGGAGTGAAGCCAGGCAGAGAGGGACCTGGGGGTGCTGGTTGATGGTAGGATTAACATGAACCTGCAGTGTACCCAGGTGGCCAGGAGGGCCAATGGCATCCTGGCCTGCATTAAGAACAGTGTGGCCAGCAGGAGCAGGGAGGTCATTCTGCCCCTGTACACTGCACTGGTTAGGCCACACCTTGAGTACTGTGTACAGTTCTGGGCCCCTCAGTTTAGGAAGGATGTTGACTTGCTGGAACGAGTCCAGAGAAGGGCAACGAAGTTAGTGAGGGGCTTGGAACACAAGCCCTATGAGGAGAGACTGAGGGAGCTGGGGCTGCTTAGCCTGGAGAGGAGGAGACTCAGGGGTGACCATATTGCTCTCTATAACTTCCTGAAGGGGGGTTGTAAACAGGCAGAGGTTGGTCTCTTCTCCCAGGCAGCCAGTACCAGAACAAGAGGACACAGTCTCAGGCTGCGCCAGGGGAAGTTCAGACTGGAGGTCAGGAGGAAGTTTTACACAGAGAGAGTGATTGCCCATTGGAATGGGCTGCCCGGAGAGGTGGTGGAGTCGCCGTCACTGGAGGTGTTCAGGAGGAGACTTGACAGGGTACTTGGTTAGATGGGTTAGTTGATTAGGTGGTGTTGGGTGATAGGTTGGACACGATGATCTTGAATCTCTTCCAACCTGGTTTATTCTATTCTATTCTATTATTAAAAATTGAAACAAAGTAGGTGTTTAGTACCTCTGCCTTTTCCTCATCTTTTGATACAACATTCCCCTCCATGTCCACCAAGGATTGGAGGTTGTCCTTGCCCCTCCTCCTGCTATTAATATATTTCTGGAAGGATTTTTTTGTTGTCCTTCACAGCAGAGGCCAGTCTAAACTCTAATTGGGATTTTGCCTGTTTAATTTTCTTCCTTCATGACCCAGCAACATCCTTAAACTTTCCATGGGTTGCCTCACCTTTCTTCCAAAGATGGTACACCCTCTTTTTTTCCCTTAGTTCTATTAGAAGTTCATTGCCCATCCAGGCTAGCCATCTGCCCTGGCGGTTCATCTTCTGGCACATGGGCACAGCCTGTTCCTGTGCCTTCAAGAGTTCTTTCTTTAAGTACGTCCAGCTCTCCTGGACCTCTTTGTTTTTAAGGGCTGTTTCCCAAGGAACCTCCTGAATTAGTTCCTTGAGTAACCTGAAGTCTGCCCTCCGGATGTCCAGCGTGGAGTTCTTCTTGCTGCCCCTCTGAGCTTGACTGAGTACTGAAAATTCAATTATTTCATAGTCGCTGGACCCTAAACACCCTCCAACCACCACATCACCCACCAGCCCTTCCCTGTTGGTGAAGAGGAGGTCAAGTATAGCCTTACCCCTGGTAGGCTCACGCAGCACCTGGGATAAGAAACTGTCCTCCATGCACTCTAAGAACCTCCTAGACTGCCTCCTCTCTGCTGTGTTGAGTTCCCAGCAGATAACAGGCAAGTTGAAGTCACCCATGAGAACAAGGTCAGGTGATCTTGAGATACCCTTAAGCTGCCTACAGAATGCTTCATCAACATCTTCATCCAGGCTGAGTGGTCTATAACTGACTCCAACTAGGATGTCTGCCCTCCTGGTCTTCCCTCTAATTTTCACCCACAAGCACTCAACCTGATCATCCCTGATCTCTAGCTCAATGGCATGTAGTGCCTCCTTGATGTACAGGGAAGAGAATGATCAGGCCCAACCACATGGCAAAGGAGCAGAAAAGCAGCTGCAGTAGCTCTCATCCAGGAGTGGCAGGATACAAAAGAAGACCGAATAGCTGCAATGTCCTGTTTTTTATACCCTAGCTGGGCAGAGAGGGGGGAGCGGGACAAACTCTGTTTTCCCAGGGGGAAAGCGCCCTGCAGGCAGGGCAAAGTACCTGCAAGCCCTCCACCCTGTTTTGTTTTTTTTTTTTTTTTTTCAGAATGGTTGTTAACCCAGCACAATCCACCCCTCTGTTCCACTTCCACTCTCCTGTCACAGCCCTTTCATCCAATCTTGACATGTGGTATTCGAATCCTCGATGCAAGTCACTTGTTGTCCTGGCTCGCTCGCTCTCAGGGCAGTCTCACTCTGGAGGTGGTCGACGTTGGTGGTGCTTGAACTGGGCAGGAATGTGGAGAACAAAATATCAGGAATCAGCCTGTTGCTGTAGACAAGCAGGAACAGGTGCAGGTGAGATGACCCAGGAGCTTTTTGGATTGGTGTGTGGTGTGTATGTTGAGTCCTGGACGCTAGGCTGGTATTAATCTAGGAGGGAAAAACTTAGAACAACTTATAACTATTCACAGAGTGACTATAATATATTGATGTGTGTTGCCTCGTCGGAGGGGTGGCATCTGTGGCATGATGTGGGGTTGAACCTCTCCCTTTGAACATCCAGGTCAGGACTGGAAGCCTTGGAGCTAGAAATTGAAGTGACTCAGTCCCAATTACATCAGAGGCAGCCCGGACACACTCATAGGCAGCTAGGATTTCCTTCTCTGTTGTGGTGTAGTTGGCCTTGGAGCCTTTGTACCCTTTCCTCCTGAAACCTAAGAGCCAGATGATGCCAGATGGGATGGTGCCAGAGGCAGAACTTTGGGTTCTTTGACCATGGGACAACTTTCACTGCACCTGACCTGCTGCGTCCTGATGGGGTGCATTTATCTAGAAGGGGTAAGAGAGTCCTAGCACTGGAGTTGGCAGGGCTCATTAGGAGGGCTTTAAACTAGGTCTGAAAGGGGTGGGTGAGGCAATCGGTCCCTCTGCAGAGGTAAGAGTAGGGCACAAGGTAGGGTCAGTGGAGAAGTCAGGAACCCAGCTGCGATGCATGTACACCAATGCACGCAGCCTGGGCAATAAGCAAGAGGAGTTGGAGATCCTAATCCATCAGGGCGACTGTGATGTAGTCGCCATCTCAGAAACTTGGTGGGACAATACACACGATTGGAGTGCTACACTGAGGGGTTACAGGCTCTTTAGGAGGTACAGGTGAGGGAGAAGAGGAGGAGGGGTGGCTCTGTATATTAGGGAGTCACTCTCTGCCACACAACTTGAGGTGGAAGATGAGGGAGTTGAGAGCCTGTGGGTTAAAATCAGAGGACGGCCCAACAAGTCTGACATCCTGATTGGAATCTGTTACAGACCACCCAACCAGGATGAGGTGGCTGATGAAGTGTTCTACAAGCAGCTGGAGGCCATCTCAAGATCATCAGATCTTGTCCTTGTTGGCGACTTCAACCTCCCAGATATCTGCTGGGAACTTAATTCAGCAGAGAGGAGGCAGTCCAGAAGATTCCTGGAGCGAATGGAGGACTCCTTCCTGACACAGCTGTTAAGCGAGCCTACCAGGGGACAGGCTCTGCTTGACCTGCTGTTCTCCAATAGGGAAGGGCTGGTGGGAGACGTGATCATGGGAGGCTGCCTAGGGTGCAGTGACCACGAGATAGTGACGTTTTCAATATGCAGGGAGATAGAGAGGACCACCAACAGAACTTTCACCTTGGACTTCCGAAGGGCGAACTTCAGCCTATTTAAGAAACTTGTTTGTAAAGTCCCCTGGGCACCAGCCCTCATGAACCAAGGGGTTCAGGAGGGTTGGACCTACTTCAAACAGGAGCTACTAAAGGCACATGAACTGGCGGTTCCCACGTGCCAAAAGGCAAGGCGGCGGGGAAGGCGACCGGCCTGGATGAGCAAGCAGCTCCTGGAAGATTTAAGGGGGAAAAAGAGGCTGTATCACCTTTGGAAGGAGAGGAAGCCTTCTCGAGGTATGTTCAAGGAAGCTGTTAGATTATGCAGGAATAAAATTAGGGAGGCAAAGGCCAGGCTGGAACTGAAGCTGGCCACCTCAGTCAAAGATAATAAAAAGCATTTTTATAAATATATTAACAATAAGAAGAAGGGGAGGAAGAACCTGCACTCCATATTGGATCTGGAGGGGAACATGGTGACCAAAGATGAGGAAAAGGCTGAGGTCCTGAACACCTTTGCCTCACTTTTTAACAGCAATGCAGGAGTTCAGGAAGAGTGGCCTCCTGAGCTGGGTGATGGGGTCGGGGAGCAGTGTAATGCCCCGGTAATCCATGAGGAATTAGTTCGGGACCTGCTGAGCCACTTGGATATTCACAAGTCCATGGGACTGGATGGGATCCATCCTAAGGTGCTGAGAGAGCTGGCAGATGTGCTAGCTAGGCCAGTCTCCATCATTTTCCTCCAGTCCTGGCTCACCAGTGAGGTCCCAGATGACCGGAAACTGGCCAATGTGGTCCCCATCCACAAGAAGGGTCGGATGGAGGAACCTGGAAAGTACAGGCCATTCAGCCTGACCTCAGTGCCAGGGAAAGTGATGGAGCAGATTATCTTGGCGGCAATTACTGCGTACCTGAAGGATGGCCAAGGGCTCAGGTCCAGCCAACATGGATTTAGGAGGGGCAGGTCCTGCATCTCTAACCTGATCTCCTTCTATGATCAGGTGACCTGTTTGGTGGACATGGGGAGGCTTGTGGATGTGGTCTACCTGGACTTCAGCAAGGCCTTCGACACCATCCCCCACAGCAAACTGCTGGCTAAGCTGTCAGCCCGTGGCTTGGACCACTACACTCTGTGCTGGGTTAGGAACTGGCTGGAGGGCTGGGCCCAGAGAGTGGTAGTGAATGGTGCCACATCCAGCTGGCGGCCAGTCACCAGTGGTGTCCCCCAGGGATCAGTGCTGGGCCCCGTCCTCTTCAACATCTTCATCAATGATCTGGATGAGGGGGTCGAGTCAGTCATCAGCAAGTTTGCAGATGACACCAAGTTAGGGGCAGATGTTATTCAGTTAGAGGGTAGAAAGGCTCTGCAGAGGGACCTCGACCAACTGGACAGATGGGCAGAGTCCAATGGGATGTCATTCAACAAGTCCAAGTGCCGAGTGCTGCACTTTGGCTACGGCAATCCCATGCAGAGCTATAGGCTGGGGTCAGAGTGGCTGCAGAGCTCCCAAACAGAGAGGGACCTAGGGGTGCTGATCAACAGCCAACTGAATATGAGCCAGCAGTGTGCCCAGGTGGCCAGGAGGGCCAATGGCATCCTGGCCTGCATTAGGAATAGTGTGGCCAGCAGGAGCAGGGAGGTCATAGTGCCCCTGTACTCTGCTTTGTTTAGGCCGCACCTTGAGTACTGTGTCCAGTTCTGGGCCCCTCAGTTTAAGAAGGACATTGGAACACTTGAGCGTGTCCAGAGAAGGGCAACAAGGCTGGTGAGAGGCCTTGAACACAAGCCCTATGAGGAGAGGCTGAGGGAGCTGGGACAGTTTAGCCTGGAGAAGTGGAGGCTCAGGGGTGACCTCATTGCCCTCTACAACTACCTGAAAGGTGGTTGTAGCCAGGAAGGGGTTGGTCTCTTCTCCCAGGCAACCAGCCCCAGAACAAGGGGACACAGTCTCAAGCTGTGCCAGGGGAGGTTTAGACTTGAGGTGAGGAGGAAATTCTTCACCCAGTGAGTCATTCGTCATTGGAACAGGTTGCCCAGGGAGGTGGTTGAGTCATCGTCCCTGGAGGCATTCAAGAGGAGATTGGACGTGGCACTTGGTGCCATGGTCTAGTCATGGGGTCTGTGTTGATAGATTGAACTCGATGATCCTCGAGTTCCTTTCCAACCTAAGTTATACTGTGATACTGTGATACTGTGACCCTGGTTTCACCAGGAGCCTTCTGCCACAAGCTCCACATAGGACCATTCTCACCAGCTGCAGTGTACAGCACATTCTTGATCTCCGGTCCAGTTTGAACAGGTCCCAGAGCCATAACATGGATCACCTCTCATTTTATCTGGTTGAATGTTACCTGCTGCTCAGGTCCCCATACAAAATAATTTTTCTTCCTTGTTACATGGAAGAGAGGTTTCACAATTTGGCTATACCCAGGAATGTGCATTTTCCAGAAGCCCACAAGCCCCACAAAGGACTGTGTCTCTTTCTTATTCATGGGTTGCACCATAGTGGCTACCCTGTTCACCATCTTCTGAGGGATGTGGCAATGGCCATCTTGACATTGAACACCCAGGAACTGCATCTCCCTGGCAGGCCCTTTCACCTTGCTTCTCTTTATGGCAATGCCAGACTCCAGCAGGGTATTGATTATCCTCTTACCCTTCTGGTAAACATCTTCTGCTGTCTCACCCCATACAATGATGTCATCGATGAACTGCAGATGCTCAGGGGCTCCACCTTTCTCTAAGGCAGTCTAGATCACCTCATGGCAGATGGTTGAACTAAGGACCCACCTTTGAGCCAACCGATTCCATTGGTGCTCTACTCCCCTCCAGATGAAAGCAAATGGTGGCTTGCATTCTTCTGCAATGGCAATGGAGAAAAAGGCATTAGCAATGTCAATTGTGGCATACCACTTGGCCGCCTTCGATTCCAGTTCATACTGGAGCTCCAACATGTCTGGCATGGCAGTGCTGATTTGACGAGTCATGTCATTCAGGCCACAGTAGTCCACAGTCAATCTCCATTCCCCATTTGCCTTCCACACTGGCCATATAAGACTGTTGAAGGGCGAGTGAGCCTTGCTGATTATCTTCTGGCTCTCCAGTCATTGAATCAGTTGTTGTATGGGGTGCAGAGAGTCTCTGTTGATCGTGTATTGCCTGTGTGTATTACATGAGAGGCAATAGGTAACTACAAATCCTGCATCTTATGGCTGCCCACTCTGGAAGGGTCATCCAACAACTGAGGTGTGGTAGACTGCTCTTCTTTGCCTACAGTCTCTACAGCTGCCACCCCAAACACCCCCTTGTGCCCCCTAGATTCCTTGAAGCATCCCTCCTGCAGAAAGTCAATGCCAAGAGTGCAAGGTGCGTCTGGACCAATCACTATGTAGTGTTTTCCCCATTCATTCCCAGTCAGGCTTATCTCAGCCTGCAGTGCACTCAAATATTGTGAGCCCCCTGTGACTCCCTGAATGCTTATGGGCTCAACCCCATTGTACCTCGATGGTATCAGGGTGCATTGGGCTCCTGTGTCCACCAGATCTCGGTACTTCAGGACTTCTGAAGTGCCAGGCCATTTCATATAGACATCCCAGTACACTCTGTTGTCCCTAGCCTTCACCTGGCTGGAGGTAGGGCACCTCTAATGCTGGTGCAAATGCCCACACTTGTCACAGGGTCCTGTGTTACTAGGAGAAGGGTCTCTTGAGAGAGAGGGACCACTCCAGGAAACTGGGGCAGCCCTTCTCCTGGACGAGTTATCCCTGTTGTGCCCACCTTGCAGTTCTCACACTCTGTTCCAGAGGGCAGAGGTAAGTTGGCAATGCCAGGTGTCCATGTTGTCTCAATGGTCACAGAGGAACCTCCACAGAGACCCCCTTGACATCCCCCAGTTGGCTTGGGGTGATCTCCTAGGGGAAGGTCACCTATTCCTGATTGCTGAAACATGGACCCATTCTGAAGAAGAAGGAGAAAAGGAGGCATCACTCCCTTTTTTCAGTTCCAACATGGAGGTCTTAATCTCTTTGACAATGTCTTTAACCATAGTTTCTATGGCTGAGATCAGGGATTTCTGATTTATGCTGTCCTCATATTCCCTTAAATCACTGGCAAATTCACAGACAGTTTTAGGACTTCCATCCTGTCCAGTCAGAAGTATCCCTCTTAATGTGTGATCATACTTCTGAGGTGCACCCTGGGTGAGTTTCTTTATGAAGGGCCATCTCATGGGCACCTCATCTGGGTCTGAAGGGAGCTTGCCATCCCCATAAATTATTTCCAGCACAGTCATCTGTCTCAGATACCAAATGCCCTGTTCCATATTTGTCCATCTAACTGGTGTCCAGGGCAGGTTGTTTGTTGAGTGGTACCAGTTCTTTATGGCATTGAGGATCCAGGCCCAGAGAGTGTGTGTTCCATCATGTTTGGCTAACTTTATTTCCAGACCAGCATCACAAGTCAGGGAGCCTAAGAGCTTTTTCTCCCTCTTATCGAGATCCACTGTGTCCACCCCCTCGTCCCAGCATCTCAGGGCCTAGCTTAGTATTGGCTCACCCTCTTTCTTTGCATAATCCAGACAAGTTCCTTTCTGTATAGAGATGTGACAGTTATTTCCTGATCTGATTCATCTTCATACACCGCTGGGTTCTGTGAGGTGCTGGGCCTTACTGAGGTGCCTTCCTCACCATCTGTGCGTGTGGTGAGAGGCCACTAAGCTGATGAAAGGACTGCCCACAATATAAGGTGTGATGGATTGAAATTTCCCCCCCAACATTAAATTTGTCAGACCAGTATTTCCCAGCCTGAGGAAGCAAGAAGACAAATTGTTTACATTACTAGCTTAAGTCCTTTATCTTTCTAATAGGATTGTTTAGAAATATCAATATTTTCCTTTCTACACCCAATAGTGATTTATTTACATTTTACCACTTTCTGTTCAAGATTTGTGAAAAAATTTTAAAGACATAACCTAGAATTACCTTATAAGAAAAGGTTGAGAAAAGAGGTCTTGTTCAACCCTAAGAAAGCTTAGGAGAGACCTAATTACCATGTTCCAGTATTTAAAGGGTGCCTACAAAGAAGATGGAGATTCCCTTTCTACAAAGAGTCACCCAGAAAAGATGAGGAATAATAGGTGTAAGTTACTCTGACTGGACACAAGGGATAAAAATTTTGCAATGTGAACAATCACCCTTTGGAAGCACTTCCTCAGAGAGGAGATGGATTCCCCAACACTGGACACTTAAGATACAGTTGATAGAGTTCTGGGCCCTTTTATCTACACTGTGCCAAGAAAGGTTAAACCAGATGAGTTTTGAGGTAATTTTCAACCTGGTACACTATGATTTTGTAATTCAGCTATATTCTATGATGACTGTTTTTCAGTTTCATTTACTCATCAGCCTGTACTCTATTTCTACAGTAGAATGCAAAAGTGACATTTTAAAATTGTTTTATATGTGCTGTCAGCCAGCTGTTATTCAAAAAAATGGGAAGCACCTGTGAATCTGAACTCACTGCTCTGAAAGTTCATCTACACTAGGTGATTCAAAGCTCTTGTGTTTAAATTAGTTGAAAATATTCTACAATGATATTTAAATCATAATCAGAAACTGTTTAAAATCTGGACCAGGATTGCTTCTGAATTGTATTTATTCTGTGGTTACATACATGTGAAAACAGGAATGGTTTTCTATAGTGTCCTCAAAACTGCTATTTTTATTATTATTAGACCCAGAAAAGCTGTGTTAGGAAACTAGAATTCAACCATATATATAGGAAATGTATTATTTTTTTTTTAATAAATGAGAAAAGTATGTTTTGCAGATATACGTAGAATCTCATTTGCAGAGACTTCTTGTGGATTTTCTGCTTCTTGTGTTGCTTTTCCCCGTGATAGTTCAGTTGTATATATTACTACACAGTATACCCTGTGCTTAACTTCCTTGAAGATAAAACTGGCACACAGAAGAACACTATGAAAGTAATAAACAATAAGTAGCAACTTCTCTTACCTGTTATTGTGAGAAACCAGCACAAAGATTGTGTAAATGAGGGAAAAAAGAGTTTAAGGAAACAAAATATAGATTGGGCCATTTAAAAGTCTAAGCCTTCAGAGAAGTGGCTTTAAGAGAGATGAATTTATTACAGGTAAAATATCCCATAAATATGAGTCAACTTCTTATCTATATGTATGCCTTATTAGTCAATCTGATTAACAACTTCTCAAAGTTCTTGTCATATAATGGTGCTTAAAATTTAACACAAACCATATTAACTTTGTTACAGAATATGAAAAGTGTTTTGACTAAAAACTACATTTATTTATTTTTAGTATTTAAATGCTTTCATTATTGCATTGTCCATTCACTTCACAATTAACACAGTTAGAGTTGCTGTGTGAGCTTACCAGGGGAAAGGCTTTGCTTGACAAACAGAGAAGGGATGCTGGGAGATTTGGTGGTTAGAGGCTGTCTGGGGTCCAGTGATCATGAAATAATTGAATTTTCAATATGCAGTCAAGCTAAGAGGGGCATCAACAAAACCTCCACTGTGGACTTCCAGAGGGCATACTTCAGGTTACTCAAGGAACTAACTCAGAAGGTTCCTTGGGAAACAGCCCTTAAAAATAAAGGGGTCCAGGAGAGCTGGACCTACTTAAAGAAAGAACTCTTGAAGGCACAGGAACAGGCTGTGCCCATGTGCTGGAAGATAAACCACCAGGGTAGAAGGCCAGCCTGGATGGGTAATGAGATTCTGGGCAAATTAAGGGGAAAAAAGAGGGTGTATCATCTTTGGAAGAAAGGTGAGGTAACCCACAGAATGTTTAAGGATGTTGCTAGGTCATATAGGAAGAAAATTATAGAGGCAAAAGCTCATTTAAAGCTTAGATTGGCCACTGCTGTGAAGGACAACAAAAAATTCGTCTAGAAAACATATTAATAGCAAGAGGAGGGGCAAGGACAACTTCCACTGCTTAGTGGACACAGAAAAGAACGTAGTAACAAAAGACGAGGAAAAGGCCGAGGTACTTAAAACATTCTTTGCCTCAAATTTTAATAGCAGGATAGATTGTCTTCCAGATAATTGGCCTCCTGAGCTAGCAGATAGAGTAAGGGAGCAGTATAATTGCCCTGTGATCCAGAAGGAAGTAGTTAAGGACGTCCTCAGCCTTGATTTCCTTAAATCAATTTTGATTGGAATTATACCTCTAGACATAGCCAGGGTGTCTGTTTATAAACCATAGGTTGCAATAGGATCCTTGGATACCCACAAGTCCATGGGACTGGATGGGATCCATCCCAGGGAGGTGAGAGAGCTGGCAGATGAGCTGGCCAAGCCTCTCTCTATCATTTTCCACCAGTTCTGGCTCACTGGAGGCATCCCAGATGACTGGAAGCTGCCCATCATGATGCCCATCCACAAGAAGGGACAGTTGGATGAGCCATGGAATTCCAGACCTGTCAGCCTGACCTCAGTGCCAGGTAAGATTATGAAACAGGTCAAGTTCAATCAGTCAGCATATACAGGATGGCCAAGGGATTAGGCCCAGCCAGCATGGGTCCAGGAAGGGCAGGTCCTGCCTGACCAACCTGATCTCCTTCTATGATCAGTTGACCCGCTGGTGGATATGGGGAAGGTTGCGGATGTAGTCTACCTGGACTCCTGCAAGGTCTTTTACACTGTCCCTCACAGCAAACTCCAGGTCAAGTTGTCAGCCCATGGCTTGGGCAGGAGCACACTTCATTGGTGTGACCGTTTGAGGTGGTGCCTTTTACAAAGGGACACCATGGCCAAACGTTTTATAAACAAGTCTAAACTAATTTCATTGGTGGAGAGGTAGAGCACTGCCTTAAGTTTTGATTCCCAGTGAGACTAGTCTCAGTCTTGCACTTCCTCCCCCTCCTTCCGCAGCTCACAGCTTCTGGGCTTTCGGCCAGACTGACCTTGGAACCGATAAGGCCTGTACTAAACTTACTTACACATTTTGCTCTAATTATAACTGCTTTTAATTAACAATTATTCCTTTCCTCCCTTTCTAACCATCTTTGGGGAAAAAGGGGAGAGAAGGGGATACCGGGGGGAACCCTTCCTCCTGGCGGGGGAAGGGAATCTCATTCCTGTGTCACTTTGTTGTATATTTCTGTATATATTGTAAATACTGTAAATTGTGTATACATTCCCCTGCATCTCCTAAACTGCTTTGTAAATACAGCACACAATCCTTTGCTAATCCGGCTGTGTTTTTTTTTCCTTTCAATTTTCTTCTCTTCACTTACGGGGGGGGAAAGAAGGCTCGAGGCCTTCCCCTCAACCTTCGACAGTTGGGTTAGGAACTGGCTGGAGAACAGATCCCGGAGAGTGGTGGTGGATGGTGTCACATCCAGCAGGTGCCCAGTCACTAGTGGTGTGCCTCAAGGATCAGTGCTGGGCTCCATACTCGTTAATATCTTCCTTGATGATCTGGATGAGGGCATTGAGTCAATCATCAGTAAATTTGTAGATGACACCAAGCTGGGGGCAGGTGTTGGTCTGCTAGAGAGTAGAGGGGCTTTGCAGAGGGACCTCAACAGGCTGGACAGATGGGCAGAATCCAACGGTATGAGATTTAATGCATCCAAGTGCTGGGTTCCGCACATTGCCCACAACAACCCCATGCAGTGCAACAGGATGGGGTCAGAGTGGCTGGTGAGCGGCCAGACAGAGGGGTGCTGGTTGATGGTATGCTGAACATGAGCCTGCAGTGTGCTTAGGAAGCCAAGAAGGACAATGTTATCCTGGCCTGCATCAGGAACAGTGTGGCCAGCAGGAGCAGGGAGGTGATTCTGCCCCTGTATTCTGCACTGGTTAGGCCACACCTCGAGTACTGTGTCCTGTTCTGGGGCCCTCAATTTAGGAAGGATGTTGACTTGCTGGAGCATGTCCAGAGAAGGGCAACAAAGTTGGTGAGGGGTTTGGAACACAAGCCCTATAAAGAGAGTCTGAGGGAGCTGGGATTGCTCAGCCTGGAGAAGAGGAGACTCAGGGGAGACCTTACTCTCTCTACATCTACCTTAAGGGAGGTTGCAGACAGGCAGATTGGTGTCTTCTCTCAGGCAACCAGCACCAGAAGAAAAGGACACAGTCTCAAGCTGTGCCAGGTGGGGTTCAGACTGGATGTTAGGACGAAATTCTACACAGAGAGAGTGATTGCCCATTGGAATGGGCTGCCTGGGGAGGTGGTGGAGTCACCATCATTGGAGGTGTTTAGGAGGAGCCTTGATAGGGTGCTTGGTTGCATGGTTTAGTTGATTAGGTGTGTTGGATGATGGGTTGGATGCAATGATCTTGAAGGTCTCTTCCAACCTGCTCTGCTCTATTCTATTCTATTCTATTCTATTCTATTCTATTCTATTCTATTCTATTCTAATTTCAGTTTCTGTTGAGGCTGTTATTTTCCCCTAGCAAGTGCTTCAACCTTCACGCTATTGTAAAAAATAAATTATACAATGCATTTGCATTCTGTAAAACACCTTTATTTCTCTACAATATTCAGCAGATAATTAAACCTCTTACATATGCATTAAACACTGCTTATAACTGCTATGGGAATGATGCAGCTGGGGAAACACTTTGATTCTGGAGCTCTGCCAGTTGTGGGAATGCCTCTTTGCTTCTCAACACTGGAAAACAGAGACAGTTTTTGAGAGTGAAGGTGATTTCAGTACTAGTGGGTGGCTGAATTTTGTAGCTCTGCAATCTGGGCCACAACATATAACTCATAAGTCTTCAATAGTTTTCTATTATCTTGCCCTAAATGTCTTAGAACTATGCAAGAATGTTGTGCCAGCATTAGAGTAGTCTGTATTAGAGTAGTGCTAAAGTGATTGGCTTATGCTTCCATTCTTAAAGCAAATATCCAAGTGAAGATAGTTACTTTTAGTTCATCAGAATGCCAACAACCTGTAATTCCTAGATATCCAAGATCAATAATTGTTTAAATGCCCTATGCAATAACAGAAATGTAAATATAGCCACTTGTTAAGAAGATGCTATTCTAGATTTTAAAATTTATATATTGTAGTAGTACTTTTTGAAAAGTCAATTTTCTAACTTAGTAGAAGTCTTATTGATAGCTGTGTGACTTGTGTTTGGAACATTGGAAGCATAGCCTGTTCACAGATACAAGAGATACCAATTTTTATTGGTTTTCTTTTGTGCAAATATTATGAAGTTCTACCACTTAAATCATGTGAGGTAAAAATGAATACATTCTTGAAATATTACTTAACGGGGAATTTTGAAAACAAATCTATATAGATTTTTCATTAGCTGTCAACTAGTTCTTCTCACTGTACAAATTAAAAAAAAACAAACCTGTAAGCATTGTTCATAAGAAGTTACAAATTAGCAAGGGTTCGTTATTCTGCCCCAGTAAATGGTTTAGTTACCCCTGCGTCCCTTATGGGTTATATAAGAAATAAAAAGTTTATTGTCATTTTCATTTGCCAGGTGCTTGATGAAGCTGCATTTCAAAGCAGAGCAAAGCCAGAAGAATGTTTAATTTGTTTCTTAACAACTATCAAAGCATGAAAAAGCAGATGAAAACAACAACTATACATCATACTGAATATGACATATATGACATTAATGTCTGGTCATGTACAATGTACAAATAACAAGCACATTCATCAGTATGTGACATTGGATATGTTTTATTCAGTCTTCTTTAAGAACTTTATAAAATAATTTAAAAAATCTTTTTTTTTTTAATATCTGTTTAGAAGGTACTGGACAACTAGTGACTTGTATTACAATGACTGTGTCTAAAATTTGTGAAAGGGTTACAGGGAGAGAGTATTTTTCAGGTAAAGAAAGTGATAATCACCAGTGTGGATGACTTTTTCTATGTTGCCATCTGTGTGTGGGTTTTCACAACAAAAAAAGGACTGAGGATTAAAGAGAGTTTAGGACCTCTTTCAGTTTAATTGAAGTTGGAGAGTTTCTGCAAAAGGCACCAACAGAGACACTCTGTAGGACCTCTCTAGTAAACCTAACATTACACTCCTTTTTCTGTAAAACTTGGTGTTTTGTTTGTTTTGGGTTTTTTTGTTTGTTTGTTTGTTTTGTTGTTGTTTTGTTGGGGGAATGTTTTGTTTGTAATATCAGGAATTTATGTAGTCTTCTCCATTGTGCGCTTCTGAAGTGATAAATAAAATCAAAGCTTTTCCTAAGTGTTATGGGTGATTTCAGTATTCCCTTACTGTCCTTTCCAGAATCACAAAATCTGAAACTGCAGCGCACTGAGGCAGGACCAAGACTACACACCATGTGAAGTGGCATGTCTCCCTCCTCCCCGTGAGCCAGCTTCTCTCTCATGAGAGGCAGGAGTGGTGTGGGTGGAGGCTGCTGCAGTGGCAGGTGTTTGCACCACAGGTAAGTGCTGAGTTATGTGGGTTGGTTGCAAAAGTCTTCTCCGGTTAAGTCACACAGGCAGGAATAGGGATGGTTGCAACTCAGTATAAAGCTGTTTCCAATAGATCCGTGTCCACCTAGATTGAAGTCACATAAACACGCAAGTGTCCAGGCAACTGGCTGCAGAAAGTGCTCAAGCCTGGCACTTAAAATAGAGGGTGGTGAAGACAACACCTGTCTTTGGTGTGAGCAGGTTGATCACCTGCTTAACCTGGTGTCTGAACTGAAAAAGGAAACAGCAAGACTACAGACTGCAAGGTAACATGAAAGAGAGTTGGATTTGAGGTACCAGTCTCTGCAGACTCCTCTAGCAGAGGGAGGAGACTCAAGAAGCAGGGGGGATGGTTACAGGTCCCTGTTAGGAGAGGCAAGAGAAACCACTAATGTCTCCACTCACCCTCCCAGCTTCCCTTGCAAAACAAGTATGGGGCACTGGAATTGGAGAGTGTGCTAAACACAAAGGCAAAAGAGACACCATGTGAGGCATTGCCTAAAGCAAAAAGGTCTCCCACCTCGCATCAGGACTTGTTCCCTTAAAAAAAAAAAAAAAAAAAAGATATAAAAAAAAGAGGAGGGTAATTGTTATTGGTGATTCCCTCCTGAGGGGAACAGAGGGCCCCATATGTTGGCCAGATCCTTCCCACAGGGAAGTCTGATGCCTCCCTGGGGCCTGAGTCAGCCAAGAATCCTGGGGCAGGAATTGGCAGGGCTCATTGATAGAGCTTTAAACTAGATTTGAAGGGGGAAGGGGTTAATAGTCTCCTGCTGGCTGGTGACAAACAGAGGGGCAGCTCACCAGCAGTAGAGAGAAGGAGAGATGGTAAAGGCTCTCAACTTGCTGCCCTGAGGCAAGCCACGAATGATCCACCAGGACATTCTGTGGAAACCAAGGGGAACTGGCACAAGAGGAGGACACAGACAGCCCAGCTGAAGTGCTTCTATGCGAATGCACGCAGCTTGGGCAACAAACAGGATGAGTTAAGGGCCACTGTGCTGATGGGATGCCACGACATAGTGGCTGTTACTGAAACTTGGTGGGATGAATCCCATGACTGGAATGTAGGCACAGATGGGTATAAGCCCTTTAGGAAGGATAGGTAGGGAAGGAGAGAAGGAGGTGTTGTCCTCTATGTCAATAGCCAGTTGGAATCAGTGGAGCTCCACCTGGGGAGGGATGATGAGCTGGTTGAGAGTGAATGGGTTAAAATTAAAACCAAGACACGGGAAGGAGCTATTACTGTGGGGGTCTCCTACAGGCCACCTGACCAGCAGATCCAAGCAGATGAGGCCCTCCACAGGCAAATAGAAGCGGCTTCCAGGTCACAAGCCCTGGTCCTCATGGGTGATTTCAACCATCCGGACATCTGCTGGAGGGACAACACAGCAAGGCACCAGCAATCCAGGATGTTTCTGGAATGCATAGAAGACAACTTCCTCCTCCAAATGGTAGAGGAACCAAGAAGAAATGGTGCTATGCTGGACCTTGTTCTCACCAAGAGGGAAGGGCTGGTAAGCAATGTGAGGCTCATAGACGACCTTGGCTGCAGTGACCATGAAGCAGTTGAATTTAATATCCTCAGGGCAATCAGGAGGAAGTATTCCAAGCTCACGACCCTAGACTTTAGGTATGCAGGTTTTGATCGCTTCAGGGATCTGCTAGCCAAAGTGTCATGGGACAAAGTCCTGGAGGGAAGAGGGACCCAGGACAGCTGGTCAGTATTCAGGGACCACCTCCTCTGTGTCCAGGAGCTCCGTGTACCAACAAAGAGAAAAGCAGGTAAGAATGCAAGGAGGCCTGCCTGGATGAACAAGGAGCTACTAGACACACTATTACTTAAAAGGAAACTCTACAGGAAGTGGAGAGAAGGACAGCTAGAACAGGGGGAATATAAGGAAGCTGCCCGAGCAGCAAGAGTCCTGGTTAGGAAAGCCAAAGCAGAGTTTGAATTGAATCTAGCCAGGGAGATTAAAGGGAACAGTAAGAACTTCTACAGGTATATTAATGGGAAGAAGACGACTAGGGAAGGTGTGGGCCCCCTCAGAAAGGAAACTGGTGACATGGTCACAAGTGATGAAGAAAAGGCTGAGGTACTTAATAACTTCTTTACCTCAGTCTTCACTGCAAGGGCCTCTAGCCACACTCCTGATGTTACAGAAGTCAAAGCCAGGGACGGGGAGGAAGAACTGCCCATTGTAAGTGTAGATCAGTTTAGTGATCATCTGAAGAACCTGAAAGTGTTCAAGTCCATGGGACCCGACGGGATACACCCACGGGTGCTGAGAGAACTGGCAGATGAGGTTGCTAAACCCCTCTCTATTATATTTCAAAAGTCATGGCAATCTGGTGAAGTCCCCACAGACTGGAAAAGGGGAAACATTGCCCCCATCTTCAAAAAGGGTAAGTAGGAGGAACCAGGGAACTACAGGCCAGTCAGTCTCACCTCTGTGCCTGGAAAGATCATGGAGCAGATCCTCCTGGAGGCACTACTCGCTCAAAAGAATAGTGAAGAGGTGATTGGGAACAGTCAGCATGGCTCTGCCAAGGGCAAATCCTGCCTGACCAACCTGGTGGCCTTCTATGAGCAGGTGATGAAATTAATAGATGAGGGGCGAGCAACTGATGTCATTTACCTGGAGCTGAGCAAAGCCTTCGACACTGTCCCGCACCACATCCTGGTCTCCAGGCTGGTGACACATGGGTTTGATGGGTGGACCACTAGATGGATAAGGAACTGGCTTGATGGCCGCACCCAAAGAGTGGCTGTCCATGGGTCCATGTCCCAGTGGAGGCCAGTGACAAGCTGAGTCCCTCAGGGATCAGTCCTGGGACCTGTCTTCACAGTATCACAGTATCACAGTATCACTTAGGTTGGAAAGGACCTCGGGGATCATCGAGTCCAACCTATCAACACAGACCCCATGCCTAGACCATGGCACCAAGTGCCACGTCCAATCTCCCTTGAACGCCTCCAGGGTCGATGACTCAACCACCTCCCTGGGCAACCCGTTCCAATGCCGAATGACTCGCTCGGTGAAGAACTTCCTCCTCACCTCGAGTCTGAACTTCCCCTGGCGCAGCCTGAGACTGTGTCCCCTCGTTCTGGTGCTGGCTGCCTGGGAGAAGAGGCCAACCCCCTCCTGGCTACAACCACCCTTCAGGTAGCTGTAGAGGGCAATGAGGTCACCCCTGAGCCTCCTCTTCTCCAGGCTAAACAATCCCAGCTCCCTCAGCCTCTCCTCATAGGGCTTGTGTTCAAGGCCTCTCACCAGCCTTGTTGCCCTTCTCTGGACACGCTCAAGTGTTTCGATGTCCTTCTTAAATTGCGGGGCCCAGAACTGGACACAGTACTCTAGGTGCGGCCTAACCAAAGCAGAGTACAGGGGCACAATGACTTCCCTGCTCCTGCTGGCCACACTATTCCTAATGCAGGCCAGGATGCCATTGGCCCTCCTGGCCACCTGGGCACACTGCTGGCTCATATTCAGGTGGCTGTCGATCAGCACACCCAGGTCCCTCTCTGTTTGGGAGCTCTCCAGCCACTCCGACCCCAGCCTATAGCTCTGCATGGATTGCCGTAGCCAAAGTGCAGCACTCGGCACTTGGACTTGTTGAATGACATCCCATTGGACTCTGCCCATCTGTCCAGTCGGTCGAGGTCCCTCTGCAGAGCCTTTCTACCCTCTAACTGACTAACATCTGCCCCTAACTTTGTGTCATCTGCAAACTTGCTGATGACTGACTCTACTCCTTCATCCAGATCATCAATGAATATGTTGAAGAGGACAGGGCCCAGCACTGATCCCTGGGGGACACCACTGGTGACTGGCCTCCAGCTGGATGTGGCACCGTTCACTACCACTCTCTGGGCCGGCCCTCCAGCCAGTTCTAACCCAGTACAGAGTGTAATGGTCAATCCACGGGCTGACAGCTTAGTCAGCAGTTTGCTGTGGGGACGGTGTCAAAGGCCTTGCTGAAGTCTAGGTAGACCACATCCACAGGCCTCCCCCACATCCACCAGACGGGTCACCTGATCATAGAAAGAGATCAGGTTGGAGAGGCAGGATCTGCCTTTCCTGAATCCATGTTGGCTGGACCTGAGCCCTTGGCCATCCTTCAGGTGCGCAGTTATTGCCGCCAGGATAATCTGCTCCATCACTTTCCCTGGCACTGAGGTCAGGCTGACCGGCCTGTAGTTTCCAGGTTCCTCCATCCGACCCTTCTTGTGGATGGGGACCACGTTAGCCAGTTTCCAGTCATCTGGGACCTCACCGGTGAGCCAGGACTGGAGGAAAATGATGGAGAGTGGCCTAACTAGCACATCTGCCAACTCTCTCAGCACCCTAGGATGGATCCCATCCGGTCCCATGGACTTGTGAATATCCAAGTGGCTCAGCAGGTCCCGAACTAACTCCTCATGGATTTCCGGGCATTACACTGCTCCCCGACCCCATCGCCCAGCTCAGGAGGCCACTCGTCCTGAACTCCTGCCTTGCTGTTAAAAATTGAGGCAAAGAAGGTGTTCAGGACCTCAGCTTTCTCCTCATCCTCAGTCACCGTGTTCCCCTCCAGGTCCACTAGGAGTGCAGGTTCTTCCTGCCCCTCTTCTTATTGTTAATATATTTATAAAAATGCTTTTTATTGTCTTTGACAGAGGTGGCCAGCTTCAGTTCCAGCTGGGCCTTAGCCTCCCTAATTTTATTCCTACATAATCTAACAGCTTCCTTGAACATACCTCGAGAAGCCTTCCCCTCCTTCCAAAGGTGATACAGCCTCCTCTTCCCCTTAAATCCTCCAGGAGCTGCTTGCTCATCCAGGCTGGTCGCCTTCCCCGCCGGCTTGCCTTCCGGCATGTAGGAACCGCCAATTCCTGTGCCTTCAAGAGCTCCTGTTTGAAGTAGGTCCAACCCTCCTGAACCCTTGGTTCATGAGGGCTGGTACCCAGGGACTTTACAAACAAGTTTCTTAAATAGGCTGAAGTTCGCCCTTCGGAAGTCCAAGGTGAAGGTTCTGTTGGTGGTCCTCCCTATCTCCCTGCATATTGAAAACTTCACTATCTCGTGGTCACTGCACCCTAGGCAGCCTCCCACGATCACGTCTCCCACCAGCCCTTCCCTATTGGAGAACAGCAGGTCAAGCAGAGCCTGTCCCCTGGTAGGCTCGCTTAACAGCTGTGTCAGGAAGCAGTCCTCCATTCGCTCCAGGAATCTTCTGGACTGCCTCCTCCCTGCTGAACTAAGTTCCCAGCAGATATCTGGGAGGTTGAAGTCACCAACAAGGACAAGATCTGAGGATCTTGAGACAGCCTCCAGTTGCTTGTCTTGTTCAACATCTTTGTGGGTGACATGGACAGTGGCATTGAGTGCACCCTCAGCAAGTTTGCTGATGACACCAAGCTGTGTGGTGCAGCAGACACACTGGAGGGAAGGGAGGCCATCCAGAGGGACCTTGACAGGCTGGAGAGGTGGGCACAAGGCAACCTCATGAAGTTTAATAAGAGCAAGTGCAGGGTCCTGCATCTGGGTCGAGGCAATCCCAGGCACAAATCCAGGCTGGGCAGTGACTGGCTGGAAAGTAGCCCTGAGGAGAGAGACTTGGGGGTGCTGGTGGACAAAAAGCTCAACATGAGCTCTCAATGTGCACTTGCAGCCTGCAAGGCCAATCAGATGCTGGGCTGCATCAGGAGAAGTGTGGCTAGCAGGTCGAGGGAGGTGATCCTCCCCCTCTACTCAGCCCTGGTGAGACCCCACCTGGAGTACTGTGTTCAGTTCTGGAGCCCCTATGACAAGAGGGATGTGGAGGTGCTGGAATGTGTCCAGAGAAGGGCCACAAGGATGATCAGAGGGCCGGAGCACCTCTCCTATGAGGACAGACTGAAGGAGTTGGGGCTGTTCAGTCTGCAGAAAAGAAGGCTCCCAGGTGACCTCATTGTGGCCTTCCAGTATCTGAAGGGGGCCTACAGAAAGGCTGGGGAGGGACTTCTCAGGATTTCAGGTAGTGATAGAACTAGGGGGAATGGAATGAAGCTGAAGGTGGGGAGATTCGGGCTAGATGTGAGGAGGAGGTTCTTCACCATGAGAGTGGTGAAACCCTGGAATGGGTTGTCCAGGGAGGTGGTCGAGGCCCCGTCCCTGGGGGTGTTTAAGACCAGGCTGGATGAGGCTCTGTCCAGCCTGATCTAGTGTGGGTTGTCCCTGCCCATGGCAGGGGGGTTGGCACTAGATGATCCTTGTGGTCCCTTCCAACCCTGAATGAAACTATGAAACTATGAAACTGTGTTACCAGAAGGCAGGCTGCCTAATCTGGTACAGTTCTCTGACTACTTGTGACCATTTGAGGCTGTCCCCTTAAGAAAGGGAATATTGTAGTTGGATGTTTGTAAACGAAAGATGGATCTAAACTAATTTCATTAGTAGATTGGGAGGAAGCACCTTCTGAACTGGGAGTGCAGCAGGGTATCTTGGGCTTTCCTGCACTTTTCAGTTCAGTTCTGTTCTGTCTTCCCCTCCTTCAGCAGCAGCTCGCTGTTCCTGGGCTTTGGGCCAGGGCTTGACCTTGAAACTGACAAACTGCAAGGCCTGTATTAACTGCTTTCCAATTAACACATAACTGCTTCTAACTTTTTCCTCTTTTCTCTCTTTTCTAACCCTATCTGGGGAAAGGGGGAGAGAGGGGAGGAGCAGAGGTGGGGAACACGCTCAGCAGAGGGGGGAACTCTCATTTCTGTGCTGCTTTGTTGTATATTTTTGTATATATTGTAAATATTGTAAATTTGTATATATTTCCCTGCATTTCCCTGCTTTGTAAATATACAGCACCCATTGCTTTGCTAATTCAGCTGTGAGTTTTTTTTTCTTTCCCTTCAAATTTTCTTTCTCTTTACTTTACAGGGGGGAGGGAGGAGGCTCTTTGGCCTTACCCTTCCAACCCTATGACACTGCTATCCCTTGATAGTTATGCAGGTGGGAAGAGATGAGGTCAAAACCAGAAGTCCAAAAGCAATTAAAAAGGACATCAAGGCACTGGGAAAAGTGGTTGATGGATCAGGGGGAACAGGTATTTTTTTCATATACCCTTAGTTCCAGGAAGGAATACTGAAAGGAACAGGAAAAAGGGTATGATTAACAAATGATTCAGAGGCTGGTGGCACCAACAGAATTTTGGTTTTTTTGACCTTGGGGAACTTTCTATGGCATGAGGTCCACTAGAAACAGATAGAGTACATCTATCTCAGTGCGGAAGAAAGTTCCTGGCACATGAGAACAGCCTGTCTCACAGAAAGAAAAAGGTTTTAGGAAGGGAGTTAGCAGGACTCATTGACAGGGCTTTAAAATAGATTCAAAAGGGGAAGTGGTTGAAACCAGTATCTCCAGACATGAGTCTGAGGGTGTTAAGCTGGAGGCAGGGGTGAAACCAGCAGCCCAGCTGAAATGCATGTACACTAATGTATGGGTCATTTTGGTTCGCTAGCCGATCAGGACCACTGCTTTAGGACCGCTCCACTTGAACTGTGAGTTTCTGCTCGGGGTTTTTTGCCTTCCTTTCAGGGTTTTGTGGGTCGGGAGGACTCCTGGTAGGGGGGAGCCGGCAGGATCTTGTTCTCACGAGCCTGCATGGGAACAGGAGCCTGATGTCAGCTGCGGCAGTTTTAAATCCCACCTGGGCTGTGCGTGTGGTGCCATTTTGGTTCCCTAGCTAGCCTATTGGCTGGTTGCAAAAAAAAACAAAACAAAAATTTTTTTTTTTTTTGGTAGTTTTTGTTTCTACTCAAATGTTGCACCATGGTAGTCACTCAGAAGAAGGGTAGAAAAGCAGCATCTGCCCAGACAGAGTTGTTTCACCAGCATGCTGAAGTCCAGGCTGCCAGCTGCAGAGGGTGCTTCAGCCTGGCACTTGGAATAGAAGGGGAGGGAGAGGACATCTGTGTCAGGTGTGACCAGGTGAACTTTCTCCTCAGCCTGGTGGCAGAGCTGAAGGACGAAGTGGCCGAGCTGAAGGAGGAGGTATCTAGGCTAAGGACAATAAGGGAAAGTGAAAGGGAGTTAGATTTAGATTCAGTATTCCTAAGGTTGGAAGGGACCTCAAAGATCATCGAGTCCAACCTGTCACCACAGACTTCATGACTAGAGTAGGGAGGACACTGCTGCCCACTGCAAGCTTGAACTCATGACCTTCCCATTAAGGGTCTTATGTGCTACCAACTGAGCCACTTGAGTTGTGGGAGAAGGCTCTGCAGATCTCCCCTGCTGAGGGAAGGGTCCCTGGAAATGGAGAGGGATGGATACAGGTCTCTGTCAGTTCTCCAATAGGGAAGGGCTGGTGGGAGACGTGATCGTGGGAGGCTGACTAGGGTGCAGTGACCACGAGATAGTGAAATTTTCAATATGCAGGGAGATAGGGAGGAGCACCAACAGAATCTTCACCTTGGACTTCCGGAGGGCAAACTTCAGCCTATTTAAGAAACTTATTTGTAAAGTCCCTGGGTAGCAGCCCTCGTTGTCTCGGTCTGGAGACACAGTTCTTTTAAATATTCCCGTGTTGTGAAATTAGAGGCACAAACGAGGCCAAAATATCAACAGCTAGACTATTTATTACATAAATAAAGTGGACATAAGAAAGGGAGAGGGAGAAAATAGAGAGGGAGAGAGAGAAGAGAGAGAGAAGAGGAAAGGAATTATTTTACCACACACCTCATCCCCCCCAAGACAGTTTGAGTCTGTGGAGGAAAGGTGCTGCAGGAGATGTAGGGTCTGTAGAGAAACGGTGCTGAGGCTTTTGCTGGAGAAGAGCTGTGGTCCTCTGGGCAGCCTCTTTGCTCCGGAGCAGCATTGTCCCGGCTTTCCCTTCTCAGAGGCATGGTCCGTCTCCTGTGTTTTCCTTCATCTCCATTTTCCTTCTCCCTAACATGCCAGTAGTTGCTTAAGTCTTTTATACAGTTTTTAGTCCTTAGGTATGTATCCAAGTATTGTCCCTCAGGAATTCCAGGGGCAGGAAACAATCCTGCTCCTGGAATATCCAGGCATCATTTCCCCGGAAATCTTTCTGTGCATTTCTGTGTGTTTGGGCAAGAGATCTGGATGGGGGGTGGGGGAGCCCTCCGCCTCCTCCTTCTCCTCATCCAGACAAGCCCCCACACTCATTATACATCAGGAAACAAGTGGTGCACCTTTCCCAGGGTATTTGATGGGTGATTATCTTGCCCTCAAGGCGTGATGACTGGGTCTTTGGGTCCACTGTTGTAGTCCAGTATTATCATGATGGAATTGCAAGGTGATTTGCATGCAGGATTGGTATTTACACCTTCCTTCCAGTGGCTCTGCCCAACACATCAGCAATTGTGGGCAAGCAGCAAGTGATTTTATCTTTGTTGACTCATACCAAGAGAGACAATTTTTAGTCTATCACACTCATGAACCAAGGGGTCCAGGAGGGTTGGACCTACTTCAAACAGGAGCTACTGAAGGCACAGAAACTGGCAGTTCCCATGTGCCAAAAGACAAGCTGGTGGGGAAGGTGACCGGCCTGGATGAGCAAGCAGCTCCTGGAAGATTTAAGGGGGAAAAAGAGGCTGTAGCACCTTTGGAAGGAGGGGAAGACTTCTTGAGATATGTTTAAGGAAGTTGTTAGATTATGCAGGAAAAAAATTAGAGAGACAAAGGCCCAGTTGGAACTGAAGCTGGCCACCACAGTCAAAGATAATACAAAGCATTTTTACAAATATGTTAACAATAAGAAGGGGAGGAAGAACCTCCACTCCTTATTGGACCTTGAGGGGAACACGATGACTGAAGACGAGGAAAAAGTTGAGGTCCTGAACACCTTCTTTGCCTCAATTTTTAACAGCAAGGCAGAAGTTCAGGATGAGTGGCCTCCTGAGCTGGGCGATGGGGTCAGGGAGCAGTGTAATGCCCCAGTAATCCATGAGGAATTAGCTTGGGACCTGCTCAGCCACTTGAACACTCACAAGTCTATGGGACTGGATGGGATCCATCCTAGGGTGCTGAGAGAGCTGGCAGATGAGCTGGTCAAGCTGCTTTCCATCATTTTCCTCCAGTCCTGGCTCACCGGTGAGGTCCCAGGTGACTGGAAACTGGCCAATGTGGTCCCCATCCACAAGAAGGGTCGGATGGAGGAATCTGGAAACTACAGGCCAGTCAGCCTGACCTCAGTGCCAGGGCAAGTGATGGAGCAGATTATCCTGGCGGCAATTACTGCGCACCTGAAGGACAGCCAAGGGTTCAGGTCCAGCCAACATGGATTTAGGAGGGGCAGGTCCTGCCTCTCCAACCTGATCTCCTTCTATGGTCAGGTGACCCATCTGGTGGACATGGGGAGGTCTGTGGATGTGGTCTACCTGGACTTCAGCAAGGCCTTTGACACCGTCCCCCACAGCAAACTGTTGTCTAAGTGGTCAGCTCGTGGCTTGGACCGCAACACTCTGCGTTGGGTTAGGAACTGGCTGGAGGGCAGGTCCCAGAGAGTGGTGGTGAATGGTGCCACATCCAGCTGGCAGCCAGTCACCAGTGGCATCCCCTAGGGATCAGTGCTGGGCCCCGTCCTCTTTAACATCTTCATTGATGATCTGGATGAGGGGGTTGAGTCAGTCATCAGCAAGTTTGCAGATGACACCAAGTTAGGAGCAGATGTTAGTCAGTTGGAGGGTAGAAAGGCTCTGCAGAGGGACCTCGACTGACTGGACAGATGGGCAGAATCCAATGGGATGGCATTTAACAAGTCCAAGTGCCGGGTGCTGCACTTTGGCTACGGCAATCCCATGTAGAGCTACAGGCTGGGGTTGGAGTGGCTGCAGAGCTCCCAAACAGAGAGAGACCTGGGAGTGTGGATCGACAGACACCTGAATATGAGCCAGCAGTGTGCCCAGGTGGCTAAGAGGGCCAATGGCATCCTAGCCTGCATTAGGAATAGTGTGGCCAGCAGGAGCAGGGAAGTCATTGTGCCCCTGTACTCTGTTTTGGTTAGGCTGCACGTTGAGTACTGTGTCCAGTTCTGGGCCCCTCAGTTTAAGAATAACATTGAAACACTTGAGCGTGTCCACAGAAGGGCAACAAGGCTGGTGAGAGGCCTTGAGCACAAGCCCTATGAAGAGAGGCTGAGGGAGCTGGGTCTGTTTAGCCTGGAGAAGAGAAGACTCGGGGTGACCTCATTGCCCTCTACAACTACCTGAGGGGTGGTTGTAGCCAGGAAGGGGTTGGTCTCTTCTCCCAGGCAACCAGCCCCAGAACAAGGGGACACAGTCTCAAGCTGCACCTGGGGAACTTTAGACTCGAGGTGAGGAGAAAGTTCTTCACTGAGCGAGTCGTTCGTCATTGGAATGCGTTGCCCAGGGAGGTGGTTGAGTCATCGTCCCTGGAGACATTCAAGAGGAGATTGGATATGGCACTTGGTGCCATGGTCTAGTCATGGGGTCTATGTTGATAGGTTGGACTCGATGATCCTCGAGGTCTCTTCCAACCTAAGCTATACTGTGATACTCTGATACTGTGATACTGTGATCCCTTCTGGTCCCATGGACTTGTGGAGATCCAAGTGGCTGAGGAGATCTCTACCTCCTCCTGGAACAGAGGGTACCTATGCTGTTCCCTGGCTCCATCTGCCAGCTCTGCAGGCCAGCTGTCTGGAAGACATTCTGTCTTGCTAGTAAAAATTGAGGAAAAAAAGCTGGTGTGGTATTTAGAGCAGAAGCCCTGTGAGGAAAGCTGGGGTTGTTTAGCCTGGCAAAGATAAGGCTCAGGGCAGACCTTATTGCTGTCTACAAGTACCTGAAGGGAGGTTGTTGCCAGGTGGGCATTGGTCTGTTCTCCTGGTCAACCAGCAACAGAACAAGAGGACACAGTCTCAAGATGTGTAAGGGGAAGATAAGTATCATAGTATCATAATATCATAGTATCAGTCAGTGTTGGAAAGGACCACAAGGATCGTTTAGTTCCAACTCCCCTGCCATGGGCAGGGACACCCCACACTTGATCAGGCTGGCCAAACACCTCCAGGGATGGGGCCTCAACCACTTCCCTGGACAACCCTTTCCAGGGCTTCACCACTCTCATGGGGAAGAACCTCCTCCTCACATTCAGCCTGAACCTCCCCACCTCCAGCTTCATTCTATTCCCCCTAGTCCTATCACTACCTGAAATCCTGAGAAGTCCTGCCCCAGCCTTTCTGTAGGCTCCCTTCAGATACTGGAAGGCCACAATTAGGACACCTCGGAGCCTTATCTAATCCAGACTGAACAGCCCCAACTCCTTCAGTCTGTCCTCGTAGCAGAGGTGCTCCAGCCCTCTGATCATCCTCGTGCCCCTTCTCTGGACACATTCCAGCAAGCCCATATCCCTCTTGTAATAGGGGCTCCAGAACTGAACACAGTACTCCAGGTGGGGTCTCACCAGGGCTGAGTAGAGGGGGAGAATCACCTCCTTTGACCTGCTGGCCACACTTCTCCTGATGCAGCCCAGGATCTGATTGGCCTTGCGGGCTGCAAGTGCACATTGAGAGCTCCTGTTGAGCTTTTTGTCCACCAGCACCCCCAAGTCTCTCTCCTCAGGGCTACTTTCCAGCCAGTCACTGCCCAGCCTGGATTTGTGCCTGGGATTGCCTCGACCCAGATGCAGGACCCTGCACTTGCTCTTATTAAACTTCGTGAGGTTGGCTTGTGCCCACCTCTCCAGCCTGTCAAGGTCCCTCTGGATGGCTTCCCTTCCCTCCAGTGTGTCTGCTGCACCACACAGCTTGGTGTCATCAGCAAACTTGCTGAGGGTGCACTCAATGCCACTGTCCATGTCACCCACAAAGATGTTGAACAAGACAGGTCCCAGGACTGATCCCTGAGGGACTCCGCTTGTCACTGGCCTCCACTGGGACATGGACCCATGGACAGCCACTCTTTGGGTGCAGCCATCAAGCCAGTTCCTTATCCATCTAGTGGTCCACCCATCAAACCCATGTTTCACCAGTTTGGAGGCCAGGAGGTGGTGCAGGACAGTGTCGAAGGCTTTGCTCAGCTCCAGGTAAATGATATCAGTTGCTTGCCCCTCATCTATTAATTTCATCACCTGCTCATAGAAGGCCACCAGGTTGGTCAGGCAGGATTTGCCCTTGGCAGAGCCATGCTGACTGTTCCAAAGCACCTCTTCACTATTCTTCTGAGTCAGTAGTGCCTCCAGGAGGATCTGATCCATGATCTTTCCAGGCACAGAGGTGAGACTGACTGGCCTGGAGTTCCCTGGTTCCTCCTTCTTACTCATTTTGAAAATGGGGGCAATGTTTCCCCTTTTCCAGTCTGTGGGGACTTGCCCAGATTGCCATGACTTTTGAGATATTGTAGAGAGGGGTTTAGTAACGTCATCTGCCAGTTCTCTCAGCACCCGTGAGTGTATCCCGTCGGGTCCCATGGACTTGAACACTTTCAGGTTCTTCAGATGATCACTAAACTGATCTACACTTACAATGGGCAGTTCTTCCTCCCCGTCCCTGGCATTGTCTTCCATAACATCAGGAGTGTGGCTAGAGGCCCTTGCAGTGAAGACTGAGGTAAAGAAGTTATTAAGTACCTCAGCCTTTTCCTCATCACTTGTGATCATTTCACCAGTTTCCTTTCTGAGGGGGCCCACACCTTCCCTAGTCTTCTTCTTCCCATTAATATACCTGTAGAAATTCTTAGCGTTCCCTTTAATCTCCCTGGCTAGATTCAATTCAAACTCTACTTTGGCTTTCCTAACCAAGTCTCTTGCTGCTCGAGCAGCTTCCTTATATTCCCCCTGTTCTAGCTGTCCTTCTCTCCACTTCCTGTGGAGTTTCTTTTTAAGTAATAGTGTGTCTAGTAGCTCCTTGTTCATCCAGGCAGGCCTCCTTGCATTCTTACCTGCTTTTCTCTTTGTTGGTACACGGAGCTCCTGGACACAGACGACTTGGTCCTTGAATACTGACCAGTTGTCCTGGGTCCCTCTTCCCTCCAGGACTTTGTCCCACAACACATTGGCTATCAGATCCCTGAAGCGATCAAAATCTGCATACCTAAAGTCTAGGGTCGTGAGCTTGGAATACTTCCTCCTGATTGCCCTGAGGATATTAAATTCAACTGCTTCATGGTCACTGCAGCCAAGGTCGTCTCTGAGCCTCACATTGCTTACCAGCCCTTCCCTCTTGGTGAGAACAAGGTCCAGCATAGCACCTTTTCTTGTTGGTTCCTCTACCATCTGGAGGAGGAAGTTGTCTTCTATGTATTCCAGGAACATCCTGGATTGCTGGTGCCTTGCTGTGTTGTCCCTCCAGCAGATGTCTAGGTGGTTGAAATCACCCATGAGGACCAGGGCTTGTGACCTGGAAGCCACTCCTATTTGCCTATGGAGGGCCTCATCTGCTTGGATCTGCTGGCCAGGTGGCCTGTAGGAGACCCCCACAGTAATAGCTCCTTCCCGTGTCTTGGTTTTAATTTTAACCCATTCACTCTCAACCAGCTCATCATCCCTCCCCAGGTGGAGCTTCACTGATTCCAACTGGTTATTGACATAGAGGACAACACCTCCTTCTCTCCTTCCCTACCTTTCCTTCCTATAGGGCTTATACCCATCTATTCCTACATTCCAGTCATGGGAATCATCCTACCAAATTTCAGTAATAGCCACTATGTCGTGGCATCCCATCAGCACAGTGGCCCTTAACTCATCCTGTTTGTTGCCTAAGCAACAATGGATCATTGTTGCCCCAGCAACAATGGATCATCCATGGCTTGCCTCAGGGCAGCAAGTTGAGAGCCCTTACCAGCTCTCCTTCTCTCTGCTGCTGGTGAGCTGCCCCTCCGTTTGTCACCAGTCTGCAGGAGACTATTAACCCCTTTCCCCTTCAAATCTACTTTAAAGCCCTATCAATGAGCCCTGCCAATTCCCTCCCCAGGATACTTTTTCCCCTCTGGGACAAGTGTGTCCCATAAGTTGTTTTCAGCTCTGGTGCCATGAAAACCAATCCATGATTGTAGAGCCAGCCCCTGAGCCATGAATTGACCTGTCGGCCCTTCCTCAGTGTTCTCTCATCCACTGCTGATGTTAGAGGGATAGCAGAGAACATAACTTGAGCTCCTGATCCCTTTAGCAGTTGCCCTAAGGTTCTGAAACCTCTTTTAATTGTTTGTGAGCCTCTCATTGTTGCATCATCACTACCCACCTGAAAGACCTGAAGTGGGTAGTAGTCTGAAGGACTCACAAGTTTGGGAATTTTATCTACAATGTCTTTTACTTGGGCACCAGGGAGGCAGCAGACCTCTCTATGAAACGGGTTTGGTTTGCATATTGGACCCTCTGTTCCCTTCAGTAGGGAGTCTCCTATAATGATGACCCTACAAGGTTTCTTTTCCAGATAAATTTTGATGGCTGGCCTGAGGCAACCTGTCATTGGTGCAGCTTCTGACCTTCTTGAGTCCTTGACCTTACCCATGACCTGTTCCTCCTGCAGAGCCTCATACCTACTCTGTAATTGCACTGTAGGCAGCGTGCTGCTCAAAGTAGCAGACTTTCTCCTTTTGCATTTCTTCCGTCGGGCAGAGACCTGTTCCTATTGGCCCTACTTATGTGGGTTACTATAGGGAGGTTGAGAGGCTTGCTGGTGGGAAGGTATCAAACTCCCTATTCCACTAAGAGTTACCCCCTGTTCTGGTTTTGAAGAGGTTAGATTACGGGAACAGTCAATTTTCCTTTCACTGTCTCTTATAGCTCTTAGCCTTTCCACCTCTTCTTTTAGTTCATCTACCATGCTCATCAGATCACCTCTTCAGAAGGTCCTGAGCCACCAGCTCCTTACCACCTGAAAAGCAAGGGAAGCAAAGCCAAAAGCAAACTTCCAGAGCTGAGCTCCTCAAGCTGCCTCCTCTCTTGAGCCACACGCTGGGTTCTCAAGGCTTGATCTTGGAAAAAGATTCTTCACAGAAAGAGAAGAATGTACTGTGCAGGTGGGTGTTGGCATCAGCCTCCCTGGAGGTGTTGAAAAATGACTGAATGAAACACTTAATTCCATAGCTTAGTTGAATAGATATGATTGGGTGATTGGATGGACTTGACCTTGAAGAGCCCTTCCAACCTGGTTGATTCTGTGGTTCTATGATTTTGTGACCATAACGCCCAACCACTTGCCCTAGCAAGTCCAACACTAAGCCACATCTGCAAGCACCACATCTATACAGCTTTTGAACACCTCTAGGGGTGGTGGTTCCACCACCTCCCTGGTCAGCCTGTTCCAGTCCCCACAACCCTTTCAGTGAAGTTTTTTTTCCTTGATGTCTAGCTTTTTATTTCTTAATGCCCATTCCTTCTTGTTTTATCACCCCCTGTGATGAGGAGGTTATTAATATATGAATATGAAATATTAAATATGAAAATTTTATTTTATTAATTATAAACATTCTTAATAACCGATGAATCACTAATTTATATACATGTTCTGCTGCACATTCATTAAATACATTCCACAAGTGGCTTAGTATTGTAATTAGAACTCAATTGGAAATATTTACAGAATCATTTCTGTATTTATGTAACGATGCGTGCAGTTCCATAAATTGGCCACTAGATGGCAACTCGGCAGAACACGGTCGTCTGCTTAACTATATACAGAAATATTTCCGTATGTCAGAGATTACTCTGATAGACGCGGATGCTTTGAACTGAGTGTTAGTGGATGGAAAGCATGTGGAAGATACTTTGTAGCTGTTGTTTGTAGCAAAGTTGGTTTCCAGCAGACTACTGTTGCTGGACTGGTTCCTAGGCTGGTCTGGACGGAGTTACTGTTTGTCCTCTCTCCACGGCAGTAGAGAGGAAATGGAACCTCGGCTTAGCTAGTAAGCAGGTTCCCTTGCAGGATTCGGCAGATTCCCTCCAGACTATAGGAAGCAGTCATGGTAGGGGCTTGGCCCGGCAGGGCTGGTAGGCCTGGTCCTGGGATGGGGTCGGCCCTCAGAGTCGGCTTGCATGCCAGCGCGGGGTGATGGTTCCCCATAGACAGGCTCGGAGGTTTCCGATCTGGCACGGCAGCAGATGGGGCTGGACCCAGCCGGGGGTGGGGGGGGGTCTGCTCGGCTGCGATGGGTCTTGGGGCTAATGTGAATGGTCTTGGGGAAGAAGTGCAACTGTGTGAAGTGACATCTTCCCTTTTACTTGGCTCAAAAGAGCAGTGAGACCCTCAGAGTGGTCCCAGGTTTTTTTTTTTGGGGGGGTGGGGGGTGGTGGTGGTGCTCTAGGTCTTCCCTGAGGTTTACAGGGCTCAGAGTGGCAACAGTAGTGACTCCTCTCCTGCGATAGCAGGGTTATGTAGATGTGTGGATGACCGGACTCGGTAGTCCCTTTCCCCAACAGCTGGGCAGATCTTACCCTCAGGGGCCCAGTCCTCTGGAGACGCGGTGGGATCTTCCGGTCGGTGTGAGTGGCTGTAATGATGCTGGAGCTCCTCAAGCTCAGTGAAGGTCCCTCCTCTCAGAAGATATTCTTAGGGCTATGGCTCAATGGGCCTGCCTGGATATGGACTTCTTCTTGTCGTGCAGAGGTTTCTAGTATGCTTGCATGTATGAGAGAGAAGATTTAATAGCAGTGAGCTCAATGGCAGAGTCTATGGCTCGAGTGTTGTCCTCTTGAGCAAGGAAAGAGACAAAGTGAAAGAAGGGGCAACTTGTTTACCAACTGGGGTAATACTTCCTCGAGGTTGGGTTTGACCAGTGGGCACTCTTGTAAACAACTGTCTTCAGCCTATAGATAGCATGAAGCTAGAATAATGCTCATACTTGGTAATCGCATGAGCATCCCAGGTGATGGTTGCATGTAGGAGTCTGTGCTGGCCTGGTTAATGCCATGGCTTTTGTCCCCCTCATGAAGGAGGGTAACTTGTCCACAAGCTGGGATAAGATTCAATACCTGAGCATAATGTGCCTTCACCACACCCCCAGGAGAGGACAGCCCAAGAGCACTGTCAGTTCCTACTCTGTGTTAACACATGCTGGTCTTCCCCTGTAGACAAGCCCTTAGAAGTAGAGGCATCCCCACCAATGTGGAGTAATGTTTGTGTAAGTATTGCAGAAAACTTTTAGCAGTGAAAGCATCCATCACAGGTATCCATAGGCATAAATCTGTAGAACCATAGAATGGTTTGGGTTGGAAGGGACCTCAAAAGCTATCCAGTTCCAAACCCCCTGCCATGGGCAGGGACACCTCCCACCATCTCACGTTGCTCAAGGCTTCATCCATCCTAGTCTTGAATACCTCCAGGGAGGGGTCATCCACAAGCTCCCCAGGGAACCCGCGTCCACTTCATGTATCAATCTGTGCCCCACCACAGCTTATGAGTGCAAAAGCAGTTTCTCAAACACTGCTGATGGTTCTTCTTCCACTACTGAGAGAAAGGAAGGAAGAGGATACCAGAATTTTCCAGTCCCAGTTGTGTTCCTGAAAGCAGCTGTCCACAGTCAGAACTCCTCCAAGCACTCAGGGGCTGCAAGGGCTGTAAAAAGAACTGTGCTGTTGGTTTCAGGCCACAGTCTGCATCTGCAATCTGCTCTTTGCACATGGTTAAATTCAGGACCTCTCTTCCCTCTGCTCATTTCAATGCAGCCTGTGAGTTCACAGAGTGAACCTTCAGTGCAGATGGGGATGGCAAAGATTGTCTGCTGAGTTCCCACTTCTCTTTTGTTGATTCCTTCTGGAGTGTGCTGCCTGCAGTGAAGAGTTCACCAGTGTCAGGCTTTCAATTTGTTTTGCCTGCATCACAGACCATAAATTAGAGATGGAAGAGGTCATCTAATTTAGCTATCAGGGTAAAGCTTCATCAAGAGAGAGGATATAGGCTGGTTGTCAGTTGTTTCTTCCCTTAAAAAGGGCAATTTGTCATATGCATAAATCAAATCAAATCAAATCTTATGACATTTGGGTGCCAGCTGGGCTCCTGTAGATGGTGATTGGGAGTCTGCACACCTCATGTATGTGTTTGTGTGAACATCAGGAGAAAAAAACAATGAGCAGGAGAGAACCAAATTCAATCCTTTCTATGCTGACAGCAACTCCATGCAGATGGATGCAGACAGGTGAGGATGTAGGGGGAAGCTTAGACTTGATCTGAGAAATAAGTTCTTCCCAGAAAGAGAGGTTGCCCATTGGAATGGGCTGCCCAGGGGGGTGGTGGGGTCAATGTCCCTGGAGGTGTTTAAGAAAAGCCTGAATGAGGCACTTAGTGCCATGGTCTTGTTGAATAGATAGGGTTTGGTGATCAGCTGGATTTGATGCTCTTGGGGGTCTCTTCCAACCTGACTGATTCTGTGATTCTGTCATGCCTACACTTTTCAGTCTGTCTGTCATTTACTGTTTTCTTCCACATCTCTATAAAATCTGCATACCTCCTAACCCCACTTAGTTTGTAACTGCACTAGAAATATTGCTGATATCAGCAGGGGCATGTACCACTCAATCAAGGTTATACTACAAACAAGTAATTCTTGTCTATGTGAAAAGTACTGAGAAGGATCATTATTAAACCTTAATTTGTGGAAAAATAGGCAATTATCTATTCTTTCAGGAGGGAAAAATGACAGAATGGAAGACCTAAAGAATATAATCTTCCCTGTAATTTCATCAAGTGTGAGGATCTGAAGAGAATCTTGATTCCTAGTGCAAAGATACAGATGCCTTGCCTCTGCAGTACTCTTTGAAGACGTCCCTCCCCTTAACAGTGTGGAAGGCTTAATGAATGCTCTGCTGCTGTTGCCCTGGTTGTGAATTAGTTCTTGTTTCAAAGAGCTGCTTTAAGCAAACTGCAGTGGAGGCACAGCATGGGCTATTTGTATATAAAGACAAATATTTCATTGAGAATGAAGAAAAAGATGTGTGTGCAGAGGCTAACTATTGAGCACTAGAGCAAAAAAGGCAACACTATGTGGCACTGTCTATTAAATCAAGTGGTTACTGATTTTTATTGTTTTGTTAATCCTGTAGGAAAAGTCTGGCTGGCAGGATGTGGGAAAAGAATAATAGCTGGGAAAAGCTATAAGGCACCTCTGACTCATTAGCATCTTGTTTGTCATCCCTGGACTTTGAGATGGTGAATCTCATAATTGATACAGTATTCAGCAAAAAATGGCAGCCTAAATAACTGTGTGAATTTGTTCAGTCATGTCTATAATAATAAAAATGCACAGGAAGAATATAATCGTTTTGTGTTTATATAAAGAGAATAATTCAAAAAATTCCTCATCTTACATTCAGAATGAAATGGCCTTTGCCAGAGCTTGACCATTTCTTGTTATGGGTAGGGAAAAATATGAATGTGGTCGCTAATCTTTCTGTCATTACTTGCGTCTCATATGTCTCTTCTTATCATCGTCTTTGTTTCTCAATGAAATAAAGGCAGACTAACAACCTGCAGCACATGTACAAAGAATTTCTACTCCTTGAAGAGATCATGATCACATTTACTAGCCAGACACTGGTATACTAATAGTTGCTGAAAGTATCACATGATGTTTATATTATTAAACCATATATAAAATATCTATACATTCCAGATGAATACTTTGCATATAACACAAATAGATATATATATATATCAAATGACAGAACTAAAAGACTTAAGTGATTTTCTATTTTCTGATGCCTGAAAAATAGTACATAAAGGAAACTAACCAATCGACCAACCAAAACCCAAAAGGATTTCCCTTCAGAGAATTGTGTGTATGTCTTAATGCATTGAACAACATCAGCATCAGTTAACCTGCAGTATGTAAAGTCTGACCCTGGCCTGTAAAACGTAGACCAGATCAATAAAACATTGGTTGTTTGCAGCTTAGTCTAAGTGCTAACAATGCAGGTGAGACCTGCCCACTCAGTTTACAAATATTTGCACTTCAAAAAAGCTGAGTCCCATATTTTTGACCTTGTTTAATTTGTGTAAATGTGTTTGATGTATTTTTTCTTTCATATTATGTCTTTTTTATATATTGCTTCAAAAAAGCACTATATTTGTGTCCTAATAAAGTCACAAATTCTGTTGCAAATGAGCCATATTACATAGCTTTTACCCCCACCCAAATCATAGAGGAAAGTTGTACGGCAGCTCTTCACTGAATTGACAGATTTTGAGCATGAAAATATTACATTATATCTAAAGACTAATAGAGGTACAGCTGTGGGTTTTGATTTTTTCCATGTGAGCTATTATTTTTTACATTAAAAAAAATAAATTTATTTTCTTAATTTTTCCACTTTAAAAAGGGTTGTCCTACATAGAAGAATAAAATCTATGTTCATTGTGGAGTTATGATTCTGTGACTCTGCTTTCTTGGCAATGAAGCCTAGGTTCAAGATACAAGGAAAACCAGTAATATTTTCTTGAACATGTACAGATGGATCTGAGCTACATCTCTCATACAATGTGCAGACAGACACAGTATAGCTCCAGGCTGGATGCTTTATAGTCTTATTTGCATAAGTCTGCATAGCCATATCCTTGGGCATGATGAGAGCAAGCAACTCCACACCTGCTTTCTAGGTCTTTGAAATCTTCACATTTCAACCAGCTGGCCAGAAAAGACTAGTAGTGAATGAAATCTATGCCAACCCAAACACTTAGTGGCAATTGACCTATAACCTAAACAAGTTAGTTTTCATAGAGAGCTGATGCCGAATTTTGCCCCAAAAGGCAAGAGTAACTGCCTAAAAGACTCAGTTTAGGTCAGATAGACAGGAGGTATTTTATTGGCAACGCGTTGGAGAAATCACTAAATGGATTTCTGCCTTTCCCGTAACACAAGCATGTCTTTTATACAGCTTTGGATGTAGTATTGCATCAGATCTTATACATAATCATATTTTTGCATACATATTCATGTGGGGCATGGTGTAGGCGGAGCGTGGGCGGGGACATCTCTTTTGAGGATCTTCTTGGTGGTCGTTCCGGTGGCCTTCATCATGGGCAGGGGTTTCCTGATGAGTCTTCCTCCTTAAACTTTTGAACTCCTTTCCTAATTTGGTCAATTCCCGGTGTGCCTGGCTTGGTTCTTAGTGTTAGTTTAGCCTTGTTGGCTCTGAATGTCAGTTTGGCCTTGTTGGCTCTGAATCATGCCTACCCTAACAGTTCTTGTCAGTCCTTATCTTCTTTTTCTGTCACAGTGACCTATGCCTCAGCCAATTTATTGCTTTATCTGGTTCATGCTTTCGAAAGTTATCTGTTCTGGGGCTTCATTCCCCCCTTTTTCTTATAACTGACGAATTCTTTCATCAAATTCTAATCCTATAGGGCGCTGATATGCCCGTACCATCGCCCAAATTATTTGGGTCCTTTTTATTATGATTCTTAGTTTCCACCACATACAAATATTTGTGAGAGTTAATAGTAGCAGAACTATAATTACTATTAGCATTGGGTGCACCAGATAGTTGAAGACCTGCGTAGCTGTTGGGGAGTATCCTGTAAAGATGTCCCACCAATGATGCTCGCCTGCTTGTTCTACCTCGGTCAGGACTTGTTTTATTTTTTCTGAATTATGTTCTACCTGCCATACCACTCGTTTATTTGTTTGATTCACCTTTTGCACTAATTCCTTCACTTTAGGATGTGCTAGCATTGCTTTAAGAATTTTGATGTCCATCCCTATTTGTAATTTCGGTATTTCTTGATATAGGTTAAAATCTGCATTAATTAGCTGTTGAGTAGTTATTGGGACTGTATAATGAAAATCACAACCCACTATCTTGTTGAAGTTGCACACACAGAAGTTAGTATTGTTAGTCTCCTCTTGGCAATTATCTATAGTGACGCTGTCACAAGCCGTCCTCATGCAAGCACACCCATTCCCTATATAGTAGACTTGTGATTGTGTTCCATTATGTGAAAGCATTTCAAAGGCACATACACTATTTTCGACATCTAAGCATAAATCTTCTGCTTCTATTACAGCGTTCTCGCAAACATAGCCTAATTGTCCTCTATGAATACATGCCTCTGTGCTAACTGATTGCCACTTATTTTTGGTGTAATCATAACTGGCCCAGACATTGTGGTCTATTGGTCTGACAATGACATCTTGATGTATTGTCCCTAGAGTGAGGATAGGAAAGATAGCTTTTTCCTCTGCCGCACTGATGGTGAGGACATAGGCTTCAATGTGATCTTGTTGAGGGTCATAAGTGAAATTTACTAATTGCCACCAGGCTTGGTGGTCCTTCTCAAATTGTGTAGTATAATTACCCTTTAATATTGTTTCTCTTATTTCTTGAGGTAATGTACCTGACATTCCCTCTCTCATTATTCCTGCCGCTACCAATTGTACCCATTGTTGTGTCTGAGAGCATTGTATAGCGAGTGCAATGTCTCTACTAAGTTCCCCTGTATAGTCAGAGAGCTTCACAAAATCTTCTGCAGTATGGTTTGCTACCATGGTTAGTAATTTTACCACTAGCGATTGTGTTTCTGTTAATGTGAGCACAGATGAACTCAGAGGCACTTTGAGTTTTCCTAAGTTAGTGGTGACAGTGCTCAATTTGTTCACCAATACCTCTTGATCAATTGCATTCACTATTCCAAATCCAGTGCTGACCCATCCACTTGTATCTCTTTGCACCCGCCTGTGATAAGACCTAGTTGCCAGCCATGCATCCCATCCCTTAAGGCTTTGCTGTATAAATGGTCGGCAATCTTTCTGCAAATGAGTAACGTCGGCGTGAATGTTCATCTGTACCTTCTTCAGGGAATAAGTGGGGTCTAACAATAATTTTAATTCGTTAGATCTTCTTATCACCTGTGGCCCTATAAAGGTTAGGTTATGTATTAATCTACATTCTACCGGTAGAGTGGTTTTTGGGGGCAAGGCTATATTTGGATACAATGGGATCATGTCTTCCGGTGACCACACCTTATATTCGACAGCATCGCCAAGGAGGCCTGAACCCCCTTCCGGCATTTTCAACTGTCTTTCGCATATGAATGACATTGACCGATCCAACCTAAATGCCATCTCACACTGTGCTTTCCCTTCCTCAGGACCATTAGATGCTACAATCTTTCCCGCTGGAAAGAGAAGAGGGTGAAGGTCAAGGGTTATGTTTTGGGGTTGTAATTCGGGTGGATCTCCCCTGAGGTCACTCCACTGGCACGAAATTGGGCCCTTTTGCTGGGTCCAGCCGGTGGGCTTGCCCATTTTCACTGGACTATAGGTAACAAGGTTATGTCTATAAGCTGTCATCGAGGATTGAATTGTTAATACTAGCTGTCTTGTTTTCCCTTCCTCTGGGTCTAGCTCTCGACACCCAACTTGGATTTGGTCTCCCTTGTATGCTACCATGGAAGGCTGATGCCATACTTCACTCATGTATGGCTGATTGTTACGTAAGGCATAAACCTCGAAATAGGGTCTCTTCTGTCCCATCTCTGGGTGGATACACTGGTGTGCATAAGACCATGGGTCTATTGGGGCAGAGCCTTGGGGAAGAGCTATACTTATCGAGAGTCCAATGATCAGAGTTGTAATGGCCTGAGGTGGAGTCAGGATCATGACGTCTGCTCCTCTTGTTTGTTCTCTGGGGCTTTCTTAACTCGTGAATAATGGATCCACATAGGTCGCTCCTTGATCCGAACCGCGGTGAAGGTAGTCAGCAGCACTTGGAAGGGTCCTTCCCACTTCTCTTGTAGGGGTTTTGCTAAAAGATTCTTAACATACACCCAATCACCGGGATTAAACAGATGTAATTTGCAATCAGGTTGTTTAGGTTGGTGCTCTATTACTACTGTAGCATTCCTGTCGAATTGTTTCCCCACTGTAATTACATAATCATAAATGTACTGATCACCGATTTGGCCCATAGTGTCCCCATTTACGACTTGCATAGCATAAGGTCTACCATACAAAATTTCAAATGGGCTTAACTTTTCTTTTGATCTTGGTTTGACTCTCAGCCTCAGTAGAGCAATAGGAAAAGCTTGATACCACTGCAAATTAGTCTCCTGACATATTTTGGCAATTTGCTGTTTGATAAGATGATTCATCTTTTCCACTTGCCCACTGGCCTGTGGACGGTAAGGCGTGTGTAATTGCCATTTGATTTGTAATGCTTTGCTTGTTGCTCTCACTGTTTTTGCACAGAAATGTGTACCCCTATCCGAGGAAATGCTCCTCGGTACCCCAAACCGTGGAATAATTTCATTCAACATTACTTTAGTTACTTCTTTTTCCTTATTTGTCCTGCAAGAGAATGCTTCAGGCCACCCAGAAAATGTATCAGTTAATACCAACAAATACCGAAACCCCCTTTTCTTGGGAGTTCCGAAAAATCAATTTGCCATGATTCACCTGGGAATTTGCCTTGATTTATGGCTCCTTGGTGTACCTTGGTTCCCGTATTCGGGTTGTTTTTCAGACACCGCCCGCACTGGGATGTAACGTGTTTTATAGTAGTAAATAATTTTGGTCCTGCTATTCTGGTTTGTAAATATTGGTAAAGCGAATCTAGACCCCAATGGGCCTTCTCATGTTCTGCTTTTACAAACTGCCACATCATGTTTCCTGGTATTACTAACTGTCCTGTTTCCAATTGACCCCAACCATTTTCTAATATTTTGCCCTTATTTCTTTGAATCCATCTATGATCTGATTCCTGGTAATCTGGCTGGATGTTGATATCCAGCTCTCCTGGTATTAAGGCCATTATTTCCACTGCCCTAGTCCTTGTGGCAGCCAATTTAGCTTCTGCATCTGCCTTCCTGTTTCCTATTTCTGGAATAGTGTTACCTTTCAAATGTCCCTTACAATGCATTACGGCCACCTGTGCTGGGAGTTGGACCGCCTCTAGCAATCGCAGAACCTCCTCTGCATGTTTGACCGTTTTTCCTTGAGTAGTCAACAGTCCTCTTTCTTTCCAAATGGCTCCATGAGCATGTACAACGGAAAAAGCATATTTAGAGTCTGTCCATATATTAATTTGCATGTTCTCCGCCAATTCCAGGGCTCGAGTCAGAGCTATCAGCTCTGCCTTTTGAGCTGAGGTCCCTGCAGGCAAGGGGTTCGACTCAATTACCCTTTCTGTAGTAGTGACTGCATAGCCAGCCATTCTTACTCCTCGCTTCACAAAGTTGCTGCCGTCTGAGAACCAGTTATCTGCATTCTCGAACGGCTCTTCTTTGAGATCCGGGCGACTGGAGTAGACTGCTTCAATTGTTTCCAGGCAGTCGTGTTCAATGGGTTCTGCTGGGTTTCTTCCTTCTAGAAATGAAGCTGGGTTCACAATGTTAGTTACCTGAATGGTTATGTCATCTGATTCAGCCAGGATGGCCTGGTATTTTAGGAATCTGGAAGGCGACAGCCAATGGTTGCCTTTCTGTTCCAGCACGGCTGACACAGTGTGAGATACTAACACAGTGATCTTTTGACCCAAAGTGAGCTTCCTGGCCTCCTCTATGCTAATTATTACTGCGGCCACTGCCCTCAGACAGCCTGGCCATCCTTTACTTACTTCATCCAATCGCTTGGAGAAGTATGCCACAGCTTTTTTGTGTGGTCCCAATTGTTGTGCTAGGACTCCTAGGGCCATCCCTTGTCGCTCATGGGAGAACAGCCAGAATGGTTTCGATACATCTGGGAGACCCAAGGCCGGTGCTCTCATTAGCTCCAGCTTCAACTTCTTAAAGGCCCCTTCTGCCTCAGGTGTCCAAACTAGGACGTTCTTCGTTTCCTTCAACAAATCATAGAGCGGTTTAGCAAGTATCCCGTACTGGTAGATCCATAGCCGACACCAACCTGTCATCCCCAGAAAGGTGTGCAGATCTCTCGCCGTCTGTGGTTTGGGTATCTGGCAGATGGCCTCTTTCCTAGCTGCTCCCAGGGATCGCTGTCCTCTGGAGACTTTGTATCCCAGGTACACCACTTCTTTTTGCACCAGCTGTGCTTTCTGTTGAGAAACTTGATATCCACTTAAACCCAGGAAATTTAACAAGGAAATAGTCCATTCAATGCAATCTTCCTCTGTCACTGTTGCTATTAGGAGGTCGTCTACGTACTGCAGAAGGGTACCATCTCCCAGCGGCCTTTCCCACTGTTCTAATTCTTTGGCTAACTGATTCCCAAAAATCGTAGGGGAATTGCACCACCCTTGGGGCAATACTGTCCAGGTAAGTTGAGTCTTTCTTCCTATAGCTACAGATTCCCACTCAAAGGCAAAAATCTTTTGACTCTCGGGAGCTAAGGGAAGGCAGAAGAATGCATCTTTTAAATCTAATACGGTGAAACAGGCCAAATTATCCTTCAGTCTAGTTAAAAGTGTGTATGGATTAGCAACTACCGGATGTAATGTCTTGGTTATTTCGTTTACTGCTCTCAGATCCTGAACTAGTCTATAGGCTCCATTAGGTTTCTTTACTGGCAGGATTGGTGTATTAAAATCTGATTCGCATTCTACCAATAATCCCAATTCCAAAAACCTTTTGATTATGGGCTCAATCCCCTTCCTGTCTTCTATCCTCAGAGGGTATTGTTTTCTTCTTACTGGTTTTGCCCCACCCTTAAGTTCAACAACAATCGGTACTGCTTGTTTTGATTTTCCAGGTATATCAGTAGCCCACACTAATGGGTATGTCTTATTCAGAATTCGCTCGAAATTGTGATTCTCAGGTTTAGGTTCCACACAACTGATCGTCAGGCTTAAAGCTGTAATCAGTTGTTCCTCATTCACTTGTAATTCCAATTTGTCTTTGTTGAACTTTATTATGGCTCCCAAGTTCTCCAATAAGTCTCTTCCCAATAAGGGCTTAGGCGAATTTGGTAAATACAGGAACTGATGAATTCCCATTTGTTTCCCAATTGTGTATTTAATGGGTTTCAAAAAGTAAGCTTTTTCTGGTTGGCCTGTTGCTCCCACAACTTGTACAAATTCATCACTTTTAGGTACCAATTCCTGATTTAAAACCAAAAAAGTTGCTCCCGTATCAATCAAAAAGTCTAATTCCTTTTTTCCTTCCCCTAGCTTTATTTTAACCAGTGGGTCTGCTAGGGTACGGCCCACAGGTCTTCCTCATTCACTATTCTGATGTGTGGTAGTAGTAGTGGCCATTAACCTTTCCCTTCGTTGGGGCATTCCGCTTCCAGTGTGTCCCATCTGTAGGCAGTATGCACATTGATTTGTCCTACTCTAGCTGGGTGGGGTTGGAGCCTTCCTCCCCTTCCTACTGGGTTGCCTCTACCTCTTCCCCTGGTTCCAGGTTCCGAGTAACCTGTCTTCTGAACTGCCACTGCTACAGCAACTACTCGAGCTATTCTCTTGTCCTCCTTTTTCTTCTCCTCAATCTCTCTATTATTGTATACTTTCCATGCCTCATTCAGCAGTATCTCTAGGTTTTTATTTGCTGGATGCTCAAGTTTTTGTAATTTCTTTCTAATGTCTGGATTACTCTGTCCCATCATCAACCCTAACAAGTGCTGTTTCCCTTCTTCTGTTGCTGGGTCCAGGGGTGTGTATTGTCTCATCACTACCCTAAGTCTATCCAAAAATTCTGATGGGGTCTCATCTTTTCCCTGCCTGACGTCATATAGCATTGATCAATTTATAGCCTTAGGGATCGCATTATGCAAGCCCATCGCTATCAGTTTTCTATACTGCACTAGCTGTCGATAGTGCTCTGGATTGCCCGGGTCCCAGTCTCGTTTACTACTGGGAAAATTATCTTCTAGTCTTCCTGATAATACCTGAGCATGCTAAAATAAGGAAACAATCTCAATACAGTTATTCCTGTTTAAATCTCCACAGACTGATTCTAGGCCAGATGTCTATACTTAAATTAATTAGGTGTCACAGCCCAGCACCTTCTCCAAGATTTAATTATCCCCTTTGGCAAATGAAACTGGACTTACTCTACTATTTGAGAAGTTTTCCAGAATGCCTGCTGTTTGGAGGTAAAACCCAAGAAAGAGGTCTTGGGTTCTTGACTCTTTAACACCCCTGAAGACTTTTAAATCTGTGTTTCTAAACACTAGCACAACAGTACAAGAACAAGGAACGTGACTCTTTGGATCCTTTTTTCATCCTTTTTTTTCTTTTGTATTCTTTGTCTCACTCAATTTCCAGCTCAGAAATCTTCCTTCCTGTTTCAATGTATTACTACATTTAATTCCCACTGCAAATACCTCCCTAATGCCTGTTACAATGAGCCTATTTTTTTGAGGTTTAATCACACTGGTAGCTTATATTTTTAGCTCATAGGTAGCTGACTAAGCTAGGATCTCTCTGTTGTCATATGCTTCCAACTACAGAACTAGTTTCAAGCTGATGTCATTCTTATTAGCCTTCGATAATGTACCTTCTGCATATTTTACTATTGCACATTTTTGGACTTTTATTTTCAGGAAGGTTGTTCTTTTTGTTTAAGGTACTGTAGACGTTTTCTGCAGTGACTGTATTTTAACTGACACCTCCAAAACTACTAGCCCCACAAGTCAATTCCTTCTATTCGCAATGTATTCATTATATTATTTTATAATTTTCTCATATATTAAACAAGTCTTATTATGCAACAATAATTGATTACTTCCTATTCATTAAAACCTTCACCTTTAATTCATTGCATATACACTTGTCACTGTATTCAATCCTTTTGGCATTACCAAAGAAACACCGTAACTCCAGCCCTCTGACTATTACCCATTGCTGGTAATATAACCTGGAAGTGAAATTAAAAAGGAATTCAAGGCCCTTGGACAATTGATTGATAGGGCAGGAGTGCAAGTGGTGTTCTGCTCAGTTCCGACAGTGGCAGGGGAGTACACTGAGAGGAACAGCAGAATCCATGCCATCAACAATTGGCTCAGAGTGTAGAGGGTTGAGAGAGAAAGCCTAGCTTTCTCTCCCTCACAAAGAGGGAAAAAAACCACAGCTAACTCAGCCAGAGAAGCGGAAGGAATGCTATATTTTACAAGCAATGTGGAAAGGCAGGTTAGATATACACAATATATACAGTATTTACAATATATATACAGAAATATACAACAAAGAGAGATACAGGAACAAGACCCCCAACTCTGGACAGAGGAGGGTTCCCCTCTGTACCCCCTTCTCTCCCCTACCTTCCCTTTTTTCCCAAAGAGGGTTAGAGAGAGAAAGATAGTTATTAAGAAAGAAGAATTTTAGTAGGCCTCATGCAGGATTAATGCTTGTCATTATCCAAGGTCAGAACTCTGGCTGCTCAGAAGCAGACAGGCTGGAAAAGCAGGACAGAGAGAAACTGAGAAAAATTCCAACTGAACTCAAAGTTGCATTCTACCAATCTACCAATGAAATTAGTTTAGAATATCTGATTGTTTTCATTATTACTCCAAAACATTCGGCCAGAGTGTCCCAGCACTGTCCCTTTCTTAAAGGTACAGCCTCAAACAGTCACAGTCCACCCCTTCTAAACGATTTTGTTGGCTGTTCATACTGTCCATCCAGTACAAAACAATATTTACAGTTCATAAGTAAAGTCCATAGTCTATTCCGGCTATACTGCCATTCCGGCTGTACTGCCATTTTGGTTCATTAGCCCATTGGTACCACTCGTTCGGAACCGCTCCGCTTGAACTGTGAGTTTCTCTTGGGGTTTTTTGCCTTCCTTTCAGGGTTTCACGGGTCAGAAGGACTCCTGGTAGGGGGGAGCCAGCAGGATCGTGCTCTCATGAGCCTGCACAGGAACGGGAGCCTGACGTCAGCCTCAGCAGTTTTAAATACCGCCCGGGCTGTGCGCACGGTGCCATTTTGGTTCGCTAGCTAGCCTATTGGCTGGTTGAAAAAAAAAAAAAAAACCCCAAACAAAAAAAAGACCTCAAACATTCCACCATGGTTGTCACTCGAATGAAGGGCAGAAAAGCATCATCTGCCCAGACAGAGATGTTTTACCAGCATGCTGGAGTCCAGGCTGCCACCTGCAGAGAGTGCTTCAGCCTGGCACTTGGAATAGAGGGGGAGGGAGAGGGCACCTGTGTCAGGTGTGACCAGGTGAATTTTCTCCTCAGCCTGGTGGCAGAGCTAAAGGACAAACTGACCGAGCTGAAGGAGGAGGTATCTAGGCTAAGGACAACAAGGGAAAGTGAAAGGGAGTTAGATTTGTGGGAGAAGGCTCTGCAGATCTCCCCTGTTGAGGGAAGGGTCCCTGGTAACGAAGAGGGATGGATACAGGTCCCTGCCAGGGGTAGCAAGAGGAATCCACACCGACCCTCTCCTCCTCCTCCTCTGCCCTTGCATAATAAGTATGAGGCCCTGCAGGGTGAGGGCAGTGGGGATGAGAGGGCCAAGGCTGAGAAGCAGGCATCCAGAGGGGAGCCTAAGGCCAAGCAGTCCCCACCAGCTGTAATGACCAGCTCCAGGAAGGAGTCTAAGCCTAAGCGATCCCCACCAGCTATAATGACCAGCTCCACAAAGAAAAGGAGAAGGGTTATAGTTGTTGGGGACTATCTCCAGGGGGATACTGAGGGACCCATATGTTGTCCCAACCCATCCCACAGGGAGGTCTGCTCCCTACCCGGGGCGCGGGTTAGGGACATTGCTAGGAGACTCCCTAAATTAATCCCACCCACTGACTATTACCCTCTGCTGGTAATACAAGCTGGGAGTGATGAGATTGACAAGAAGGGCACCAGGACGATTAAGAAGGAATTCAGGGCCCTTGGACAATTGATTGATGGGGCAGTGTGGTGGTTTAGGATAGGTGCTGGCCTGGATGACACTGCACAGAACACACCTGGAAGGTCCCAAAGGGGTGGGCCCAGCCCAGGGGGTGGTCACAGGCAGGTATTCCATTTCCCATAATAACTTGCTCCCCTATAAAATGTCCATACGGGGACTTCACTTCCTCTTTCGTCCCCAGCTGCAGCCTAGGTAAAATGGCGTGAGCCGCCTCCCTTGGGCCTGCCCAGGCCCAAGGCTGGGTTGGGGGGGGGGGGAAGGAAAGAGCCCTGGGGGGGGTTTGGGTGTACCCCCAGGTGGGGATGGGATGTTCTTGGGCATGTTCTGGGATTTCTCTCTTTGTCACGGTGCTTGTGGTTCTCTGTAAACCTTTCATTGTTGTTTGTTTTTAAATTGTTTTTCTATTTAAACTTTCCATCACTTTTGCAAGCCGTTAGTGTCTGAGTCGTTGTTTCTGCCCTGTGGTGGGGAGGGGGTTTGCCCCAACCCATTACAGGCAGGAGCTCAAGTGGTGCTCTGCTCAGTTCCCTCAGTGGCAGGGGTGTACACTGAGAGGAATGGGAGAACCCATACCATCAACAATCGGCTCAGGGGATGGTGCCAGCGGCAGAACTTTGGGTTCTTTGATCATGGGACAACTTTCACTGCACCTGACCTGCTGCGTCCTGATGGGGTGCATTTATCTAGAAGGGGTAAGAGAGTCCTGGCACTGGAGTTGTCAGGGCTCATTAGGAGGGCTTTAAACTAGGTCTGAAGGGGGTGGGTGAGGCAATCGGTCCCTCCACAGAGGAAAGAGTAGGGCACAAGGTAGGGTCAGTTGAGAAGTCAGGAACCCATCTGCGATGCATGTATACCAATGCACGCAGCCTGGGCAATAAGCAAGAGGAGTTGGAGGTCCTGATCCATCAGGGCAACTATGATATAGTCACCATCTCAGAAACTTGGTGGGAAAACACGCACGATTGGAGTGCTACACTGGGGGGCTACAGGCTCTTTAGGAGAGACAGGCAAGGGAGAAGAGGAGGAGGGGTGGCTCTGTATATTAGGGAGTCACTCTCTGCCACACAACTTGAGGTGGAAGATGAGGGAGTTGAGAGCCTGTGGGTTAAAATCAGAGGGCAGCCTAACAAATCTGACATCCTGTTTGGAATCTGTTACAGACCACCCAACCAGGATGAGGAGGCTGATGAATTATTCTACAAACAACTGGAGGCTGTCTCAGGATCATCAGATCTTGTCCTTGTCGGCGACTTCAACCTCCCAGATATCTGCTGGGAACTTAATTCAGCAGAGAGGAGGCAGTCCAGAAGATTCCTGGAGCAAATGGAGGACTGCTTCCTGACACAGCTGTTAAGCGAGTCTACCAGGGGACAGGCTCTGCTTGACCTGCTGTTCTCCAATAGAGAAGGGCTGGTGGGAGATGTGATCATGGGAGGCTGCCTAGGGTGCAGTGACCACGAGATAGTAAAGTTTTCAGTATGCAGGGAGATAGGGAGGACTACCAACAGAACCTTCACCTTGGGCTGCCGAAGGGCAAACTTCAGCCTGTTTAAGAAAGTTATTTGTAAAGTCCCCTGGGCACCAGCCCTCATGAACCAAGGGGTTCAGGAGGGTTGGACCTACTTCAAATAGGAGTTCTTGAACGCACAGGAACCGGCAGTTCCCATGTGCCGAAAGACGAGCTGATGGGGAAGGCGACCGGCCTGGATGAGCAAGCAGCTCCTGGAAGATTTAAGGGGGAAAAAGAGGCTGTAGCACCTTTGGAAGGAGAGGATGGCTTCTTGAGGTGTGTTTAAGGCAGTTGTTATATTATGTAGGAATAAAATTAGGGAGGCAAAGGCCCAGCTGGAACTGAAGCTGCCCACCTCTGTGAAAGACAGTAAAAAGCTTTTTTACAAATATATTAACAATAAGAAGAACAGCAGGAAGAACCGCCACTCCTTATTGGAGGTGGATGGGAACACGATGACTGAAGATGAGGAAAAGTCTGAGGTCCCGAACACCTTCTCTGCCTCAATTTTTAACAGCAAGGCAGGAGTTCAGGACGAGTGGCCTCCGGAGCTGGGCGAGGGGGTCGGGGAGCAGTGTAATGCCCCGGAAATCCATGAGGAGTTAGTTCGGGACCTGCTGACCCACTTGGACACTCACAAGTCCATGGGACTGGATGGGATCCATCCTAGGGTGCTGAGAGAGCTGGCAGATGAGCTGGCCAAGCTGCTCTCCATCATTTTCCTCCAGTCCTGGCTCACCGGTGAGGTCCCAGATGACTGGAAACTGGCCAATGTGGTCCCCATCCATAAGAAAGGTCGGATGGAGGAACCTGGAAAGTACAGGCCATTCAGCCTGACCTCAGTGCCAGGGAAAGTGATGGAGCAGATTATACTGGTGGCAATAGCTATGGACCTGAAGGATGGCCAAGGGCTCAGGTCCAGCCAACATGGATTTAGGAGGGGCAGGTCCTGCCTCTCCAACCTGATCTCCTTCTATGATCAGGTGACCTGTCTGGTGGACATGGGGAGGCCTGTGGATGTGGTCTACCTGGACTTCAGCAAGGCCTTCGACACCATCCCCCACAGCAAACTGCTGTCTAAGTGGTCAGCACGTGGCTTGGACTGCAACACTCTGTGCTGGGTTAGGAACTGGCTGGAGGGCTGGGCCCAGAGAGTGGTGGTGAATGGTGCCACATCCAGCTGGCAGCCAGTCACCAGTGGCATCCCCCAGGGATCAGTGCTGGGCCCCGTCCTCTTTAACATCTTCATCAATGATCTGGATGAGGGGGTTGAGTCAGTCATCAGCCAGTTTGCAGATGACACCAAGTTAGGAGCAGATGTTAGTCAGTTAGAGGATAGAAAGGCTCTGCAGAGGGACCTCGACTGACTGGACAGATGGGCAGAATCCAATGGGATGGCATTTAACAAGTCCAAGTGCCGGGTGCTGCACTTTGGCTACGGCAATCCCATGTAGAGCTACAGGCTGGGGTTGGAGTGGCTGGAGAGCTCCCAAACAGAGAGGGACCTGGGAGTGTGGATCGACAGACACTTAAACATGAGCCAGCAGTGTGCCCAGGTGGCTAAGAGGGCCAATGGCATCCTGGCCTGCATTAGGAATAGTGTGGCCAGCAGGAGCAGGGAAGTCATTGTGCCCCTGTACTCTGCTTTGGTTAGGCTGCACGTTGAGTACTGTGTCCAGTTCTGGGACCCGCAGTTTAGGAAGGACATTGAAACACTTGAGCGTGTCCAGAGAAGGGCAACAAGGCTGGTGAGAGGCCTTGAGCACAAGCCCTATGAGGAGAGGCTGAGGGAGCTGGGATTGTTTAGCCTGGAAAAGAGGAGGCTCAGGGGTGACCTCATTGCCCTCTACAACTACCTAAAAGGTGGTTGTAGCCAGGAAGGGGTTGGTCTCTTCTCCCAGGCAACCAGCACCAGAACAAGAGGACACAGTCTCAAGCTGCACCTGGGGAACTTTAGACTCGAGGTGAGGAGAAAGTTCTTCACTGAGCGAGTCATTTGTCATTGGAATGGGCTGCCCAGGGAGGTGGTTGAGTCGCCATCCCGGGAGGCATTCAAGAGGAGATTGGATGTGGCACTTGGTGCCATGGTCTAGTCATGGGGTCTGTGTTGATAGGTTGGACTCGATGATCCTCGAGGTCTCTTCCAACCTAAGTTATACTGTGATACTGTTATAGTCAGATGTAGATGATTCTAAAGTCCAAGGAAAATCAAGAAACAAGAAAATGGAAAACAGTATGTCTCTTCACAGACAAAGTGAAGAAAAGGGAAACAGGGATTCTCAGGATCTCTTAGTTCATTCAGGGCTCTCATGGTTCTTAGGGTTCGTGCACTGTAGATTCCTCGTAGATTCTTCCTTTGGACACGATGTACCTGTACAACAGTTTGAAATTAAACTCTCGCAGCTAAAGTTAAATTTCTTTGTGGAACACACTGAATTTCAACATTCTCTTGCATTACCCTATAAGTATGACCTGGACCTTCAGCTGAAAGCACCCCTCGGACAGCTTTAGCCTCTCCTGAGGGAGAAAACACCCAAACACTTTTACCTATCAGATTATTTTCTCTAACAACAGGAACTCTATCACCATCTACTTTCTGTAGCAAATCGGAATGTGCAGTTCCAGCTTGTTTCACTGAATCTCTACTATTTACCCTCCAGGTTGTTTGTGCTAAATGTTTTTCCCAGCTTTTCAAAGATCCCCTCGTGGCTTTAAGAGTGGTCTTCAGCAAACCGTTGTAGCATTCAATCTTCCCTGCAGCTGGCGCATAGTAGGGGATATGGAATATCCACTGAATACCGTGGTCTTTGGCCCAGTTCTTTACAAGGTTGTTCTTGAAATTAGTTCCGTTGTCTGACTCAATCCTCTCTGGAGTTCCGTGTCTCCACAGGATTTGTCTCTTCAAACCGAGAAGGGTGTTGCATGCAGTTGCATGTGGAACTGGATAAGTTTCCAACCATCCAGTGTTTGCCTCTACCATAGTAAGCACATATTGCTTACCAGAACGAGAATGTGGTAGAGTGATATAGTCAATCTGCCAAGCTTCACCATACTTGTACTTGGACCATCTGTCAGCATACCACAAGGGCTTAAGTCGTTTTGCCTGCTTAATAGCAGCACAAATGTCACAGTCATGGATGACTTGTGTGATAGCATCCATGGAAATGTCTATGGATCTGTCACAAGCCCATTGGTATGTTGCATCTCTGCCTTGATGTCCTGATGAATCGTGAGCCCACCGACCTAAGAATATCTCACCTCGGTGTTTCCAGTCGAGATCAAGATTAGAGTCCATGTCTGCTTGAGAAACTCTTGCAGCTAAATCTGCCTGATGGTTGTGTTGCTGTTCCTCAGTAGCTTTGCTCTTAGGAATGTGAGCATCAATGTGTCTCACCTTCACTGGAATTCTCTCGACTCAATCAGCAATGTCCTGCCACAGGTCTGCTGCCCAAATGGGTTTTCCTTTCCTCTGCCAACCACTCTTCTTCCAGTTCTTCAGCCAACCCCATAGAGCATTGGCTACCATCCATGAGTTGGTGTAGAGATAAAGCTTTGGCCATCTCTCACATTCAGCTACGTCGAGAGCTAGCTGGACAGCTTTTACCTCTGAGAACTGACTGGATTCTCCTTCTCCATCCTTCACCTCTGCAACTCGGTGTTTTGGACTCCACACTGCAGACTTCCACCTTTGCTTGATTCCAACAAGACGACCGGAACTGTCTGTGAACAAAGCATATTTCTTTTCATCATCAGAAAGGTCATTGTAAGGAGGAGCTTCCTCAGCACGAGCTACTCTCTCCTCTGGAGGTTTAGTACAGTTGGTACCTTCAGGCCAACTTGAGATCACCTCTACCAGACCAGGTATTTCAAGATTTCCCATTCGAGCTCTCTGTGTTATCAGAGCCATCCACTCAGACTAGGTTGAGTCTGTGGCATGATGTGGTCTAGAACCTTTGCCTTTGAACACCCAATTCAAGCTGATCTGGAAGCTAAGAGAAGTTGTGATTCAGTTCCAATTACTTCAGAAGATGCTTTTACTCCTTCATAGCCAGCTAGAATCTCTTTTTCTGTTGGAGTATAATTTGCCTCTGAACCTCTGTAACTTTGATTCCAGAAACCAAGAGGTCGTCCACGTGTCTCACCTGGAGATTTTTGCCACAAACACCAGGCTGGACCATTGTCATTTGCAGCAGTGTACGAAACGTTCTTAATGTCTGGACCATCTCGGACAGGTCCCAGACCCACTGCTTGAATCACCTCTTGCTTTATCTGATCAAAGGCTGCTTGTTGTTCAGGTCCCCAGTGGAAATGGTTTCTTTTTCGAGTCCCATCATACAGAGGTTTCACAATCTGACTGTATCCAGGAATGTGCAGTCTCCAAAATCCCACTACCCCAAAGAAATGTAGGGTCTCTTGCTTGTTTGTGGGATTTGCCATGATAGAGACTCTATTTACCACATCCACTGGAATGTGTCGGCGTCCATCCTGCCATCGCACTCCCAGAAACTGAATCTCTGTGGTAGGTCCTTTCATCTTGTCTCGCTTGATGGCAAAACCTACATTCAGAAGAATGTCAATGATTTTGTTACCTTTCTCGAAAACTTCTTCAGCAGTTTTACCCCAGACAATGATATCATCGATGAACTGGATGTGTTCTGGAGTACCACCTTTCTCCAGAGCATCATGGATTACTGCATGACAAATGCTTGAGCTGTGGATCCCGCCCATTGGCAATCTGTTGAAAGTGTACTGGATTCCTCTCCAGGTGAAAGCAAACTGAGGCCTACATTCCTCTGCTATGGGAATAGAGAAAAATGCATTAGCCATGTCTATGGTAGCATACCATTTGGCCTCTTTGGATTCCAGCTCATACTGGATTTCCATGATATCTGGTACTGCTGCACTCATAGGTGGAGTTGCTTCATTCAGGGCTCGGTAGTCGACTGTCAGACGCCAGTCTCCATTCTGCTTTTGCACAGGCCACACTGGACTGTTGAAAGGTGAATGAGTTTTGCTGTTGACTTTCTGACTCTCCAACTGACAAATCAGATTCTGAATGGGCAGCAGAGAGTCACGGTTGGTTCTGTATTGTCTGTGATGAATAGTCTGAGAAGCAACCGGCAATTTAATGTTCTGAATTTTATGTTGTCCCACAACTGCAGATTCATCAGAAAGTTCCGGTCTAACAAACAGCTTCAGTGGCTCAGTTGGTATGGCATGGAACTGTATGTGTTGAGGTCATGGGTTTGAATCCTTCAGTGGTCAACAGAAGGTGAATCTTCCAAGGCCCTGTACTTTCAAAATTGTGAAGTGCCAGGCAACTGTATGTACACATCCCAATAGATTATGTTATCTCTATTATCCTTCTCCTCCCCCTGGCAGGAGGCAGGGCACTCCTAGTTATGGGGAACATGCCCACATGTGCATTGAGCACAGTGTGCAGTGTTAGAACTGGAGCCACTGTTGGAGCTACTAGAGTTGTTCTGGGGAACTGTGGAAGTAACAGCTACCCTTCTGGTATTGCTCCCTCAGGTTCTGCCACTTTGCAATTCCCTCAGTCTCCTGAAAAGATTAGAAGTTGGTTGACCATCCCAGTGGTTCATGTTCTCACCAAATTGATCATGCAGAGTTATCCAAATAGTCCTACGTGACTACCTTGGTGGTCTGTTTTGGTTTGGTCTGTTTTGGAATGACCTCCTTGGAGGACGTCTATTCCTCACAGATGAAACTTGTATCCACCTGGAGGAAGAATTGTAATTATCTCTTTGTGCCAATTGGGATATGCTATTTTTAAATTCATCCTTTGGCTCTTTCATGCAATTCTCAATTTTTCCATACAGAGTTTCAATGGCTGAAACCAAAGAGACACGTGTCATCCAATTGTCTCATTTGATCACTGAATTGGCCAACCATAGGAGGAGCTCCACCATAATTTCTTGACACAATTCTGCTTGCCAAAATGTTTGCATAATGAGAAGGAGCAAGCTTGATGAGCTGTTTAGCAAGACCAGTTCCTACAGGAGTGTCATCAGGATTCAGAGTTTCATGTTCACCGTAGAGTATCTCTCTAACAGCAAATTCTCTCAGGCACTTAATTCCCTCATCTATGGTAGTCCAGGGTTTAGGATTCCATGGAAGATTGTCTCGGGAAGGGTATCTCAGGAAAACTGCCATTAAAAGGCATATCCACAGATTAACGTTACCGAGAGCCTTGCCTAGATGTCTATGTATTCCATTATTCCTCGAGAGGTAGTTCCTAACTGAGCTGCTGATTTGTCTCCAACCATTAGAGCTGGAGCACCTGTATCGTAACATCTACTAAGCCAAGCTAGAACTGGCTCCTTATCTGCTCTGGTGTAATCTTTACGGAAGTTTCTAAGTTCTTCGAGAGGTGAAGAACATTCAGAAATGTCATCTCCTTCCTCCTTTGCCCCTTCTATCACATCTTTCGGAAATTGTTGTCCCAATAATTCTGCTGTTACTCTCCTAAGGATCTCTTTAAGCTGAGAAGCACCACTGCTAGCTGCTGTCCTAGCTGCATCTCCATCCTGTGTTGATCTCACTAACTCCACTAGATCTTTAACACAAACCTTCTCTTCATCCTCAGCAGGATCTTCTCTAACAGAAGGTCCCTCACCTACATCAGCACCTTGGTCCTCTCCCCATCAGCTCCTGGATCAGCTTTGGCTTTTCCACTTCTAGTCTTTAAAACTGCTACTTGCTTATTTGGAACTGTATTTGAATTTACAACTGCCTTAACAGAAGCTGACATGTTTTGAGACAGATCAACTGCCTTGGAGGGAGCTTCCGGTCCTGCCGAAAAGGAGGGCGGAAATGACTTTGCCTCGTGTCGTGGGTTTGAGAGAAAGGCACAGCTTTCTCCCCCCACAAAGGGAAAAAAAATAACCACAGCTAGCCAGCTGGAGAAGCAAAAGGGATATGCTTTATTTACAAGCAATTTTTAGGGAATGCAGGATATATACACAATTTACAGTATTTACAATATATACACAGAAATATACAGCAAAGTAAAAAGAAAAAAAATAATACAGGAATGAAATTCCCTCCTCTGCTGAGGAGGGTTCCCCCCTGTACCCCCTTCTCTCCCCTTTTTCCCCAAAGAGGGTTAGAAAGAGAGAAAAGGAGCAGTTATTAATTAAAGCAGTTATGAATTAGAGCAAAGTGTTAGTAGGCCACACGCTTATCTGTCCAAGGTCAGTCTGACAGAGATCCTAGAAGCGGAGGAGCTGGAAAGGGAGAAGGGAAGGAGCGAGACTGAGGAAAGACCCTGTGACCGTTTGAGGCTGTCCCCTTAAGAAAGGGAATATTGTGGTTGGATGTTTGTAAACGAAAGACAGATCTAAACTAATTTCATTGGTAGATTGAGGGGAATCACCTTTTGAACTGGGAGTACAGCAGAGAATCCTGGGCATTCTTACACTTTTCCTCAGTCTTGCTTTTCCCCTTTTGCAGCTCACAGCATTCTGGGCTCTCGGCCAGGCTTAACCTTGAAGCAGATAAAGCGTGAGGCCTCTTCTAACATTCTAACACATAACTGCTTTTTAATTAACAGTTTCTCTTTTCCTCTCTTTCTAACCCTCTCTAGGGAAAAGGGGAGAGAATGGGGTGCAGAGGTGGGGAACCCCCTCAGCAGAGCGGGGAACTCTCATTTTTGTGCTACTTTGTTGTATATTTCTGTATATATTGTGAATATTGTAAATTCTGTATGTATTTCCCTGAGTTTCCCTAAACTACTTTGTAAATATACAGCACCCACTGCTTTGCTAATTCAGCTGTGAGTTTTTTTCCTTTCCCTTCAATTTTCTTCCCTCTACTCACAGTGTGGGGGGGAAGGGCCTGACCTTTCCCCCAACCCTACGACAGTCCCAGTCGCACTCAAGCTCAAAACTGCCTTTTTACCAATCCACCAATTAAATTAGTTTTGAATATCTAGTTGTTTTCGTCAACATTCCAAAACATTCAGCCATAGTGCCCCAGTACTGTCCTTTTCTTAAAGGCACAGCCTCAAACGGTCACACGTCGTTAATGGTGGCCAAGGATGGGGGAGCCACCATGTTGGAAGCTGCCGCCACCCCTGGCTGCTTGCCAGAATCAACAACAGAACCGTTCAAAGTAGCCTTTCTAATAGACCTTTTAGCTTTATCTTTAACTGATAGATTCTCCACTATAGTTTCATAGTTTTATTCAGGCTTGGAAGGGACCACAAGGATCAGCTAGTTCCAACCCCCCTGCCACGGGCAGGGACACCCCACACTACATCAGCCTGTCCAGAGCCTCATCCAGCCTGCTCATAAACACCCCCAGGGACGGGGCTTCGACCACCTCCCTGGACAACACATTCCAGGGTCTCACCACTCTCATGGTGAAGAACCTCCTCCTCACATCTAGCCTGAATCTCCCTACCTCCAGCTTCATTCCATTCCCCCTAGTCCTATCACTACCTGAAATCCTGAGAAGTCCTTCCCCAGCCTTCCTGTAGGCCCCCTTCAGATACTGGAAGGCCACAATGAGGTCACCTGGGAGCCTTCTCTTCTGCAGACTGAACAGCCCCAACTCCTTCAGTCTGTCCTCATAGGAGAGGTGCTCCAGCCCTCTGATCATCCTTGTGGCCCTTCTCTGGACACGTTCCAGCACCTCCACATCCCTCTTGTAATAGGGGCTCCAGAACTGGACACAGTACTGCAGGTGGGGTCTCACCAGGGCTGAGTAGAGAGGGGGAAGATCACCTCCCTCGACCTGCTAGCCACACTTCTCCTGATGCAGCCCAGCATGTGATTGGCCTTGCGGGCTGCAAGTGCACATTGAGAGCTCCTGTTGAGCTTTTTGTCCACCAGCACCCCCAAGTCTCTCTCCTCAGGGCTACTTTCCAGCCAGTCACTGCCCAGCCTGGATTTGTGCCTGGGATTGCCTCGACCCAGATGCAGGACCCTGCACTTGCTCTTATTAAACTTCATGAGGTTGCCTTGTGCCCACCTCTCCAGCCTGTCAAGGTCCCTCTGGATGGCTTCCCTTCCCTCCAGTGTGTCTGCTGCACCACACAGCTTGGTGTCATCAGCAAACTTGCTGAGGGTGCACTCAATGCCACTGTCCATGTCACCCACAAAGATGTTGAATAAGACAGGTCCCAGGACTGATCCCTGAGGGACTCCGCTTGTCACTGGCCTCCACTGGGACATGAAACCATGGACAGCCACTCTTTGGGTGCGGCCAGAAGTGTGCTGCCTCTTCTTTGATCTATGCTTACTAATGAAGCAGGCTTTAGATACTTTTCTCTCCTGGCGCAAAGAATATAACAAATACACATTAATTACCACCAATAGCAGGATTACACACATCAAAAAAATCAGTTTTGGATCCCAGCCATCACTTAAAATTACTCTTTCACCTACTGGAATCTTAAACTCCCTTATCTCGATTGGGAGAGTGCTAGAGGTCACATAGGTCACATTTCTGTATCTTGTAAGCCAAAAGAATCCCAGGCAGCGATCATACAGAACCTGAATCCTATACTTGAACCACAAATATAATTTCTGCATCAAATACTTACCTATGTGATCGATAAGGAGGCCCAGACAATATTTGTAAATCAGAACAGAACATATTGGGAAGACCAATTGCCTAAAAATCCAAAGCACCTTCATATTTGCTTGTCCTACTCAAGCAGGCAATAATTCCAGCTATTTTCATGCTGCACGTTGGGACAGCCAATTAAAAAATGCAGTGGGTTGAGAAAGAAAGCCTAGCTTTCTCTCCCTCACAGAGAGGGAAAAAAACCACAGCTAACTCAGCCGGAGAAGCGGAAGGAATGCTATATTTTACAAGCAATGTGGAAAGGCAGGTTAGATATACACAATATATACAGTATTTACAATACATATACAGAAATATACAGCAAAGAAAGATACAGGAACAAGACCCCCAACTCTGGACAGAGGAGGGTTCCCCTCTGTACCCCCTTCTCTCCCCCTACCTCCCTTTTTTCCCAAAGAGGGTTAGAGAGAGAAAAAGATACTTATTAAGAAAGAAGAATTTTAGTAGGCCTCATGCAGGATTAGTGCTTATCATTATCCAAGGTCAGGACTCTGGCTGCTCAGAAGCAGACAGGCTGGAAAAGCAGGACAGAGAGAAACTGAGAAAAATTCCAACTGAACTCAAAGTTGCATTCTACCAATCTACCAATGAAATTAGTTTAGAATATCTGATTGTTTTCATTATTATTCCTAAACATTCTGCCAGAGTGTCCCAGCACTGTCCCTTTCTTAAAGGCACAGCCTCAAACGGTCACACAGGGAATGGTGCCAGCAGTGGAAATTTGTGTTCTTTGATCACGGGGCAAACTTTACTGCACCCGACCTGCTGGATCCTGATGGGGTGCAATTATATAGAAAGGGTAAGACAGTCCTAGCACTAGAATTGTCAGGGCTCATTAAGAGGGCTTTAAGCTAGGTCTGAAGGGGGTGGGTGAGGAAATCAGGCTCTCTGAAGAGGAAAGAGTAGGACACAAATTAGGGTTAACTGAGAAATCGAGAGCCCAGCTGAAGTGCACGTACACCAGTCCACACAGTATGGGCAATAAGCAAGAAGAGCTGTAAGTCCTGGTCCACCAGAGTGACTATCATACAGTTGCCATTTCAGAAACATGGTGGGATAGCACACATAATTGAAGTGCTACACTGGGGGGTTACAAGTTCTTTAGGAGAGACAGGCGATAGAGAAGAGGAGGAGGGGTGGCTCTGTATATTAGGGAGTCACTCTCTGCCACAGAACTTGAGGTGGAAGATGAAGGGATTGAGAGCCTGTGGGTTAAAATCAGAGGGCAGCCTAACAAATCTGACATCCTGGTTGGAGTCTGTTATAGACCACCCAACCAGGATGAGGAGGCAGATGAAATATTCTATAAGCAATTGGAAGCTCTCTCAAGATCATCAGATCTTGTCCTTGTAGGTGAATTTAAGCTGTCAGATATCTGCTGGAAACTTAATTCAGCAGAGAGGAGGCAGACCAGAAGATTCCTGGAGTGCATGGAGGACTGCTTCCTGATGCAGCTGTTAAGTGAGCCTACATGGGATCAGGCTCTGCTTGACCTGCTGTTCTCCAATAGGGAAGGGCTGGTGGGAGATATGATGGTGGGAGAGGTGATGGTGGGAGGGTGTCTAGGGTGCTGTGATCATGAGACAGTGAAGTTTTCCATATGCAGGGAGATAGGGAGGAGCACATCCTGATCTCCTTCTATGATCAGGTGACCCGCCTGGTGGATGTGGGGAGGCCTGTCGATGTGATCTACCTGGACTTCAACAAGGCCTTTGACACCGTCCCCCACAGCAAACTGCTGTCTCAGCTGTCAGCTTGTGGCTTGGACTCAGACAATATGTGTTGGGTTAGGAACTGTCTGGAGGACTGATCCCAGAGAGTGGTGGTGAATGGTGCCACATCCAGCTGGAGGCCAGTCACCCTTCGTCCCCCAGGAATCAGTGCTGGGCCCCATCCTCTGCCAGGCCAGCTGGCAACAGATAGAGTACATCTGTTTCAGAAAAGGGGAAAGATCACTGTATATGAGAACAGACTGTCCCCCAAAGATAAAAAGATCCTGGGTAGGGAATTGGCGGGTCTCATCAACAAGGCTTTAAACTAGTTTCGAAGGGGGAAGGGGCTGAAAATAGTCCTCTCAGACAAGCTAGAGTCGGAGGTGAAACCAGTAGCCCAGCTGAAGTGCATGTACACTAATGCACGAAGCATGGGTAACTGTAGTGGGTGGAAGGGTAAAGCCAAGAAGCCTCCTCCCTTCCCCCTTGTAAGGTAAAAGGGAAAAGAAAAATTGAAGGGAAAGGAAAAAAAACTCACCAGCTGAATTAGCAAAGCAGTGGAGCTATATTTACAAAGCAGTGTAGGGTTTGCAGGGGAATATTTACAAATTTACAATATCTACAATATATACAAAGATATACAACAGAGTAACACAGAAATGAGAGTAACCCCCCTCGGCAGAGGGGGTTCCCCACCTCCGCTCTCCCCTCTCTCCCCCCCTTTCCCCAGAGTAGGTCAGAAAAAGGGAGAAAGAAGAAAGAAAGAAGTTAAAAGCAGTTTTGTGTTAATTGGAAAGGAGTCAATACAGGCCTTCTATCTTATCGGTTTCAAGGCCGAAGTCTTGGCAGAAAGCCCAGCAGAGAAAGAGTTGCTGCCCAAAGGAAAGGCGGAAGCAAGACTGACCAAGAAGTTCCCGGAGTGCCCAGGATATCTCCCAGTTCAGAGGGTGCTTCCTCCCACTTAACCAATGAAATTGTTTAGACTATTCCTTCCGTTTACCAACTTCCGTCCACCATATTCCCTTTCTTAAAGGGACACCGTCAACCGGCCACAGTAACAAACAGGAGGAGCTAGAAGCCTTGATGCAGCAGGGAAATTATGATGTAGTTGCCATCACAGAAACGTGGTGGGACGACTCACATGACTGGAGCACTGCAATTGGCGGTTACAAGCTCTTCAGGAGAGACAGACGAGGAAGAAGGGATGGAGGGGTGGCCCTTTACATCAGGAAGGCACTAGATGCCATTGAGGTGGAGATTAGGGACGATCGGGTTGAATGCTTGTGGATAAGAATTAGAGGGAAGACCAGCAGGGCAGACACCCTGGTTGGAGTCTGTTATAGACCACCCAACCAGGAGGAAGATGTTGATGAAGCATTCTATAGGCAGCTTAGGGCTGTCTCAAGATCTCCAGACCTTGTTCTCATGGGAGACTTCAACCTGCCTGACATCTGCTGGGATCTCAACACGGCAGAGAGGAGACAGTCTAGAAGGTTCTTAGAATGCATGGAGGACAGCTTCTTATCCCAGGTGCTGCAAGAGCCTACCAGGGGCAAGGCTATGCTTGACCTCCTCTTCACCAACAGGGAAGGACTGGTGGGCGATGTGGTGGTTGGAGGGTGTTTGGGGTCCAGTGACCACGAGATAATTGAATTCTCGGGTTTTGGCCAAGCTAAGAGGGGCGGCAAGAAGACCTCCACTCTGGACTTCCAGAGGGCAGACTTCGGGTTACTCAAGGAACTAATTCAGAGGGTTCCTTGGGATAAAGCCCTTAAAAACAAAGGGGTCCAGGAGAGCTGGACCTACTTCAATGAAGAATTGTTGAAGGCTCAGGGACAGGCTGTGCCAATGTGCCGGAAGATGAGCCGCCGGGGCAGACAGCCAGCCTGGATGGGCAATGAACTTTTAATGGAACTGAGGGAAAAAAAGAGGGTGTATCACCTTTGGAAGAGAGGGGAGGCAACCCAGAGAATGTTTAAGGATGTTGCTAGATGTTGTAGGAAGAAAATTAGGGAGGCAAAAGCACACTTGGAGCTTAAACTGGCGTCTGCTGTGAAGGACAACAAAATAGTAAGAGGAAGGGGAAGGACAACCTCCACTCCTTGGTGGATGCGGAGGGGAACATTGTAACAAAGGATGAGGAAAAGGCAGAGATACTTAACACCTTCTTTGCCTCAATTTTTACTAGAAGGGCAGAACGTCTTCCTGACAGCTGGCCTGCAGAGCTGGCAGAAGGAGCCAGGGAGCGGCACAGTTTCCCTATGTTCCATGAAGAGGTGGTTGGAACTCTCCTTAGCAGCTTGGATCCCCACAAGTCCATGGGACCAGATGGGATTCATCCTAGGGTGCTGAGAGAACTGGCAGATGATCTGGCCAAGCCACTCTCCATAATTTTCCAGCAGTCCTGGCTCACTGGAGAGGTCCCAGAGGACTGGAAGCTGGCCAGCGTGGTGCCCATCCACAAGGAGGGCCGGTTGGATGAGCCAGGGAATTACAGGCCTGTCAGCCTAACCTCAGTGCCAGGCAAGATCATGGAACAGGTCATCCTGAGTGCAATCACAGAGCACTTAGAGGATGGCCAAGGGATCAGGCCTAGCCAGCATGGATTTAGGAAGGGTGGGTCCTGCCTGACCAACCTGATCTCCTTCTATGATCAGGTGACCCGCCTGGTGGATGTGGGGAGGCCTGTTGATGTAGTTTACCTGGACTTCAGCAAGGCCTTTGACACCGTCCCCCATAGCAAACTGCTGGCCAAGCTGTCAGCCCATGGCTTGGACCACTACACTCTGAGCTGGGTTAGGAACTGGCTGGATGGCCGAGCCCAGAGAGTGGTGGTGAATGGTGCCACATCCAGCTGGCAGCCAGTCACCAGTGGCATCCCCTAGGGATCAGTTCTGGGCCCCGTGCTCTTTAACATCTTTATTGATTATCTGGATGAGGGCATTGAGTCAATCATCAGTAAATTTGCTGACGACACCAAGCTGGGGGCAATAGTTGATCTGCTAGAGGGTAGAAAGGCTCTGCAGAGGGACCTCGACAGGCTGGACAGATGGGCAGAGTCTAACGGCATGAGATTTAACGCATCCAAGTGCCGGGTTCTGCACATTAGCCACAACAACCCCATGCAGTGCTACAGGCTGGGGTCAGAGTGGCTGGAGAGCAGCCAGACAGAGAGGGACCTGGGGGTGCTGGTTGATGGTAGGCTAAACATGAGCCTGAACTGTGCCCAGGCAGCCAAGAGGGCCAATGGCATCCTGGCCTGCATCAAGAACAGTGTGGCCAGCAGGAGCAGGGAGGTCATTCTGCCCCTGTACACCTCACTGGTTAGGCCACACCTCGAGTCCTGTGTCCAGTTCTGGGCCCCTCAGTTTAGGAAGGATGTTGACTTGCTGGAACGAGTCCAGAGAAGAGCAACAAAGTTGGTGAGTGGTTTGGAACACAAGCCCTATGAGGAGAGGCTGAGGGAGCTGGGGTTGCTCAGCCTGGAGAAGAGGAGACTCAGGGGTGACCTTATCACTCTCTACAATTACCTGAAGGGAGGTTGTAGACAGGCTGATGATGGTCTCTTCTCCCAGGCACCCAGTACCAGAACAAGAGGACACAGTCTCAAGCTGCACCATGGGAGGTTCAGGTTGGATGTTAGGAAGAAGTTCTATACAGAAAGAGTGATTGTGCTATGGAATGGGTTGCCCAGGGAGGTGGTGGAGTTGTCGTCATTGAAGGTGTTCAGGAGGAGACTTGATGGGGTGCTTGGTTGCCATGGGTTAGCTGTTTGGGTGGGTTAGATTGGTTGATGGGTTGGACACGATGATCTTGAAGGTCTCTTCCAACCTGGTTTCGTTTCTTCTAAGAAAGGTTTATTCTAATATCTTTATTGATGATTTGGATGAGGGGGTCGAGTCAGTCATCAGCAAATTTGCAGATGACACCAAGTTGGGAGCAGATGTTGACCTGTTGGAGCGTAGAAGGGCTCTGCAGATAGACCTCGACTGACTGGACAGATGGGTGGAGTCCAACGGGATGGCATTTAACAAGTCTAAGTGCCAGGTGTTGCACTTTGGCCGTGGCAACCCCATGCAGAGATACAGGCTGGGGTTGGAGTGGCTGGAGAGCTCCCAAACAGAGAGGGACCTCAGAATGCTGATTGACAGCCACCTAAACATGAGCCAGCAGTGTGCTTGGGTGCCCAAGAAGGCCAATGGCTTCCTGGCCTGCATTAGGAACAGTATGGCCAGTTCTGGGCTCCTCAGTTTAGGAAGGACATCGAGACACTTGAACGTGTCCAGAGATGGGCAACAAGGCTGGTGAGAGGCCTTGAGCACAAGCCCTATGAGGAGAGGCTGAGGGAGCTGGGGTTATTTAGCCTGGAGAAGAGGAGGCTCAGGGGTGACCTCATTGCCCTCTACAACTACCTGAAAGGTGGTTGTAGCCAGGAAGGGGTCTCTTGTCTCATGCATCCAGCACCAGAACAAATAAATACAGTCTCAAACTGTGCTAGAGGAAGCTTAGGCTTGAGGTGAGGAGGAAGTTCTTTACTGATCGAGTCATTCGTCATTGGAATGGGCTGCCCAGGGAGGTGGTTGAGTCACCGCCCCTGGAGGCGTTGAACAGGAGATTGGACGTGGCACTTGGTGCCATGGTCTAGTCATGAGGTCTGTGTTGACAGGTTGGACTCGATCATCTTTGAGGTCTCTTCCAACCTTGGTGATACTGTGATATCACAGTCGTATGCGTTCTATGTTAAGAATCTCTATTTCTTTCTGTGATGGGTTATGCAGATCCTGAAAGTGGGAGGGGGAGGGATTGTGACAGCCCTGCTCTCCTCAGAGGTGGGGGTTTCCCCCCAGGAAACTGAATTAGTCTGTTTCACTCTGTAGTGAAGGATGCTTATCATCAGGATTGTGCCCCAAACATTTGGGTAGGATATATTTCTGTATGTGTTAACCCTCCTTTGTCCCCTCCCTTTCTGGAGGCAGCAGGGGGAATCCTGGCGCCACTGAGTCCAGGTAGACAGCCTACCTGGGCGTGGTCTCACCCCTGCAGTACTAGAGGCAGGCTATATGTTTGCTTCCCCAATTATAGCATATACTCAGGGCCATATTTGGTAGCTAGTAGTTCATTGGTTAATGTTTGCGTTGGCAACAGGTGCTTATTGGGCCAGTATTCACTGGGGCAAATGGTAAATAGGGGTCGTTTGGCAAATGAGCCCCCCCACCTCGGTGTTGGAGCCTGTGTGTGCGTGCGTGCCAGCCAGTGCTTTGGGAGGCCTCGTGGTCCTTTTGCCACTGTTACCCAGCTGTGTGCAGTGCCGTGGACAGCACTCCGTGGGATCAACCGCTGTGTGATCCATCGTAGGAGAAAACCTGGTAGACCGTGTGAACCAGCATTGCTGACCTGCCACTGCCCCCTCCGAGCGAGGAATTTTGTATCCTGGGAGAGAACAGCAGAGCCATGCGGTGCGGCCACGCGGCCGGCGCCATTTCCTGCCTCCTTATTACGGCACATCCGTGCCACGTTGTCTGGATTATAAACATTATTGAAGAAAGACTCCACAACTTCCTCAGCGTCTTGAGTAAGCCAAGCCCTTTTTGTAGAGCTCCGTTTAGATTAGCATTTATATTGCTCCGGGTGGAGGGTTGCCAGTCACTGACCAACCCCTCCCCCGCCACTCTCGGACTCAGTTTAGATTGTAAGTTCTGTGAATCATTTTGGTTTAAATGCCCATACATAACATTCTGTAAAGATAGTTCCACTAACCGAATATTGATACCTGTGAGGGGCGATTGTAAATACCCCGTTACAGAGTTTGTATATATATAAATAAACTTATATTTTCGTTGATGGATCTGCCGCGCATTTCTGAGGGCATATGCATGACACACTCCCCCTCCCTGTCCAGCAAAACTAAAAATGGGAGGGTACAATGACCATTTCACTCTTTTGCTTCTGTCTCACCAGGACAAAAGGACTAAGAGAGTTGTTGCTGGCTTCTTGGTTATCTGCCACATGGTTGGGCCTGGTCTTTCTCCCTGCTGCATCCATGTTTCTCCAAAGGGCTGTTGGTTTTGTATATCTCCCTATCCACCCTTGTTCCTTACCCTTGTGAACCTTCCTGTTATTGCTTTATATAGATATATATATATATATGTATATTGTTTAATGAAAATTTTACCTCTTCCAAAATGATTCCAAATTATTTCTCGGCAGATTTACCTCCCCTTTTTCCTCCTCCCCTTTTTCTCTATCCCCCTTTCTTTCAGTTTTTTTTTTTTTTTTTTTTTCCTTCCCTTATCTCTTCCTATTCTTTCCCCTTCCCTTTTCTTTTGATTGGGAAAGAGGAGGGGGCAGCAGGGGAGGGATTCTCAGCCTTGCCCCCATCTGAGCTCTGGAATCCTTGTTGAGGCTCAAACCACCACAATATTTTGGCACTCCAACATGGGGCTTGGAAATTAATATTCTATTTGGAAAGCAATACTTTGTTTGAAAGAAAAGGGTTGGAATTTGAGATGTTAATTTTGAAGAATCTGATGTTCCAAGCTTTTGCATGGGTGTTTGGCTGGATCTTTTGGACCCATATCTACAAATGAATAATTTACCATGAGGTGTGGTTAATGATAGAGATGCTGCTCAACTGGGTAAAAACCTATGCAGTTGGGTGTAGCAATGCCAGTGACGAGCAGTGTGGACAATCTGGCAGTGTAGGCCTAGAGCCTGACATGGTGGTAGGCCATGCTCAGCATAAGTGCAGAACCAGATAGCAGTGTAGCAAAACAGTGCTGTGCCTGCAGCATGTAACTAAAACAAGGCACTGGTAGCTATAAACATGGAAAGTTATCTTGGAACAACAGGACATGCACCTGCATCAACAAACCTTGTGTGTCGTTAGTAGTTGGACCAATAATCTGTAATAGTGCGATGGGAACCAATGAAGCCATGCCAACAAGGCACTCCGAGTTTATGTAAGTTGTAGAAGTTCCCTTGCTACGCACTTCTGCCTTTCCTGTCTCTTCTTCTTCTACACTTTACTGTGCTATACTCGCACTACAGGCCTGCACCATAGGCCTGCACCACAGGCCTGCACCATAGGCCTGCAACACTGGAACAATAAAGGAACAATATTCGATCATATTGGTCAGCCGTATTGATTCCAATCTCCATCACCCAATGTTGGGCATGTACCTCTTCAGTTCTTTGGATCTTACTGGCAGTGGTAATCTCTCTAACATAGAAAAATATTCTGAAGCGAGCTACAAAATTAATGATGTAGATAAAAATGTCTTTGATGGAAAATTGCCTTATATTACAATATGTTCTATATGCTTAAGTATAATCCTTATAAGGGCATTTGCTGTGACCATGTTGGGTGGGCATAGGGCTAACCCATTAAGAGCTCTTTGGAGAGTGATAAGGCAGTCTTTTGTAAGCTCTAACGACTGGGGGATGTGTGTGCTGTGAGCACTGAAAGCACCGTGTAAACACAAAGAGGGAGCAATGGGATTGTAGTGAGTGCTACCCAGCAAAAAGTGCCACCTTATCTCAGCCTGAGCCCCGGCACAAGGCTTTGCCCCACCACCAGCAGTTCCACACCCAACCCCTGATGCTCCTACCCATGCAGTTTCCCTAGCATCTGTCACCACATGCAGGAAAAGGATTGTGGCCGGTTGACGGTGTCCCTTTAAGAAAGGGAATATGGTGGACGGAAGTTGGTAAACGGAAGGAATATTCTAAACAATTTCATTGGGCGAGTGGGAGGAAGCACTATCTGGCCTGAGAGTGAAGTGGGCATTCCCAGCACTTCTCTGTCACTCTTGCTTCCGCATCTTCTCTAGGCAGCAGCTCCCCTGTGCTGGGCTTTCTGCCAAGACTTCGGCCTTGGAGATAAGAAAGGCCAGGCCTGTATTAACTCCCTTCTAATTAACACAAACTGCTTTTAACTTCTTTCTTTCTTCTTTCTCCCTCTTTTCCGAACTATTCTGGGGAAAGGGGGGAAGAGAGGGGAGAGCGGAGGTGAGGATCCCCCTCGGCCGAGGGGGGCTACTCTCATTTCTGTGTTACACTGCTGTATATCTTTGTATATATTGTAGATATTGTAAATTTGTAAATATTCCCCTGCAAAATCCTACACTGCTTTGTAAATATAGCTCCACTGCTTTGCTAATTCGGCTGGTGAGTTTTTTTTTCCTTTCCCTTCAATTTTTTTCTTTCCCTTTACTTACAGGGGGGAGGGAAGAGGCTTCTTAGCCTTACCCCTTCCAACCCACCACATTTTTTTTTTATTGGCGTACCCAACGTGCGGCAGATAATTAGTTTAATTTATTACTTGATTGATTTAGTGTTTTCCAGCTGAATTAGCAAACATGAAGGTCTTGTGGTTTGTGGAGCGATTATTCTTCTCAATTTTTGGGGCTCTGGTTTACAGATATTGTTTGGGTTTGCTTTTGGATTACCTGGGTAAATATTTGGTGCGGACAATTTATATGTGGGTTATGTATAGAGTTAAATTATGGTATGGAAAATGTATTAATTTATTATGGCCAGTGAGATACAGGAATGTTACCTCCACCACTCTCCCAATTGAGATAAAGGGTTTTAAGATTCCACCGGAGGAGAGAGTAACTTTAGGTGATGCCTGGGATCCAAAAGTGGTTTACTTGGTGTCTATAATTCTGCTGCTGGTGATAATTATCGTGTATCTCCTGATTTCTTTGCGGCGAGAGAGAAAGGTGTCCAGGGCGTGTTTTGTTATTAAAACTAGATCAAAAAGAAAACGCCGTGGCTCTGGATCAGTCCCAGAGTCATCTAGTGATGAGGACTGTGGAGAACCTGTGTCAGTCAAAAAGAAGGCTAAGAAGTCAATTGGTAAAGCAGCTCTAAATGACTTTGCTGATTCCAGCAAGCAGCCAAGGGCATCGGCTGGTATCAACATGGCACCTACTCCTTCTCCTACTCCTTCTCCTTCTTCTTCTTCTCCGTCGGCCATTAATGGAGCAACGTCACTTCCACCTACTCCCTCAGTGGGACCGGAAGTCACTGCCCCAGCAGCTGATTTATCTCAGGACCTGTCAGCTTCCATTAAGGTGGCTGTAAATTCAAACACAGCTCCAGTTAAGGTGGCTCCTTTAAAGACTAGAGGTGCAAAGGCCAAAGATGGAGAAGAAGAGGAGCTGGAGACTGATCCTGGTGAGGGGCCCTCTACTCTAAGAGATCCTGCTCAGGAGGAAGAGGTGGTTTGTTTTAAAGATCTAGTTAACCTAGTGAGATCAAAGCAGGATACAGATGAAGCTAGGAAAGCAGCTGGCAAAGGTGGTTCTCAGCTTAAAGAGATCCTTAGGAGAATGACAGCAGGATTATATGGACAAAGAATTCAGGGAGATGAAGAGCAAGATGATATTTTGGAATGTTCTTCTCCACGGGAAGAATTGCGCAATGTCCGTAAAGATTTCACCAGGGCGGATAAGGAACCAGTTCTAGCTTGGCTCAGTAGGTGTTATGATACAGGCGCTCCGGCTCTAACAGTTGGAGACAAGTCAGCAGCTCAGTTAGGAACTCTCTCAAGGGACAATGGAATAGATAGACATTTAGGAAGAGCTCTCGGTAAGGTTAATCTCTGGATACGCCTTTTAATGGCGGTTGCCCTGAGATACCCTTCCCGAGATGATCTTCCATGGAATCCTAAACCCTGGACTACCATAGATGAGGGAATTAAGCGCTTGAGAGAATTTGCTGTTAGAGAGCTACTCTATGGTGAACATGAAACTCTGAATCCTGATGACATTCCTGTGGGTATTGGTCTTGCTAAAAAGATCATCAAACTTGCTCCTTCCAATTATGCAAACATTCTGGCAAGCAGAATTGTGTCAAGAAGTTATGGTGGAGCTTCTCCTACGGTTGGCCAATTCAGTGATCAAATGAGACAATTGGAGGATAGCATGACACGTGGTTCTTTGGTTTCAGCCATTGAAACTCTGTCTGGAAAAATTGAGAATTGCATGAAGGATCTGAAAGATTCCATATACCAATTGGCACAGAAAGATAATTTCAATTCTTCCTCCAGGTGGGTACAAGTTTCATCTGTGAGGAATACACGTCCTCCAAGGAGGTCATTCCAAAACAGGTCATTCCAAAACAGGTCATTCCAAAACAGACCACCAAGGCAATCACGTAGAACTATTTGGATAACTCTGCGTGATCAGTTTGGTGAGAACATGAACCGCTGGGATGGCCAACCAACTTCTAATCTTTTCAGGAGGCTGAGGGAATTGCAAAGTGGCAGAACCCAAGGTAGCAATACCAGAAGGGTAGCTGTTGCTTCCACAGTTCCCCAGAACGACTCTTATGGCTCCAACAGTGGCCCGGTTATAACATGCAAAGTTATAACCCTGCAAACTATGTGCAATGCACATGTGCGCATGTTCCCCATAACTAGGGGTGCCCTGCCTCCCGCCAGGGGAGGAGAGGGATAACAGAGATAATAGAATCTATTGGGATGTGTACATCCAGTGGCCTGGCACTTCACAATTTCGGAAGTACAGGGCCTTGGTTGACACAGGAGCTCAGTGCACCATAATACCATCAAATTATCAGGGATCAGAGTCTATAACTATTCTGGGAGTCACTGGTGGATCTCAAGAGTTAAGTAAGGTAGAGGTTAATATAAGTTTAACTGGTAAACAATGGAAGAAGCATACAGTTGTGACCGGACCTGATGCACCTTGTATTTTGGGAATTGATTTTCTAAGAGAAGGGCGTTTCAAAGACCCTAGAGGTTACAAATGGGCTTTTGGAGTAGCTTCAATAGAAATTGATGGACAAAAATTGAAGCTGTCTGCTAGACCTGAACTTTCTGATGAATCTGCAGTTGTGGGACAACATAAGATACAGGACATTAAATTGCCGGTTGCTTCTCAGACTGTGCATCACAGACAATACAGAACCAACCGTGACTCTTTGTTGCCCATTCAGAATCTGATTCGTCAGTTGGAGAGTCAGAAAGTCGTCAGCAAAACTCATTCACCTTTCAACAGTCCAGTGTGGCCTGTGCGGAAGCAGAATGCAGACTGGCGTCTGACGGTAGACTACCGAGCCCTGAATGAAGTGACACCACCTATGAGTGCAGCAGTGCCAGACATGATGGAGCTGCAGTATGAGCTGGAATCCAAAGAGGCCAAATGGTATGCTACCATAGACATTGCTAATGCATTTTTCTCTATTCCCATAGCAGAGGAATGCAGGCCTCAGTTTGCTTTCACCTGGAGAGGAATCCAGTACACTTTCAACAGATTGCCAATGGGCTGGATCCACAGCTCAAGCATCTGTCATGCAGTAATCCACGATGCTCTGGAGAAAGGCGGTGCTCCAGAACACATCCAGTTCATTGATGATATCATTGTCTGGGGTAAAACTGCTGAGGAAGTCTTCGAGAAAGGTAACAAAATCATTGACATTCTTCTGAATGCAGGTTTTGCCATCAAACGAGACAAGGTGAAAGGACCTGCCACAGAAATTCAGTTTCTGGGAGTGCGATGGCAGGATGGACGCCGACACATTCCAGTGGATGTGGTAAACAGAGTCTCTACCATGGCAAGTCCCGCAAACAAGCAAGAGACCCTACGTTTCTTGGGGATAGTGGGATTTTGGAGACTGCACATTCCTGGATACAGTCAGATTGTGAACCCTCTGTATGATGTGACTCGAAAGAGAAACCATTTCCACTGGGGACCTGAACAACAAGCAGCCTTTGACCAGATAAAGCAAGAGGTAATTCAAGCAATGGGTCTGGGACCTGTCCGAGATGGTCCAGACATTAAGAACATTTTGTACACGGCTGCAAGTGACAATGGTCCAACCTGGTGCTTGTGGCAAAAAGCTCCAGGTGAGACACGTGGACGACCTCTTGGTTTCTGGAGTCGAGGTTACAGAGGTTCAGAGGCTAATTATACTCCAACAGAGAAAGAAATTTTAGCTGCCTATGAAGGAGTGAAAGCATCTTCTGAAGTGATTGGAACTGAATCACAACTTCTCTTAGCTCCCAGATTACCAGTTTTGAATTGGATGTTCAAAGGCAAAGGTTCCACACCACATCATGCCACAGACTCCACATGGTCCAAGTGGATGGCTCTGATAACACAGAGAGCTCGAATGGGAAATCTTGAAAGACCTGGTCTAGTGGAGGTGATCTCAAGTTGGCCTGAAGGTATCAACTGTGCTAAACCTCCAGAGGAGAAAGTAACTCGTGCTGAGGAAGCTCCTCCTTACAATGACCTTTCTGATGATGAGAAGAAATATGCTTTGTTCACAGACGGTTCCTGTCGTCTTGTCGGAAACAAGCGAAGGTGGAAGTCTGCAGTGTGGAGTCCAACACGCCGAGTTGCAGAGGCGAAAGATGGAGAAGGAGAATCCAGTCAGTTCGCAGAGGTAAAAGCTGTCCAGCTAGCTCGACGTAGCTGAACGTGAGAGATGGCCAAAGCTTTATCTCTACACCGACTCATGGATGGTAGCCAATGCTCTATGGGGTTGGCTAAAGAACTGGAAGAAGAGTGGTTGGCAGAGGAAAGGAAAACCCATTTGGGCAGCCAACCTATGGCAGGACATTGCTGATCGAATCGAGAGAATTCCAGTGAAAGTGAGACACATCGATGCTCACATTCCTAAGAGCAAAGCTACTGAGGAACAGCAACACAACCATCAGGCAGATCTAGCTGCAAGAGTTTCTCAAGTAGACATGGACTCTAATCTTGATCTCGACTGGAAACACCGAGGTGAGATATTCTTAGCTCGGTGGGCTCACGATTCGTCAGGACATCAAGGCAGAGATGCAACATACCAATGGGCTCGTGACAGATCCATAGACATTTCCATGGATGCTATCACACAAGTCATCCATGACTGTGACATTTGTGCTGCTATTAAGCAGGCAAAACGACTTAAGCCCTTGTGGTATGGTGACAGATGGTCAAAGTACAAGTATGGTGAAGCTTGGCAGATTGACTACATCACTCTACCACGTTCTCGTTCTGGTAAGCAATACGTGCTTACTATGGTAGAGGCAAACACTGGATGGTTGGAAACTTATCCAGTTCCACATGCAACTGCACGTAACACCATCCTCGGTCTGGAGAGACAAATCCTGTGGAGACACGGAACTCCAGAGAGGATTGAGTCAGACAACGGAACTCATTTTAAGAACAACCTTGTAAAGAACTGGGCAAAAGAGCACGGTATTGAGTGGTTATTCCACATTCCCTACTATGCACCAGCTTCAGGGAAGATTGAACGCTACAACGGTTTGTTGAAGACCACTCTTAAAGCCATGGGGGGTGGATCTTTGAAAAACTGGGAAAAACATTTAGCACAAGCAACCTGGCTGGTAAATAGTAGAGGTTCAGTGAACTGAGCTGGACCTGCACATTCAGATTTGCTACGGAAAGTAGAAGGTGATAGAGTTCCTGTTGTTAGAGAAAAGAATCTGTTAGGTAAAACTGTTTGGGTATTTTCACCCTCAGGAGAGGCTAAACCTGTCCGAGGGGTGGTTTCAGCTGAAGGTCCGGGTCACACTTACTGGGTAATGCAAGAGAATGGTGAAATTCAGTGTATTCCACAAAGAAATTTAACTTTAGCTGAAAGAGGTTAACTTCGAACTGCTGTACAGCTACATCGCGCCCAAAGGAAGAATCAACAAGGAATCTGCGGTGCACGAACCCTGAGATCCCTGAGAGCCCTGAGTCAACTAAGAGACCCTGAAATTTCCCTGTTTCCCTTTTCTTTGCTTCTTCGGCGAAGAAATGAACTGTTTTCCATTTTTCTCATTTTCTGATTTTCTTGGACTTTTGAATCATCTACACCTGAGCATAGCCGGAATGGACTATGAACTCTATTCACGAACTGTAAATATCATCTTGGATTGGATGAACAGTATAAACAGCCAATGAAAATTGTTTAGAAGGGGTGGACTGTGGCCGGTTGACGGTGTCCCTTTAAGAAAGGGAATATGGTGGACGGAAGTTGGTAAACGGAAGGAATATTCTAAACAATTTCATTGGGCGAGTGGGAGGAAGCACTATCTGGCCTGAGAGTGAAGTGGGCATTCCCAGCACTTCTCTGTCACTCTTGCTTCCGCATCTTCTCTAGGCAGCAGCTCCCCTGTGCTGGGCTTTCTGCCAAGACTTCGGCCTTGGAGATAAGAAAGGCCAGGCCTGTATTAACTCCCTTCTAATTAACACAAACTGCTTTTAACTTCTTTCTTTCTTCTTTCTCCCTCTTTTCCGAACTATTCTGGGGAAAGGGGGGAAGAGAGGGGAGAGCGGAGGTGAGGATCCCCCTCGGCCGAGGGGGGCTACTCTCATTTCTGTGTTACACTGCTGTATATCTTTGTATATATTGTAGATATTGTAAATTTGTAAATATTCCCCTGCAAAATCCTACACTGCTTTGTAAATATAGCTCCACTGCTTTGCTAATTCGGCTGGTGAGTTTTTTTTTCCTTTCCCTTCAATTTTTTTCTTTCCCTTTACTTACAGGGGGGAGGGAAGAGGCTTCTTAGCCTTACCCCTTCCAACCCACCACAAGGATGCAAAAATCATCTCCAAACATGTATGGTGAGGAAGGCATGTGGGCAGGACCTAGCACACTGCAGAATCCACTGGTGGATGAGGATGACTCGGATGAGGAAATAATAACTATTACATGTCTACCCAGAAAGGAATTAAGGCATACTTGTCTGGATCATGCATGGAAAGAGTGTGAGCCAATACTAAGCTGGGCCCTTAGATGTTGGGATAAGGGGGTGAACACGGTGGACCTGGATAAGAGGGAGGAGAAGCTTTTAGGCTCCCTGACTCATGATGCACACACACTCTCTGGGCTTGGATCCTCAATGCCATAAAGAGCCAATACTGCTCAAAAGATGACCTGCCCTGGGCTCCAATTAGATGGACAGCTATGGAACAGGGCATTCAGAATCTGAGACAGATTGCTGTGCTTGAAACAATTTATGGAGATGGCCAGCTCCCCTCAGACCAAGATAAGATGCCTATGAGAAAGTCCTTCATAAAGAAACTCACCCAGAGTGCCCCTCAAAAACATGCACACATATTAGGAGGGACACTCCTGACTGGACAGGATGGAAGTCCTAAAACTGTCTGTGAGTTTGCAAGTGATTTAAGGGAATATGAGGACAGTGTAAATCAGAAAACCCTAATCTCAGTCAGGTAAATTATGATTAAAGAGCTTAAGGCCTCCCTGTCTGATCTGAAAAAGGGAAATAATACCTCTTTTTCCTCTTCCTCTTGTCCTTCAGAATGAGTCCGTGTTTCAGCAATCAGGAATAGGTGACCTTCCCCTAGGAGATCACCCCAAGCCAACTGGGGAATGTCAAGGGGGTCTCTGTGGAGGATCCTCTGTGACCATTGAGACAACATGGATGCCTGGCATCACCAACCCACCTCTGCCCTCTGAAACAGAATGCAGGAACTGCAAGGTGGCCACAATAACTCATCCAGAAGGGCTGCCGCAGTTTCCTGGAGTGGTCCCTCCCTCTCAAGAGACCCTTCTCCTAGTAACACAGGACCCTGTGACAAGTATGGGCATCGCTGGCAGCATTAGAGGTGCCCTACCTCCAGCCAAGTGGAGGCCAGGGACAACAGAGTGTACTAGGATGTCTATGTGAAATGGCCTGGCACTTCAGAAGCCCTGAAGTACCGAGATCTGGTGGACACAGGAGCCCAATGCACCCTGATACCATTAAGCCCATAAGCATTCAGGGAGTCACAGGGGGCTCACAATATTTGCGTGTACTGCAGGCTGAGATAAGCCTGACCGGGAATAAATTGGGAAAGCACAACATAGTGACTGGTCCAGATGCATCTTGCATTTTTGGTATTGAATTTCTGCAGGAGGGATGCTTCAAGGAACCTAGGGGCAGAAGTGGGCGTTCAGATTAGCAGCTATAGACACTGCAGGCAAAGAACAGCAGTCTACCACACCTCAGTTGTTGGATGACCCCTCTAGAGTGGGCAGCCATAAGATGCAGGATTTGAAGTTACCTATTGCCTTTCGCATGGTGCATTGCAGGCAATACACGATCAACAGAGACTCTCTGCACCCCATACAACAACTGATTCAATGACTGGAGAGCCAGAAGGTAATCAGCAAGGCTCACTCGCCCTTCAACAGCCTTATATGGCCAGTGTGGAAGGCAAATGGGGAATGGAGATTGACTGTGGACTGCTGTGGCCTGAACGATGTGATTCCTCCAAACAGCACTGCCGTGCCAGACGTGTTGGAGCTCCAGTATGAACTGGAATCGAAGGCGGCCAAGTGGTATGCCACAATTGACATTGCTAATGCCTTTTTCTCCATTGCCATTGCAGAAGAATGCAGGCCACCATTTGCTTTCATCTGGAGGGGAGTAGAGTACCAATGGAATCGGTTGGCTCAAAGGTGGGTCCTTAGTTCAACCATCTGCCATGAGGTGATCTAGACTGCCTTAGAGAAAGGTGGAGCCCCTGAGCATCTGCAGTTCATCGATGACATCATTGTATGGGGTGAGACAGCAGAAGATGTTTACCAGAAGGGTAAGAGGATAATCAATACCCTGCTGGAGTCTGGCATTGCCATAAAGAGAAGCAAGGTGAAAGGGCCTGCCAGGGAGATGCAGTTCCTGGGTGTTCAATGTCAAGATGGCCGTTGCCACATCCCTCAGAAGATGGTGAACAGGGTAGCCACTATGGTGCAACCCATGAATAAGAAAGAGACACAGTCCTTTGTGGGGCTTGTGGGCTTCTGGAAAACGCACATTCCTGGGTATAGCCAAATTGTGAAACCTCTCTTCCATGTAACAAGGAAGAAAAATTATTTTGTATGGGGACCTGAGCAGCAGGTAACATTCAACCAGATAAAACAAGAGGTGATCCATGTTATGGCTCTGGGACCTGTTCAAACTGGACCAGAGATCAAGAATGTGCTGTACACTGCAGCTAGTGAGAATGGTCCTATGTGGAGCTTGTGGCAGAAGGCTCCTGGTGAAACTAGGTTCAGGGTCTTAGGTTTCAGGAGGAAGGGGTAAAAAGGCTCCAAGGCCAACTACACTGCAACTGAGAAGGAAATCCTAGCTGCCTAAGAGTTTGTCCGGGCTGCCTCTGGTGTAATTGGGACTGAGTCACCTCAATTTCTAGCTCCAAGGCTTCCAGTCCTGATCTGGATGTTCAAAGGGAGAGGTTCAACCCCACATCATGCCACAGATGCCACCTGGAGTAAGTGGATGGTCCTGATAACTCAGCGAGCTCACATGGGGAGCTTTGAATGCCCTGGCATAGTGGAAGTGATCACCAACTGGCCAGAGGGTGCTGACTTTAGAATGCAACCAGAGCAGACAGTGACCCATGCTGAGGAGGCTCCCCCATATAACGATCTCCCTGACAATGAGAAGGGCTATACTCTATTTACAGATGGATCCTGTCAGCTTGTAGGAAGCAAGCAGAGATGGAAGTCAGCTGTCTGGAGCCCAATAAGGCAAGTGGTGGAAGCAAGGGATGGAGAAAGAGAATCCAGTCAGTACACAGAGGTAAAAGCTGTCCAGCTGGCCCTGGATATAGCAGAACGAGAGAACTGGCCAGTGCTGTACGTCTATACTGACTTCTGGATGATAACCAATGCCTTGTGGGGGTGGCTGAAGGAATGGAGGAGGAGCAGGTGGCAGAGAAAAGTGAAGCCTGTTTGGGCTGCTGACCTTTGGCAAGCCATCGCTGCCTGCCTGGACAGACTGCCAATAAAGGTACAGCACATCGATGAAGACATCCCCAAGAGCAGAGCCACAGAGGAGCACAAGCACAACCACCAAGCAGATCTGGCTGCTAAAATCTCCCATATAGACTTGGACTGGGAACACAATGGCGAGCTATTCTTAGCTCGCTGGGCCCATGACACTTCTGGCCACCAAAGGAGAGATGTCACATACTGGTGGGCTCGGGACAGATCAGTGGATTTCTCTGTGGAGGCCATTTCACAGGTTATCCATGAGTGTGACATCTGTGCTGCCATCAAGCAGGCCAAACACATGGGGACTCTGTGGTATGGGGGGAGATGGTCGAAATATAAGTACAGAAAGGCCTGGTAAATTGACTACATCACCCTTCCTCAGTCTCACAGTGGCAAGCAGTACATACTGACCATGGTGGAGGCACGTCCAGGATGGCTGGAAACCTACCCAGTACCTCATGCCACTGCTCCCAACACCATCCTGGGCCTAGAGAGACATGTCCTGTGGAGACATGGCACCCCCAGGAGGATTGAATCAGACAATGGAACCCATTTCAAGAACCATCTCATAAGGGACTGGGTGAAGGAACATGGGATTGAGTGGGTTTACCATATTCCATACCATGCACCAGCTGCAGGGAAGGTTGAGCGCTACAATGACTTGCTAAAGACCACCCTAAAAGCCATGGGGGGTGGAGTCTTTAAGAACTGGGAAAGACACCTAGCTCAAGCCACTTGGTTAGTGAACAGCAGAGGATCTGTGAACTGAGCTGGTCCCACCCAGTCCAACCTGCTGCAAACAGTGGATGGAGATGGAGTTCCTGTAATTTCTGAGAAAAACCTGCTGGGGAAGTTGGTGTGGGTTTTCCCTGTTGCTGGAGGGGGCAAACCAACCCAAGTGGTGGTCTCTGCTGAGAGGCCTGGCCACACATACTGGGTCATGTTAGAAACTGGGGACATTCAGTGTATCCCACAGTGGAATGTGACTCTGGCTGAGAGGGGATAAACTCAGAGGGGGCAACGCAGATCAATGTAATATAGTCACTTTATAATAGTTATAAGTTGTTCTAAGTTTTTCTCTCCTAGTTTAATACCAACCTAGCATCCAGGACTCAGCATGAATACACTGCACACAAGCACCAATCCAGAGCACTCCTGCATCATCTCACTTGCACCTGTTCCTGATGCCCCACAGCAAAACACTGTTCCTGTTTCCCTACAGCAATGGACTGCTCCTGATTTTTTTTCCCTTTCAAAGACAGTTTCCTGGTTCCTGATTTTTCTTCACATCTGTGCCCAGCTCAAGCACCACCTACACTGACCAACCCCAGAGAAGGAGAGACTGACCTGAGAGAGAGACAGGTGGGATAAAGAGGGACTTACATTGAGGATTCTAATACTACATGTCATGATTGGATGAAGGGGCTATGACAGGAGAGTGGAAGTGGAACAGAAGGGTGGAATGAGATGGGTTACACCCATCCTGAAAAGTGTGGGAGGGAAGGGTTGTGAGAGTCCTGCTTTCCCCAGCGTGGGGTTTTCCCCCAAGAAAACAAAATTACTCTGCTCTACTCCACCTCCCTGTCCAGCAAAGCTATACAGGGAAGGGTACGGCAACCACTTTGCTCTTTTGTTTCTGCCTCACGGGGATGAAAGGACTAAGAGAGTTGTTGCTGGCTTCTTGGTTATCTGCCACATGGTTGGGCCTGGTCTTTCTCCCTGCTGCAGCCATGTTTCTCCAAAGAACTGTTGGTTTTGTATATCTCCCTATCCTCTCTACTTCCAAACTAACTCCAAATTATTTCTCGGTAGATTTACCTCCTCCCCTTTTTCCTCCTCCCCTTTTTCCCTATCCCTCTTTCTTTCTTTCTTTTTTTTTTTTTTTTCCTTCCTTTATCTCTCCCTATTCTTTCCCCTTACCTTTTCTTTTGATTGGGAAAGAGAAGGGGGGAAAAGGGGAGAGATTTTCAGTCTTGCCCCCCATCTGAGCTCTTAAATCCCACTTAAGGCTCAAACCACCACACTTCCCTTTAGGAAGTATTGAAATATCAAAGAGAGCTATTAGCTCAGTGTTCTATGATATACCTTTGGTAAATCCATGTTATGTTTCATGACTTCACTGCTTCTTTTCAGTCTGCATGTCTTTAATTATTCTGTCCCTCAAGACATCCTGCATTTAGGAGCGAGGCCACCAAAACAGGTAATTATCATGTCCTGCAAGACTGTTTCCTTGTTTTATTATCTTCCCATTTATTTTATTTCTACAAACTACTTTTTCTGTTATCCTTTTGCAAATTGCCCCTTTCACATGTGAGACTTGCAAAAAATATTTATTAAAAGATGCATAAATTAATTCTCCTGTGTCCTGTATTGAAACTGACTTCCTGTGCTAGAAGCCATGATACACAGCATTTACACCAGATGAAATAAAACTCTTGACTGTGAAATTAAAAGATTCACAAGGGCTGAAAGGAAGTATTTTCACAAAACATCAAAAAGATACCTCCAGGATTTTCATTGTATCTTTTCAGGTGAGAAATCTGAATGATCAGACAGCAGTAGAAGATAAACTGTCTGTGCTACCACATATCTTTTTTTCTCTTCAAATGTTAAGTGACTGAATTATTCTGCAGGTGTATGGAGCCATGTCTGTTCTATTCTGGGTTCTAGGTTGGATTTGGGGGGGGAATGGGTGGGTGGAGGTTGGATTGTGGGTTTTTTTTTTATTTGTGTTTTTTTTTTTTTTAATGAATACAGCCTGAATGGAAACTTCCATCTTGGCAACCAGAAAATGAAGCCACTTTTTTGCCCCTACTAAATAAAAACACCAAAAACAAAACCAGCCAATAAACAAAACCCCACAAAACCCCCAAACAAAACACAAAAACCCAACCCAAACCAACCAACCAAAAATCTACAAAAAACAAAACCAAACCAACTCTAACTTACCAAAACCAAAGATGAATAAAGCTGGTATTAGTAGTTATAGTGCCTTTATTTCTTACTAGATTCTTTTACTGTACACCCTCCCTATTATAGTGACCTATGAGTGAAAATATTATATGAAGTACTATTAGATGGATATGAATTTTATCTTGTTTTATGAACAGGTAAAAATCAGTATTCTAAATCTTATTATTGTGGCTAGTGTATAATATGACAGTTCACTTATTCTTCGTTTATATTTGGTTTTGTGTATTTCTGCTCTGTGCACATTCTGCAGTTACAGCAGTGTTGTTGATAGTGCTTGCAATCAGATTTTGCATGATCTTGAAAGAGCTCCATTTCATTAAAATAATACACTCTCCAGCGGCACTATATGCCTAGATGCTCTAGAGAAAATTTTTTGTAATACCAACAAGAATGCAGCAGGTGGCACTAGAAGGAGGGTTAACCAGGGCCATGATGCAGGGTGAAGGAGAAAAGAAGGGGGGGGGGGGAGGAGGGGGGGGAGGGGGGAATCAAGAAAACAGAAACAGCAAGATCAAAAGAACAGAGACATTTACATTTTGTATCTCCTTCTTTTTAGTTTGCTGAAGTAAGGATAAGTAGCACAGGTGGTCGGATGCAGAAAATGTGGGCTACATGGAGTTGGATTAGCAAAAGGTGTGATGCAGTTTCTGTGAACTTCATGGTGAACAAGGAATTTACTAGGAACGAGTAATGCATTTTCAGCCAGCTAGTATGGATGTGAACAACTTCACTTATTTCTGATCTTGTGCTTCACAAGCAAATATTCATTTATTGCATTTGTTGTCATTAAATAATGTGTAGTGAACAACTACAATAAAGTGGGGGGAAAAAAGGTGCACATCCCCCAAAGAAAAAAAAAAACAAACAACAAAAAACAACCCAAACAAGCAAAAAAAATCCCCAACCCTACTAAACAAAACCTCAAAACTCCTGTAAAGTTGAATTTCTGTTAGAGGTAGAGAAAAGTGCATTACCTGCTCTATATCTTCAACTGCCTTCTGTCTTTATCATCTTTATACATTGTTTTGCAATTCATAGGCAGATGGCAGTAGTATGAGGAGTACAGTTAGAATAAATGTAAACTCACTTCCTCTTTACAGAAAGCCACAGTGAAAATAATTTTTGTGAGAGTTTTCTTTTTAGTACTTTGAGCTTGCTTAAGAAAACAAACAAGCAAACAAAAAAACAAAAACCAAACACTTCAATATAAATTCCTTCATTTGTAAATGAAGGCTGGCAATACCCAATCCAAGTACAATCACATTTTGCAGATGTTTCAACTGTTGGGACAAATCAATAACAAGACAAAGTTGTTGTTTTGGAGAACATGCAGATCCACTGGAAATGATCCACTGTCAGATCAAATGGGCATAATGATGTATTTAGTATGCAAGTGAAATTTCAAAATATCTGGTACAACAACACAAAGCACTGAAAATGTGAAGGAAATATATATTACAAAAAAAAAAAAAAAAAAAAAAAAAAAAAAGGCATTAGGAAAGAGGTTTATTAAAAAGATGTACAACCAAGCAAGAATAAGAAAGTTTCATCCTGGTTTCACAAAGAGGAGCTCAGAAGTTAATGACAAACCTGGACATCATAGGGAAGGGAAGTGGGAAATGAGATGCTGAAATAGGCAGATAGAATGATGTGAACAGAAATATTTCATAGATGCAGGAGGAAGATACAATGCAAAAGCAGAGAACAGGCTGTATTATTTTGGGGGAGTAAACCTATGTCATGTTACGCACTTTCCAGCTGCCATAAATTAATCTCTGGATAAAAAAATATTATTATCTTGACATTCCATGTATTTACTGTTGTACAGACATCTATAATTCTGTCTGTCCACTCAGAAACATATCTACACTTTTCATGCTATTAATTTCTTGTAAGAATATGTTTTTATACAATTACAAAAGTACCTTATAGAAGTACCTTATAGGTATCTGTGTATTTATTTGGGGGAGGGGAAGGGGGGCAGGATGTGGGGTCTTATGACCTTATTCTATCAGATGTTCTTTCTTGGTGACTGTAAGTTATTTCATAGGACAAATGTTTACCCACAACAGTGCTGGCCTTTTTTTTGAATTTGCATTACATTACCAGAATAATTTTTCCTAATTCATATCCCTGGGGTTCTTTAGAGCTAATCCTAAAGAACATCACTCCATGTAAAGCTCTTGCCAAAATTTTATTTGACATTTGCCTTGTTTTTACACATGAAATTTTATCTAGCTGCAGACTCCAGGATCATCTCATGGGATATTCTTTAGAGATGAGATGTGGTACAAGGAACATTTTTATATGCTCATGTTAGTTTAGCTGGAAGGTCAATATTCACTCAAAGACCTTCAGTTTATGGACAACTTACTCGTAGTTGTACTAAACTGTGAAAATAGCATTTAGACTTAAAGGGAGAATTTAGAAAAGCCAAAAGTCAGGCTATGATCTACATAATCATTAATAATATATTCTTCATGCCTTTTTCAGAGAAACAAGAGTAGATATAGAGGAGAAGAAGACAGAATGCACGGTATGTGATTTTAACTTTCCTTGAACATTTTTTCCCCAGTATGGTCATTTAGAAATAGGCCTATTAAATGTTAATTATGCTGATTTTCTGTTTTTAAAAGAATGCAACTGAAAGCTGTTTTAAGCAGCTTTATGTTTTGGCTAAGTCTTGAACATATTTTTGTGAAACCTGAATTAGTCTGGGTGAGATAGCAGGAAACCAAAACACAGTTTACTGTGAATCACAGCATCCTTCAAAGGCTGAAGAAGTGGATTAAGTAAGCAGCCAAAGTTCAGAAGCTTTAATTTCTGCCCAACAGTTCACCATGACACTGATCAGTTCTACAGATTCACATTAAATTCCACAATTTCTGCATCTTCCAAGAAGAAAACTCAGCAGTATTCTATACAGTGTCTGACCCAGAATCCTTTTGGATGAAGAAACTTGTAATCTGAGGTTCTAAACAATCACATTCATTAGGAAGACCAAGTTTAGACCATTGGGCTGAATTTGTAATTGCTAAGTCTGCTGTTCATACTGCTCACAGTTGACAGTGAATGCCCTTTAGTAACTCGCTGTCATGACAATTTCTGCCAAAATACAAAGACAATCTGTACAGTGGAAGCCCTCCAGAAGCAGCAGCGATAAAACCGTTGATGAGGTCCTTTGTCTTTGCACTCATTAATGCCAGGAGTTTGCTAATGAGCAGGTTATTCCTTATGCTTGAGAACAGTAACTTTTCTATAGTTAGAGTCCACAGCAGCTTGGACCTGTATTACAAAAACACTTTAAGGATATGGCTTAGGTATAATGACCTAAAATTCCTATGAAGGTCTTTACCAAATGAAGCTCTTTCTCAATTTACCATAACTATAAGCACGAAGACAGTTTAACAACAGCTTTCTCTTAGCAAAATATAGCAATAAAAACATGCAATATGTGGGTGTTCAGGAGGCTAAAGCTTTTGGGAAAACTCAGCACATTCATATGTTTATATTATAAGTGTTCTAGGAATTGAAGATGTATTTATTCATTGTCAGTATTAATTGCAATAAACTCACTAGGGACACTCATGGTACATATTTCTGAGGAGCAGCTGATCATTTGGTCCTACGCAAGAAAACGTAGACCACTCTTCCTACTTTGTGAGCTTAGGTTCTCTATTACAAACAAAATGCATTCATTCAAAAATGCAGAACTTCTCAGGTTTCCATAGCTGAAAGTATAAAATATTGCCATGCTGAAAAATGGTGAGGAATGGTAGCATGCACAGCAAATGCTACCCCCTTCCCTCCACACCTCCTGCTCTCCCCCCACCCCCAAAAAAAAAAAAAAAACCAACACACCCACAAAAAAACAGAAAAACGCACACTCATAAAAACAAATTAAAAAAAAACCGTCCTCCCCCCAAAAAAAAAAACCAACAAAAAAACAACCAACCAAACCCCACAAACAAACGAAAAACCACAACCGAAAATCAAACAAAAAACGTGATGACAAAGAACTGGCTAGGGCTAGCACTGAGCAGGCGGCGGTGTCTCAGTGCTCATGTGCTGGCTGCTCTGTCCTATTGTCTGGTTCTCGTCAAAGCTCCACATTTCCTACCTGCCACCACAAGGGGTGTTCGCGGAGGACGCGCAGCGAGCAGAAGCTTCAGTCGCAGAGCGGCGCGGCGATAACCGGCACTTCAGCCCTGAGCGATGCTGTGAAATTGAAGGAGAGATTCTTGCTACAGCTCCTTAGAGACTGCCTTTGTTAGAGGGAAAAGCAGATTTGTAGATGTGTGTGCATGTGTGAGGAGAGGTAGAGTGCTTTGACTGAGGTGTCTGGTCCCTGGGAACACTGCAGGGAGAGGCAGAGAGACTCAGAGACAGAAGCAGCACTGAAGTACAGCTGTTTCCAAATACTCCGGTTCTTTTGGGTGCCTCAGTGGATGTGAACATGGATTCTGTCACTGAAATCTTCGTGATGCTGATCTTTCTCCTATCTCTCTGTAACTGGCACACAGCAGTGGAAGGCAATAAATGTAAGTATTGCATATGATTTAAAATTCAATCCAGATTGTTTTGAAAACTTCTGGAATATTTTATTTGCATTTAGAATAGATACTGGTTTTTTTGAGACAAATGTTTATTGATTTGAGATCATGACACCAAGGTGCTAGGTGAAAACATTCTAAAATCCTTCTACAGATATTTGTCATGAATCTGCATACAGAATACTGTAGGCTGGCAGTCTAAGAGTATCTGAAAGAAGCAATTTACTAAGGGATGTATGCTCAACCTCATTTTTAATTTTTGTTTTCTGCTTTTAAGTGCAGCAATTTCCAAGGAACGATCTCTTACATAGAAATTACTGGCAGATATCTGTTGTGTAGTGTTTCAGCATGGGTTTTAGCAATTTATAATTTTGAAAACAGACATGCACATTTTGACTTAAGCTGGCCCTCAGTTCTAATGGACGTTACTGTGCCTTCAGGAACCACACATATATAATGGAAAAATTTCGTCAGCAAGACTTTATGGTCTCTGAATTCGTTGCATAGGGAGTATTATTTATGCAGAAAGTTTTTTGTTGTTGTCATTGGGTTGTGGTTTTTTTTTGTTGTGGGGGTATTTTGGTTGTTTGTTCGTGTTTTTGGGGGTGGGGGTTTGTTTACCTTTTTTTTTTTTTTTTGGAAGTAATTATTTTTTAGCCAGTGGAGTGGTATTGAAAAATAAATACAGTGATTAGAGTTCTAAAGACAATATGGTCTATAGAAGGCAAATCTGCTATATACATGAAAATCTCTGTTTTCAGTGTTGAATTAGATTAATTATTTTTAAATTAAAAAGAAATAAGAAAACTTATCCAGAAACAAATTTTCAGGGATTTCATCTTTCAGCAATAGTTCCAAGATATCCTATTTGATTCATCTTCAGCAAGCTGAACGATTTCATTTTGCATACATGCCAGATATCATAAAGTGAATTGAGAATATTTTCTCCCCTTCCTTTTAAGGCACTGGTTTTGCAGCACAGGAATGGGTAGGGCAGGAGCAATGCATATATGGGAAGAAAGTGGATGCCAAAGCAAGGAGGAACATTCAAGAACAACCTTCCAGCTCCTAGGAAACATTTGAGCAATGGCAGAGAAGTTTGGAGTGCTCTATGGGTTTATAGCCCAGGATTTTGCATATGGATGTTTTGTAAACTAGACGTGCTTCCATAAGCCAGACATTCACAGTGTAGCATCAAAATGATCTTGTGCTGTCATTCAGTAATGATATCTCATTTGATACTCAAGTGAATAGTGTAGACCTAAACATGAATACTAAGTTCCCCTTGTTAAATGCCCTGTTGCAATTCAGCCACAGCTTTAATTCTCTTCATCATTCTGCATTGTACAGTTTATGAATACATCCATTTTCACAAGACCATGATAATTGAATTGCACATTAATAGCATTTGGCACTGTGCACAAAACTAAATCAGCTGCTTACAGGGAGGCATATTAAAAGCATTGTAAAAGAGGCTTGCATCATCACACAACATAGTAGTAAAGCACTAGAGGTCACTCTTACAATTTAGGAAGCAGGGTTAGAGGAAAAGGCTCAGGCTTCTTACAAGCAGAGAATCATGAAGAATAAAACAAATCAAGTATGAAACACATTTACTACTGGTTTTCTCAAATACTTCTCAAAACCAAGCCAAACTCAGTTACAGTATCAAATGAATGACTTGAATTAGCAGATGTTTCACATATACGCTAGTATTTGCTGAGTAATTTTTTTATATAAGTCCAAGCTCCTATGTCAAAATACTGTTCAGAACTGAACAAGTAAGAATTCTTCCCATTCTACTGCCAAGGAAAATGGTTGTAGGAAGAATAAATAAAATTATCAAATGAAGAATGAGTGAGTGTTAACATGTGAAGATAACTTGGCCAATCTAACATATATTATTGCTTTTCAAATTCTAGTCTGGTAAAAAAATATCCTTTCATATGTGTTTTATTTTGGAAGTAAAAAATTATATGGGATAATTTATTTTAAAAGTATTTCTGGTAGTTTTAGGATGGGTTTTAATTTCAACTCACCACAGTATCTTTCACAAGTATCAAGGTATGAATTCTGTTGGAATGTTAGGTTTCATGAAATTGTTACATGATCAAAAGTTCTTTGTAATTACTGATTGCACTAGATACACACAGAAACTATTTCTACTCACTTAAGCTTACTTCATTCTTCTTGAGAGTTGACTAGAAATTGAAATCCTTTTCAGTAGGTGGTTTTAGTAGTGACATTGATGTATTCAAATTTGTTTATAAAATCAGAAAATGTTCAGTTTTCTTGAAATTTTTTGACGACTAGAATTTCCAGTAGGTTGCCAATAATCAAAGAAAATAGGATGTCTTTTTAATTGTTCCTCTACATTTTTATTGCTTTTTAATTTTAGAGTTCTTTAATATCAGGTCATGAATACTTAAGTTTTTCTTTTTCCTTTTTCAGAGCAGCTGCTATTAAATAAAGACCAATTAAAGACCTTTAAATGTCACCTTGAAGTGTCAATGCTAATGCTACTAAGTCAGTTGTATAAAGAAAATTTCTTGGATCAGATATTGGTGCGTTTAGAATTATTTCTGCCCTAAAGGAATCACAATATTCCTTTCCTGAATAAAATTATTTTTAAATTTTTAAATTATTGGAAGATAATAGACTTTATCATGTAGAGTATGAAAGTTGATTCCTATATTTTCATTGTAATTTCATTTGGTTGGTTGTTGGTTTTGTTTTGTTGTTTTTTCTTGTTTATTTCTTTTTTTTTCCCCTGGAGAAATAATGATGACACTTCCAACAGAGAGAGCTAATAATTATTGCTGAAAAATCTACTCTTTCTAAAAGTTCGGTAGTAGTGCTGCTTTATGCTTCTTTCTCCAAAAGAATTGCAGTTCCAAAGCAACTGAAAGAAGTTTGAAATGCACAGGCCTGAGTAAGTAACTGCATAAGGTCAAGTGTGAGTGAGGATTACAGCAAGTACTCCTGTAATTTATTTTCCACTGAGCTAGGAAACATTTTATTTTTACTGGGAAATGTCTCTACAGCTATATTTCAGCAAGGTACTAAATCAGGCCTTGAGAACTTGCCAAAATTTGGTATTCTTATAGCAGCAGTACATTTTTAAAATTAAAAAAAAAAAACAAAAAAACAAAAAAACCCCAAACAACTGAAAAACCCACAAAACACCAACAAAAGAGAACAAAACACACATGCACACAACAAAACAAAACAAACAGAAAACAACACTCTAAAACTGCAGTGCTGAACAAAACATAACTAAAATCTCTACACGCATCAACTCAACTAAAACTAAGATGTTTTCAGGTTAATTTTGACAGTAAAGAGAACAAATTAGGAACTTTTCATACACATTGTCACCTCTTTAAACATAGAATCATAGAATCATATATAGAAATATACTTCTTTTTGTTAAAACTCTCCAGTTTTACAGAAGTGTTTATCAATATTCCTTCTGCAATGATAGTAATTTCTTTAAATTTAAATATCAGATGTTTCTCACTGATGCTACAGTAGAAAACATACTCTAGAGCTCACAGAGAACATCTGTTACTGATGCTGAAGATTTCAAATAGAGGACTGTATTATCAGATGCAAATCATTGTACAAACAATATACCCAGGGAAGAGAATGTTTGCTACAAGGAAAATACTGTATATTCATTCAGAAAATAGTTTTAATCTGATGCTAATCATTGTTACCAAACAGTTCAGTAGACCATTTGACAATTTGATGAAATCACTTTAAAAATATGCTAAAATATTGTTCATGACAAACGATTTAAATTAAAATGTGATTCTTTTAATTTGAGGGTGATATCAACCATAGTGGAGGAGAAATTGGAAACTTCCTCAATTTTCCTTTAAACTCAAAAACATTTATTTTCTGTTTATTGTTATCTGCCTCCACTCTGAGAGAGCAGTAGAGACACAGCAGAGATCAACCCATCTCTGGGCAATTATTTACATGAATAAAACATTACAAACACCATTAGGGTAATATACATGTTTCTAGTACTGTAGCATCAAAAGCTTGTATCAATATCAAATCTAAACCAGTATCACTAGGAATGTCTATTTATTATTATTTTTTTCATGCTTTCAAGGTTGAGAATTCATGCAAAGATCTCGGGTTGATTACACTGAATATAATCAACAATTTACATTACATTGTTCTAGGCTTTTAAATTCCCATGAACATATTTGTCCCTGGGGTCAGTCAGCAGGATTGAGGCAGCATATTTGGTCATGATTGGTGGATAGCAACAGACAAGCAATGACATTCTCAAAGTCAGATAGAATCAACCATAAAAAGAAAATTCAGTAGAATATGTACATTTTGTTGTCAGTGCTACTGATAGTATCTACACAGAATCACAGAATTATTGAAGCTGGAAAAGACCTCTGAGATCATGAAGTTCAGCCTATGACCTAACAACATGACTTCACCTAAAACGTGCACATTATGCGTTAAGAGTCTACTCCAGTTTGGCCACGCACCAGTCAGGAGATCCAGAGTATTCACTAACTTCTTCACATCTCAATAATTCTGCAGTCACAGATATTCTGGGTTTTGGGGGGATTTTGGGGGGTTTTGTGCGTAAGTGACTTTTTTGTTGTTGTTTATTTCTTTGTTGCTTTGATTTGGGGGTTTTGTTGATATTATTTTTGTGCAGTTTTGGATTTTTTGTTGATTTTTGTTTGCTTGTTTTCCTTACATAATAAGCAGAGATAACTGTGCATCTGTGTCCATCCAAAAGAAAAACAATATTTAACTAATGTTTTATATCCAGTTAACCATGTCTCACAAAATTATCTACACTTCTGTCATTGTTCATGATATACCATGTTCAGGATTAGTGTTTTTTTTTCTGAGCACTTGTGTGCTGCAGGAGAAAACAACAAACAGTTTGTCGTAGATTAATATATCTCATATATTTGACAGAATTCTGCCTACAGTTTTATAGCTTCTTAGAAGTTTAGCTGGGGAAAAAAAAAAAAAAATAAATTCCTTCTCACCTCTTCTTCCTCCCCACTCTAAACAAAACAGTCAAAGAACACTTAATTCCTCAAGAAGCATTACAATTTTCAAATTTTTATTTTCTTTTCCCCTAAAATGACTCTCTGCTTTGGTGTTACTGCAAGTTTGAGTGTTTACTGTACAGTTTTGGACAGAATTACAGCTTTTATACTGGGGAAGTTACAAATGCTTCTCAGTGCTTTTATATTCCTTGTTGATGCTCTCAACTAACAAAATGATAATAGAGATGGGGGCAGTGAGAGTAATGAGATTCATCACCAATTCAAAGGGTTAATTTTCTGAAAACACACCAAGAAAGAAAAAGAAATATCAAATACTAAAATTAGTCATGTATCTTGGTGACTCTGGAAGCACAGATCAACTTTATTTAAGATGTTTCTAAAATGAAAAGTTAAAATTTGCACAGACCTCTCAGTATTCAGTGATAGTATTGATTTTACAAGTGCTGTTTAGCTTCTTGGGTTATTTCACCCTTAAAAAAAAGTAAGGTTAAACGTGTTGGTAGTCTAATCTGGTAGTCCCTGAATATTAAATACCTTTTATAATTTTCAGCTTGTGACTTTAGCAGCCAGAGGCTGGGCATGACTTCAAGCTTAAAACTGAATAAGAGATTTGTGTGTCTCAGTATAGTAGCATATATTATGTAAATGCAATTACAACAAAAGTAGTCTCTCTAAACTTGAAAATAACATAGAATATATATACAATATGATATGTTGTCATTATGAATGTGGTTTTGCTTTATTTGTTTGTAAAAAAAATGATGCAGCTCTAACACTAGTGCCTGACTAATTTCAGTTAACTGAAATTTAACTGCAGTGCATTGCTCTTACATATTTAAATCATGCTTACTAATATGTGTGTGTCTTATATATGTGCAAGTATAGCACAACAAACAGCTGAATTATATAAATGTCTCCTTCCATCAGTTGAAGCCCATGACAATAACTTTGAATTGAATCTGTAAAATGCAGAGAAGGGTTGGTGTCCAAGTATTTTGCTTCTGGAAGACATTTTTCAGTGTTTATTACAAATTGCTGTGCTAGATTTTGGTAAGCAAAATATAGTGTGGACTGGGAGGTAAAAATGATAGTGTATATTCTACTTAAGGTGAATTTTCAGTTCAATAATTTGAGAAATGATTGAAACCCTAGAAACTTCTGAGATTTTAAGTAGATTAAAATTAGTAACTACAGAATTACTATTTAAATACCATACTCTCTCAATGCAGTGGTGAAGAAAACTATTTCTAGGATTTTAAATCTCTAAAGATAGAGGGAAAAAATGGTTAGGAAACTTATTCATCTGATTAGTGGGTCTCATTACTTTTTTAATCCAATGGATCTCATTATTTTGTTGTGTAAAAGAATAAGCTATTTCCTGCTCCTTGCTTGTCTGAGTTCTTGTTTGGTTCTATAATATGTTTTTAGCAAATAATGTATTCATATATGTGGTCTTGAGGGAAAAATAGATTGGAAGCAGCATGTTGGAATATTTTAATTTATTCTTATTACATAATACAGTTGTTTATTTATTTGATAAGTGACAAAGATCTTATTCTTTTTCAGGCAATTATGTGTCTACTTTTAAAGCTAAATCTAAAGTGTTGCTTAAAATCTAAATTACTCCCAGAAATATTTTATAAAGAGTTTTTCCTGATTATGTTTTAAATTTGCCATCAATAATTCATAGCCACATCTGACTGACCACTTCAGAGTCACTGTGAAAATTCTAAATAGCAAAAGAAATCAAGTCTCCTAAAGTATGCAAACAGGTTACATAACATTGTAAGCTAGTAATCTCATTAGGAGGGTTAACAGAGTAAGTTACTGCTTGAGAAGGTCTAGAGCAGAGATTTTGAACAAGACAGACAAAGACCTTCAGAGGATAACACGCACAAGTGTTGCTGTAGATAGGTTGAGCTGCACATGGGGAACCTGCATTATTGTTTATTTTACCTGGAGCATTGTACTGTATCATCCATTTCATTAGACTGGATATGGGAAACAGATATTCTGTAATTATATGAGAGTTTTGAGGAGAGGGCAATATTTTTTCCTCTGGGATTCTGAACTTTGGTAGAGATTATAGGATGTTTATTGCTATGCAGTATTAATTAGAAAATACTACTGAGAAGCTGCAAGTAATTTTGAATTAGAAATAATTATACAGGAATTGTAAGAGGGAGATTTTTTCCTGAATTTTAGTTGCTTCAGTGATTAGCAAATATGCCTTGTCTGACGAACTCTGATAGCTTCACTAAGAAAAGAGCATTCACATTTATCTGTCCAAAATAAAAAATTTTAGACTGTGATACTTAATTTTGAGGTAGCTAAGGCTCTTTTCAGTGACCTGAAAGAATATAAAAAAAAGTTCTTATAGAAGAAATCATGCAGAATATGGTGGATTTAGGCTGTGCCTTTAAAATTTAGTTACAGATTTCAATCAGAAAAGTAAAAAATATTAAAATCATTATTGGGTGTAAAAAGGAAAGCAAAAGATTATTCTAAACAAATTCATTGGAAAAATATCTGGAATAAGAGGAGCTGTACCATAACAATTCTTCCCTTTTCTCTTTGCTTCTGATCTCTGCTGTTTTTGCTTTGCTCAGGAGAGATAATCTGCATGCTCTGGCTGGCCTTGGCTACATCTAACTTCTCTGCTCCTTTTTCTTGTCCCTTTTGTACAGGGGGAAGGGGGGAATGCAGGGACAGAGAATGTAATAGCTTCCCCTGGTCCTTGGCCAGGGGGATCGTTGTGCTGTTTATTAATTGTAAATATCTGTATAATATTGTAAATACTGTATATTTTGTACACATTCATTGCATTCCTTTGTAGAGTGTAGATTTTGCTTGTAAATACAGCTCCATTTGCTTCTAACTGGGTTGGTCTGGTAAAGTTAATATTGGAGCAGAAACTTCAAATCACCACACGGAAGATGGAAGGAAAAATTGCAGGCCAAATATAAGGTGATTTGTAATGTAGAAGTATCATTTGTCTCATTGCTGATTATCACTGTGTCTAGATAAGTAGGTCATCTGTAAGCTCTGCAGAAATAAAAACTTACATGAGGTAGTTTCCAGTTCCACCAAAATAACCTACTCTAAAAGAATGTTAGAAGTATAGTAAGACATACTGACTGCCTTATACAGGAATCAATGATGACACCGTATGCATTCGTATTTGGTGTTGAAGCTCCAAGAGACTTCCTTCTCTGCGTTTGGGTAAGTGGGTTCTCCTTAATTGTCCAAGCATTAAGGCTACTGCTATTGACAGTCCTAAACAAAATATCAAGAAGTGAGAAATTCGAAATGTCTTACCAGTAAGAGTGCATTTCACTTCTGATAGGATGAAATGAACCATAAAATCTGACCGTATGCAATGTCCTGTTAGAGTGAAAACCTGATTACATAAGCTAGAATTACCCATTTTACCCACCTAAAAGTCTAATCTTTACACCACTGTGAAAAAAAACATGATTAAAGCTCAATTTTAACCCAAACCTTGTCAAAACAAGCCCTTTTCTTTTCTTTTTTTTTTTTTTTTTTTTTTCCAAAGAAGGGACAAAATGACAAAGAGAATGTATTTTGAAAAAATCAGCATAATACTACAGCATTTCTTTTCATAGAACAGTAATAAATCAGATGAAATTATCTTGGTACTTTTATGGTTATTTTAAACCCTTTCTAGTATTGAGAATCGAATAATAGTTGGAGACTGCTGTACAGAATAGGAAGCTCTTTTATACTCTGAGCCAGCAAACCATGGCCTTCTCTCTAGCTTCTTTTCCTCCAGGATGCAGCAGTCTATTTTGCAACAGGTTTGTAATCACAGCAAGACTCAAGTTTTTGAGTTTTCTTCAGGAAAAAAAGAGAAATCATTAGTTAATAATTTTTTGTTTTCATGTTTTTCTTTTGTGTTTGTGACTTTTTTTTTTCTTCAAATCAGTGAAAAATGACATTGTATCTCAATGGGAGCTTTGTCTAAATAAATATTGAATAAAAGCCTTAGAAATAATGAGTGAACATTCAAGTAATATGCTGAATAGTTTGAATATAACTGTCTCTTTGTGGCCTTTCTATGTTCTAGTCTTTTCATTTTGTCTTGTAATGAGGACTGAGATACAGAGCTATGTAACAAACAAGAATTACTCATTTGTCCAAATTAATGAAAAATAAATATGAGGAAAAAAAAGACATTTAAAATTATAGCTGTTTTCTGTGGTGAGGGAATTTATATGCCTGCAGTTAAAAACTACTGTTCCGGTTTTCTGAGACAATAGTAATATTTAAACAAGAAACACCAAGTTGATTATTTCAATTTTCATGGGTGAAATGCACTTCAAAACAAAATTCTTTCAGGAGTATCTAATGGTAGCAAAGCACACTGGAGGTTGCTGAGCTCTGTCCCTCTGTCCTGCAGCTGACAAGGGTTGTTGCACTAAGTCTTAGTTTTATCAGTCTGAATGTGGAATTAGTAGGGCTGTTATTCAGTTTCACCATGCCAGTATACTCAAGAGCTCCACTGTACCCTGCAGTGAGTACATGTCTGTCCTCAAGCAAAGCATATCTCAGACTGTGATTTTTTTCACAGAGTACACATGTCCTTCAGTAATTAAGGCTGAATAAATCTCTTGGGGAGACTTGCTTGTGAATATTACACTTGGGTTTAGCATGTTTTTTTGTTTGTTTGTTTCTCTGTATAACAGAAGAAACAGAGCCATGGTCGCGTTTCCTAAAGTATTTTTGAAACATCTGGATGTCAATTATGATCTTGGAACAAGAAGAGTTCTATGGCAGGGTTTTGCACATGGCATGCTGGTTAAAAAATTAAGTAATTCAGTAAGATTAAATACATAAGGAATTCAATGATGGATGAATTTGCTACCAAAGCTTTGTTTGGATTTGATAGCCACATTGCTACTGTAAGAGACTATCAATGCACTTTTTTTTTTTTTTTTTTCAGCTGAGTCAAATTTACAGCACATATAGTAAAAAATAATTGTAAAACTTATAGATGTCCTAGGCAGAGGTGACAGGTTGAGGGTAACTATATCACATCCCCAAAGAAGTCTTTAACATATATTAGGAAATGCATGTTTACTTGACAGAAGATCACTTTTTACCATAGAATGATGGAATGGTTTAATAAATAAGGTCATTAATTTACGAATTATGAAAATATGAAATATGGAAAATACTTTTATAAATAATTAATATTATTAATCACTTTAAAACACCATTTATATGCAGATCCTACTGCACGGTCATGGGTTATACCACATAAACTGGTACAGTTTAACAATTTTGTACCCAACTAGAAAAACACAAAACAGTTGCTCAATTAAGAATGGAAGTTGCAATTCTATTCCTTGTCCACCAGATGGCAACTTGACAAGGTGTGTGTGGCTGCTAGGTAGATAGTGTATCAGGGCAATACAATATCAAAGGAATCTTTCAGAGACTTAAATCAATTTTGATTACGAATTATACCTCTGAACATAGCCAGAGTGTCTGCTGATAAACCATAGGTTGCAATAGGTTGCTTGGATCCCCACAAGTCCATGGGAAAGGCTGGGATCCATCCTAGGGTACTGAGAGAGCTGGCAGATGAGCTGACCAAGCTGCTCTCCATCATTTTTCAACAGTCCTAGCTCACAGGAGAGGACCCAGATGACTGGAGCTGGCCAACATGATGCCCATCCACAAGAAGTGCCAGAAGCAGGAACCAGGGAATTCCAGACCTGTCAAGCTGACCTCAGTGCAATCACACAGCAATTCCAGGATGGCCAAGGGATCAGGCCCCGCCAGCATGGATTTAGGAAGGGCAGGTCCTGCCTGACCAACCTGATCTCCTTCTATGATCAGGTGACCCACTTGGTGGATATGGGGAAGGCTGTGGATATAGTCTACCTGGGCTTCAGGAAGGCCTTCAATACTGTCCCCCACAGCAAACTCCTGACCAAGATATCAGCCCATGGCTTGGATGGGAGCACACTGCGTTGGGTTAGGAACTGGCTGGAGGGCTGACCCCAGAGAGTGGTGGTAAATGGTCCCACATCCAGCTGGTGCCCAGTCACTAGTGGTGTGCCCCAAGCATCAGTGCTGCACCCCATGCTCTTTAACATCTTTATTGATTATCTAGATGAAGGCATTGAGTCCATCATAAGTAAATTTGCAGATGACAGCAAGATAGAGGCAGGTGTTGATCTGCTGGAGGGTAGAGAGGCTTTGCAGAGAGACCTCAACAGGATGGACAGATGGATAGAATCCAACGGCATGATATTTAACACATCCAAGTGCCAGGTTCTGCACATTGGCCACAGCAACCCCATGCAGTGCTACAGGCTGAGGCCAGAGTGGCTGGAGAGTGGCCAGGCAGAGAGGGACCTGGGGGTACTGGTCACAGGTAGGCTGAACATGAGCCTGCAGTGTGCCCAGGTGGCCAAGAGGGCCAATGGTGTCCTGGCCTGCATCAGGAACAATGTGGCCAGCAGGAACAGGGAGGTCGTTCTCCCCCTGTACACTGCAATGCTTAGAACACACCTTAGGTACTGTGTCCAGTTCTGGGCCCCTCAGTTTAGGAAGCATGTTGACTTGCTGGAGTGTGTCCAGAGAGGGGCAACAAAGTTGGTGAGGGGCTTGGAACACAAGCCCTATGAGGAGAGACTGAGGGAGCTGGGATTGCTTAGCCTGGAGAGACTCAGGGGAGACCTTACTGCTCTCTACAACTACTTTAAGGAAGGTTGTAGACAGGCAGAGGTTGGTCTCTTCTCCCAGACAACCAGCACCAGAACAAGAGGACACAGTCTCAAGCTGCACCAGGGGAGGTTTAGGCTGGCAGTTAGGAAGAAGTTCTACTCAGAGAGAGTGATTGGCCACTGGAATGGGCGGCCCGAGGCGGTGGTGGAGTCACCATCACTGGAGGTGTTCGGGAGGAGACTTGATAGGGTGCATGGTTGCGTGGTTTAGTTGATTAGGTGTTGTTAGATGATAGTTTGGATGCGATGATCTCAAAGGTGTCTTCCAACCTGGTCTGGTCTATTCTATTCTATTCTATTCTATTCTATTCTATTCTATTCTATTCTATTCGATGTGATGCTATGCTATGCTATGCTATTCTATTCTAATACCACGTAGGCTAAAGCGTGGGGATTTTATACAGAACCAAATATGGTGTTAAACACATGTACACTGAAAAGATACAGTTTTACTTGACAAGCAGGTTACTGCTACAGTGGCTGGCTGCTGAAGCTAATGGACTTGGTGGGGCACTCCAGGGTTGTGGCTGCTGTGGCTGGCTCGCAGTCCCTTCCAGTGCAGGCAAGCCTTCTTCTGAGGCTGCGGGGGTGCAGTGCAGACTTCTGCAAATGGGCAGATTCCCTGGACAGGGCTGAGCAGCTCCCTTGGCACTGCTGTCCCTTCCATATGTGTCAGGGCACTGTGGGGCAGCAGTTCTTTTGAGGCTGCTGTAGAGCATGGGCTTGTTGATGCAGAGCAGTGCGGCTTTTCCCTGGCTTGGCTCAAAGGCGAGTGAGTGCTGCTGAGTTCCTCTTGGTGGTGACTGCTTTCCTGTTTCTAAGGTTACAAGGCAGTTCTTTGTGAAGCTGTATGGGGCACCCACAGGTGCTCCCATCAGAGACAATGTTCTGAATCACCCTAGGTCAGCTTTGGCTTACAAGGCTGTGGAGCAGCAGATGATGGCAGCTTCTTTCTCCCACAGCCGGGCGCGGTCCTACTTTGCCAGCTGGCACACAAAGGTTTTGGCTCACATTCTGCAACTTTATGGCTGTAGCAGACTAGTAGAACTGCCACAAAGGTTCAGGCTTGTCTTACTTCTGACTGGGTAAGCTTATCAGAAGTGTTCAGTCCCTTTAAGATGTGGCAGCTTCTTCCTACCAGCAGGACTGGGATATGACACAGAGTTGGCTATAGTTGCAGGCTTCCAGGCAAACTGAGGCATCATGGAACTTCCCAGGTTGCTGGCTTCTCTCTGGATTGTAGAAGGCAGAACATTCACGAGGGCATACCACGTGCACAGAGCAGAACAGAGTAGAAGAGCTTGGTAGCAAGGAGCTTAAGCAAAGAGCAAAGGGTAACTTGCTCATGATTTGGGGTAATATTTATAACATGCTCAAGGCTTGGATTTGGCCATTAGTCAACCTTGGCAATACTTTTAAACAATGGCAAAGTAAGTGGCTAGAATTATGCCCAAAGTTGGAAGAAGCACAAACATCCCACAAGGTGGGTGCATGGCCTTATTTGCCCCAAAGAAGGCAGGTTGTGTTGCTTACCCTGGCTTGGTGATGCCTGGCCCTTTGTTTCAGTGCCTCTGGGCTGAGCACCCACTCCAGAAAGGAGAGTGAAGGGAAGGTGGGGTGTGAGCAAAACATGCTGGGACAAGTTTTGGCAATATTTGGGGCATAATTCTGGGCATATGATCCCTTTAAGGGGACCTGAAAGATCACCTAATTGAAACTTGCCTACCAGGGGCAGAAACACATCCTACTGGACCAAGATGCTGAAGAACCCATCCAATCTGGCTTGGAACATTTCCAGGGTTGGGAAATCCACGGCTTCTCTAGGCAACTTGTTCCAGTGCCTCATCAGTCTTATGATGATGATTTTTTTTTTCCCAAATGTCTAATCTAAATCTAGCTTCTTCCAGTCTGAAAACATTATCCCTTGTCCTGTTGTTATATGTCTTTGTAAAGTGTTCCTCCCCAGCTATCTTGTAGGCCCTCTTCAAACACTACTCTTCATCTATTGTGAACACACTTTTGGGTATGATGACTTCTATCTTTTTTCTCTTTCATCCCTGAGGACTCAAAAACTTTTATCTGTGCTCAGCTGTAAACTTGTTTTGACTTTTGTGAACTGTGATTATGTAATAGATCAGTCCTATCCTACATGGCTGTGCTTACTGTGTCCTGAGTCATCACCTTGGACAAGAAAACAGAATTTAAGAGACAGTAACTGAGAAAAAGGATGATTGATGTGTAAATAGGAATATGCACATTTCTGTGCTGTCTGCAATGAAGGCTTGTTATTTTTGAACCCTTTGCAAATTGTCTGCATCTGTTTGCTAGCTTGCTGTAGCTCACTGTGATTAATATCTGGTCAGGTTGTCCCAAATTTTAAGCAGTAAGTAAGGGATGGACTCAGTTATGGTGAACTTCATGTCTGTTATTTCTAGGGTACTGCAATAGAAAGTATGCTTTTTGTACCATCTTGTGTCATGTTCTCTGAGTGAAGGGGTCTGTGCAGAATCTGCCACATTAAAGATTATTTTCCTTCTATCACTTCAGTGACTATGTAAGGACATATTGAGAAATTCTGATTGAGAATTTTGTGATCTAACTCCCACCTCTACAAAAACATTGTTTGATTGGCATTAAATTAATTAAATGGGAATTACCACTCCCAAATTATTTACCAACTAGTTAGATTTTATTTACAGGTTCTATTTAGTCACGAGTCCTACAAGGATGCTTATGAGCAACTTTAGTACAATTGAGTGAATTCAGAAAATGGAAAAGTCTAAGCTACAAAATAGCTTTACCCCACTTACAAAACAGAGGCAAGCCAGGACCTTAAGGAAAGCCAATGAAAAGCTAGTTTCACTCAAAACAATGGAGCAGGAATTTGGAGATAGTCCCCAGGTCTCTCTTGGGTGGCAGGCTTCAGAACTGCAAGTTTATAATCCAATTTGTGGATAACATGGCATAAATCCAAAGGAAATGGGACCTGCCAAGATCAAAGTGTCCTTAGACAAAGCTGCCATGAGGCAAAACTACTGTAACAGCACCATCTGAGCAGTGCAAGAGAAGCTGCACTGCTGGTCTGTTCCAATGGACAGCTGCAGTTTTATGGCAAGCAGGGTCACTCCAGCAGCAGGCAGACAGAAGGACCCCAGGGTAGGCAGGTTCAGGGAGAAGCCAGGTACAAGTGCTGATATCTCCAATTTTGCCACAAATCCAGAACAAGAGCAGAGTGAGTCCAAAATGAGCACCAAAACTGATCCAAAACTAAGAGCCAAAATGAGAGCCCAGACTACTTTCTGGTCACTCTAAGAATTTTCTAGACAATGTCCCCAGTGCCAATACATACTGGACATGAAGAGCTGTCTCAGTCTGGAGAGGGAAAGAGACTCAGTTCTTTTGAATATTCCTGTGTTGTGAAATTAGAGGAACAAACAAGGCCAAAATATCAACAGCTAGACTACTTATTACATAAATAAAGTGGATGGATCAGAAGGGGAGAGAGAATAGAGAGAGAGAAGAGAGAGAGAAGAGGAAAGGAATTATATTGCCACACTCCTCACCCCCCAAAACCAGTTTGAGTCTGTGGAGGAAAGGTGCTGCAGGAGATATTTGGTCGGTAGAGAAAGGGTGCTGAGGCTTTGGCTGGAGAAGAGATGTGGTCCTCTGGGCAGCTTCTTCAGCTCCATGAGTTGCAGCAGGAGGAACTTAGGACATGGAGAGAGGGTTCAGTCTGCTTCTTCCAGGCTACATGGCCTCTTTTCTTCGCAGCAACAGTGTCCCGGGCTTTTCCTTCTCTCATGCTTTCTTTCTCAACGGCATTGTCCTTCTCCTGTGTTTTCCTTCATCTCTGTTTTTCTTCTATGTTTTTTCTTCTTCTGCTGAGCCAGTAGTTGCTCAAGTCTTTTATACAGTTTTTAGTCCTTAGGTATGTGTCCAAGTATTGTCCCTCATGAAATAAGGGGCCAGGAAATCATCCTTAGGTAAATATCCAGGTATCGTTCCCCAGGAAATCTTTCTGTGCATTCCTGGGCAGGGGTCGGGATGGGGGTGTGTGTGTGGGGGGGCTCTGCCTCCTCCTTCTCCATCTACCTGCCCACACACTCATCACACATCAGGAAATAGGTGGTGAATCCATTGTCTCACCATCCTCCCTTTCCAGGGTACTTGATGAGTGGAGATTATCTTGTCTTATGCATATTCCCGAAGGTGGCCTCAGTCCATTGTTGTCATGCCAGCTTTGATCCAGTGAGGGATGTTATCTTTGCACCTTCCAAGAGTCGTTCCAGTGGCTTTGCCCAACACACATCAGCTATTGTCTGGGCAAGCATCAAGTGATTTTATCTTTGTTGAGTCACACCCGGAGAGACAAGCTTTTAGTCTCTCACAAGAGCCCAGCCAGTCAGAGTTCCAAATCCCAGCATGGGCTTCCCCCCATGGGTGAATTCATGTGAGGGGCTTCAGCTCACAGCGGGAAGGGTGGGGCCCTTTTTACCTGTCCCCCAGTGGGAGGGGAAAGAAATGCTGTGCTTTTGTCTTCCCCTCATCAAACCTCTGTTAGTGGGGGTGGGGGAAGGGTTGTGATGGAGGTACTGAAGGGTATTTTCTATATTTTTGTAATGTCTTAAAGGATAGGTTTCTAAGATACTGCCACAGGTACTGAGTATGTGTATTGAGTGGTATCAAATTATGTCAAGTTTCAGTGCATGGGTGTGCATACTTGAATACTATAGATTGAAAGGCATAATTGAAAGGCATAATTCATAAATCTACCAGTGACCTGATATTGGTAAACCACTACTACGATGGATCACAAATGCTTATTTAGGCAATGCTTGCTTTTATAATTATATTTATATTAATATTCATTCCATACAATGTTGAATGTTTTAACCATTCATTGTCATGAGAGATTCATCCTTTACACCTGTATTGGTTTTTGTTAGTAGCAGAGGTGTTACAATTTACTGTTTTCATGTCGGTGGTGGAGGAAAATGACTGACACTAAGATATGTTTAAGTATCAGCCCCTTTATTTACACACATCATGCTTTATATATTCTTCTTTCTTTATCCATGTGCCCTTTGCACTTAGTGATTATTTTAGGCCTGCTGTCCATATGCTTCTCTCCTCCTTATGGTAAGCTGCAGAGTTCTCTTGTTTCTTCCTTTGTTTTTCACTGATCTTCTTCCCTGGAGTTGTTTATATTCCTGATTCAAGGGCAGAGCTCCACTTTGTCAAAGTTAAAGCTGCCTGCAGACCCCTGCTTATCTACAATTTCATATACATTTAAATTTTCATACAATTTTTTTGTGGCTTTAATTAATGTAGAAGTGTATTTGGAAAACAACATCTCAAGTTGGGTGTGTCTTTTTTTTCCTCATTAATTTAAGTTAGATAGATATAACACAAAATATTCTTGAACTTGAAAGACCCAGGGTCATGTTGATTTATGAAATGATCCTACCCTGCCACTTGTAGTAGAGAGAAAAAGGCAGAAGAAAGCAATTGTGGAGATGGATTTCTTCTGACTTTGGAACCTCACAACTTAAACCATGCTAAACCCACTTTTTCAGTAATTGACAGGTATTATTTAGTGAAACAAGTTTGATTTTTTTTCCCAAAATACAATGTTGTAAAACACTGAATATTTCTTAAAATGTAGTCTTTCATTAAAACACCTTTTAGTGTCAGACTTGGTAGAATTAGATAATAATTGGACTCAGTGATCTTAAAGGTCTTTTCCAACAGAAACTGTTATATGTTTGTCTGATTCTATGACCAGTTAAATGGTAGTGGATGGTAGCCATTCAGTGTGTTACCCCCTTGGAACATAAATAGTGGTTGGTTTCATAGTATTCTTTAATACCTGTCTAAAAGTATTTGACAATCACATCGACTTAATTTTTTCCTAGTTAAAAAAAAAAGAAAATCATAATTTTTCTTCTAGTGAATCTTTGTCATCATTGAGAAATCATAAGCCAAATCATAGAGTACTGTCTGGATTAGTAAGTAGACTCATGAAGAAGGAAATCGTGCTATTCCTTCAGACTGAGCAGAGATTTTATTTTCAAATGCTAAATGCAAGACTTTAAAGAAAACCGAACATTTTTTAAAAATAACAAATGCTCTTTTACTAGTTAAACTGCTGTTAGGAAATTGTTATTATACCTCTTACGGTGAACTCAAGACATTTGTGCCTAACTATTAAAAAGGAATTTATGAACAGAGCATCAATCAGAATGCTATGACAATAACTGGTTCTGAAAGCAGTCTGCAAAGATGCCTCAAGAACACATACCTTACATACGCTATCAGTCTTGTGAATAGCTGCATAGGTTCACATAGCCTGCCTTTGGGTCAGTTCCCACTGCCTAAAGGTGGCGCCAGAGGGTCTGCTGGTATTCCAGAATGGCTACAAGACAACAAGGAATCATTCTATTCTCTCATTCTTTCTTTCAATCTGTTTAACCCCTTCTACAGTTGCTGCTTTTTGACCTCCATCACAGATTACTTCTCAGTCACAAATTTACCATGCCTGAGCAGTTATGATTTGGATTTCCCTTTTATTCCTTTTGCACTGGTGTAGCTTTTTTGTTGTTTGTTTGTTTGTTTTTTAATTTCTAATTAGACTTAAAAACTCTGATTTTGTCACTTATATGCTAAAATATTATTTCTGATAGACTGTCATAAAATACTGCTTTTTGATCATGGGAAAAACACAGATGTCTACAATGCTTTCTGAAGCAAACAAATAAACAAAGCATTAAGTAGTGGGCAGTAGTGTCCTCCCTACTCTAGTCATGAGGTCTGAGGTGACAGGTTGGACTCGATGATCTTTGAGGCCTCTTCCAACCTTAGTGATACTGATACTGAAGTAAAGAATGATTCCTGGGCCAAATTTTTCATTCATTTACTTGGAAATATTTATGCTCTTATAATGTGCAGAAAATGTCCATAAACGAAATATTTTTCAGCACTGGAGGTTTCTTTGGTTTCATTTGTTTTTTAATTGACTCAGTGTTAGGGTTTTTTGAAAGACGAAATTTTCTTCAGAATGAAATAGTTATGTGATTGATCAAAACAAGGGTTTACAGATCCAGTGTTCTGTTGGTGAGATACTATTTTGTAAAGCCCTTCCATTCCCTTTTGCAAGCAATTTTCAAGAAATTCAGATGCCAGAATGTTTCTTTTTACTGTGGTCTCATTATTTTTTTTTCCTGGCATGTTCTGCAAGAGTTGAAATTATCTCTATTTGTGACACATGATTTGGCTGCCAAGACTGGTTTTGCCTATGCTGCTTTTTACCTTGTGGTACAGAGCACCACCTTCTGGTGGCAGAGCTGAAGGATGAAGTGGCCGACCTGAAAGAGGAGGTGTCTAGGCTGAGGTCAATGAGGGAAAGCAAAAGGGAGTTAGATTTGTGGGAGAAGGCTCTGCAGATCTCCCCTGCTGAGGGAAGGATCCCTGGAAACGAAGAGGGATGGATACAGGTCCCTGCCAGGGGTGGCAAGAGGAATCTATCCTGGCCCTCTCCTCCTCCTCTGCTTCCCTTACATAATAAGTATGAGGCCCCGCAGGCCGCAGGCAGTGGGGATGAGCGGGCTGAGGAGCAGCCATCTAGAGTGGAGCCTGAGGCCAAGCGGTCCCCACCAACTATAACGACCAGCTCCACAAAGAAAAGGAGAAGGGTTATAGTTGTTGGAGACTCTCTCCTGGGGGGTACTGAGGGACCCATATGTTGTCCCAAACTGTCCCACAGGGAGGTCTGCTCCCTACCCGGGGTGCAGGTAAGGGACATTGCAAGGAGACTCCCAAAGTTAATCCAGCCCTCTGACTATTACCCTCTGATGGTAATACAAGCTGGGAGTGATGAAATTGACAAGAAGGGCACCAGGGTAATTAAAAAAGAATTCAAGGTCTTCAGACAATTGATTGATGGGGCAGGAGACCAAGTGGTGTTCTGTTCAGTTCCCTCAGTGGCAGGGCTGTACACTGAGAGGAACGGGAGAACCCATACCATCAACAATTGGCTCAGGGGATGGTGCCAGCAGAGGAACTTTGGTTCTTTGATCATGGGACAACTTTTACTGCACCTGACCTTTATCTAGAAAGGGTAAGAGAGTCCTAGCACTAGAATTGGCAGGGCTCATTAGGAGGACTTAAAACTAGGTCTGAGTGGGGTGGGTGAGGATATTGGTCCCTCTGCAGAGGAAAGAGTAGGGCACAAATTAGGGGCAGTTGAGAAGTTGTGAGCCCAGCTGAAGTGCATGTACACCAATGCACGCAGCATGGACAGTAAGCAAGAGGAGCTGGAAATCCTGGTCCACCAGGGTGACTATGATGTAGTCAACATCTCAGAAACATGGTGGGATAATGCACACAATTGGAGTGCTGCACTGGGGGGTTACAGGCTCTTTAGGAGAGACAGGTGAGGGAGAAGAGGAGGAGGGGTGGCTTTGTATATTAGAGAGTCACTCTCTGCCACACAACTTGAGGTAGAGAAAGAAGAGGTTGAGAGCCTGTGGGTTAAAATCAGAGGGCAGCCTAACAAATCTGACATCCTGGTTGGAGTCTGTTATAGACCACCCAACCAGGATGAGGAGGCTGACGAATCAGTCTACAAGCAATTGGAGGCTGTCTCAAGGTCATCAGATCTTGTCCTTGTGGACGACTTCAACCTACCAGATATCTGCTGGAATCTTAATTCAGTAGAGAGGAGGCAGTCCAAAAGATTCCTGGAGTGCATGGAGGACTGCTTCCTGACGCAGCTGTTAAGTGAGCCTACCAGGGGACAGGCTCTGCTTGACCTGCTGTTTTCCAATAGAGAAGGAGTGGTGGGAGATGTGATTGTGGGAGGCTGCCTAGGGTGCAGTGACCACGAGATAGTGAAGTTTTCAATATGCAGGGAGATAGGGAGGACCACCAACAGAACCTTCACCATGGACTTCCGGTGGGCAAACTTCAGCCTGTTTAAGAAACTTATTTCTACAATTAATGTTTAGATGTTAGTCAGTTAGAGGGTAGAACGGCTCTGCAGAGGGACTTGATTGACTGGACAAATGGGTGGAGTCCAATGGGATGTCATTCAACAAGTCCAAGTGCCGGGTGCTGTACTTTGGCTACGGCAACCCCATGCAGAGCTACAGGCTGGGGTCAGGGTGGCTGGAGAGCTCCCAAACAGAGAGGGACCTCAGAATGCTGATTGACAGCCACCTAAACATGAGCCAGTAGTGTGCTTGGGTGCCCAAGAAGGCCAATGGCATCCTGGCCTACACCAGGAACAGTATGGCCAGCAGGAGCAGGGAAGTCATTGTGCCCCTGTACTCTGCTTTGGTTAGGCTGCACGTTGAGTACTGTGTCCAGTTCTGGGCCCGTCAGTTTAGGAAGGACATTGAAACACTTGAACGTGTCCAGAGAAGGGCAACAAGGCTGGTGAGAGGCCTTGAGCACAAGCCCTGTGAGGAGAGGCTGAGGGAGCTGGGATTGTTTAACCTGGAGAAGAGGAGATTCAGGGGTGACCTCATTGCCCTCTACAACCACCTGAAAGGTGGTTTTAGCCAGGAAGGGGTTGGTGTCTTCTCCGAGGCAACCAGCCCCAGAACAAGGGGACACAGTCTCAAGCTGCCCCAGGGGAAGTTTAGGCTTGAGGTGAGGAGAAAGTTCTTCACCGAGAGAGTCATTGGTCATAGGAATGGGCTGCCCAGGGAGGTGGTGGAGTCACCATCCCTGGAGGTGTTCAAGGGGAGGTTGGACATGGCAATTGGTCCCATGGTCTAGTCATTTGGTCTGTGGTGACAGGTTGGACTTGATGATCTTTGAGGTCTCTTCCAACCTTAGTGATACTGTGTGATACTGTGTGTACAGTTGCTGAAATACATGGATTTGTCCTTCCACCTTGAAAGTCTTGCATGTGCTGGAATACTTAAGGCAATTAAAAAAAAGAAAACTTAATAGTCACTTAAAATGTGTAACACATGTTCTCCTGTGCTAGCAGATGATTTTTCTTGCACAGGTTATTTGCACATGTCAACACTCTCTCTGTACAGTGTTGTTAACTTATGTAGTTGTCATTGTCTTTTAGTATCATAAACCTTTCATGAAACTCCAGTATTCAAATTATTACATAAAATGAAATATTTGCAGACATTTATTTTAATTATCTAATCTTTGTAATGGTGGAAGAGAGAATTGAAACATATAATGAGTTATCTTAGTGAAGGCATGAAAAATATGCAAGTACTCAAGGACTTTACGTACAAGTCATGTTCTGGGCTTCCAGTCCTGGCTGTTAAACGTACTTTTACAGTACTTGTAAAACAGCAGGATCTTTTAAATATATTGCCTGTTTTTTCCCTTGTTCTGAGTCTCAGAGTGCATGTGCATCTTTCGATTATTTTTGTTTTTATATTTGATTGAATGTTAGGAACTTTCTGACCTTATTACTGAAAATCGGGGGGGAGGGGGAAAAGGCAGAATAAACAATAAGAAAGAGCTCAGTATGATTTAATTCTCATGAGCTAAACTTTCTTTTGTATCATATCAATGAATTTACAGGCTCACAAGATTGCACTTGTAGCTGTACTTACAAATCTCAGTGTAAACAACTATGGTCTACAGTTGCTGTGTTGTAGTTTTTTAGTGATAAATCACGATTTTTAGATTTATTTTAATGTCCTTCACACAACAGAGTTCTTTGACCTTTATTTTGCACTCAATTTTTACATGGTTTTCCTGTTGATATGTGAGTTTCCTATGTGAGTTTAGTACAGGACACAAATAGTTTAGTTGCAGATATCAATGCAGAACTCATCTAGGGATAATAATAAAATATCTGTAGTTGTTCTTTTGATTGTTTCAGTGTTTTATGCACATTCAGCAGAAAAACACAAATGCAGAACATCCTGCACAAATGTTTTTGTGGGTTTGTTTGGTTAATCGCTTTAGTTTTGGTATAGTTTGATTTGTTGTGCTCTGGTCTGTTTTTGATGTTGTTGGTTTTGTTGTTGTTATTCTTGGGCTTTTTGTTTGGTTTTTCTGGTGGGTTTTGGGTTTTTTCTGTTTGTTTTTTAAAACAGAATACAGGATTAACCAGGTTGGAAAAGACTTTCGAGATCATCTAATCCAGCCTATCACTCAACACGATCCAGCCTATCACTCAACACGATCTAATCAACTAAACCATGGCACTAAGAGACTTCTTGAGTCTCCTTTTAAACACCTCCACCGCCTCCCTGGACAGCCCATTCCAATGGCCAATCACTCCTTCTCTGAAGAACTTCTTCCTAACATACGGCCTAAACCTCCCCTGGAGCAGCTTGAGACTGTGTCCTCTTGTTCTGTTGCTGGTTGCCTGGGAGAAGAGATCAATCCCCACCTGGCTACAACCCCCCTTCAGGTACTTGTAGGCAGCAATAAGGTCTCCCCTGAGCCTCCTCTTCTCCAGTCAAAACCATCCCAGCTCCCTCAGCCTCTCCTCATAGGGCTTGTGCTGAAGGTCCCTCTCCAGTGTTGTTACCCTTTGCTGGACACATTCCAGCAATGTCATAGGGTTGGAAGGGTAAGGCCCAAAAGCCTCCTCCCTCCCCCCGGTAAAGTAAAGGGAAAGAAAATTGAAGGGAAAGGAAAAAAAAACTCACAGCTGAATTAGCAAAGCAGTGGAGCTGTATATTTACAAAGCAATATAGGATATGCAGGGAAATATATACAAATTTACAATATTTACAATATATACAAAGATATACAATAAAGTAGCACAGAAATGAGAGTTCCGCCCTGTGCTGAGGGGGTTCCCCACCTCCGCTCTCCCCCTCTCTCCCCCTATTCCCCAGAGCGGGTTACAAAGAGAGAGAAAGAGAAAAAAAAAAGTTAGAAGCAGTTGTGTCAATTGGAAAGCAGTTAATACAGGCCTTATCAGGTTTGTCAGTTTCAAGGCCAAAGCCTTGGCCAAAAGCCCAGGAGCTGCAAGCTGCTGCCCGAAGGAGAAGCGGAAGAAAGACTGAAGATAAAGGTGCCGAAGTGCCCAGGATACCCTCCTGCACTACCAGTTCAGAAGGTGCTTCCTCCCACTCTACCAATTAAATTAGTTTAGATCGTTCTTTTCATTTACCAACTTCTGCCCACCATATTCCCTTTCTTAAGGGGACAACGTCAAACGGTCACAGTCCACCCCTTCTAAACAATTTCATTGGCTGTTCATACTGTCCATCCAATCCAAAACGATATTTACAGTTCGTGAGTAAAGTTCATAGTCCATTCCGGCTATGCTCAGATGTAGATGATTCAAAAGTCCAAGAAAGTCAGAAAATGAGAAAAAATGGAAAATAGTTCATTTCTTCGCCGACGAAGCGAAAAAAGGGAAACAGGGATTCCCAGGGTCTCATAGTTGACTCAGGGTTCTCAGGGATCTTAGGGTTCGTGCACCGTAGATTTCCTCATTGATCCTTCCTTTGGACGTGGTGTAACTGTACAACAGTTTGAAATTAACCTCTTTCAGCTAAAGTTAAATTTCTTTGTGGTATACACTGAATTTCACCATTCTCTTGTATTACCCAATAAGTGTGACCTGGACCTTCAGCTGAAACCACCCCTCGGACAGGTTTAGCCTCTCCTGAGGTTGAAAATACCCAAACAGTTTTACCTAACAGATTCTTTTCTCTAACAACAGGAACTCTATCACCTTCTACTTTCCGTAGCAAATCTGAATGTGCAGGTCCAGCTCGGTTCACTGAACCTCTACTATTTACCAGCCAGTTTGCTTGTGCTAAATGTTTTTCCCAGTTTTTCAAAGATCCATCCTCCATGGCTATAAGAGTAGTCTTCAACAAACCGTTGTAGCATTCAGTCTTCCCTGAAGCTGGTGCATAGTAGGGAATATGGAATATCCACTCAATACCGTGCTCTTTTGCCCAGTTCTTTACAAGGTTGTTCTTGAAATTAGTTCCGTTTTCTGACTCAATCCTCTCTGGAGTTCCGTGTCTCCACAGGATTTGTCTCTCCAGACCGAGAATGGTCTTGCGTGCAGTTGCATGTGGAACTGGATAAGTTTCCAACCATCCAGTGTTTGGCTCTACCATGATAAGCACATATTGCTTACCAGAACGAGAACGTGGTAGAGTGATATAGTCAATCTGCCAAGCTTCACCATACTTGTACTTGGACCATCGGTCACCATACCACAAGGGCTTAAGTCGTTTTGCCTGCTTAATAGCAGCACAAATGTCACAGTCATGGATGACTTGTGTGATAGCATCCATGGAAATGTCTATGGATCTGTCACGAGCCCACTGGTATGTTGCATCTCTGCCTTGATGTCCTGACGAATCGTGAGCCCACCGACCTAAGAATATCTCACCTCAGTGTTTCCAGTTGAGATCAAGATTAGAGTCCATGTCTACTTGAGAAACTCTTGTAGCTAGATCTGCCTGATGGTTGTCTTGCTGTTCCTGAGTAGCTTTGCTCTTAGGAATGTGAGCATCGGTGTGTCTCACTTTCACTGGAATTCTCTCGATTCGATCAGCAATGTCCTGCCACAGGTCTGCTGCCCAAATGGGTTTTCCTTTCCTCTGCCAACCACTCTTCTTCCAGTTCTTTAGCCAACCCCATAGAGCATTGGCTACCATCCATGAGTCGGTGTAGAGATAAAGCTTTGGCCATCTCTCACGTTCAGCTACGTCGAGAGCTAGCTGGACAGCTTTTACCTCTGAGAACTGACTGGATTCTCCTTCTCCATCCTTCACCTCTGCAACTCGGCGTGTTGGACTCCACACTGCAGACTTCCACCTTCGCTTGTTTCCAGCAAGATGACAGGAACCGTCTGTGAACAAAGCATATTTCTTTTCATCATCAGAAAGGTCATTGTAAGGAGGAGCTTCCTCAGCACGAGCTACTCTCTCCTCTGGAGGTTTAGCACAGTTGATACCTTCAGGCCAACTTGAGATCACCTCCACTAGACCAGGCCTTTCAAGATTTCCCATTCGAGCTCTCTGTGTTATCAGATCCATCCACTTAGACCATGTTGAGTCTGTGGCATGATGTGGTGTGGTGCCTTTGCCTTTGAACATCCTATTCAAAACTGGTAATCTGGGAGCTAAGAGAAGTTGTGATTCAGTTCCAATCACTTCAGAAGATGCTTTTACTCCTTCATAGGCAGCTAGAATGTCTTTCTCTGTTGGAGTATAATTAGCCTCTGAACCTCTGTAACCTTGACTCCAGAAACCAAGAGGTCGTCCACGTGTCTCACCTGGAGCTTTTTGCCACAAGGACCAGGTTGGACCATTGTCACTTGCAGCCGTGCACAAAATGTTCTTAATGTCTGGACCATCTCGGACAGGTCCCAGACCCATTGCTTGAATCACCTCTTGCTTTATCTGGTCAAAGGCTGCTTGTTGTTCAGGACCCTAGTGGAAATGGTTTCTCTTTCAAGTCACATCATACAGAGGTTTCACAATCTGACTGTATCCAGGAATGTGCAGTCTCCAAAATCCCACCATCCCCAAGAAACGTAGGGTCTCTTGCTTGTTTGTGGGATTTGCCATGATAGAGACTCTATTTACCACATTGACTGGAATGTGTCGGCATCCATCCTGCCACTGCACTCCCAGAAACTGAACCTCTGTGGTAGGTCCTTTCACCTTGTCTCTCTTGATGGCAAAACCTGCATTCAGAAGAATGTCAACGATTTTGTTACCTTTCTCGAAGACTTTCTCAGCAGCTTTACCCCAGACGATGATGTCATTGATGAACTGGATGTGTTCTGGAGCACCACCTTTCTCCAGAGCATCGTGGATCACTGCATGACAGATGCTTGAGATGTGGATCCAGCCCACTGGCAATCTGTTGAAAGTGTACTGGATTCCTCTCCAGGTGAAAGCAAACTGAGGCCTGCACTCCTCTGCTATGGGAATAGAGAAAAATGCATTTAGCAATGTCTATGGTAGCATACCATTTGGCCTCTTTGGATTCCAGCTCATACTGGATTTCCATCATGTCTGGTACTGCTGCACTCATAGGTGGTGTCACTTCATTTAGGGCTCGGTAGTCGACTGTCAGACGCCAGTCTCCATTCTGCTTCCGCACAGGCCATACTGGACTCTTGAAAGGTGAATGAATTTTGCTGACCAACAAAATCACACAAAAAAGCTATGTTCTACACAGCTGCTTTCCACATCACCCTACCTCTCCTCTGACATCTGTTTAAGTTATTGATCTAATAACATGGTCTGATATTGAAGTGGCCTCATATCAATTGTCTGATAGGGAATACATAGTTTAATATCAAAATTAGGCACTGCCTTGAAGAGAAAACTGGTAGGTAATACATTACTAATTAGGATAGAAGCATTCATTGGAATGACAAGATAGGCCTTGTTTATATATCAAGTAAATTTATTAACAAAGAATAAAGTACAGTGTTTTTCTAGGCATCATGTTATATTATGAGATCGTTCCATTTGTTGTTTTATATTAAGGTGAATCCTGTTACTTTAAGCCAGCCAACGAGAGTATACACAGAACAAACATTTTGCTTGTGCAGTGATACAGTGATAAATGCTACTACATATGGAAATGTGAGGAGGCTATGCTAAATAAAAGTCTTCAGCAAAGGATTTTCTCTTCAGCAGCATGCAAGGACTGCTTTCACTGAACAGATTGACTAAAGACTTGCTAAGGCCAAGAGAAAATGGATTCATTCTGTCTGAAAATGCATACTTTTCAGAAGGTATCAACAATTGTGCTATCTACTGTACAGTGAGGTTTACAAACAGATTAAGATTTTATCATCTGCGCCCAAAAATGATCAATCTATTTGCAGCTTGAGTAAACAAAGCAATAGAAACTTATATAAAATTATCATGACAGTAAAAAATTGACATACTGATAAGGTATGATAATTCAGCTAATAAAGTCAGAGCTTTGTAGTCTAGTCTCAGAACTGAGAAGGCAAATTTCTCTTAAACCTGTTTATTTATTTATTTATTTATTTAAAATTGGAGTTACTGGACAGAAAGGTTTATCCTGCACGTAAATTAAAAATTAAATTTTGCCTCAAAGGGCATAGTATTATTTTTTTAACTTTAAAATTTGTTATTTCTAAGGATTCTTTTAGATTGCTTTTGTACAGTATTTCAGCTGTATTACAATATTCAGGGAATATACTAAAGCCATTTTTCATTTCTTATTTTCCTGTCTGTGATAGATCTCATCATGATTTTGCAATTTTATACCATGAAAATAAGTAGAAAGGAAGAATTCTTGTGCATTTCCTGTGTTTTTCATTGTTTCAGATAGGTAACCTGATGTGTTTTATTTGTGTTCTACTCACATAAATATGACAGTGCTAACAACTGTCATATTTATGAAAAACCTGTTCTCAAATAGAGAAGGGGTGGTGGGAGATGTGACTGTGGGAGGCTGTGTAGGGTGCAGTGATCATGAGATTGTGAAGTTTTCAATTTGCAGGGAGATAGGGAGGAGCACTAACAGAACCCTCACTTTGGACTTCCGGGGGGCAAACGTCAGCTTGTTTAATAAACTTATTTGCAAAGTTCTCTGGGTAGCAGCCCTTAAGAACCAAGGGGTCCAGGATGGCTGGACCTACTTCAAACAGCAGCTCCTAAAGGCACAGGAACTGGCAGATCCCATGTGCTGAAAGATGAGCCAGTGGGGAAGGCAACCGGCCTGGATGACCAAGAAGCTCCTGAAGGAATTAAGGGGAAAGAAAGAGGGTGTATCGCCTTTGGAAGGAGGGGAAGGATTCTCCTGATATGTTTACGGATGCTGTTAGATTATGTAGGAGAAAAGTTAGAGAGGCAAAGGCCCAGTTAGAACTTAAGCTGGCCACCTCTGTGAAAGATAATAAAAAGAATTTTTATAAATATATTAATGCTAAAAAGAGGGGCAAGAAGAACCTCCACTTCTTATTGGACCTGGAGGAGAACATTGTGACTGAAGATGAGGAAAAGGCTGAGATCCTGAATACCTTCTTTGCCTCAATTTTCAGCAGTAAGGCAGGAGGAGTTCAGGACAAGTGGCCTCCCAAGTTCGGTGATGGGGTCAGGGAGCAGTGTATTGGCCTGGAAGTCCATGAGGAATTAGTTTGGGACCTGCTGAGCCACTTGGATACTCACAAGTCCATGGGACCAGATGGGATCCATCCTAGAGTGCTGAGAGAGATGGAAGATGAGCTGGCCAAGCCATTCTCCATCATTTTCCACCACTCCCGGCTCACCAGACAGGTCCCAGATGACTGGAAACTGGCCGATGTGGTTCCCATCCACAAGAAGGGTCGAATGCAGGAACCTGGAAACTACAGGCCAGTCAGCCTGACCTCAGTGCCAGGGAAAGTGATGGAGCAGATTATCTTGGCGGCAGTAACTACGCACCTGAAGGATGGCCAAGTGCTCAAGTCCAGCCAACATGGATTTAGGAAGGGCAGGTCCTGCCTCTCCAACCTGATCTCCTTCTATGATCAGGTGACCCACCTGGTGGATGTGGGGAGGCACGTGGACGGATTGTACCTGGACTTCAGCAAGGCCTTTGACACCGTCCCCCACAGCAAACTGTTGGCTAAGCTATCAGCTCATGGTTTGGACAGCAACACTCTGTTTTGGGTTAGGAACTGTCTGGAGGACCGAGCCCAGAGAGTGGTAGTGAATGATGCCACATCCAGCTGGCAGCCAGTCACCTGTGGTGTCCCCCAGGGATCAGTGCTGGGCCCCATCCTCTTTAACATCTTCATTGATGATCTGGATGAGGGGATTGAGACAGTCATCCGAAATTTGCAGATGACACCAAGTTGGGAGCAGATGTTGACCTGTTGGAGCATAGAAGGGCTCTGCAGATAGACCTCGATTGACTGAACAGATGGGCAACATAATGGCATTCAACAAATCTAACTGCCAGGTGCTGCACCTTGGCCAGAACAACCCCATGCAGAGATACAGGATGGTGTCGGAGTGGCTGGAGAGCTCCCAAACAGAGAGGGACCTGGGGGTGCTGATTGACAGCTGCCTAAACATGAGCCCGCAGTGTGCCCAGGTGGCCAAGAAGGCCAATGGCATCCTGGCCTGCATTAGGAATAGTGTGGCCAGCAGGAGCAGGGAAGTCATTGTGCCCCTGTACACCGCACTGGCTAGGCCACACCTTGATTACTGTGTCCAGTTCTGGGCTCCTCAGTTTAAGAAGGACACTGAGACTCCTGAACGTGTCCAGAGAAGGGCAACGAAGCTGGTGAGAAGTCTCAGGCACAAGCACTGTGAGGAGAGGCTGAGGGAGCTGGGATTGTTTAGTCTGGAGAAGAGGAGGCTCAGGGATGACCTCATTGCCCTCTACAACTACCTGAAAGGTGGTTGTAGCCAAGAGAGAGTTGGTCTCTTCTCTCAAGCATCCAGCACCAGAACAAGAGGTCACAGTCTCAAGCTGCACCAGGGGAGGTTTAGACTCGAGGTGAGGAGAAAGTTCTTCACAGAGAGAGTCGTTCGCCGTTGGAATGGGCTGCCGGGGGAGGTGGTGGAGTCCCATCCCTGGAGGTGTTCAAGAGGAGGATGGATGTGGCACTTGGTGCCATGGTCTAGTCATGAGGTCTGTGGTGACAGGATGTACTTAATGATCTTTGAGGTCTCTTCCAACCTTGATGATTCTGTGATTCTGTAAAGGAGGAACTCTTCAGGCTGATTATCCATATATCTATAAAACTTCCTTGGTGAGGCACAGTTATGATGCACTTGCTAAATTTAAATAATTATTATGTGTAAATTGTTGATTTTCATTTAAATACATATTTTTTTAAATCTAGATTTTCTGGTTTATATTATGAGACTTTACTATATTCGTGTATTTTATTGCTTTGTAGTGTGTTACTAGTTCAATGTAATTCTGTTTTTCATCTAACTAGAAACAGTAATTCCAAATTTTCTATCCTACTGCTTTTTTCTTCCTTGTGAATGTGTGATCTAAAATATGAAAGTCACCTCTGAAAATGGAATTTTTCTTTTCTAAAAGTTTTCTAATCCAGAATGTATAAAATCATTATTCATTGTCTGGTCTTTCTTTCTTCTCTGTCTGAATGATTGAGGGATGTGGATGATGTGCTACTCACCACCACAGACCTACAGTACATTGTTTATATCTATATCTTTGAGGCTGTGGTGTGGATTTCTAATCCTTTATGTTGAGACTACAATTGCAAGTGATAAATTTTAAACACACACTTGCTTTTTCAGAGTTATTCGTACCAGTAGGTAATTTTATGCCATCTTGTGAATGGTTAAGACACTTCAGTCATGTCTATCTAATGAGCTTGTGATTTGAGCTGAAATTCTCATAATTTCATGTGAAGTACATGACCTTGTACATTCTACTACTGGACTTCATTTTATTCCTGTTACTCTGTCATCATCTAATTTTTCTGATACCATGACCCTGGTCAGGATTGATGACACTGAATTTTGCAGGAAAATTAATTCATAAGCACCACTCTACTTTTGTTTTGATCTTAATTAAATTAATGAATATCTAGATTCCCAGATTTTTAATTCTCATATGGTTTGATTCTCCACTTCCTAGTATCTCCCACTAGCATTTTCCTGTCCTTATGTATTATGTAGCTTCCTTTCTCTTCTACTCATAAATGATTAGAAATTTCCTATACAACAGCAGATAAAATCAGCTAGTGCTTTTCAATCTAAAAATTGCCTCTTGTAGAAAACGTAGATCACATGGACATGATCTACATTAGACAAATTTTGTTCTGTTTGATATAGCTTTCCACTAATCTCCGTTTCCTTAAAAACCATTTTCTTTCAAAGTTGTTCTAAAGTTGCACATAATATTGAAGCCGTATTTACAGATTTCCACCTCTTCTAACGGTTTGGAACACAAGCCGTATGAGGAGAGGCTGAGGGAGCTGGGGTTGCTTAGCCTGGAGAAGAGGAAGCTCAGGGGAGACCTAATTGTTCTCTACAACTACCTGAAAGGAGGTTGTAGACAGTCAGGGGCTGGTCTCTTCTCCCAGGCAACCAGCACCAGAAGAAGACACAGTCTCAAGCTGCGCCAGGGAGGTTCTGACTGGATGTTAGGAAGAAGTTCTACACAGAGAGAGTGGTTGCCCATTGTAACGTGCTGCCTGGGCAGGTGGTGGAGTCACCATCACTGGAGGTGTTTAGAAGGAAACTTGATAAGGTGCTTGGTTGCATGGTTTATTAAGTGGTGTTGGATGATAGGTTGGATGCAATGATCTTGAAGGTCTCTTCCAACCTGGTCTGGTCTATTCTATTCTACTCTACTCTACTCTACTCTACTCTACTCTACTCTACTCTACTCTACTCTACTCTACTTCTATTCTATTCTATTCTATTCTATTCTATTCTATTCTATTCTATTCTATTCTATTCTATTCTTTCTATTCTATTCTATTCTATTCTATTCTATTCTATTCTATTCTATTCTATTCTATTCTATTCTATTCTATTCTGCATTTATACTTCACAGGGTGTTGCCCAGATATTCATCACTAGTTCTCTGTTATAGATCAATTTACAGTTCTTATTAGTTCTGTGTTGTCTTGTTTCATGTTTTCAGAATTCACTGAATATAAACTTTATTCAGCATAGAATGGAGAAGTTATAATCCAGTGCTGTTTGTTTTTTTTTTCTTCCATTTGTTCACATTATCCATCCTACCTCTGACCCTTTGGTATTCACTCATACTTCTAAAATATATTGATATTTTTATATGACTTTTTAGTTAATACTATACTTGATGAGAAGCACAGAATTTTCACATTTAATAGCAGAAGTGCTCATATTTCAAGAAGAAATGAGATATATGTTACGGAAATCCTAAAAGTCTCATCACAGAGACACATTGTTCTTTCTGAACATACTGATTTGCATTATGATGGATATTAAAAAGATAAGCATGTACTTAAATTTGATTATTAAATTACATCATGAAATATGAGTGGAAATGGCAGATAAATATTTAAGCAATATGAACTTTGGAAACATTTCTGGGATTATTGCTTCTGAAAATACTTGGCATACTTAAATTTTGTATTTGCTTTGTATCATATTATAAAGAAACAATTTAATTTTGTACTATTGTTTTTTCTTTTATTTGTTTTCTCAAGCTACTTAAATGAAGTAATGTTTTGATTTCAATGAGAACACCTAGCAAAAATTAAGACCCTTATCATGAGAAAACAAATGTAATATTCAGCTGTGGGATCTGTCTAACCTCCTACATCTGTTTTGGCAAATAGAAATATTTTGTTGTGGAGTATATTGTTTAAACACCATTAAAACAAACAAACAGAAAGGTCTCTTCCTTTCATGTTGTTTTTTTTTTTTTAATATTCTTAGGGTTTTTTGTAAAAGTTAATTGATCTATGCCACTCAGTCAGTTTTTTAAAATGTTGACATGGGATTGCTCCAAGTGTAAAATATGATTGCCTGGAAGTATCTATTTTTCTGTAATTGCATATAACACATACATTAGTGTGGTGGTAGGGCCAAACAGGCCTAACACAAACACAGAACAAGTTCTGGCATGTCCAGGTGTAAACCCTCTCTCCCCCTCCCTCATGCAGGGGTCTGATGAACACAGGTAGAAGGTGAAAAGCCCAGGCCTTAGAAAGTCTGGTAAACAAGGGATATGTCCTCCCTTTGTGGTAAACAGTTGCATGCACTGCTCATGTTACACCTAGACTAGGCTTATGTCTTTACCTTCTATGGTCATGGCATGGCAAAATCCCAATTTGTTGCTAATTGGCAAAACTGCTCCTCAGGCAAATGATAAAAGTAAACCCAAACTGTAAACAGGGTGCCGTGCCTTGCCTTGCCTAAGATCTGGGAAAAGAAACAACAAGCCTTGCAACTCAGAATCCTTGCTGTGTCTCAGTTTACTCAAAAAGACACAAGCCCCTTAACATAAGCTGCACTGAAACCACAGCCAGCCTCTTTGCTTCATAAAAGTCCAGGAGCAGACAGACATGTCTTGCCGGGCAGAAAAGACAAGTCTTGTGTGAGCTAAGAACCTGGGAACTGTCCCCTTGCAGTGATAAATCACTTCCAGTTTAAGCACCTGCTTCTCAAGCTCAAACCTTGCAGCAAAGCACGGAGAGAAACAGGCTATTGTCTAAGAGCCTGAAACCCAGAGACAGCCTGCAAACCCTGGGAAGCTTTGAGTGCTGCCTGCTGTTGTGCCATAGCCAGCCTGGTCATTGGGACAGTGAGACAGCCCTGCTGGCAATCAGCTCTGAAAAGCACCCAAAAACTGCTACTGGCAAATGTACAGTAACAGTACCCCTTCAAGTGGGTGAAAATCCCATTGTTCTGTGTAACTGGGACTATATTGCAGCCCTGGAGAGAATTCCAGAGAAATAATATTGTGAGCAATTATTTCTACAAAGCCTCTGTAAAAGGTTCTATCTGTCTTCAGTTGTTGCAGATTGTCTTTTCCAGTGTTATTTCCCTGGTTTGCTTAATACAGCTTAAATTGCTAGTATTGCCTATATACTTTAAATATCCACTGTAAATATACTACAGCCATACACCAAAACTATTAGTAAGTGGGTTTTTACCCCCCATTTTCATATTAATAAATAATAATTAATATTCAATTAATAACATATTTGCCTTATTAATAAAACATTATTCATAACAATTAGTAACTCTAAATCATAGACCCCATTTTAGGGGTTAGAATGGCCTTCTAGAGATCATCTAGTCCAATCTCCCTGCCAAAGCAGAATTGTGGCAGGACACATGAGATCTTATTCAGGTGGGTTTTGTAAGTCTTCAGAGAAGGAGACTCCATGACCTTTCTGTGCATCCTGTTCCAGTACTCCATCAACCTCACAGTAAAGAAATTTCTCATGTGGAGATGGAACTTCCTGTGTTTCACCTTATATCATTACAATAGTAGTATGCAGATACTTCTCTATATGAAACAAGGAAATGCTGTGTTTTTCTGGAGTGATCCGGTTTTGAAATTATCTTGATAACTATAAACTTGAAAGAAAATTATTAAATTGTGCTGCATTATAGCAGTAATAGTCTATAATTTTTAACAAGTACAAGCAGTTAAAAGTAGCAATTTTGTAATGGAAATTACTTTGGCTCATTCCCAATTTCAGGGTACTTTCATTATGTTAATTTAAATAACTTTTGGCTAACTATTACATTAAACAACAATATGAGTACACAATAACATTTGATTGAATTAAACAAAAAGAAATCAGGTTCATGATCATCTGAAGAACCTGAACATGTTCAAGTCCATGGAACCTGATGGGATACATGCATGGGTACTGAGGAACTGGTGGATGAGGTTGCTAAACCACTCTCTATTATATCCCAAAAGTCGTGGCAGTCTGGGGAAGTCCCCACATACTGGAAAAGGGAAAACATACTCTCATTTTCAAAAAGAGAAACAAGGATGACCCAAGGATCTACAGGCCAGTCAGTCTCACCTCTGTGCCCAGTAAGATCATGGAGTAGATCCTCCTGGAGGCACTGCTGAGACAGAAGACTAACAAAGAGGTGATTTGGTATACTCAACAAGGCTTCCCCAAGGGCAGATTATTCCTGACAAACCTGGTGGCCTTTTATGACTTTTAAGCCCCTCTTCCCCCACCTCCATCAGCAGAGGTTTAAATGGGGAAAGACAATGGCACTAAATTACCTTCCAAGGTGCGGAATTGCCTTCCCTTCCCCTGGGGACAAGTAAACAGCACCCATTCTTCCCACCAGGGCAGAGTTCCTTCAGAGGCATTTACCCAAGGAGGAAGTCCACTGGGTTTAGGAATTATGATTAGTGCTGTGCTTCATGCCCAGTGTACATTTGCCCTGGACACATTGTCTAGGAAAGCCTTAAATAGAATGACCAGAAACCGGTGGGGGCTCTCGCCCTCATTTTCCGCTCACTCCCATTTTCCCCTCTCATCTTGGACTTGCTCTGCATTTATGGCAAAACTGGAGAAACCAGGACTCAGACATGGCTTCTCCCTGGACCTCCCTGCCACGGGAGTGACCCCGCCTGCCATTAAATTGTGGCTTTTCTTGCACTTTTCAGACAGTGCTACTGCACAAGTTTCACCTCGTGGCAGCTGTGTCTATGAACACTTTGATTTTGGAGAGTCCCTTTTCCTTTGGATCTGTGCCACATTATCTACAAATTGGATTATAAAACCTACAGTTCTGGAGCCTGCCATCAAAGACTGAGGGTCCATCACCAAATTCCTATTCTGACCTTGTGGTACAACTGGAGTTCTCATACTTTCCCTAAGGTCCTGGCTTGCCTCTGATTTTATAAGTGGGGTGAAGTTATTTTTGTTAATTCTGGTAGAACTTTTCCCAAATAGAACCCATAAATAATCTAAGAAGTTTTATATATATTTTTGGGGCAGGGTTTTTGGGAAAAATAAAGATAACTATATTTTCATAATTTCCGCCTCATTAATTCAACCCAAATCAAAACAATGACAAGGTCACAACATTAATTGAACAACTGACATAATTTACCTGAGCAAAGCCTTTGAGACTGTTGTGCGTGACATGCTGTTCTCCAAACTGGTAAAGCATGAGTTTGATGGATGGACCATTCAGTGGATAAAGAACTGGCTTGACAGCCACACCCAAAGAGTGTCTGTCAATGGGTCCATGTCCAAGTGAAGGCCAGTGACAAGTGGAGTCCCTCAGGGATCAGGACTGGGACCAGTCTTGTTTCACATCTTTGTTGGTGTGGCATTGAGTGCACCCTCAGCAAGTTTGCTGATGACATCAAGCTGTGAGGTCCAGCAGACACTGGAGGGAAGGAATGCCATCCAGAGTGACCTTGACAAGCTGAAGAGGTGGGCCCATGCTAACCTCATGAAGTTCAACAAGACCAAACCCAAGCACTGATATAGGCTGGGCAGTGAGTGGCTTGAGAGCAGCCCAGAAGAAAAGGGCTTGGGGTTGCTGGTGGATGAGAAGCTCAACATGAGCCACCAATGTGCACTTGCAGGCCAGAAACCCAATCACATCCTGGACTGCATCAGGAGAAGCATAGCCAGCAGGTCAAGGGAGGTGATTCTCCCCCTCTAGTCCACTCAGGTGAAACCCCACTTGGACTATTGCATCTAGTTCTGGAGCCCCTATTGCAAGAAAGATACAGATGTGCTGAAATGCATCCACAGAAGGGCCATGAGGATGATTAGAGGGCTGGAGCACCTCTCCTATGAAGACGGATTGAGAGAGTTGGGGCTTTTCAGTCTGAAGAAGAGAAGTCTCCAAGGAGATCTTATTGTGGTCTTCTAGGATCTTAAAGGGTCCTACAAGAGAGCTGGTGAGGGACTTTTTAGGGTGTCAGGCAATGATAGACCTATGGGGAATGGAGAAAAATAAAAAAAAGGTAGATTCAGATTGGATGTTAGGAAGAAATTCTTCACCTTGAGGGTGGCGAGACACTGGAACAGGTTGCCCAGGGGGGTGGTAAAAACATCCCTGGATGTTTTTAAGGTCAGGCTGGATGTGGCTCTGAGCAACCTGATGTAGTGTGAGGTGTCCCTACCCATGGCAGTGGGCTTGGAACTAGATGATCCTTGAGGTCCCTTCTAACTTTAACAATTCTGTGATTCTAGGATTCTAGCATCCGATTAAAATCTTCTACAACTTAAAACCATTGCCCCTCACTTCAGGCTTTTGTAAACATATTCTGCCCATCCTTCTTGTAGGGTCCCCTCAGGTACTGGAAGGACTCTATTAGGTTTCCCCAGAGCCTCCTATTCTCCAAGCTGAACAACCCCAGCTCCCTCACCCTGTCCTTGTCACAAAGATGCTCCAACCCCCTCATTTTTGTGGCTGTCCTCTGGAACCACTCCAGCAGGTTCATGCCCTTCCTTTATTGAGGGCTCCAGACCTATACACAGTAGTCCAGGTGAGGTCTCACCAGTGCAAATTGGCACAATCACCTCTCTGTCTGCTGGCAACACATCTTCTGATGTAGCCCAAGATGCGTTCAGCCTTCTGAGCTGCAAATACATGCTGTCTGCACATGTCCAGCTTGTCATCCATCAACACTCCCAAGTCCTTTTCTGCAGGGCTATTTTCTAACACCTTGTTCCCTAGTCTGTGTTGAGAGCAAGGATTGTTCCAGCCCAGGTGCAGAACCCTGTACTTCCTCTTACTGAGCCTCATGGGTTCACCTGGGCCCACATCTCCAGCTTGTCCAGGCCCCTCTGGATGACATCCTCTCCCTCTGATGTATTGACAACACCACACAGCTTGGTGTCACACAAACTTGTTGATGGTGCCCTCAATCCCACTGTCTGTGTCATTGCTAAAAATATGAAACCACATAGATCCCCGTACAGACTCATGAGTAACATCACTTGTCACTGCTCTCTATGTGGACTTGAAGCTATTGAGCAGCACCCTCTGGGTGTGACTATCCAGCCAATTCCTTATCCACTGAACAGTCCACCCATCAAATCTACATCTCTCCTATTTCACAAGTCGGATGCTATGGGGGAGCTTTCCCCACAAGTATCTCATCAGGATATTGTGTGCCATAATCTCCATAGATCACTTCTCTTACTGCAGACTCCCTCAAATGTTTAATACAGTGTTCAATGGTTGACCACTTCTGTGAATTCCACAGTAAGTAATTTCTGAATGGTTACCTCATTAGCACAATAAATAAAAGTCTGAGGACCGGGCTGGCCACAGATGGTCAGTGACTCTCTTTTCTCACTGCTTAGCAGCTGGAACAGGAGCACCTGGCTGTGGTTCTGGTTTTGCCTGCATGGTTCAGCATGGCAGTTTAGGTGCAGGAAATTTGCAGTGAGTTTCTGGTGTTCATCCTCCACCACGCCCAAACAACTCCAATTGCTCAAACAGTGATTGTAAAACTTCACTAAGCATGGTGTCAATTGTACATGCACATGCAATGCTCATAATTAGTGGTGCCCTGTCTCCTGCCAGAGGCAGGAAAGGGATAACGGAGATAATAATCTATTGGGATGTGTTTATTACGTGGCCTGGCACTTCAAAAGTTGTAAAGGGATAGAGCCTAACTATTTCTGGAATTATTGGTGGGTATCAAGAGCTGACTAAGTTGCAGGCTGAAATAAGTTTATCTGGGAAAGAGTGGAAGAAACACACTATTGTGACAGAACCAGATGTGCCTTGCAGTTTGGGAACTGACTTTGTGAGAGAAGGGCATTTCAAAGATCCTGAGGGCTACATACGGGCTTTTGAAATAGCAACTCTAGAAACCAATGGAAGAAAATTGAAGTTGTCTATTGGGCCTGAACTCTGAGATGAATCTGCAGTTCTGGGACAGTGTGAGATAGAGGATTTGGAACAGCCAATTGCTTCTCAAACTGTGCATGACAGGCAATACAGAACCAACCGTGACTGGTGCCCATTCAGACCCTGATTCATCAATTGGAAGGTCAGAAATTCATCAGCAACATTCAACAGTCTGATTTCACCTGTGCAAAAACAAAGGATGGTGTCTGACAGTTGACTTCCATGCCCTGAACAAGGTGACACTCCACCCATGAGTGCAGCTGTACCAGACATGCTGGAACTCAAATATGACTTGGAATCCAAAGAGGCCAAATGCTATGCTGCCATGGACATTGCCAATGCTTTCTTCTGTATTTCCATAGCAGAGGGGCGCAGGCTTCACTTTGCTTTCACCTGAAGAGGAATACAGTACATGTTTAATCATTTGCCCCAGGAGTAGAAACACAATTCAATAATTTGCCACGCAGTGATCCATGCTGCACCTCAGAGAAAGGTGGAGCTCCTGAACACATTTAGTTCACTGATGGCTTTATCATGTGGGGTAAAGCTGCTGAGGAAGAATTTGAGAAAAATAACAAAATAATTGACATTCTATTGAAAACTGTTTTTTCCATAAAGAGAGACAAGGTAAAAAGGATCTGCCAAAGAAATCCAGTTTCTGGGAGTGCAGTGGAAAGATGGTCACCATCACATTCCACTGGATGTGATAAACAAAGTCTCCACCATGGCATAACAAGAAGGACACCTTTGGATTTTGGAGACTGCACATTCTTGGATACAGTCAGATTGTTAAGCCTCATTGTGATGAGACTTAAAAGAAAAACAGTTTTGGGTGGGGTCCTGACAACAAGCAGCCTTTGACCAGATAAAGTGAGAAACAGTCCATACCATGGGTTTGGGGTCTGTTCGAACTGCTCCAGACATTAAAAGCCTTCTGTGTATGGCTGCAAGTGAAAACAGTCCAACTTGGACTTATGGCAGAGAGCTCTAGGCAAGACACAGTCGACCACTTGGTTTCTGCAGTTGTGGCTATAAAGGCTCAGAGGCAAATTAAACTGCAACAGAGAAAGAGATACTAGCTGCCTATGAAGGAGTAAAAGCTGCTTCTGAAGTAATTGGAACTGGCTCCTAGATTGCCAGTTTTGAATCGGATGTTCAAAAGGCGAAGGTTCATCTCCATATAATGCAACAGATGCCACGTGGTCTAAGTGGACGGCTCTCATAACACAGAGAGCTCCAAAGGAAATTCTTGAAACACATGGTCTTGTAGAAGTGATCACAAACTGATCATAAAGTGCTGAAGGTACAAAACCTCCACAGGAGACAGTAACTCATGCTGAGGAAGCTCCTGCTTACGGTGATCTTTGTGATGATGAAAAGAAATATGCTTTGTTTACAGACAGTTCCTGTCATCTTGTTGGAAAGAAGTGAAGGTGGAATTCTGCAAGTTGAAGTCCTACATGAAGAGTACAGAGGCAAAAGATGGAGAAGGTGAATCCAGTCAATTTGCAGAGGTAAAAAGCTATCCATCTTGCTCTTGATGTAGCTGAACAAAAGAGATGGCAAATCCCTTATTCTCTACATGCAATCACGGATGGCAGTCAACACCCTATGGGCTTGGGTAAAGGACTGGAAGAAGAATGGATGGCAGAGAAAAGGGAAGGATATTTGGGCTGCTGATCTGTGGGAAGACATTGTTACTCATATTGAGGAAATTCCAGCGAAAATGTGACACACAGACTCATATGCTCATGCCTAAGAGCAAAGCTAGTGAGGAACACCCAAACAACCATCAGGCAGATTTAGCTGCAGAAGTTTCTCAAGTAGACATGAACTCTGATCTTGAATTAGATTGGAAACATAGAGGTGGACTATTCCTAGCTTGTGGGCTCACAATTCATCAGGACATCAAGGAAGAAATGCAACCTACCAGTGGGCAAGTGACAGATCAATTGATACATCTATGGATGCTATCACATGAGTCATACCTGACTGTGACATTTTTGCTACTATTAAGCAGGCTAAGCAAATCAAGTCTTTGTGGTATGGTGAGCGATGGTCAAAGTACAAGTATGGTGAAGCAAGGCAGGTTGATTACATCACTCTACAATTTGAGGCAGTCCTTGTGTGGTTTCTAAATTGAGAATATATGTATATTTTGTACATATTAATTGCATGTTATATTTCTATATTTTAGCTTGCTTTGTAAATATAGCTTCATTCTGCTTCTGAATCTGCTGAGTTAGTCTGGTGATTTTTCTAGGGAGGTATATCTCCTATTTTTTGGGGGGTAATTTCAACCCACCACAACTCCTTTGAAAATGTAAACAGGTTGGCTTTTTCTCTATTTGACATAGAGTTGCAATTGTTTGGTTGTTCATTTGCGTATAGGAAAAGGTTACTGTTCCATAGGACCCCAGTCTTTCCAGCCCTGAAATGATAAAAAGGATAAAGGAAAGTAAACTGAATTGTACTGTGTAGTTGACTTGGGGCTTTGCTTTCCTTCACATTGTAAATTTTTGAGACCTTTGTGAGGAGAAAACAGCATTTTTACTTCTACTTCAAAGTGCTAAAGTTATTAACATAAGTTTAGCCTGCTGCAGATTGAGTTTCAGCAGAGTGAACTTAGTGTTGACTATTATATAAAAATATTGGGAAATAGAGGATTATTCATCCACCTCCCATCTATACCTCTGCTTTTTGTATATTGTTTTCTTGATGGTTGATTGTTTGGGGTTTTGTTTGTTTGTTTGTTTGTTTGTTTGTTTTTTTGGTGGGGGAGTTCTTACATTTTTGGGAGTTAGAGGGGTTTTTGATTGCTTTTTGGTTTATTTATTTCCTAGCAGATTCACCATGAACTCTCTTGATAAAGATAAAGGCTTTTATGGCTCTGTGAAATGAAGAGTATAAAACTTATTCATAAGCAGTCTATACATGAGCTTTTTTTGAAAGCTCTCAATCTTGATAAAGTCTTCTTACCTTGTTTTTTTCATACTACTGTCTAAGATATCATCACTGTATTTCTTCAGGCACAATACACACTGATTTTATGTGATTGTGTATATGCTGTTCTCTACTATTCCAGAGGAAAAAAAAATCTATTTTTTCCTACTATTGTTTTTTCTCTCTCATGTTAAAGACCAAGGCTGAGGAGGAGAATAAATAATAAAGTCTGATAATAAGGTGTGACGTGATCATAATAAAATTGTTACACTCCTATGAATAAGTTTTTCTGTAAGGGAAAGAGCTTGGATGTAGCTGACTAACCTCTTCAACACTTCAAGGACAGAATATGTGCATGACAGTAAGTCATACTGGGGTCCGGTCCAGCCTGTAACTAAATGTATATATTTGAGACTAATGGGTGGAGCTGGAATAAGAAACAGTTGGTGGAAATTAACTTCCAGTTCACTACATGCAAAATATTCTGTGTGAATAAATTAATTTTGTCTCCATCTATGGAGGAAAGGGGAGTAGAACATGCAATTCTAAAGAATCCATCTTTTTATGGATTTAAAGCTTAGAGTGTAAAATTGAATGTATACACTGATACGAGATATTTTGAGCTACCAGTGTTTGTGGCTATTTGGATTTGATTTTGTGGATTCCCTGATGTCTTGTAAGGTGAAAGTTCTGCTGACAGCCTTGCCTGATTTCAGGACATTAATAAAAACCCTTTCTCTTATGACCACAATGTTTCTAAGAACTATATTGTCTTTAAAATATCTCCCATATATATATAGTTCCATAATTGTTATGCTTTATTTCTCTAGAGAAAGAAATTAAACCTGTTTAAACTCAATCTTTTCTTGTACATCATGGATGAACTGGGAGAAAATAAGTGTCCAGTTGCATAACAGATGAGAACAAGCCTAAAGAGTAAAGCTTTTCTTTCATCTTTTACATCATCTAATATGTTTCAGAGTTTTTCTGAAGGTAAATATCTTTAAGATATCACACAGTCAGATGGCACAATAAAGGATATTTCAAACTAAGTGGGACAGATGTAAAAATACTTTCAGTTTTGGTGTAATATGTTGCACCAGAAAAACGCAGAAAGAATAAGCTTCCTGTGCAACTCTGAGTGCAGAGAAGAGGCATGCCTCTGACATTTTGAAATGCATCTATCTGAAGCAATTGTCATGAAATGTAAATTGATCAAGAAGATAGGCAGTTCTTCAAAATAGGTAAATTAATATGTCTCCAGTTTTTCTTTTATTTGATGTTACTTTTTTATTTTTTCCCCTCTAAATATTATGAGATTGCTGTAATGGAGAATCTTACAAGTATGGCAAAATTAACAAAAGCAGATTTTGATTTCTTGAATGCAGTCACATTCTATCTCAATATGGCAGCATCAGGTTTAATATTGAAACAGTATTAACTACTGCACATTTATGTTCCTACAAATAATTATAAAAATTTCAAAATAAATCTAATACATTTTAATACATTTGTAGTTATTGCCGCATTATGTAGACAGGACCTAGACTGATGTGCAAAATTTCAAGTTCATATGTACCTTATCTCCGCATTGCCATTTTATAGACAAAGTTGTTAAGAAGCAGGGGTTAAAGAAATATTGCTGTATTTAAAATATATACAATTATTTAAACTATAGTTAATAAATATGCATATATTTTTGTAAATATTCTGAATTTCAGATGTATTAAACAAGTAAGTACAACACAAGTACAATGTTAAGCACTTTTTTTTTTGTTCCTGAAAATAACATTGTAAAATCAGAAATATCAGTGTTCAAACATAGAATAGCTGTGTTAACTGTTGTTACAAAGGGTGATAAGGTGAGAAATTAATAAAAATATACATTATGTTTTAATTTGGCTCCACCTCCCATGTAGCTATATACAAAAGTTATAAAGGTTATAAAAAGTTCAGTATTTCGTTGAGAAATTATCTTTACACTAGGAATGGTTACAAGTGGTTTGAGAACAGTATTTGGAAAAAAGAGAAATCCAAAAGCAGTATTTTACCCCACTAGTAAAAGAAAAGCAGTTCCCAGAGGCTTTAGGAATACATCAATTATTTACAATGCTGTTCACAGATTGTGGGAATTCCTCTTTTGTCTCTTTTTATCAGAAAATCCTCCTGAACTGCTTTGCTGATTATAATCCATGTGTGTGGAGGGCAAAAAAATCCAAAAGAAAAGGACCCTCATCCTCTGCAGATCACTAGTTTTAAGCAGGACAGCTAATTCTTGTGTCACGCATTGCCATGAAGCTCATTCAAAGCTGAAAAAGGCCAGAAAACCAATAACCATCAGTTCTCTGTCTAAACATACCCAAATATGCCCAAAATATGTCCAGACATGACCCTGAACAAGGTCTGTCCTGGCAGGACACATGGCTTGGGGGAAAAGCCCATGTGAAGTCCACCAATCCACAGGCCTGGGAAGGAGAGGTCTCTCCTGGCTCCTTTCGTCCCAAATTCCCTGATTCCCTGCCATCCCATCTTTGGGGGTGGGGGAGAGGGGGTTCATTGTGCTACCACAGCTATATGGGAGATAATTCAATCACAAGATCACAGGATCACAAGATATCAGGGGTTGGAAGGGACCAAAAGAGATCATCAAGTTCAACCGTCCTGTTGGAGCAGGACCATACAATCCAGGTCACAGAGAAATGCATCCAGATGGGTCTTGAAAGTCTCCAGAGAAGGAGACTCCACAACCTCTCTGTGAAGCCTGTTCCAGTGGTCTGTGACCATTGCAATAAAGAAGTCCCCCTCGTGTTGAGGTGGAACCTCCTGTGCTGCAGCTTATATCCATTGCTCCATGTCCTATGATAGGGAGTAAGTGAGAAGAGCCTGTCCTCTCCCTCAGATATTTATAAACATTGATTAAATCCCCTCTCTGTCTTCTCTTCTCCAGACTAAAATGTCCCTGGTCCCTCAGCCTCTCCTCATAAGGCGAGTGCTCCAGTCCCCTAATCATCCTCATAGCCCTCCACTGGACCCACTCCAGCAGATCCCTGTCCCTCTTGAACTGGGGAGCCCAAAACTGTACACAGTACTCCAGATAAGGTCTCACCAGGGCAGAGTAAACGGGGAGAAGAATCTCCCTCAATCTGTCGGACACACTCTTCTTAATATACTCCAGGATCCCATTGGCTTTCGTGGCCACCAGGGCACATTATTGTCCTACGGATAACTTGTTATCCACCAGGACTCCCAGGTCCCTCTTCACAGGGGTGCTCTCCAGCAGATCACCTCCCAGCCTGTACTGGTGCAGTTTATTATTCCTCCCCAGATACAAGACTCTGCCCTTGTCCTTGTTAAACCTCATTTGGCTCCTCTGTTCCAAGCTCTCCAGTCTGTCCAAGTCTTGCTGGGTGGCCCATAGCCTTCAGGTGTATCAGCCAAGCCTCCCAGTTTGGTGTCATCAGCAAACTTGCCGGGCAGACACTCTGTTCCCTCATCAATGCCATTGATGAAGATGTTGAACATCACCAGACTCAGCACTGATCCCTGGGGGACTCCACTAGTTACAGCTCTCCAGATGGACCTGGCACCACTCTTTGAACTCTATCTTGTAACCAGTTCCTAATCGACCTCACTGTCTGCTCTTCCATCCCACACTTCCTGCTCACTAGGATGTCATGGGAGATGGTGTCAAACGCCTTTCTAAGGTCAAGGTAGACCACAACCACTGGTCTCCCTGAATCTACCCATTCAGTTATGGCATCATAGAGTGCTATCAGATTAGTCAAGCATGATTTCCCCGTGGTAAATCCATGCTGACTACTCCTGATCACAAGTGTAGTGGGTTGAGAGAAGGCCTAGCTCTCCCTCCCCCACAATGAAAAAAAAAAACCACAGCTAGCTCAGTTGGAGAAGCAAAGGAATGCTATATTTACAAGAAATATATGGAATGCAGGTTGTATATACACAATATATACAGTATTTACAATATACATACAGAAATATACAGAAAAGAAAAATACAGGAACAAAATTCCCTCCTCTGGACAGACGAGGGTTCCCCCCCTGTACCCCGCTCCCTCCCCCTGCTTCCCTTTTTTCCCAAAAAAGGGTTAGAGAGAGAAAAGGCAGTTATTAAGGATGAAAGTTCTTATTAGGCCTCCAAGCACATGCAGGATTAATGCTTATCTGTTATCCAAGGTCAGAACTCTGGCTTGTTGCCCAGAATCACACAAGCTGGAAAGGGAGAACAGAGAGGAACTGAGAAAAATTCCAACTGCACTAAAATTTAAAGTTGCATTCTCCCAATCTACCAATGAAATTCGTTTAGACCTATCTTTGTTTACAAAATATTTAGCCAGAGTGTCCCAGCACTGTCCCTTTCTTAAAGGCACAGCCATAAACAGTCACAACCACCTTCTCTTCCAAGGGCCTTGAGATGCCCACCAGAAGGAGCCACTCCATCAGTTTTCCAGGGATAGAGATGAGGCTGTCTGGCCAATAGTTCCCTGGAACATCTTTCTTGCCCTAGAGCAATATTGGCTCTCCTCCAGTCCTCCAGCACCTCTCCTGTCTGCCTCAATTTGACAAAAATGATAGATAATGTCAGAGTGATAACATCAGCCTGTTCTCTCAGCACTCTTCGATGCATCTCATCAGGGCCTATGGACTTGTGAATATTCACTTTGTGTAACTGATCCTTTACCCAGTCTTCACTGACCAGTGAGGAGCATTCCCTCCTCCAGGCTTTCTTTCCTTCATCCGTGGCCTGGAGTACATAGGGGAGTTTAGTCTTAGGTGTAAAGACTAAAGCAAAGAGGCATTCAGCAACTCTGCCTTCTCTGCATCCTCAGTTATCAGAGCTGCCTCCTCATTCAGCAGTGGCCCCACACCTTCCTTATTCTTCCTTTTCCTAGTGATATATTTGAAGAAGCCCTTCTTGTTCTCTTTTATTTCCTTTGCCAGTTTCAATTCCAAGAGGACTTTGGCCTTCCTTGTTGCCTCCCTACATGCCCTGACAACTTCCTTATAGTTCTCCAAAGTGACAAATCCCTACTTCCATGAATTGCAAGTTTCTTTCTTCCCTGAGGTTTCCTTCAGCAACTCCTTGCTCAGCCATGCAGGTCTCCTAGCATACCTACCTGATTTCTAGTCAAGGGAACACACCTATCTTGGGCTTGGAGGAAATGATCTTTAAAAATTAAACAACTTTCTTGGGTTCCTTTTCCATCTAGGGTCTTAGCTCATGGGATTTCTGCAAGTGTGCCTCTGAAGAGTACAAAGTTAGCTCTGCAGAAGTCCATGGGTGTAATTCTACTTCTTGTTCTGCTCCCACCCTGTATAATACTAAACTCCACCATGTCACGATCACTGTCACCAAACTGTTCCTGACCTTAATGTCCTCAACCAGGCCTTCTGTGCATCAGTGCACCTCTCCTTGTTGGTTCCATAGTTTCATAGTTTCATAGTTTCATAGTTTCATTCAGGGTTGGAAGGGACCACAAGGATCATCTAGTTCCAACCCCCCTGCCATGGGCAGGGACACCCCACACTAGATCAGGCTGGACAGAGCCTCATCCAGCCTGCTCTTAAACACCCCCAGGGACGGGGCCTCGACCACCTCCCTGGACAACCCATTCCAGGGTTTCACCACTCTCATGGTGAAGATCCTCCTCCTCACATCTAGCCTGAATCTCCCCACCTCCAGCTTCATTCCATTCCCCCTAGTCCTATCACTACCTGAGATCCTGAGAAGTCCTTCCCCAGCCTTCCTGTAGGCCCCCTTCAGATCCTGGAAGGCCACAATGAGGTCACCTGGGAGCCTTCTCTTCTGCAGACTGAACAGCCCCATCTCCTTCAGTCTGTCCTCATAGGAGAGGTGCTCCAGCCCTCTGATCATCCTTGTGGCCCTTCTCTGGACACGTTCCAGCACCTCCACATCCCTCTTGTAATAGGGGCTCCAGAACTGGACACAGTACTCCAGGTGGGGTCTCACCAGGGCTGAGTAGAGGGGGAGGATCACCTCCCTCGACCTGCTAGCCACACTTCTCCTGATGCAGCCCAGCATCTGATTGGCCTTGCAGGCTGCAAGTGCACATTGAGAGCTCATGTTGAGCTTTTTGTCCACCAGCACGTCCAAGTCTCTCTCCTCAGGGCTGCTTTCCAGCCAGTCACTGCCCAGCCTGGATTTGTGCCTGGGATTGCCTCGACCCAGATGCAGGACCCTGCACTTGCTCTTATTAAACTTCATGAGGTTGCCTTGTGCCCACCTCTCCGGCCTGTCAAGGTCCCTCTGGATGGCCTCCCTTCCCTCCAGCATGTCTGCTGCACCACACAGCTTGGTGTCATCAGCAAACTTGCTGAGGGTGCACTCAATGCCACTGTCCATGGCACCCACAAAGATGTTGAACAAGACAGGTCCCAGGACTGATCCCTGAGGGACTTCACTTGTCACTGGCCTCCACTGGGACATGGACCCATGGACAGCCACTCTTTGGGTGCGGCCATCAAGCCAGTTCCTTATCCATCTAGTGGTCCACCCATCAAACCCATGTTTCACCAGTTTGGAGACCAGGATGTGGTGCGGGACAGTGTCGAAGGCTTTACTCAGGTCCAGGTAAATGATATCAGTTGCTCACCCCTCATCGATTAATTTTGTCACCTGCTCATAGAAGGCCACCAGGTTGGTCAGGGAGGATTTGCCCTTGGCAAAGCCATGCTGACTGTTCCAAATCACCTCTTCACTATTCTTTTGAGCGAGTAGTGACTCCAGGAGGATCTGCTCCATGATCTTTCCAGGCACAGAGGTGAGACTGACTGGCCTGTAGTTCCCTTGTTCCTCCTTCTTACCCTTTTTGAAGATGGGGGCAATGTTTCCCCTTTTCCAGTCTGTGGGGACTTGCCCAGATTGCCATGACTTTTGAAATATAATAGAGAGGGGTTTAGCAACCTCATCTGCCAGTTCTCTCAGTACCCATGGGTGTATCCTGTCCACTATCTGCATCAAAAAGTTATCAGTGATACACTGCAAGGGCCTTTTGGACTGACTGTGCTTGGCTATGTGAGCTTCCCAGCAAATATCACGGTGATTGAGGCTACTCATGAGTACCAAGGAGTTTGCTCTAGAAACTATCTCCAGTTCACTGTAGAAGGCCTCATCAACATCTTCCTCTTGGTTTGGTTGGCCATCCATGACAACACTCCAGTCATGGGAACAGTCCCACTATGTTTCAGTGATGGCAATTATATCATAGTCTTTCAGCCTAATGCAGATCTCCAGATCCTGCTTATTCCCCATGCTCCATTCGTTGGTATCCAAGCATTTCAGGGAGGGAATTAATCTATTGGCTTTCACTGTTGAAGTCTGACCATTTCCAGCCAATTCCATGGCCACCAACCTAGCAGTGAGCTCTGCATGTGCTGGGTTCTTATTACTTGATCCCCGTGGTACATGTCTGTAATGGGGAAGTCCATGTACTAGAACTAAAAATTACATGCTATGGCTATACTTATTTGTCATCTGGGGAGTGTTTCAGCAGTGGTACTTGGTTATCTGCTTTGTTAGAAATTGTTAAGAAGGTGATAGGCAAGTTTGTGATTTCACTTCACCTCTCATTCCCAGCTAAACTGTTAATATATGCCAGAAGCTTGGCTGTAGCCGCACTGTTTGGGTTACTGGGAGAGTTTAACAGTGTGAATAGTGTTGCTCAACAGCCTTCTCATTGAGCATATCATCAGAACATGTTGTTTATTATATAAATCATTCTATCTTCCATTTTATATCTCAAGTCATTCCTTCATAAGGTGGTCATCTGGGCTTTTGGAATATCATTTCTCTGAAGTCAAACTGTGCCTGAAAAAGAGAACATGAAAGAATGTAATGAATTTTAGGAGTGGCAGTTGACATGATTTGACCTCAACTCAAAATTTCAAGTTAAAAAATACAACTGAAAAATTCTGAAAGTCTTTTTCTCTGAGTTCTTAACTAATGGAATAGTATTATGCTCTATCTACTTCTTAAATGTGAAGATGTCATACCTTATAAAGACAAAAGTATTTACTAGGAAACAATAGATATGATAGATGAATGATAAACTAGATGTTGAAGACTATAATATTTCCTTTATTTATAAACAGTATAGCAATATTAATCAAAATATTAACAACCATTCATTAATATGAAAATTGCTGAACATATCAAAAGGTCAGAATATATTTACAATGGGAATGTATAGTATTTGGGCAACTATAAGAATTTAACTATTTTATGCAAACCACGAGGATTATAACAGAAACAGAATACCCCAGGAGTAAAATGGTGCTTGGCCACTGTGATTCAACGACAACGGGTATGCCAAAAAGGCAGTGAATTAGTTACTCACACATAATTCCACCCCAAGGTTGGGGGGTGGGGGAGTGCTGCTGCTGTGTATTATAGGCTTTGGGGCGCTCATGTGCCAGGCATGGCTGATGCCAACAGGAAGGCCACGCAGTCTTGATTGCTGGTCTGGCTTCAGTGGATGGTGGATTGTTAACAACATTATCTTAATTAGAATAAAGCAGGTTGGAAGAGACCTTCAAGATCATCAAGTCCAACCTATCACCCAACACCACCCAATCAACTAACCCATGTAACCAAGCACCCTGTCAAGTCTCCTCCTGAACACCTCCAGTGACGGCGACTCCACCACCTCCCCAGGCAGCCCATTCCAATGGGCAATCACTCTCTCCGTGTAAAACTTCCTCCTGACCTCCAGCCTGAACTTCCCCTGGTGCAGCCTGAGACTGTGTCCTCTTGTTCTGGTGCTGGCTGCCTGGGAGAAGAGACCAACCTCTGCCTGTTTACAACCTCCCTTCAGGTAGTTGTAGAGAGCAATAAGGTCACCCCTGAGTCTCCTCCCCTCCAGGCTAAGCAGCCCCAGCTCCCTCAGTCTCTCCTCATAGGGCTAGTGTTCCAAGCCCCTCACCAACTTCGTTGCCCTTCTCTGGATTCGTTCCAGCAAGTCAACATCCTTCCTAAACTGAGGGGCCCAGAACTGGATACAGGACTCAAGGTCTGGCCTAACCAGTGCAGCGTACAGGGGCAGAATGACCTCCCTGCTCCCGCTGGCCACACTGTTCTTAATGCAGGCCAGGATGCCATTGGCCCTCTTGGCTGCCTGGGCACACTGCAGGTTCATGTTCATCCTACCATCAACCAGCACCCCCAGGTCCCTCTCTGCCTGGCTGCTCTCCAGCCACTCTGACCCCAGCCTGTAGCACTGCATGGGGTTGTTGTGGCCAATGTGCAGAACCCGGCACTTGGATGCGTTAAATCTCATGCCGTTGGACTCTGCCCATCTGTCCAGCGTGTCGAGGTCTCTCTGCAAAGCCTCTCTACCCTCTAGCAGATCAGCTCCTGTTCCCAGCTTGTTGTCATCAGCAAATTTACTGATGATAGACTCAATGCCCTCATCCAGATCATCAACAAAGATGTTAAAGAGCATGGGGCCCAGCACTGATCCCTGGGGGACTCCACTACTGACTAGCTGCCAGCCGGATGTGACACCATTCACCACCACTCTCTGGGCTTGGCCATCCAGCCAGTTCCTAACCCAGCTCAGAGTGCTGCTGTCCAAGCCATGGGCTGACAGCTTGGCCAGCAGTTTGCTATGGGGGACGGTGTCAAAGGCCTTGCTGAGGTCCAGGTAAACTACATCCACAGGCCTCCCCACATCCACCAGGCGGGTCACCTGATCATAGAAGGAGATCAGGTTGGTCAGGCAGGACCTGCCCTTCCTAAATCCATGTTGGCTGAGCCTGATCCCTTGGCCATCCTCTAAGTGGTGTGTTAATGCACTCAGGATGACCTGTTCCATGATCTTGCCTGGCACTGAGGTCAGGCTGACAGGCCTGTAATTCCCTGGCTCATCCAACCGGCCCTTCTTATGGATGGGCACCACATTGGCCAGCTTCCAGTCCTCTGGGACCTCACCAGTGAGCCAGGACTAATGAAAAATGATGGAGAGCGGCTTGGCCAGCTCCTCTGACAGCTCCCTCAGCACCCTAGGATGGATCCCATCTGGTCCCATGGACTTGTGGGGATCCAGGCGGCTAAGCAGGTCACCAACTACCCCATATTGGAACAGTGGAAAACTATGCTGCTCCCTGGCTCCTTCTGCCAGCTCTGGAGGCCAGCTGTCTGGAAGACATTCTGTCCTGCTAGTAAAAATTGAGGCAAAGAAGGTGTTAATTATCTCTGCCTTTTCCTCATCCCTTATCACAACGTTCCCCTCCGTGTCCACCAAGGAGTGGAGGTTGTCTCTGCCCTTCCTCTTGCTATTAATGTATTTATAGAAGGACTTTTTGTTGTCCTTCACAGCAGAGGCCAGACTAAGCTCCAAATGCGCTTTTGCCTCCCTAATTTTCTTCCTGCAAGACCTAGCAACATCCTTAAATTTTTCACGGGTTGCCTCCCCTCTCTTCCAAAGGTGATACACCCTCTTTTTTTCCCTTAGTTCTTGACGGGTGAGGCATGGTGAAATCCTGGTTGCAAGGGGAAGCTGGCTTGACTCCAACTCCTAAGCTCATGGCTTCTCTCATGGCTTGTGGTGTGTATGCTCATGGCTTTATCCCAGGCGCTGGACTGGGCAACTTGAGGCTATGCAACTCAAGGCAACTTCAAGCCAGACAAGGTCCAAGCAGGTTCAAGAACACAAGTCTTGAGAAAGGCATGAGCAAGGCTGAGCAAGGCTTGAGCAAGGCAAAAGCAAGGCACAGGTGACTAGAAATCAGCCTGTATATCAATCTTGCCCAAGATTGATTGGGCCAATAGGGCACTGAAACCAGCACATAGCTACCCAATGAGAAGGGGTTCTGTCAGTGTGTGGCCAGAGCACATGCCCTTACCATAGATACAGGGTTGTTTACAAGACATGCATCGTTCTGTCCCCTTTTTTCCTTTTCCCGCATTACCCTGGCTTTCTACAGGAAGGAGGGGAGAGAGGAAGACCATGTCTAGACACCTTAGTGTCTATCTGGGTTTGTGCTGGGGGTGTTTGGCCCATGTCACTATCTTGGGTTTTTCTGGTCTTTAGAAGCCATGGAGTATTTAACAGTATTATTGCCTTTGAGAATACTAGCTAAAAACCCCCTTGCAAAGTATGTGTATAGCAGTTTTAATTTCCAAACAGAACTTCAAATAATATTTCTCAGAATTTGCCATGTGAAAAGTATATCATAACATCAGTTTAAAACAAATATCCAGTGAATAACTGATTCCCTTAAATTCTATATGGTTGAATAAAGTAATCTCTCAGAAACCTTTTTTAACAGTTAATTGCCATCCATTTATGATGTTTAAAAATCCTATTTCATTACTGTTCAAATATTAGAATTGTTTTCTATAAAAGTCAAACAAAACCAATAGGATTTCATAATAGAGCAATTACATCCACAACAGAAATCAAACACATGTTTCTTCTAAAAGCAACTTCAGTATTTGGGTGTTAATCTTCTATTGATTTAACACATTGAAATTTATAATCCATAGAATGAAAGGTAGACTTAACCTCTGTACAGGTTAATTAAACCTTTCTGGTGCTTTTGGATCAATGTCTGTGGCAATACTAATGTATTATTGGAAAATATAGCTTCAACAATCAGAGGTATTTTCCTTCTTTTCAGTGCTGGATGACAGCTTGGGATATTCTCTTCTGTGCGTGCTTCTTTTCTTAGATTTTTGTCATTTTGATACGGTATCCTACCAAATTCCATGTTACCCTGAAAACAATTCTTAGTGCATTTGTTTACATGAAGAGGCTTGTATGACCATCCATTTTGTGAGAGTCAAAAACTTGCATAATCTCTTTCCATTGAATCATAGAATCAATAAGGTTGGAAAAGACCTCAAAGATCATCAAGTCCAACCTGTCACCACAGACCTCATGACTACTAAACCGTGACACCAAGTGCCACGTCCATTCCCCTCTTCAATACCTCCAGGGACGGTGACCACACCACCTCCCTTAGCAGCCCATTCCAATGGCTAACAACTCTCTCGGTGAAGAACTTTCTCCTCACCTCAAGCCTAAACTTCCCCTCGCACAGCTTGAGACTGTGTCCTCTTGCTCTGGTACCAACCCCTTCCTGACTACAACTTCCCTTCAGGTAGATGTAGACAGCAAGAAGGTCTCCCCTGACCCTCCTCTTCTCCAGGCTAAACAGCCCCAGCTCCCTCAGCCTATCTTCATAAGGCATGTGCTCAAGACCTCTCACCAGCCATGTTGTCCTTTTCTGGACACATTCAAGAGTCTCTTTGCTCACCCCTACTCTGAAATAAAGGGTAAAGAATGGAAACTTTCATTGTAACCTTTGTCTAATGTCAGTATAGCCTGACTTCTTTTCTGCCTTGTCTCAGTTTGAAATAGAAATGAAATTGCTTTCAGATATTCTGAGCTAGACACATTTTTTCTACAATTAAGTAGAATCTATGGGTGATCACACTCATCTGAAACAAACATAAATATGATTCCTATTTTGAGCACGCATAAAAATATCCTACATCTTTGATATATTGTAGAATAGAATTAATTATAAAGAATAAAAATTAACTCTGTGTCTTTGAATACAGTCATTATTCAAAAGTAGAACACAGATTAATAATAATAATAATAATAATAATAATAATAATAATAATAATAATAATAATAATAAAACCAAGTTGGAAGAGACCTTCAGGATCATCGTGTCCAATCCATCAACCAATCCAACCCACCTAAACAACTAAACCATGGCACCAAGCACCCCATCAAGTCTCCTCCTGAACACCTCCAATGACGGTGACTCCATCACCTCCCCGGGCAGTCCATTCCAATGGGCAATCACTCTCTCTGTATAGAACTTCTTCCTAACATCCAACCTAAACATCCCCTGGTGCAGCCTGAGATTGTGTCCTCTTGTTCTGGTACTGGCTGCCTGGGAGGAGAGACCAACATCCGCCTGTCTACAACTTCCCTTTAGGTAATTGTAGAGAGCAATAAGGTCACCCCTGAGTCTCCTCCTCTCCAGGCTAAGCAATCCCAGCCAGCCCAGCTCCCTCAGTCTCTCTTCATAGGGCATGTGTTCCAAACCCCTCACCAACTTCGTTGCCCTTCTCTGTACTCGTTCCAGCAAGTCAACATCCTTCCTAAACTGAGGGGTCCAGAACTGGACACAGTATTTGAGGTGTGGCCTAACCAGTCCAATGTACAGGGGCAGAATGACCTCCCTGCTCCTGCTGGCCACACTGTTCTCGATGCAGGCCAGGATGCCATAGGCCTTCTTGGTTGCCTGGGCACACTGCAGGCTCATGTTCAGCCTACCATCAACCAGCACCCCCAACTAACCAACATTTACCACAAATTAAAGAAGAAAAAATACTGAAACAACTGTATGATTCTATGATTCTGTAACTGAGAAATAAAAAAAAAAAAAAAACAACCAAACAACAAAAACATTTAAAAGTGACATGTTAACTTGCATGTTCTAAAAAAAAAAAGAAAAGAATATATCAGTAAAAGTCTGGGGAGGGACTGAGAAGGAGGCAATCCAGTGAACAGATTTTTCACTGTCAGTTAACTGCACTCTGCATTTTGTGAAGAACACACCACATTGGTGACAGATGCTACTTTATTTGACAAGCACCTACTCTTCTAGCATTTCTCCACCACCTATAAGTTAAGTTTTACCTTGAGGTTTTGTTTTTATCTTGGCTTTACCCACCTTTAATGATTTTGGCATCAGAAGTCTTTGCAGATACAGTAAAATAACAAAATTCAGTAATGCTATTGCATTATTTATCTTTCTTTAATCAACACCTACTTAAATTTACAGCTGAAGGCAGCTTTTTCTAGTTCTTTCATTTTTATAATGAGATTGGGTGAGAATTAAATTACTTGAAAATATTAGATGTCTCAGGGAATACATATCTGCCAATGTCATATTGTTACAAAGAAAAAGGAGTAAATAACACATAGAAATTGTGTGGCATTGTGTAGTTTCTATTTCAATTTCAACATTAAAACTCTATTGTAGTCAAAATTCTGACTTCATCCCTTCCTGAGCTGTAAGAGACTAAATCTTGTCTCTCTTCATGTGAATCAAGATAAATCATCTCTGCTCCCAACCCAGACAATAGCCAAGAACTGAGTCTCTTTCCCTCTCACACCAACACATTAATATTGGCATAATCATCAGAGTTCCTGTGTAGTGATAGTATCAAGGCAAGGCTATTGCATTTCTGAGACCCCTGAAATTTGTGTCTGTCTGAGATGTACTCTGAGTATGAAGCAAGTGTGGAGTCCAGATTCATGTTTCCAGTCTCCTAAGAGGGAAATGGCCAGAGAAGGACAAAACAAAAGTTTGTAGCGAGACTATGTGGGAGTTCTCAAAAACTTTAAATGTGTGTACTTTCCCAAGGAAGATTAACTGGGGTACAAACATTGGTTTTATAGTGTGATCTGCCCTGAGAATTCTCAATACCCTGCTTTGAGAAATACTTTGTAAAGTGTATCCTTCCAGGGAAATAATTTGAATTTCCTGATAAGCCCAGTATTGAATTAAAATTTGCAAGTGTGTCTTCTCTAGGGGAAATACTGTGATTCCCCCTTAAGAAGCCCAGGTTGTGGGTTTTGTTATTTTTTTTTGGTGTTGTTGTTGTGTGACCTCTGCTGCAAAATCTATTGTGTATTTTCCTGGGGAAGAGTATTTTGGAGTAAGTGTTTTTTTAGTGCATGTGTTTTCCAGGGTACCAATACTGGGTTTTATTTGACTTCTCAGGGAAATTGAAAAATGTTTTTTGAAACAAAGGAAATGGCCTCAACTGAAAGGCTGTTTTCCCATTTAGAAACTCATGGTGCCTGCCCATCTATACAGGTACTTGACAGGACCCATGAAAATTGGAGTAATTTCCAGAGTGTGCCTGACCAAATTTTGGCCCTACAGAAAGATGCAAAAGTGAAATCAGGTAAAGGCAAGGCTTTTATCTGTAAGATTTTAGGTGCCTGTTTAGCAGTTTCAGTGGAAGAGAAACAGAAATGGTCAAGCAAGAGAATCAAATAATCTTGTCTTTACAGGACTATGTGGAGTCACTACAAAGACATGTTGCCATTTTAAAAGATGTAGTGGCAGATCTCAAAATTCAATTAGGTGAGGAGATGCGGCAAAATTTATATTTGGAGTCAAAACAGAATGTGAATTACCCAGATTCTGCCCCCACATACCCTCAGGTAGAATTAGCAGTAGCTAAGGAAGCTAAGTCCTCTCATTAAAACTGAAATTTTCTATGAGGATAGGGAAAATACCCCCCCATCACAATTAAAGAGACCCCTTTCTCCTACACTGAGCTAGCCAAAATCCGCAAAGAATTTGCATACTCTATGGGAAATCTGAGGCGGAATATGTATGGCGGATTTAAAAAACTGGTGGTGATCAGATTATGTTAATAGAATCTGAAGCCATGGGCTATTGGGATAATAATGTTTTTCTAACTACGCAAAATAGAAGTGGACTCTGGAGCCTTACTCAGTGAGCTGCTTATTGGGCAGGAGGTTTTGACCCAAAAGAGAGAGGGGAACCCTTAGTCCTGCAGGGAAGGATGAATCAGGTAATGGATAATGTGCAAAAAGCTGCATGCCTGCAAATGATATATGAAAGAGAACTAAAACATCATTTTGAATCCTCCCTTTCTCTCCTGGTGGATTCAAACAGAATGACTCCTTTAGTCAAGGGTCTCCCTGATTTGCAAAAAATAAGGCATATCCAGCTTCAAAAAGAAATAGTTGACACTCCACTAAAGGAAAATTTAATATCTGGAGTGAGCCAGCCTGGCTTGAAGCAATGGACATGGGAAGAAATGGGAAGGGGGTTATTAGACTATGCCAGGCAGTATAGTAAAACTGAGGAAACTCAAAAGCCTGAAACTGAGAGAGGCTTGAGGCTGGTGAAAGTGATTCACCCACCAACCCCTCAGGGGCAGCTGCACAGTATTCCTAATAGCTACCTGGCTATGGGCAAGGAACACTTGAATACCCAGGAATATTGGTAGGGGGTAGGTCAGAAGAAAGGCATTCCAAAAGAGGTGATTGATGGGGTATCCACTAAGCAGTTAGAAAGGATTGTAAAATGTTGGCCTGGGTCTAAATAGAAGACTTAGCCCACTGCTGCCCTCTTGGTGGGACCATTTGGAGAGGGGAGGGGTGTGCCTCCCAGGGAAGCTAAGGACTTCACTCCCCCAGAGAAGAAGTGGGGGGTGGGGGTGGTGTGAAGTATGATCCATTAGCTCACCAAAAAATTATAAAAAAGACCCAGGTGGAATCATTTGTCACTCCTGGAGCCATAAGGACTCAAAAAAATTGCACATGGTTTGCAAAAAAGGGTTTGTGTTTAGCTTGGCTTTGAGAGAAGTTGAAGCAATCTAGGGTGCTTACAGGCCCACTCAAAGTAACTAAGCCAACTCTTTCAGGGACATCACCTGGGAGAGTGGCTCAGGGAACCTCTGTGTGTGTTTGTGAGAAATCTGGAAATACTAGGTTTGTATGTTTTGAGGTGGTGTTTCTTTAATTTAAAGTCTAATGCCGAAAATTACTTGATGTATTGTCAGAAGGACTTGTCTTGTTACAATATAAAAGACCTATCAAGTTTTGGAGGCTGCAATCCTTGGAAAAAAACGTTTCTTTGCACCAACATCGCAGAAGACATCTTTTCAAGGACTGTACCTTCTTCGTATCCCCACAGATCCATTCAGATCTGGAAGGAAGCTCTTATTTCAGTTCAAACTGAAGGACTGACTAGGTGGGGTCGGGGTTATGGATTTGTTCTCCTGGCTTCCAGGAGGAACAGGGATGAAATGAATGCTATTCTATTTGTTATGTGGTTTAGCATTGCTGCTTTTTCACCTTGTATAATTCCCTGCTTTATACAATTGATTCAACATGTAGTGTCCAATATTCAATTTGTGGCCAATGACAATGTAAGACAGATTTGTGCCATTAGCCAATCAAAACTTATGTCAACTGTGAAAATTGCTTCAAACTTATTTTCTTTCCTTTCTTTCTTGCTTGCTTTTTTCTTTGACTGAAGGGGTGGTGTAAGAACCTAAGTCTTGTCTCTCTTGATGTGAATCAACAAAGATAAAATCACCTTTGCTCCTCACCCAGACAACAGCTGCCAAGGGAATGGATGGTGAGCAGACCCACTGGAAGTGGCAGCACCCTTGCTGCACAGACCCCAACCATCTTGGGGGTGTGGGGTGTGGTAATATAATTCCTTTCCTCTTCTCTCTCCCTCTTCTCTCCCTCTTCTCTCCCTCTCCTCTCCCTCTTCTCTCCCTCTTCTCTCCCTCTCCTCTCCCTCTCTTTCTGTTCTGTCTACTTCATTCTGTTAATAAATAGCCTAGTGGTTGATATTTTGGCCTTGTTTGTGTGTCTAATTTCATAACACAGGAATATTCAAAAGAACTGAGTCTCTCTCCCTCTCTGGACTGAGACATGAGGTATTTTGGTATCTTATTGAAGTCTTCTTCAAGTTGTGTTAAAAGAAATCCAAACCAAACCAAAACAAAATCCCCATGTTATAGATTTTTTTTCTTTCAAATATAACATTAAAGAAAACATTCCACCACTTAAAATGCTTTATTTTGCTTTGTAGTGGGTTGAGAGAGAAGGCCTAGCTTTCTCTCCCCCACAAAGAGAAAAAAAAAGCACACTGCTAACTCAGCTGGAGAAGCAGAAGGAATGCTATATTTTTCAAGCAATGTGGAAAGGCAGGTTAAATATACAATATATACAGTATTTACAATATATTTACAGAAATATACGGCAAGGAAAAAAGAGAATACAGGAATGAAATTCCCTCCACCGGACAGAGGAGGGTTCCCCCCCTGTACCCCACTCTCTCCCCTTACCTCCCTTTTTTCCCAAAAAGGGCTAGAGAGAGAGAAAAGGTTATTAATAAGGATGAAATTTGGTTAGACCTTAAAAGCACATGCAGTATTAGTGCTTATCTTTATCCAAGGTCGCTCTGGCTAGGAGCCCAGAAGTAGGCAAGCTGGAAGAGAGAGGGAAAGGAACAAACTGAGAAAAAATTCCAGCTGCACTAAAACTTAAAACTGCGTTCTACCAATCTACCAATGAAATTCGTTTAGAACATCTGACTGTTTTCATTTTTATTCCAAAATCTTCAGCCAGAGTGTCCAAGCACTGTCCTTTTCTTAAAGGCACAGCCTCAAACGGCCACAGTCCACACCTTCTAAATGATTTCATTGGCTGTTTATACTGTCCGTCCAATCTAAAACAACATTTACAGTTTGTAAGCAAAGCTCATAGTCCATTATGGCTATAATCAGATGTAGATGATTCAGAAGTCCAAGAAAGTCAGAAAATGAGAAAAAAAGGAAAGTAGTTTGTCCCTTCACAGACGAAATGAAGAAAATGGAAACAGGGATTCTCAGGGTCTCTTAGTTGGCACAGGATTCTCAGGGTTCCCAGGGTTCATGCGCCGTAGATTCCTTGTAGATTCCTCCTTTGGATGCGATGTGCCTGTACAACAGTTTGAAATTCAACTCTTTCAGCTAAAGTTACATTTCTTTGTGGAATACACTGAATTTCACCATTCTCTTGCATTACTCAATAAGTGTGACCCGGACCTTCAGCTGAAACCACCCCTCGGACAGGTTTAGCCTCTCCTGAGGGAGAAAACACCCAAACACTTTTTACCTAACAGATTCTTCTCTTTAACAACAGGAACTCTATCACCTTCTACTTTCTGTAGCAGATCTGAATGTGCAGGTAAAGCTCGATTCACTGAACTTCTACTATTTACCAGCCAGTTTGCTTGTGCTAAATGTTTTTCCCAGTTTTTCAAAGATCCACCCCCCATGGCTTTAAGAGTGGTCTTCAACAAACCGTTGTAGCATTCAGTCTTCCCTGAAGCTGGTGCATAGTAAGGAATATGGAATATCCATTCAATACCGTGCTCTCTTTCCCAGTTCCTTACAAGACTGTTTTTGAAATGAGTTCTGCTGTCTAACTCAATCCTCTCTGGAGTTCGGTGTCTCCACAGGATTTGTCTCTCCAGACTGAGAATGGTGTTGCGTGCAGTTGCATGTGGAACTGGATAAGTTTCCAATCATCCAGTGTTTGCCTCTACCATAGTAAGCACATATTGCTTACCAGAATGAAAACATGGTACAGTGATGTAATCAATCTGCCAAGCTTCACCATACTTGTACTTGGACCATCGGTCACCATACCACAAGGGCTTAAGTCGTTTTGCCTGCTTAATAGCAGCACAAATGTCACAGTCATGGATGACTTGTGTGATAGCATCCATGGAAATGTCTATGGATCTGTCAGGACCCCACTGGTATGTTGCATCTCTGCCTTGATGTCCTGACGAATCATGAGCCCACAGAGCTAAGAATATCTCACCTCAGTGTTTCCAGTCGAGATCAAGATCAGACTCCTGTCTACTTGAGAAACTCTTGCAGCTAGATCTGCCTGATGGTTGCGTTGCTGTTCCTCAGTAGCTTTGCTCTTAGGAATGTGAACATCAATGTGTCTCACTTTCACTGGAATTCTCTCGACTCAATCAGCAATGTCCTGCCACAGGTCTGCTGCCCAAATGGGTTTTCCTTTCCTCTGCCAACCACTCTTCTTCCAGTTCTTCAGCCAACCCCATAGAGCATTGGCTGCCATCCATGAGTCGGTGTAGAGGTAAAGCTTTGGCCATCTCTCATGTTCAGCTACGTCAAGAGCTAGCTGGACAGCTTTTACCTCTGCGAACTGACTGGATTCTCCTTCTCCATCCTTCGCCTCTGCAACTCGGCGTGTTGGACTCCACACTGCAGACTTCCACCTTCGCATGCTTCCAACAAGACAACAGGAACCGTCTATGAACAAAGCATATTTCTTTTCATCATCAGAAAGGTCATTGTAAGGAGGAGCTTCCTCAGCACAAGTTACTCTCTCCTCTGGAGGTTTAGCACAGTTAGTACCTTCAGGCCAACTTGAGATCACCTCCACTAGACCAGGTATTTCAAGATTTCCCATTCGAGCTCTCTGTGTTATCAGATCCATCCACTTAGACCATGTTGAGTCTATGGCATGATGTGGTGTGGAACCTTTGCCTTTGAACACCCAATTCAAAACTGGTAATCTGGGAGCTAAGAGAAGTTGTGATTCGGTTCCAATTACTTCAGAAGATGCTTTTACTTCTTCATAGGCAGCTAGAATCTCTTTTTCTGTTGGAGTATAATTTGCCTCTGAACCTCTGTAACCTCAACTCCAGAAACCAAGAGGTCGTCCACGTGTCTCACCTGGAGATTTTTGCCACAAGGACCAGGTTGGACCATTGTCACTTGCAGCAGTGTACAAAATGTTCTTAATGCCTGGACCATCTCGGAAAGGTCCCAGACCCACTGCTTGAACTACCCCTTGCTTTATCTGGTCAAAGGCTGCTTGTTGTTCAGGTCCCCAGTGGAAATGGTTTCTTCTTCGAGTCACATCACACAGAGGTTTCACAATCTGACTGTATCCAGGAATGTGTGCAGTCTCCAAAATCCACTATCCCCAAGAAACGTAGGGTCTCTTGCTTGTTTGTGGGATTTGCCATGGTAGAGACTCTATTTACCACATTGACTGGAATGTGTCGGCGTCCATCCTGCCATCGCACTCCCAGAAACTGAACCTCTGTGGTAGGTCCTTTCACCTTGTCTCGCTTGATGGCAAAACCTACGTTCAGAAGAATGTCAATGATTTTGTTACCTTTCTCAAAGACTTCTTCAGCAGTTTTACCCCAGACGATGATATCATCGATGAACTGGATGTGTTCTGGAGCACCACCTTTCTCCAGAGCATCGTGGATTACTGCATGACAGATGCTTGAGCTGTGGATCCCGCCCACTGGCAATCTGTTGAAAGTGTACTGGATTCCTCTCCAGGTGAAAGCAAACTGAGGCCTACATTCCTCTGCTATGGGAATAGAGAAAAATGCATTAGCAATGTCTACGGTAGCATACCATTTGGCCTCTTTGGATTCCAGCTCATACTGGATTTCCATCATGTCTGGTACTGCTGCACTCATAGGTGGTGTTACTTCATTCAGGGCACAGTAGTCTACTGTCAGACGCCAGTCTCCATTCTGCTTTTGCACAGGCCACACTGGACTGTTGAAAGGTGAATGAGTTTTCCTGATGACTTTCTTACTCTCCAACTGACTAATCAGATTCTGAATGGGCAGCAGAGAGTCATGGTTGGTTCTGTATTGTCTGTGATGCACAGTCTGAGAATCAACTGGCAATTTAATGTTCTGAATTTTATGTTGTCCCACAACTGCAGATTCATCAGAAAGTTCAGGTCTAACAGACAGCTGTAGCTTTTGTCCATCAATTTCTATTGAAGCTACTCCAAAATCCCATTTGTAACCATTAGGGTCTTTGAAATGCCCTTCTCTCAGAAAATCAATTCCCAAAATACAAGGTCCATCAGGTCCGGTCACAACTGTATGCTTCCTCCATTGTTTACCACTTAACTAATATTAGCCTCCACCTTACTTAACTCTTGAGATCCACCAGTGACTCACAAAATGGTTATAGACTCTGATCCCTGATAATTTGATGTCAGTATGGTGAACTGAACTCCTATGCCAGCCAAGGCCCTGTACTTCCAAAATTGTGAAGTGCCAGGCCACTGGATGTACACATCCCAATAGATTCTGTTATCTCTATTATTCTTCTCCTCCCCCTGGCAGGAGGCAGGGCACTCCTAGTTATGGGGAACATGCCCACATGTGCATTGAGCACAGTGTGCAGTGTTAGAACTGGAGCCACTGTTGGAGCTACTAGAGTTGTTCTGGGGAACTGTGGAGGTAACAGCTACCCTTCTGGTATTGCTCCCTCGGGTTCTGCCACTTTGCAATTCCCTCAGTCTCCTGAAAAGATTAGAAGTTGGTTGACCATCCCAGTGGTTCATGTTCTCACCAAATTGATCATGCAGAGTTATCCAAATAGTCCTACGTGACTACCTTGGTGGTCTGTTTTGGTTTGGTCTGTTTTGGAATGACCTCCTTGGAGGACGTCTATTCCTCACAGATGAAACTTGTATCCACCTGGAGGAAGAATTGTAATTATCTCTTTGTGCCAATTGGGATATGCTATTTTTAAATTCATCCTTTGGCTCTTTCATGCAATTCTCAATTTTTCCATACAGAGTTTCAATGGCTGAAACCAAAGAGACACGTGTCATGCTATCCTCCAATTGTCTCATTTGATCACTGAATTGGCCAACCATAGGAGGAGCTCCACCATAATTTCTTGACACAATTCTGCTTGCCAGAATGTTTGCATAATTAGAAGGAGCAAGCTTGATGAGCTTTTTAGCAAGACCAGTTCCTACAGGAGTGTCATCAGGATTCAGAGTTTCATGTTCACCATAGAGTAACTCTCTAACAGCAAATTCTCTCAGGCACTTAATTCCCTCATCTACGGTAGTCCAGGGTTTAGGATTCCATGGAAGATTGTCTCGGGAAGGGTATCTCAGGAAAACTGCCAATAGAAGGCGTATCCAGAGATTAACCTTACCAAGAGCCTTGCCTAGATGTCTATCTATTCCGTTATCCCTCAAGAGAGTTCCTAACTGAGCTGCTGATTTGTCTCCAACCATTAGAGCTGGAGCACCTGTATCATAACATCTACTAAGCCAAGCTAGAACTGGCTCCTTATCTGCTCTGGTGCAATCTTTACGGAAGTTTCTAAGTTCTTCGAGAGGTGAAGAACATTCAGAAATGTCATCTCCTTCCTCCTTTTTCCCTTCTATCACATCTTCTGAAACTTATTGTCCCAATAATCCTGCTGTCACTCTCCTAAGGATCTCTTTAAGCTGAGAAGCACCACTACTAGCAGCTGTCCTAGCTGCATCTCCATCCTGTGTTGATCTCACTAACTCTGCTAGATCTTTAAAACAAACCTTCTCTTCCTCCTCAGCAGGATCTTTTTTTGGCAGAAGTTCCCTCACCATGATCACTCTGCTGCTCTTCTCCCCCATTAGCTCCTGGATCAGCTTTGGACTTTCCACTTCTAGTCTTTAAAACTGCTACTTGCTTAATTTGAGCTGTGTTTGAATTTATAGCCGCCTTAACAGAAGCTGACATGTTTTGAGACAGATCAGCTGCTTTGGAGGGGGTTTATGGTCCTGCCGAGAAGGAGGGAGGAAATGACTTTGCCTCGTTAATGGCTGCCGAAGATGGGGGAGCCACCATGTTGGGAGCTGCCACCACCCCTGGCTGCTTGCCAGAGTCAGCAAGAGAACCGTTTAAAACAGCCTTTCCAATAGACTTTTTAACTTTATCTTTAACCGAGACAGATTCTCCACTCTTCTCATCACTAGAAATCTCTGGGGCTGAGCCAGAAGTGTGCCTCCTTTCCTTTGATCTATGCTTAATAATGAAGCAGGCCTTAGGTATTTTTCTCTCCCGACGCAAAGAATATAACAAATACACATCAATTATCACTGATAGCAGGATTACACACATTGAAAAAATAAGTTTTGGATCCCAGCCATCACTTAAAATTACTCTTTCACCTACTGGAATCTGAAACTCCCCTATCTCAATTGGCAAAGTGCTCGAAGTTATGTTTCCATATCTACTAAGCTGAAAAAAACCCAGACAGCGATCATATAGAAGCTGGATTTTATACATGAACCATAAACAAATTTTGTGCATTAAATGTGTGATCGACAAGGAAGCCCAGACAATATTTGTAAATCAGAACCCCAAAAACTGAAAAGAACAGACACTCCAAAATCCAAAACACATCATGTTTGCCAGTCCGACTCGAGCAAGCAATAAATCAAGCTATTTCTGCCACACATTGGGACGGCCAATTAAAAAATTTAGTGGGTTGAGAGAGAGAAAGGCCTAGCTTTCTCTCCCCCACAAAGAGAAAAAAAAGCACACTGCTAACTCAGCTGGAGAAGCAGAAGGAATGCTATATTTTACAAGCAATGTGGAAAGGCAGGTTAAATATACAATATATACAATATTTACAGTATATGTGCAGAAATATACAGCAAGGAAAAAAAAATGAATACAGGAATGAAATTCCCTCCACCGGACAGAGGAGGGTTCCCCCCCTGTACCCCACTCTCTCCCCCTACCTCTCTTTTTTCCCAAAAAGGGCTAGAGAGAGAAAAAAGGTGATTAATAAGGATGAAATTTGGTTAGGCCTTAAAAGCGCATGCAGTATTAGTGCTTATCTTTATCCGAGGTCGCTCTGGCTAGGAGCCCAGAAGCCGGCAAGCTGGAAGAGAGAGGGAAAGGAACAAACTGAGAAAAAATTCCAGCTGCACTAAAACTTAAAACTGCGTTCTACCAATCTACCAATGAAATTCGTTTAGAATATCTGATTGTTTTTGTTATTATTCCAAAACATTCAACCATAGTGTCCCAGCACTGTCCCTTTCTTAAAGGCACAGCCTCAAATGGTCACATTCTTAAATAAAGTTGGCTGGAAACAAGCTTTGAAAATCTCTGGAAGTTCTGCCTTATATTTTAATGTTAAAAGAGTCAATTAGGTGTGGGGGAGAAAAAGGCCAGAAAAATCTATTTCCCTACATTCTGCAAGAAGTAACTTCCTAAGAAAAATGTAAAAAAAGCAAATTAGAAATGTATAACACTGTTGTCACTTTACCTACACAACATGGAAAAAAGTAGTAGAAAATTATTTTGAGAAGCTTTATGTCATAGCAGAGGGCTGGGTGCCCTCTGCTACAGGGGTGTTTCCTGTGTCCAGAAGTGCAGCCCAGTGGGTGGACACAGAAAATTAGGTTATTTCCTACCATGATCCCTTGCACCACTATAAGCTTCACAGCGGGGTCTGGCACTTCCTCTTTCCTTCCTCTCCGCCACCTGGTAACTGGGGGAGAGATCTCCTGGCCATGGGCCTGGCTAGGCCCAAGGCCATGGGGGGATGGGCAGTCTCAGATCTGGCCATCTGAGACTAGCCTAGCAGTGGGGGGGGGGGAAGGAGGAACCTTGGGGGTTTTGGGTGCACCCTCAGGTGGGGATGAGATCTCTCTGGGTTTGTTTTGGGGTTTCTTCTTGTCACTGTGTTTCTAATTCTCTGCACGCATTCACTGTTTTGTATTTAAACTTTTCCATCACTTTTGCAATCTGTTTGTCTGAGTCGTTATTTCTGCACGTGGTGCGGAGGGGGTTTGCCCCAACCCATTACACTTTACTATTTAAATCTTTCACTGATGCAAGAAATGATTGAATGTTTTTGGCATATATTAGTCAGCTTTCTTATTGAATGCCACCTGCTTCATTTGAGCAACAGAAAGGAATATCTAACATAAAACAGAGTCTAATGTCCTTTTTTCTGCCCTAGACTGACTCAGCAAATCATGGTGTAACTCTTCTTCTCAACCTGCAGTTAGAATACGGTGCCAGACACACAGCCACTGAGCTGGTTTGAATTAATTCATACACCTAGTGAGTTATGGAAAGGAACATATCTTACTTTGGCCTTCTTCCTGAAATACTGTTGTGCTTGGAACTATAGGTGGGAATTTGCAAGCTTGTCATTTTCCTATGACTTCTACTCTACAGTTCTTGGATTTCATCAACGTGTACTGGGCTTCATACCAAATATGGATTAGTTTTCTATTAAGGAGTAACTAATTGTTGAAGTATATGTGAGAAATGTATTTTGATTTAAGAGAAACCTCTGAAATTATTTTCTGTGTAGAGTGTTATACAGCACTTAGGTTCTGATACATGGATATATTCATGGATAAAAGTGCAGTTATCCATGCTGGATCTCTATGAACAGCTGAAGATGTTAGGTTTATTCCCTCTAAAGGGACATTTTAAGATGATTATATAAGCTCGTCAGAGAATACAAAATCATCTGGATTTACTGAATAGTCTAAACTTGCAGAATATTCTGCAGTGTGCTTAGGATGTAGCATAGCATAGGTCATCTCAATTTCATTCACATGCTAATCAAATTAAGTATGTAATCACAGTTAGGCAGTTAGTTTTATGTTTCCTAGTGAATTGATAAATACTAGATAACTCATCCATTGGAAAAGATGTTTGTGGCAGCATACGCCAATGTAAGAGGTTATAGGGAGTTTTACCTCTTTGGAGTAGAGAGTTGTTTACTCTCTAATAAAGCAGAGAAGGCCACAGTAAGGTCTCCTAGAAGCTTTCTCTTCTCCAGACTGAATAGCCCCAACTCCCTCAGTCTGTCCTCATAGGACAGGTGCTCCAGCCCTCCAATCGTCCTAATGGCCCTTTTCTGGACATGCTCCAGCACATCCAGATCCTTTCTGTAATAGGGGCCCCAGATGCAGTACTCCAGGTAAGGAACAAGTAGTCATCTAAAGAAGGAAATAGATGGCAATGTGAGCACCCCTAGGATACCCTGAAGATGAGTTTGGTTGTGAGAGTTAATGAAGCACTCAGAGAGTGACACTACAGCCTGATCACTGGCAGAGGATCTCACTCCATCTAGTGTTTTCTGTGACAAACAATCCAAAAAAGGCAAGGCCTAAAATTACATGCTCTATCTTGCACCCTTTACCCTATTATCCTATCATTGGGCATTACTGAGAAGAGCCTGGTTCCATTCTTCTGACTCTTGCCCTTCATATATTTATAAGCATTAATGAGGTCACCCCTCAGACTCCTCTCCTCCAGGCAAAAGATACCCAGCTCCCTCAGCCTTTCCTCACCAGGCAGATGTTCCACTCCCTTAATCACCTTTGTGGTTCTGCACTGGAATTTTTCAAGCATTTCCCTGTCCTTCTTGAACTGAGGGGTCTGAACTGGACACAATATTCCATAGGAGACCTCACCAGGGCAGAATAGAAGGGGAAGAGAATCTATCATGACCTAGTAACCACACCCTTTTTAATACTGTTGGCCCCATTACTGGGCCATGGATATCCTGTTTTCTACTAGGACTCACAGGTCCTTTTTTGCAGAGCTGCTCTCCAACATATCAGCGCCTAACCCATACTTGTACATGAGGCTGTTCTTTTCCAAATCCAAGACTATATACTTGTACTTATTGTATTTCATTAAATTTCTACCCCCACAACTCTCCAGCCTGTCCAGGTTTTGCTGAATGGCAACACGGCCTCCAGGCATGTCAGCCATTCCTCCCAGTTTTGTATCATAACAAACTTGCTGGCAGTGCACTCCATTCCCTCATCCAGGTTGGTGATTGAATGTAGCTGGATTTTCTAGTTGACCTTCCTAAATATTTTATTTTAGGTTTTCATCGCATCAATGTAATGAAGTCAATCATGCTAGTCTATTTCATTCTATTCTATTCATGATGGTATCTGTAGATATTGATTATTGAAAAAAAAAAAAGTATCACTCTTTGTGAATCCATGCACAGCAATTATCACGGTTCAAACAATGGACTCATGATGGTTCATTACTGTGATCTCAAAGTGCTAAAAACTCAGGTGATTCACACCAGGGGATTCACTTCAATCAGCGGCAAAACCTTATTGTTTACCCACAGAAGGTAGAGAAAAGTGAGGGGAGAAAGGGAAAAAGGAGAGTAAAGTGAAGAGGAAAAAGGAAAAAAGGTCTATAACTATCTATAATGAAAGGGTCCAAGGATACCTCGCTGGCCCTGGGTCCAGGTCTGCTGGTCCTCCTTGATCTTAGCAGGGAAAGCTTTCATAGAATCATGGAGTCAGTAAGGTTGGAAAAGACCTCAGACATCATCAAGTCTAACCTGTCACCCAACACCTCACAACTAACTGAGCCACGGCTTCAAGTGCCACATCTAATCCCCTCTTGAACACATCCAGGGAAAGTGACTCCACCACATTGCTAGGCAGAACATTCCACTGGCCAAAAACTCTCTCTGTGAAGAACTTTCTCCTCACCTTCAGTCTAAACATCACCTGTTGCAGCTTCAGGCTATGTCCTCTTATTCTGTCACTAGTTGCCTGGGAGAAGAGACCAACCCCCACCTGTCTACAACCTCCCTTCAGGTAGCTTCCTTTGAAATTGTCTTCTTTTTCCTCCTTCAGAACTCGTTCATTAGAATAGAATAGAATAGAATAGAATAGAATAGAATAGAATAGAATAGAATAGACCAGACCAGACCAGACCAGACCAGACCAGACCAGACCAGGTTGGAAGAGACCTTCAAGATCATCGTGTCCAACCTATCATCCAACACCACTTAATCAACTAAACCATCCAACTGAGCAGCCTATCAAGTCTCCTCCTAAACACCTCCAATGATGGTGACTCCACCACCACCCTGGCAGCCCATTCCAATGGGTAATCACCCTCCCTGTATGCAATTTCATCCTAACCTCTACCCTAAACCTCCCCTGTCACAGCCTGAGACTGTGTCCCCTTGTCCTGGTGATGGTTGCCTGGGAGAATAGACCAGCCCCTGCCTGTCTACAACCTCCCTTCAGGTAGTTGTAGAGAGTGATAAGGTCACCCCTGAGTCTCCTCTTCTCCAGGCTAAGCAACCCCAGCTCCCTCAGTCTCTCCTCATAGGGCATGTGCTCAAGGCCTCTCACCAGCCTTGTTGCCCTTCTCTGGACACGCTCCAGCAAGTCAACATCCTTCCTAAACTGAGGGGCCCAGAACTGGACACAGGACTTGAGTTGCAGCCTAACCACTGTGTTATACAGGGGAACAATGACTTCCCTACTCCTGCTGGCCACACTGTTCCTGATGCAGGCCAGGATGCCATTGGCCCTCTTGGCCACCTGGGCACACTGCAGGCTCATGTTCAGCCCACCATTGACCTGTACCCCCAGGTCCCTCTCTGCCTGGCTGCTCTCCAGCCACTCTGACACCAGCCCATAACACTGCATGGGGTTGTTGTGGCCAATGTGCAGAACCTGACACTTGAATGTGTTAAATCTCATAATAGGCTGCCCATCTGTCCAGCCTATTGAGGTCCCTATGCAAAGCCCCTCTACCCTCCAGCAGATCAAGACCTGCCCCCATCTTGGTGTCATCCACAAATTTACTGATGATGGATTCAATGCTTTCATCCAGATCATCAATAAAGATATTAAATAGCATGGGACCCAGCACTGATCCTTGGGGCACACCACTAGTGACTGGGCACCAGCTGGATGTGGCACCATTCACCTCCACTCTCTAGGCTTGGCCCTCCAGCCAGTTCCTAACCTAACACAGTGTGCTCCCATCCAAGCCACAATCTGACAGCTTGGCCAGGAGTTTGCTGTGAGGGACGGTGTCAAAGGCCTTGTTGAAGTCCAAGTAGACTGCACCCACAGCCTTCCCCATATCCACCAGGTGGGTCACCCAATCATAGAAGGAGATCAGGTTGGTCTGGCAGGACCTGCCCTTCCTAAACCATGCTGGCTGGGCCTGATCCCTTGGCAATCCTGGAAGTGCTGTGTGATTGCACTCAAGATGACCTGTTCCATAATCTCGCCTGGCACTGAGGTCAGGCTGACATGCCTATAATTCCATGGTTCATCCAAGTGTTAGATGGTATTGGGTGATAGGCTGAACTTGATGATCTTGAAGGTCTTTTCCAGCCTGGTTAATCCTATTCTAGTGTAAACCTAGATTTGGTTCTGAAGGGAGGTTGTAGACAGGCGGATGATGGTCTCTTCTCCCAGGCACCCAGTACCAGAACAAGAGGACACAGTCTCAGGCTGCGCCAGGGGAGGTTCAGGTTGGATGTTAGGAAGAAGTTCTATACAGAAAGAGTGATTGCGCTATGGAATGGGTTGCCCAGGGAGGTGATGGAGTCGCCGTCATTGAAGGTGTTCAGAAGGAAACTTGATGGGGTGCTTGGTGCCATGGGTTAGCTGTTTGGGTGGGCTGGATTGGTTGATGGGTTGGACACGATGATCTTGAAGGTCTCTTCCAACCTGGTTTGGTTTATTCTAATAAAGGTTTATTCTAAAGGAATGTGGCTCTGTGAATGTATATCTTCGTAAATTTATTAAGTGTAAAGGTATCCCAAAAAGTACTGACTTTAGAAATGCTTAAGAAGCCATACAAAAAACTTGTTCAGAATGATACTTGTGTGTTACGAGTTGGATTTACACCACCCAATAATTTGGAATTTTACCCCAAGAAGCAAATTTGCTGCACTCAGAATTTTGGAAGTAAAATGAAATAATATTTACAAAAGTGGACTAAATATAAATGTATGAAAGACAATAAACATATATATAATATATTCACATAAATTTACAGCTCAACAACAATGCAATACTTCCTTGTACACTAAATAATCTTTCTCATTTACCTCTAGACACAAAGGGTCCAGAGGGCTGTGTGTAGCCAGACAGCCATCTCCACCTTGCCCAAACATGAAAATCATCCAGAAGCATGAAAGATCACAGGTCAAAGAGTGAAGCAAGATGCCAAGCAGCAGCAGCTGCAGAGAGAAACAATCTTGTGCTGTAAAATATAAGATATTCAGTAGTCCAATGGGATGAGATAAATTAATCTAGTATTATTCTGTGTGTCAAGCCCCCTAAAGCTATTCATCCCTCAAATCCTCTGGAAAACTTTATTTACAGCTAAGATGTCAGTCTTAAAACTGTAATATTCCACCCCTTGTATCTCATTTCATTGTCTGCATCAAGCTACTCATCTAACTAAAAATTAATAACAATACAATGAGCAGAAAAAAAAAAAATCTTGTTTCAGTTCCTTCTCCATTCCAGCTATCTCAGCTGTAGATCAATCCAAATTTGAGGAATCAGGAAATAGCCTGTGTCTCAGCAAATGAGATGAAACAGGATCTCCCAGACAACACAGGGTTTGTGATTGTGTACTGTAGGTTGCTCTTGAGTTCTTCTTTGGACACCACATTGCACCTGAAAAGAAAATAAGAAATTGCTAGCAGCTTATATTACATATTCTGAACTTAAACTCTCTCAGCTGGAGTTACATTTCTTTGTGGAACACACTGAACTTTACCATTCTCTTGCATTACCCAATACGTATGACTAGGACCGTTGGCAGATACCACCACTTGGACAGGTTTACCCTCATCTGAATAAGAAAATACCCAAACAGCTTTTCCTGACAGATATTTTTTCATGAACAACTTCTACAGTTTGTAACAAATCTGATTGAGCCAGTCCAGCTTGACTGACAGGACCTCTACTATTTACCAACCAGGTTGCTTATGCTAGATGTTTGTTCCAGTTTTTTAAAATTCCTCCCCAAACTGCTTTCAGGGTGGTTTTCAGCAAACCATTGTAATGCTCAGTCTTTCCTGAAGCTGGTGCATAATAGGGAATATGATATTTCCATTCAATGCTGTGCTCTTTGGACTATTTTTTTATGTGATTCTTCTTAAAATTACTTACATTATTTGATTCAGTTCTTTCTGGAGTACTGTGCCTCCCCATGGTTTGCCTTTCCAGACTCAGAATGGTGTTACTTTCAGTAACATGAGGAGATGGATAGGTTTCCAATCATCCAGTGCTCACCTCTACCAAAGTCAGCACCTATTGTTTGCCAGACTGAGAACAAGATAGACTGATGTAATCAAACTGCCACACTTCACTGTATTTGTATTTTGACCATAGCTCACCATACCACTAATGTTTGATTCACTTATCCTGCTTAAAAGTAGCACAAATGTCACAGTCATGTATTACTTGTGTGAGAGCGTCCATGGATGTATCAATTCATCTGTCATGGGCCCATTGGTAGGCTGTGTATCTACCTTGATGACCTAATGACTCATGCACCCACTGAGCTAAAAACAGTTCACCTCAGTGTTTCGAGTCTGAGGTCAAGATCACAGTTTCATCTACTTGAGAAACTTTGCCAGCTAAATCTGCCTGATGGTTGTGTTGCTGTTGCTCGGGAGCTTTACTCTTAGGCATGTGTGCAACTATGTATCACACTTTCACTAGAATTTTCTCCAGAAGACCAGCAATATCTTGCCACGAATCAGCATCCTAGATAGACTTTCCTTTTCTCTGCCAACCATTCTTTTTCCAGTCCTCTAGCCAGTGCCACAAAACATTGGCTACATGAATCAGTGTAGAGGTAAAATACAGGCAAATTTCCTCATTCAGCTACATCAGGAGCAAGTTGTATAAATTTTACCTCTGCAAATTGGCTGGATCCACTTCTCCATCTTTTGCTTCTGCAACTCTTCATACAGGACCCCAAAGTGCAGCTTTCCATCTCTGCATATTATATACTGGACAACAGGATCTATCTGTGAAGAAAGCATAGTTCTTTTCATCATCAGATAGAGTATTGTATGGAGGAGCTTCCTCAGCACAAGTTACTCTCTCCTCTAGAGGCTTTGTATGGTCTATGCCTTCTGCCAATTCATAACCACTTCTACTATCCCAGGTGTGACAGTTTTAGGCTGTGCCTTTAAGAAAGGGACAGTTACTGGAACACTCTGGCTGAATGTTTTGGTATGAGAATGAAAACAAAGATAAGCCTAAACTAATTGCATTGATAGATTGGTAGAATGCAACTTTAATTTTTAGCTTTAGTTCAGTTTGAATCTCAGTCAGTTCAGTCTGTCTGTTTCAGTCTGTCTGTTTCAGTCTGTCTGTTTCAGTCTCTGAGCATCAGCTGTTCTCTGTCCGTGCTGGTGGGTGCTGACCTTCAACTAATAGATAAGAAATGGGTTTGCCCTAACTCATTACATTTTGGTGCACCAACATGGGGTTAGCTGTTGTGCCCACTCTGCAGATCGATTGCAAAAGATGGAGAGTTTAAATTTAGTTCTGGGCGTCAGTTTGGGTTTGTAAGTTGGGGCTCAAGTTTTCTTGCCGGGACAATTGGGGCAAACCCCCTCCCTACCACAGGGTAGAAACAACGACTCAGACAAACAGATTGCAAAAGTGATGGAAAGTTTAAATAGAAAAAAAAAATTAAAAACAAACAACAATGAAAGCTTTACAGAGAACCACAAGCACCATGACAAAGAGAGAAATCCCAGAACATGCCCAAGAACATCCCATCCCCACCTGGGGAGTACACCTAAACCCCTCCAGGGATCTTTCCTCCCTCCCAACCCAGTCTTGGGCCTGGGCAGGCCCAAGGGAGGTGGCTCACGCCATTTTACCTAGGCTGCAGCTGGGGACGAAAGAGGAAATGAAGACCCCACATGAACATTTTATAGAGAAGCAGGGCGTTATGGGATTGCAATACCTGCCTGTGACCACCCCCTGGGCTGGGCCCACCCCTTGGGACCTCCCAGGTGTGGTCTATGCAGTGGCATCCAGGCCAGCACCCAGCCTAAACCACCACAACACTGCACTGGTTAGGCTGCACCTCAAGAATTGTGTGTCCAGTTCTGGACCCCTCAGTTTAGGAAAGATATTGACTTGCTGGAGGGTTTCCAGAGAAGGGCAACAAAGTTGGTGAGGGGTTTGGAACACAAACCCTATCAAGAGAGGCTGAGGGAGCTGGGGTTGCTTAGCCTGGAGAAGAGGATGCTCAGGGGAGACCTTATTGCTCTCTCCAACTATGTGAATGGACATTGTAGACAGGCGGAAGTTGGTCTCTTCCCCCAGGCAAACAGCACCAGAACAAGATGACACAGTCTCAGGCTATGCCAGGGGTGGTTTAGACTAGATGCTAGGAAGAAGTTCTATACAGAGAGAGTGATTGCCCATTGGAATGTGCTGCCCAGGGTGGTGGTGGAGTCACCATCATTGGAAGTGTTTAGGAGGACACTTGATAGGGTGCTTGGTTGCATGGTTTAGTTGATTAGGTGGTGTTGGATGGTGGGTTGGACATGATGATCTTGAAGGTCTCTTCCAATCTGGTCTATTCTATTCTATTCTATTCTATTCTATTCTATTCTATTCTATTCTATTCTATTCTGTTCTGTTCTGTTCTGTTCTGTTCTGTTCTGTTCTATTCTATAAGAATATCATTGGTCAGATGTGAGATGTACCATAGGAATATCTTTCACATTCTTTTCTCTCATTCTCACTTTCTTTTCTCTCATTCTCACTCCATCTCTTTCTGCCAGCATGCGTGCTGTCCTGGAGAGAGAGAGACCACTTGTCAGCAAAACTTGAGATAAGCATTACTGACTTACTGACGATGTTTTTGAGCTAACTAAATATCCCTCTAACATTTTCTCCTTTTGTGTTTTCTTCTAGTTAACTAGAGGAAAAAGGGACAGAAAAGTTTGGGGGGAGGTGAGGTGGAATCCTCCTGGCCTAGGAGGATTTCTGTGCTGTTTGCTTTTTGTAAATGCCTGTATAATATTGCAAATACTGTATACTATGTACATATTCATTGCATTCCACTATTGCTTGTAAAATACAGCTTCATTCGCCTCTCCGACTGGGTTCAGCTGAGCTTTTGTTGGAGTGGTTGGGTTAAACCATCACATTACATCTGGGCATGGATCCCCATGAAACCAGGTGTCATTGTCAGGTCAGAGAAGTGGCAGTACACATACCAGTAGCAATCTTTAGTTTTTTAAGGGTCCCTTGTTCCATGAAGTTGGGCCAAGAAATCACAGGAGGCTGGGTCTTGGAGCCAAAGACCTTCCCATCTTTTGCAATTATGTTATGTAACTTCTCACCTTATTGGTCATGTGTGTAGCCCACTCAGGGGGTCATATGACCCCCTGCCCAGAAATAGCTTTCCTCATCTTCATCTTCCTCTGGGCCATTAGCGGTCACACAAGGGCTCGAAGGTCTTTTGCAGTTAACTCAGGATGTCAACACATTCAATATATTCCCATCCCCAGTTAGTTTTATAAACAGTGAACCCAGAGACACATGTTATTTATTACTCTTGTAATACGCCTGGGAGCTTCTGATCAAACATCAAGCATTCCCAGGCACCCAGGTGAAAACACCAATTATTCCCAGACAGCCCTTGGCAGCTGTGTACTTCTAACAAACTTCAATTAACTCTTCCCTGCTACACTGAGACATGGGGCCATTCAGAAAGTGAAGTGGCATCATTCCCCTTTGCCAGTTTGGATATGGAGGCCTTAAAGTCCTCCTTAAGATATCTCATGCCATCCTTTCTCTCTCCAGCTGAGAGCTGGATTGATGGCTGAGACCAACATATGTGAGACTGTTTTCCAGTTTCCTCATTTGATTAGTGAAATCACTGACAGTTGGAGAGATTTTCCCACTGTCTCTTTCCATAATTCTACTCATCAATTCATGAGTATGGGATGAAGGAGCAAGTGGAATAAGCTTTTTCATGACAGCGTTTCTCACAGGTATCTTATCAGGTTTTTCTCCTATGTAGATTATAAATTAGCTTTCTTATAGCCATCTCTCGCAAACACTGGATGCCCTATTCAATTGCGGTCAAACATGGAGGGTGCCAGAGTAAATCATCCCTGTTGGAACACCCTCTGGCTTGTCCAGAGGGAATAATTACTAGAGAGAGCTCCTAAATGCTTATTAATACTTCCATCTCTGGAAATGGAACCCAGCTGCCTTACAGGGGTGTGTTTCTGCAGTCTCTATACCTCAATCCCAAAATTTGTTTAACCAACTCATTGGTTTGCATTCTTTACACACATAATCTTGTCTTATATGCCTCACCACCTTCCCTAGGCATAGGCATTGCTGCTGCCACCACCACCACATCATCATCACTATCATCTGCTTGCTGAGAGGTATCTCTCTAAGCAATAGCCTAAGCTATTAGCTTCATTAGCTATACAAACTTCTTAAACTCCTCAAAAGTAATAACACTTTCCTTGGTACTATCCTGTTCTGGTGGTCTCTGTCATCATCTGAGCCATCCTAATCCCCAGTGTCAGCTGCCAATTTTGTGTTAGTCTTAGCGGGGGCAATGGAGACTGCAACTTTGTCATTTGGATCGTACTGACCATCATCATTTTTCTGTCTTGCATTGTATGGAGCAAGGTGATCTGTAGCCTAAGAAGTGCCTTCCAAAGACATGAACACCTCCCTGAGCAGTACACTCCAATGGGTAGCAACTCTCTCTGTGAAGAACTTTCTCCTCACCTCAAGCCTAAACCACCCCTGGCGCAGCTTGAGACTATGTCCTCTTGTTCTGGTGCTGGTTGCTTGGGAGACGAGACAAATCCCTTCCTGGCTAAAACCTCCCTTCAGATAGTTGCAGGCAGCAATAAGGTCTCCTCAAGCTTCTTCTTCTCCAGGCTAAACAATCCCAGCTCCGTCAGCCTCTCCTCATAGGGCTTGTGCTCAAGGCCTCTGACCAGCCTTGTTGTCCTTCTCTGGACATGTTCAAGTGTCTCAATGTCCTTCTATAATTGAGAGACCCAGAACGGGACACAAGGTGTGGCCTAACCAATCCAGAGTACAGGGCCACAATGACTTCCATGCTCCCGCTGGCCACACTATTCTTGATGAAGGACAGCATGCCATTGGCCTCCTTGGCCACCTGGGCACACTGCTGGCTCATGTTCATCTGGCTGTCAATCAGTACCCCCAGGTCCCTTTCTGTTTGGCAGTTCTCCAGCCACTTGGACCCCAGCCTGCAGCTCTACATGGGGTTGTGGCGGCCAAAGTTCTGCACCCAGCACTTGGACTTGTTGAATGCCATCATATTGGACTCTGCCCATCAGTCCAGTCGGTCGAGGTCCCTCTGCAGAGCCCTTCTACCATCTACCTGACTAACATCTGCTCACAATTCGGTGTCCTCTGCAAACTTACTGATGACTGACTCAATCCCCTCATCCAGATCATCAATAAAGATATTAAACAGGGTGGGGCCCAGCACTGATCCTTGGGGCACGCCACTAGTGACTGGCTGCCAGTTGGATGTGGCACCATTCACCACCACTCTCTGGCCAAGGCCCTCCAGCCAGTTCCTAACCCAGCACAGAGTACACGTGTCCAGGCCATGAATTGTCAGCTTGGCCAGGAATTTGCTGTGGGAAACAGTGGCAAAGGCCTTGCCGAATCCAGGTAGACTACATCCACAGCCTTTCCCACATCCAGGTGGGTCACCTCATCACAGAAGAAGATCAGGTGGGTGAGGCAGGACCTGCCCTTCCTAAATCCATGCTGGCTGGACCTGATCCTTTGGACACCCTTTGGGTGTGCAGTGATTGAGCCCAAGATTATCTGCTCCATAATTTTCCCTGGCACTGAGGTCAGGCTGACTGGCCTGTAGTTTCCAGGTTCCTGCATTCGACCCTTCTTGTGGATGGGCACCACACTGGCCAGTTTCTAGTCATCTGGGACCTCTCTGGTGAGCCAGGACTGGTGGAAAATGATGGAGAGTGGCTTGGCCAGCTCATCTGCCAGCTGTCTCAGCACCCTAGGATGGATCCATCCAGTTCCATGGACTTGTGAGTATCCAAATATCTCAGCAAGTCCCAAACTAATTCCTCATGGATTTTAGGGGTACTGCACTGCACCCTGACCCTATCAACCAGCTCAGGAGGCCAATTGTCCTGAAGACCTCCTGCCTTATTATTGAAAATTGAGGCACAGAAGGTATTTAGAACCTCAGCCTTTTCCTCATATTTAGTTGCAATGTTCCTCTCCAGGTCCAATAAAGAGTGGAGGTTCTTCTTGCCCCACTTTTTACCATTAATATATTTATAAAAGTGCTTTTTATTGTCTTTCACAGAAGTGGGCAGCTTAAATTCTAACTGGGCTTTTGCCTCTCAAATTTTTCTCTGACATGATCTAACAACATCCTTAAACGTATCATGAGTTGCCTTCCCTGCTTTCCAAAGGCAATACACCCTCTTTTTTTCCCTTAATTCCTCCAAGAGGTGCTTACCCATCCAGGCTGGTCACCTTCCCCACCGACTCATCTTTCGGCACATGGGTACAGTCTGTTCCTGTGCCTTCAAGAGTTCCTGTTTGAAATAGGTCCAACCATCCTCGACCCCTTTGTTTTTAAGGGCTGCTACCCAGGGTACTTTCTGAATAAGTTGCTTAAACGATCTGAAGTTTGCCCTCTGGATGTCCAAAGTGAGGGTTCTGTTACTGCTCCTCCCTATTTCCCTACATATTGTAAACTCCACTGTCTTGTGATCACTGAACCCTAGACAGTCTCCTACCATCACATCTCCAACCAGTCCTTCTCTATTTGAGAATAGTAGGTCAAGCAGAGCCTGAACCCTGGTAGGCTCACTTAACAGCTGCATCAGGAATCTGTCCTCCATACACTCTAGAAACCTTCTAGACTGCCTCCTCTCTGATGAATTAAGTTCCCAGCAGATGTCTGGCAGGTTAAAGTCACACACAAGGACTAGATCTGATGAGTTGCTTGTAGAATATTTCATCTGCCTCCTCATCCTGGTTTGGCGGTCTATAACAGACTCCAATCCGGATGTCAGTTTTGTTAGGCCTCCCTCTGATTTTAACCCACAGACACTCAATCCTTTCATCCGCAACCTCAAGCTCTGAGGCATCAAGAGATTCCCTAATGAATAGGGCCACCCCTCCTCCTTTTCTCACTCAAATGTCTCTCCTGAAGAGCTTGTAACCCCCCAGTGCAGTACTCCAATTATGTGAATCGTCCCACCATGTCATTGTCATTAGACAATTACATCATAGTCTTTCTGCAGGACCAAGATTTCCAGTTGTTGTTGTTTGTTACCCATACAGTGTGCATTGGTGCACATGTACTTCATCTGGGCTGCTGATTTCTCAATTAACCCTAGTTTATCACAGTATCACAGTATCACAGTATCGGCAAGGTTGGAAGAGACCTCAAGGATCATCGAGTCCAACCTATCAACACAGACCCATTACTACACCATGGCACCAATTGCCACGTCCAATCACCTATTGAACACCTCCAGGGATAGTGACTCCACCACCTCCCCCGACAGCCCATTCCAATGACTAATGACTCTTCTGGTGAACAACTTTCTCCTCAACTTGAGTCTAAACTTCCCCTGGGGCAGCTTGAGACTGTGTCCCCTTGTTCTGGTGCTGGTTGCCTGGGAGAAGAGACCAGCCCCTGCCTGTCTACCATCTCCCTTCAGGTAGTTGTAGAAGACAATGAGGTCATCCCTGAGCCTCCTCTTCTCTAGGCTAAACAATCCCAGCTCCCTCAGCCTCTCCTCATAGGGCATGTGCTCAAGGCCTCTCACCAGCCTTGTTGCCCTTCTCTGGACACGTTCAAGTGTTTCAATGTCCTTCTTAAACTGAGGGGCCCAGAACTGGACACAGTACTCAAGGTGTGGCCTAACCAATGTAGAGTACAGAGGCACAATGACCTCCCTGCTCCTACTGGCCACACCACTCCTAATACAGGCCAGGATGCCATTGGCCTTCTTGGCTACCTGGGCACACTGCTGGCTCATGTATAGGTGGCTGCCAATCAACACCTCCAGGTCCCTTTCCATTTGGCAGCTCTCCAGCCACTCTGACCCTGGCCTGTAGCTCTGCATGGGGTTGCCGTGGCCAAAGTGCAGCACCCAGCACTTGGACTTGTTAAAAGATATCGACCCCTTCTACCCTCCAACTGACAAACATCTGCTCCTAACTTGGTGTCATCTGCAAATTTGCTCAATCCCCTCATCCAGATCATCAATAAAGATGTCAAAGAGGATGGGGCCCAGCACCGATCCCTGGGGGACACCACTGGTGACTGGCCGCCAGCTGGATGTGGCACCATTCACCACCACTTCCTGTGCTTGGCCCTCCAGCCAGTTCCTAACCCAGCACAGAGTGTTGTGGTCCAAGCCTCGAGCTGACAGCTTATCCAGCAGTTTGCTGTGGGGGACGGTGTCAAAGGCCTTGCTGAAGTCCAGGTAAACCACATCCACAGGCCTCCCCATGTCCTCCAGATGGGTCACCTGATCATAGAAGATGATCAGGTTGGAGAGGCAGGACCTGCCCTTCCTAAATCCATGTTGGCTGGACCTGAGCCCTTGGCCATCCTTCAGGTGCGCAGTTATTGCGGTCAGGATAATCTGCTCCATAATTTTCCCTAGCACTGAGGTCAGGTTGACTGGCCTGTAGTTTCTAGGTTCCTCCATCTGACCCTTCTTATGGATGGGGACCACATTGGCCAGTTTCTAGTCATCTGGGACCTCACCTGTGAGCTAGGACTGGAGGAAAATGATGGAGAGTGGCTTGGCCATCTCATCTGCCAGCTCTCTCAGCACCCTAGGATGGATCCCATCCAGTTCCATGGACTCGTGAGTGTCCAAGTGGCTCAGCAGTTCCCAAACTAATTCCTCATGGAATTCGGGGGCATTACACTGCTCCCTGACCCTGTCGCCCAGCTCAGGAGGCCACTCATCCTGAACTCCTGTCTTGCTGTTAAAAATTGAGGCAAAGAAGTGTTCAGGACCTCAGCCTTTTCCTCATCTTCACTCACACTGTTCCCCTCCAGGTCCAATAAGGAGTGCAGGTTCTTCCTGCCCCTCTTTTTAGTGTTAATATATGTGTAAAAATGCTTTTTATTATCTTTCACAGAGGTGGACAGCTTAAATTCCAACTGGGCCTTTGGGGACAGGAGTTGATCTGCTAGAGGGTAGAGAGGCTTTGCAGAGAGACCTCGACACGCTGGACAGATAGGCAGAATCCAACAGCATGAGATTTAACACATCCAAGTGCCGGGTTCTGCACATTGGCCACAACAACCCCATGCAGTGCTACAGGCTGGGGTCAGAGTGGCTGGAGAGCAGCCAGACAGAGAGGGACCTGGGGGTATTGGTTGATGGTAAGATGAACATGAGCCTGCAGTGTGCGCAGGTGGCCAGGAGGGCCAATGGCATCCTGGCCTGCATTAAGAACAGTGTGGCCAGCAGGAGCAGGGAGGTCATTCTGCCCCTGTACACTGCAATGCTTAGAACACACCTTAGGTACTGTGTCCAGTTCTGGGCCCCTCAGTTTAGGAAGGATGTTGACTTGCTGGAACGAGTCCAGAGAAGGGCAACGAAGTTAGTGAGGGGCTTGGAACACAAGCCCTATGAGGAGAGACTGAGGGAGCTGGGGCTGCTTAGCCTGGAGAGGAGGAGACTCAGGGGTGACCTTATTACTCTCTACAGCTACCTGAAGGGGGGTTGTAAACAGGCAGAGGTTGGTCTCTTCTCCCAGGCAGCCAGCACCAGAACAAGAGGACACAGTCTCAGGCTGCGCCAGGGGAAGTTCAGGCTGGAGGTCAGGAGGAAGTTTTACACGGAGAGAGTGATTGCCCATTGGAATGGACTGCCTGGGGAGGTGGTGGAGTCACCGTCACTGGAGGTGTTCAGGAGGAGACTTGACAGGGTGCTTGGTTACATGGATTAGTTGATTAGGTGGTGTTGGGTGATAGGTTAGATGCGATGATCTCAAAGGTGTCTTCCAACCTGGTCTGGTCTATTCTATTCTATTCTATTCTATTCTATTCTATTCTATTCTATTCTATTCTATTCTTTGCCTCTCTAATTTTTCTCCTACATAATCTAACAACTTCCTTAAACATAGCTTGAGAAGCCTTCCCCTCCTTCCAAAGGTGATACACCCCCTTTTTTCCTTTTAGATCCTCCAGGAGCTGCTTGCTCATCCAGGTCGATCACCTTCCCCACCGGCTCATGTTTCAGCACATGGAAACTGCCAGTTCCTGTGCTTTCAAGAGCTCCTGTTTGAAGTAGGCCCAACCAACCTGGACCCCTTGGTTCTTGAGGGCTGCTACCCAGGGAATTTTACATATAAGTTTCTTAAATAGGCGGAAGTTTGCCCTCCGGAAGTCCATGGTGAAGGTTCTGTTGGTGGTCCTCCCTATCTCCCTGCATATTGAAAACTTCACTATCTCGTGGTCACTGCACCCTAGGCAGCCTCCCACAATCACATCTCCCACCACTCCTTCTCTATTGGAGAACAGCAGGTCAGGCAGAGCCTGACCTCTGGTAGGCTCACTTAACAGCTGCATCAGGAAGCAGTCCTCCATGCACTCCAGGAATCTTCTGGACTGCCTCCTCTCTGCTGAATTAAGATTCCAGCAGATATCTGGTAGGTTGAAGTCGTCCACAAGGACAAGATCTGATGACCTTGAGACAGCCTCCAATTGCTTGTAGACTAATTTATCAGCCTCCTCATCCTGGTTGGGTGGTCTATAACAGACTCCAACCAGGATGTCAGATTTGTTAGGCTGCCCTCTGATTTTAACCCACAGGCTCTCAATCCCTTCTTTCTCCACCTCAAGTTGTGTGGCAGAGAGTGACTCCCTAATATACAGAGCCACCCCTCCCCCTCTTCTCCCTCACCTGTCTCTCCTAAAGAGCCTGTAACCCCCCAGTGCAGCACTCCAATTGTGCGTGTTATCCCACCATGCTTCTGAGATGGTGACCCCATCATAGTCACCCTGGTAGACCAGGACTTCCAGCTCCTCTTGCTTATTGCCCATGCTGTGTGCATTTGTGTACATGCACTTCAGCTGGGCTCACAACTTCTCAATTGCCCCTGATTTGTGCCCTAATGTCCCACTCTCTCCTCTCTGGAGAGACTGGTTTCCTCACCCACCCCCTTCAGACCTAGTTTAAAGCCCTCCCAAAGTGCCCTGCCAACTCCAATGCTAGTACCCTCTTGCCCTTTCTAGATTAATTCACCCCATCAAGATCCAGCAGGTCGGGTGCAGTAAAAGTTGCCCCTTCATCAAAGAACCCAAAATTCCATTGTTGGCACCATCCTTTGAGCCAATTGTTGATGGTTGTGTTCTCCTGTTCCCTTCAGTGTACTTCCCTATCACTGAGGGAACTGAGCAGAACACCACTTGGGCTCCCACCCCATCAATCAATTGTCCAAGAGCCTAAAATTCCTTTTTAATCATCCTGGTGCCCTTCTTATCAATCTCATCACTTCCAGCTTGTATTACCAGCTATGGGTAATAGTTAGAGGGCTGGATTAGCTTTGGGAGTCTCCTTATGATGCCCCTTATCCAGGTCTGAGGTAGGCAGCAGACTTCCCTATGGGATGGGTCAGGACAACATATGGGTCCCTCTGTTTCCCTCAAGAGAGAGTCTCCAACAATTATAACCATTCTCTTTTTCTTTATGGTGCTGGTCCTTATATTGTTGGGGACTGCTTTGTCTTAGGCATCTCCTTAGATGGTTGCTCTTGTGCCATCTCACCCACATTGCCCTTGACCTGCAAAGCTTCATACTTACTGTGCAAGGGCAATGGGGGAGGGAAAGATGGCCGGGATAGATTCTCCTTGCTTCCCCTAACAGGGACCTGTATCCATCCCTCCCTGTTTCTGGGGATGCCTCCCTCAACAGGGGAGGTCTGTAAAGCCTGCTTCCATATATCTAACTTGCTTTCACATTCCTGTATAGCCCTGAGCTTAGATACCTCATCTTTTAGCTCAGTGACTTCATCCTTAAGCTTAGGCACCAGATTGAGGAGAATATTCACCTGGTTGCACCAGACACAGGTGTTGTCTCCTTGCCCCTCTAATCTACAGTGGAATGCAATGAATATGTACAAAATATACAGCATTTCACAATATTATGCAGATATTTACAAGTAACAAACAACACGAAAATCCCTAGTCAGAGACCAGGCAAGACATGCCACTGTCCCCCTGCCTGCTAACCCCTGCTTCAAAGGGACAAAGGAACAAAGAGGAAGTGGTGGTTAGTCTTAACCAAAATAATGCAGCCAAGGACAGCCAAAAGCAGGTTAATCTCTCCTGAGTGAAGCAAGCAGAAAAGAGATCAGAAAAGAGAAGGAATTATTTTGGTACTGCCAATTGTATAGTAGATATTTCTTCAATTAATTTGTTTAGAATTATCTTTAGTTTTTGTTTTTACACCCAATAGTGATTTATCTATATTTTTCTATTTTCTGCTCAAAATCTGTAGTGAAATTTTAAAAGCATAGCCTAAAACCAACACAATCCACCCCTTCTAAACAATTCTGTTGGCTGCTAATACATCTAATCCAAAACAATATCTACAATAAAGAGTAAATAAAATTCATAGTCTATTCTGGCTATCTCAGATGTACATAATTGAAGAGTTCAAAAAACAGGAAACAAGAAAACAGTTTGTTTGAGATGAAGAAAAGGAACAGGGACACTCAGGTGACAGAGGACTCACAAAGTTCTTAGGTTTCATGTACTGTAGATTAATCATGAATTCTTCTTTTGGCCACAATGTTGTACCTGTACAACACTCTGAAGTTAAACTCTCTCAGCTAAAGTTAGATTTCTTTGTGGAATACACTGAATTTCACCATTCTCCTACATTACCCAGTAAGTGTGACTAGGACCTTCAGCTGAAACTACCCCTCAGACAGGTTAAGCCATTCCTTAAGGAGAAAATACCCCAAAAGCTTTCCCTAATGGATTTTTTTTTCTCTAACAACAGGAACTCCATCACCTTCTACCTTGCGTAGCAAATCTGAGTGTGCAGAACCAACTCAATTTACTGAATCTCTGCTATTTACCAGTCAGATTGCTTGTGCTAACTGTTTCTCCCAGTTTATCAAAGATCCAGCCCCAGTGGCTTTGAGAGTGGTCTTCAGCAAACTGTTGCAGCATTCAATCTTCCCTGAAGCTTGTGCATAGTAGGGAACATGGAATATCCACTCCAGCTTTTTACAAGATTGTTCTTGAAATGAGTTCCTTAGCCTGACTCAATTCTCTCTGGAGTTCTGTGTCTCCACAGGATTTGTCTTTCTAGACCAAGACTGTTACGTGTAGTTGCATGTGGAACTGGCTATGTTTTCAACCATCCATTACTTGCCTCTACCACACTAAGCATATAATGCTTACCAGTTTGGGAACAAGGTAGAGTGATGCAGTCAATCTGCCAGGCTTCACCATACTTGTACTTGGACCATCTGTCACTATACCACAAGGGCTTAATTTGTGCTGCCTGCTTAATAGCAGCTTTGAATGTGTCTTTGAATGTGTCACGAGTCCCCTGGTAGGTTGCATCTCTGCCTTGATGTCCTGACAAATTGTGAGCCCACCAAGCTAAGAACATCTCACCTTGGTGTTTCCAGTCAAGATCAAGATCAGAGTTTGTGTCCACTTGAGAAACTTTTGCAGTGAGATCTGTATGATGTTGTTCCTTATGTGATTAAGAGGTTATTAAATTTTTTAACATGAAATATGGATTATTAAAATATTTTTATTAATTATAAAAATTACTAATAACTGATGAATCACTAACTTATATACATGTTCTAATGCATATTCGTGAAACACATTCCGTAAGTGGCTTAGTATTATGATGAGAACTCAATTGAACCATCTACAGAATTATTTCTATATTTATATAATGAGGGTGCAGTTTCGCCGCTTGGCCACTAGACGGCAACTTGATGGGATGCGGGCATCTTCTGGCTATATACAGCGCTATTACAATGGTTCTATGCATCAGAGATTACTCTGTTGGATGTGGATACTTTGAACTGAGATTTAGTGGGTGGAAAGCACATGAAAAGTACTTTGTAACTGTTTGTGGCAAGGATGAGTTCCGGCAGACTACTGTCACTGGACTGGTTCCTGGTCAATCTGGATGGTGGCGCTGGGTGGCTGTCTCCTCTCTCCACAGCATTGGAGAGGGAATGGAACCTGGGCTTATCTAGGAAGCAGGTTTCCCTCACAGGAGTCGGTCAGCTCCCTCCAGACAATTGGAAGTGGTCCTGGTCAGGTCAGCCCATCGGGTCAGCTCTTGGAGTCAGCCTGCATGGCAGGATGGGACAACGGCTGCTGGTAGGTGGGCTTGGAGGTTTCCGATCGGTCACGGCTGCAGGCAAGGCTACAGCGAGTCTCGGGGCTGATGTAAACAGCTTTGGGGAAGAAGCATGGCTGCATGAAGTGGCAGCTTCCTATTTACTTGGCTTAAAGGGACAGCAGGACTCTCAGAGAGAGCCTGGATATAGTGCAGTATAGACATGAACAGTGGTCTGGATCTCCCTGAGGTTTGCAGGGCTTTTCTCCCATCATAGCGGCGTCCTCTCCTGTGATAGCAGGGACTAGGCAGGTGTGTGGACTTGGTCCCAGTCAAGTCCATTCTCCCTGGCAACTGGGCAGATCTTACCCTCGGGGATTGCTCCAGTCCTCCAGTGACACGGTGGTCTCTCCTGGTCGGTGTGACTGACTGTGATGACGCTAGGCTTCTCAGGCTCAGTGAAGGTACTCCCTCTGGAGATGATTCTCAGGTTGATTTTCATGATGAAGAGGCTTTCAGTATGCATGCATGTGTAAGTAAGCTTGATAGCAATGAGCTCAATGGCAGAGGCTATAGCCTTGTCCTCTTGAGCAAAGAGAGAGACAAAGTGAAAGAGGGGACAACTTGTTTACCAAATGAGGTGATACTTATAGAGCCCTCAAGTCTGGGTTCGACCAATGGGCACTCTTGTAAACAACTGGCTTCAGCCTATGATTATGCTTATACTTGGTATTTGCATAAGCACTGCATGTGCTGGGTGCATACTGGCCTGGCAAGTGCCTTGGCTTTTGTCTTCCTGAACGAGGGGAAACTTGTCCACTTGCTGGGACAAGATTCAATATCTAGGCATAATGTGCCTTCACCACACCTTATTAGCTTAGCTCTTGGGTATATGAGCATTAATGTGTCTCACCTTCACTGGGATTCTGTTGATGTGAGCAACAATGTCATGCCACAGACCAGCAGCTCAAATCATCTTTCCTTTTCTCTGCCACCATTTTTTCTCCAGTCCTTTAGCCAGAGCATTGGCTACCATCCATGAGTCAGTGTAGAGATAAAGCTTTGACCATCTCTCATGTTCAGCTACATCAAGAGGTAGCTGGACAGCTTTTACCTCTGCAAATTGTCTGGATTCTCCTTCTCCATCCTTTGCTTCTGCAACTTGTCATGTTGGACTCCATGCTGCAGACTTCCACCTTCACTTGTTTTCATCACCAGAAAGTTCACTGTAAGGAGGAGCTTCTTCAGCATGAGTTACTCTCTCCTCTGGAGATTTTGTACAGTTAGTGCCTTCAGGCCAATTTATGATTACCTCCACCACACCAGGTCTTTCAAGATACCCCATTAAGATACCCTCTGTGTTATCAGAGCAATCTACTTAGACCATGTGGCATCTGTGGCATGATGTGGTGTAGAATCTTTACCTTTGAACATCCAATTCAAAACCGGCAATCTAGGAACCAGAAGATGTGACTGAGTTCCAATTACTTCAGAAGCAGCTTTTACTCCTTCATAAACAACTAAAATCTCTTTCCCTATTTGAGTGTAATTTGATTCTGAGCCTTCATAGCCACAACTCCAGAAACCAAGTGGATGTCCCCATGTCTCACCTGGAGCTCTTTGCCATAAGCACCAGGCTGGACCACTGCAACTTGCAGCTGTGTATAGAATGCATTTAATATCTTGACCAGTTTGAATAGGTCCCAGACCCGTTACTTGGACTACTTCTAGTTTCATCTGGGAAATGCTACTTGTTGCTCAGGCCCCCACTGGAAACTGTTTCTCTTTTGAGTCACATCATACAGAATTTCACAATCTGACTGTATCCAGGAATGTGCAGTCCCACTGTACCTAAGAAAAGTAGAGTTTCTTTCCTGTTTGTGGGATTTGCCATGGTAGAGACCCTGTTTGTCGCATCCAGTGTATTGTGATGGCAGCCATCTTGCCACCGCACTCCTAGAAACTGAGAGTCTTTGGAAGGTTGTTTCACCTTGTGAAACCTGTTTTCAAGAGAATGTCAATGATTTTGTTACTTTTCTTGAACACTTCTTCAGCAGCAGTTTTACCCCAGACAATGATATTATCAATGAACTGGATGTGTTCTGGAGCACCACCTTTCTCCAAAGCATCATGGATTACTGCATGACAGATGCTTGAGCTGTGGATCCAGCCCATTGGCAATCTGCTAAACATGTACTGGATTCCCCTCCAGGTAAAAGCAAACTGAGGCCTGCATTCCTCTGCTATGGGAATAGACAAGAAAGTATTAACAACGTCTATGGTAGCATACCATTTAGCCTCTTTGGATTCCAGCTCAGACTGGAGTTCCATCATGTCTGGTACTGCTGCAATCATGGGTATAGATACTTTGTTCATAGCACGGAAGTCAATTGTCAGACGCCAGTCTCTATTTTGGGTGCAGATAGGCCACACTGGACTGTTGAAAGGTGAATAATTTTTGCTGATGACATTCTGACCTTCTAACTGACGAGTAAAGTTTTGAATGGACATCAAAGTGTCAGGGTTGGTCCTGTGTTGTCTGTTATGCACAGTTTGAGAAGCAATTGGCAACTTGGCATCCTCTATCTCACATTGTCCCACAACTGCAGATTCAACTGAAAGTTCAGGTCTCACAGATAATTGCAGCTTTTCTCCATCAGTTTCTACAGTTGCTATTCCAAAAGCCCATTTGTTACCCTTAGGGTCTTAGAAACGCCCTTCTTTCAGAAAATCAATTCCCAAAATACAAGGTGCTTCAGGTCCTGCTACAATTGCATGTTTCTTCCACACTTTCCCAGTTAAACTTACGTCAACCTGCAACTTAGTCAACTCTTGAAATCCACCAGTGACTCGCAGAATAGTTACAGGCTCTGACCCTTGATGCTTTGATGGTATTATCATACAGTGAACTCCTGTGTAAACCAAGGCCCTGTACTTCTAGAATTTTGAAGTGCCAGGCCACTGAATATACACATCCCAATGCATCCTGTTACCTCTATTATCCCTTTCCTCCACCTGGCAGGAGGCAGGGCATCCTAATTATGAGGAATACATCCACATGTGCAGTCAGCACAGCATCTAGTGTCAGAGTTGGAATCACTGTTGGAGCTATTAGAGATTTTTTGGGAAACTGAGGAAATAACAGCTACCCGAAGCCCCAAAACAGATAGCTTTCGAAAGCATAAAACACATAGAGCAATAAATCGGTTAAGGCATGGGTCACTGTGACAGAAAAAGAAGATAAGGAGTAAAGACTGATAAAAACTGTTAGGGAGCAATTTTTTCGGTTTTAAATCAGGAATTGGTACCTAAAAGTGATGAATTTGTACAAGTTGTGGGAGCAACAGGCCAACCAGAAAAGGCTTACTTCTTGAAACCCATTAAATATAAAATTGGGAAACAAATGGGAATTCATCAGTTCCTGTATTTACCAAATTCGCCTAAGCCCTTATTGGGAAGAGACTTATTGGAGAACTTGGGAGCCGTAATAAAGTTCAACAAAGACAAATTGGAATTACAAGTGAATGAGGAACAACTGATTACAGCTCTAAGCCTGACGATCAGTTGTGTGGAACCTAAACCTGAGAATCACAATTCCGAGCGAATTCTAAATAAGGCATACCCATTAGTGTGGGCTACTGATATACCTGGAAAATCAAAACAAGCAGTACCGATTGTTGTTGAACTTAAGGGTGGGGCAAAACCAGTAAGAAGAAAACAATACCCTCTGAGGATAGAAGACAGGAAGGGGATTGAGCCCATAATCAAAAGGTTTTTGGAATTGGGATTATTGGTAGAATGCGAATCAGATTTTAATACACCAATCCTGCCAGTAAAGAAACCTAATGGAGCCTATAGACTAGTTCAGGATCTGAGAGCAGTAAACGAAATAACCAAGACATTTCATCCGGTAGTTGCTAATCCATACACACTTTTAACTAAACTGAAGGATAATTTGGCCTGGTTCACCGTATTAGATTTAAAAGATGCATTCTTCTGCCTTCCCTTGGCTCCCGAGAGTCAAAAGATTTTTGCCTTTGAGTGGGAATCTGTAGCTATAGGAAGAAAGACTCAACTTACCTGGACGGTATTGCCCCAAGGATGGTGCAATTCCCCCACGATTTTTGGGAATCAGTTAGCCAAAGAATTAGAACAGTGGGAAAGGCCGCTGGGAGATGGTACCCTTCTGCAGTACGTAGACGACCTCCTAATAGCAACAGTGACAGAGGAAGAATGCATTGAATGGATTATTTCCTTGTTAAATTTCCTGGGTTTAAGTGGATATCGAGTTTCTCAACAGAAAGCACAGCTGGTGCAAAAAGAAGTGGTGTACCTGGGATACGAAGTCTCCAGAGGACAGCGATCCCTGGGAGCAGCTAGGAAAGAGGCCATCTGCCAGATACCCAAACCACAGACGGAAACGAAGAACGTCCTAGTTTGGACTCCCGAGGCAGAAGGGGCCTTCAAGGAGTTGAAGCTGGAGCTAATGAGAGCACCGGCCTTGGGTCTCCCAGATGTATCGAAACCATTCTGGCTGTTCTCCCATGAGCGACAAGGGATGGCCCTAGGAGTCCTAGCACAACAATTGGGACCACACAAAAAAGCTGTGGCATACTTCTCCAAGCGATTGGATGAAGTAAGTAAAGGATGGCCAGGCTGTCTGAGGGCAGTGGCCGCAGTAATAATTAACATAGAAGAGGCCAGGAAGCTCACGTTGGGTCAAAAGATGACTGTGTTAGTATCTCACACTGTGTCAGCTGTGCTGGAACAGAAAGGCAACCATTGGCTGTCGCCTTCCAGATTCCTAGAATACCAGGCCATCCTGGCTGAATCAGATGACATAACCATTCAGGTAACTAACATTGTGAACCCAGCTTCATTTCTAGAAGGAAGAGACCCAGCAGAACCCATCGAACACGACTGCCTGGAAACAATTGAAGCAGTTTACTCCAGTCGCCCGGATCTCAAAGAAGAGCCGTTCGAAGATGTGGATAACTGGTTCTCAGACGGCAGCAGCTTTGTGAAGCGAGGAGTAAGAATAGCTGGCTATGCAGTCACTACTACAGAAAGGGTAATTGAGTCGAACCCCTTGCCTGCAGGGACCTCAGCTCAAAAGGCAGAGCTGATAGCTCTGACTCGAGCCTTGGAATTGGCGGAGAACATGCAAATTAATATATGGACAGACTCTAAATATGCTTTTTCCATTGTACATGCTCATGGAGTCATTTGGAAAGAAAGAGGACTGTTGACTACACAAGGAAAAACGGTCACACATGCAGAGGAGGTTCTGCGATTGCTAGAGGCGGTCCAACTCCCAGCACAAGTGGCCATAATGCATTGTAAGGGACATTTGAAAGGTAACACTATTCCAAGAAATAGGAAACAGGAAGGCAGATGCAGAAGTTAAATTGGCTGCCATGAGGACTAGGGCAGTGGAAATAACGGCCCTAATACCAGGAGAGCTGGATATCAACATCCAGCCAGATTACCAGGGATCAGATCATAGATGGATTCAAAGAAATAAGGGCAAAATATTAGAAAATGGTTGGGGTCAATTGGAAACAGGACAGTTAGAAATACCAGGAAACGTGATGTGGCAGTTTGTAAAAGCAGAACATGAGAAGGCCCATTGGGGTCTAGATCCGCTTTACCAATAGTTACAAACCATAAATATTTACAAACCATAAATCGAGGTAAATTCCCAGGTGAACTATGGCAAATTGACTTTTCTGAACTCCCAAGAAAAAGGGGGGTTTCGGTATTTGTTGGTATTAACTGATACGTTTTCTGGGTGGCCTGAAGCATTCCCTTGCAGGACAAATAAGGAAAGAGAAGTAACTAAAGTAATGTTGAATGAAATTATTTGTATGTAAGAATCATAATAAAAAGGACCCAAATGGTTTGGGCTATGGTACGAGCGTATCAGCGCCCTATAGGATTAGAATTTGACGAAAGAATTCGTCAGTTATAAGAAAAAGGGGGCATATGAAGCCCCAAAACAGATAGCTTTCGAAAGCATAAAACACATAGAGCAAGAAATCGGTTAAGGCATGGGTCACTGTGACAGAAAAAGAAGATAAGGAGTAAAGACTGATAAGAACTGTTAGGGTAAGCATGATTCAGAGCCAACAAGGCCAAACTAACATTCAGAGCCAAGAAGGCCAAATTAACACTCAGAGCCTTGTCAGCGGAACCAAGCCAGGCACACCGGGAATTGACCAAATTAGGAAAGGAGTTCAAAAGTTTAAGGAGGAAGACTCATCAGGAAACCCCTGCCCATGATGAAGGCCACCGGAATGACCACCAAGAAGATCATCAAAAGAGATGTCCCCACCCACGCTCAGCCTACACCACGCCCCATATGAATACGCATGCAAAGATATGATTATGTATATGATCTGATGTAATACTACGTCCAAAACTGTATAAAAGGCATGCTTTTGTTACGGGAAAGGCAGAAATCCATTTAGTGATTTCTCCAACGCGTTGCCAATAAAATACCTCCTGTCTATCTGACTTAAACTGAGTCTCTTAGGCAGTTATTCTCGCCTTTTGGGGCAAAATTCGGCATCATACCCTTCTGGTATTGTTACCTTGGGCTCTGCCACTCTGAAGCTCCCATAATAGTGAGATAATAAGATTTTCAATATGCAGGGAGATAGGGAGGAGCACCAAGATAACCCTCACCTTGGACTTCCAGAGGGCAAACTTCAGCCTGTTTAAGAAACTTGTTTGCAAATTTACCTGCATATCAGCCCTCAAGAACCGAGGGGTCCAGGAGGGTTGGACCTACTTCAAACAGGAGCTACTGAAAGCACAGGAACTGGCAGTTCCCATGTGCTGAAAGATGAGCCGGCGGGGAAGGAGACTGGCTGCATGAGCAAGCAGCTCCTGCAGGAATTAAGAGAAAAAAACAGGGTGTATCACCTTTGGAAGGAGGGGAAGGCTTCTCGAGGTATATTTAAGGAAGCTGTTAGGTTATGTAGAAAAAAATTAAAGAGGCAAAGGCCCATCTAGAACTTAAACTGTCCACCACTATGAAAGATAATAAAAAGCATTTTTACACATATATGAACACTAAAAAGAGGGGCAAGAAGAACCTGCACTCCTTATTGGACCTGGAGGGGAACACTGTGAAAGAAGATGAGGAAAAGGCTGAGGTCCTGAACATATTCTTTGCCTCAATTTTTAACAGCAAGGCAGGTGGAGTTCAGGATGAGTGGCCTCCTGAGCTGGGTGATGGGGTCAGGGAGCAGTGTAATGCCCCTAAAATCCATGAGGAATTAGTTTGGGAGCTGCTGAGCGACTTGGACACTCACAAGTCACAGTATCACAGTATCACAGTATCACACTATAACTAAGGTTGGAAGAGACTTTGAGAATCATTGAGTCTAACTTGTCACCAGACCTCATGACTAGACCATGGCACCTAGTGCCACGTCCAATCTCCTCTTGAACACCTCCAGGGATGGTGGCTCCACCACCTCCCCCGACAGCCCATTCCAATGACTAATGACTCACTAGGTGAAGAACTTTCTCCTCACCTTGAGTCTAAACCTCCCCTGGAGCAGCTTGAGACTCTGTCCTCTTGTTCTGGTACCTGTTGCCTGGGAGAAGAGACCAACCCCTTCCTGGCTACAACCACCTTTCAGGTAGTTGTAGAGGACAATGAGGTCACCCCTGAGCCTCCTCTTCTCCAGGCTAAACAATCCCAGCTCCCTCAGCCTCTCCTCACAGGGCTTGTGTTCAAGGCCTCTCACCAGCCTTGTTGCCCTTCTCTGGACACATTCAAGTGTCTCGATGTCCTTCCTAAACTGACGGGCCCAGAACTGGACACAGTACTCAAGGTGTGGCCTAACCAATGCAGAGTACAGAGGCACAATGACCTCCCTGCTCCCGCTGGCCGCACTATTCCTAATACAGGCCAGGATGCCATTGGCCTTCTTGGCCACCTGGCACACTGCTGGCTCATGTTTAGGTGGCTATCGATCAGTACCCCCAGGTCCCTCTCCATTTGGGAGCTCTCCAGCCACTCCGACCCTGGCCTGTAGCTCTGCATGGGGTTGCCGTGGCCAAAGTGCAGCACCCAGCACTTGGACTTGTTGAATGCCATTCCATTGGATTCTGGCCATCTGTCCAGTCCGTCAAGATCCCTCTGCAGAGCCGTTCTACCCTCTACCTGACCAACATCTGCTCCTAACTTAGTGTCATCTACAAACTTGCTGATGACTGACTGAAACCAAGTCCCTGAGACGGGATGGAATCCAACCTAGGGTGCTGAGAGAGTTGGCAGATGAGCTGGCCAAGCCACTCTCTATCATTTTCCTCCAGTCCTGGCTCACTGGTGAGGTCCCTGCCTCTCCAACCTGATCTCCTTCTATGATCAGGTGACCGGACTGGTGGACATGGGGAGGCCTGTGTATGTGGTCTACCTGGACTTCAGCAAGGCCTTTGATACCATCCCCCACAGCAAACTGCTGTCTAAGCTGTCAGCTCGTGGCTTGGACCACTACACTTTGTGTTGGGTTAGGAACTGTCTGGAGGGCCGAGCCCAGAGAGTGGTGGTGAATTGTGCCACATCCAGCTGTCAGCCAGTCACCAGTGGCATTCTCCAGGGATCAGTGCTGGGCCCCATGCTCTTTAATATCTTCATTGATGATCTGGATGAGCGGATTGAGTCAGTCATCAGCAAATTTGCAGATGACACTAAGTTGGGAACAGATGTTGGTCAGTTAGAGGGCAGAAGGGCTCTGCAGAGGGACTTCGATTGACTGCACAGATGGGCAGAGTCCAATATGATGGCCAATATGAAGTGCCGGGTGCTGCACTTTGGCCACAGCAACCTCATGCAGAGCTACAGGCTAGGGTCGGAATGGCTGCCAAACAGAGAGGGACCTGGAGGTGCTGATTGACAGCCGCCTAAACATGAGCCCGCAGTGTGCCCAGGTGGCCAAGAGGGTCAGTGGCATCCTGGCCTGCATTAGGAATAGTGTGGCCAGCAGGAGCAGGGAAGTCATTCTGCCCCTGTACTCTGCATTGTTTAGGCCACACCTTGAGTAGTGTGTCTAGATCTGGGTCCCTCAGTTTAGGAAGGACATTGAGACACTTGAGCATGTTCAAAGAATGGCTAAGAGACTGGGGAGGGGCCTTGAGCACAAGCCTTATGAGGAGAGGCTGAGGGAGCTGGGATTGTTTAACCTGGAGAAGAGAAGAATCAGGGGTGACCTCAGTGTTCTCTACAGCTACCTGAAAGGTGATTGTAGCTAGGAAGGGGTCAGTCTCTTCTCTCTAGCACCCAGCACCAGAAGAAGAGGATACAGTCTCAAGCTCCCCCAGGGGAGGTTTAGGCTTGAGATGAGGAGGAAGTTCTTCACCTAGCGAGTCATTCACCTTTGGAATGGGCTGCCCAAGGAGGTGGTGGAGTCACCATCCCTGGAGGCCTTCAAGAGGGATTGGACATGACACTTGGTGCCGTGGTCTAGTCATGAGGTCTGTGGTGACAGGTTGGACTCAATGGTCTTTGAGGTCTCTTCCAACCTTGGTGATACTGTGATACTGTACTGTGATAATCTCCTGAAAAGATTAGAAGTTGGTTAACCATCCCATCTATTCATATTCTCACAGAACTTATCATGCAGGGTTATCCAAATACTCCCACAGGATTGCCTTTCTTGTGTGTTCTGGTTTGACCTATTTTGGAATTGTCTCCTTGGAGGATGTCTGTTTCTGACAGCTTAAATGTGTATCCATCTGGAAGAAGATGGATATGGAATTGAATTTGGATATTGAGTTTTTATATTCCTCCTTCTGTTCTTTCATACAATTCTCAGTCTTTCCAGACAGAGTTTCAACATCTGAGCCTAAAAAAATATGTGTGAGACTATCCTCTAATTTCCTCATTTGGTCAGTGAAATGACCCACAGTAGGAGGTGCTCCACCATAATTTCTTGCCACAATTCTGCTTTTTGGCAGAGGCCTGTTCCCATAGGAATTTCATCAGGATTGAGAGTACCATGATCACCATACATCACTTCTCTAACAGCAAACTCTGAAATGCTTAATTCCCTGATTCATAGTGCTCTAAGGCTTACTGTTCCATGGAAGGCCATCTCTGGATGGGTACCTCATAAGAGCTGCCAATAGAAGGTGTGTCCACAGGCAAACCTTACCAAGACATCTGCCTAGATGCCTATCAACTCCTGTATCTTTCAAGAGACTTCCAAGCTGGGATTCAGACTTGCCCCCCTCCACTAATACAGGGGCACCTGTATCATAACACCTTCCTAGCCAGGTCAGAATTGGCTCAATCTCTCCTCTATTGTAATCTTTTCTTACATGCCTAATTTCCTGCCTGGGTGCATTAGCTGACTGTATGCCACCCTCATACTCATCCTCATCATCCTCCTCTTCTTGAATTGGCTGTCCCTACGATCCTACTGATACACTCCATAGGACCTCTTTAAGTTTAGCAGCACCTCCATTATCTGCTAACCTATCAGGACCCATATCCTATCCTGCGTCTCCACTATCCACTGATGACCTCAGTAATTCAGCTGTATCTCTAAGGCAGACTTTCTCCATCATCAGAAGCATCCTTTTTAACAGAAGGTCCCTGATCAGCAGAAGGATCTTGTTCTTCCTCAGCATCTGCCTTGTACCTGCCGTTTTTGAGCAAATCTGTGATTTGTTTAACTGGAGCTGCTTTTGAATTCACAGAAGGATTGGAAGAAGTACAAGGGGTTTGCGCAAAACTGGCGCCACTGGTTGGTCTTTGGGACCCTGTGGCTTCTGTGGGACTCACTTCTGCTCCAGCCACTGAAGGTGAAAGAGACTTTGCCTGGCTAATGGCTACCGCCTTTGAAGCCATGGCCTCTGTCTTAGGTTCTGGCAGTGCAGCTGTGGGCTACCTCTGCCCCATTGTTGGCTGAATGCCAGTGCTTCCACTCCTATTCAGAGCAGCTTTCCCATTGACTCCTGCATGCCTGCTTCTGCCTGTTTGTCCAGTCTCTGTATCTTCCTCATCACTAGAAATTTCTGCATTAGAGCCAGATCTCCTTCTGTGCCTAAAAATAGACCAGTTACTAGCTGCACAACTCTCTCGGTACAGTGCTATCAACAGATAGCAGATTCACGCATAGCAAACAAATAATTTTGGGGTCCCATATGCTTACATAACTCTCTGTAACAGGAACATTGAATTTATATATCTCTGCAGGAAGAGTTATAGTCACATTATTATATTTTCTTAACCAAATAAATCCTAGAGAATAATCATACAGCATCTTCAGCTTTTATTTAAACCAAAGAAACATCTTATATGCCTAACATTTGCCTATTTTATCAATCATCGCCAACACACACCATTTGTACAGCCTAACAGCCAGAGCAGATTACACCAAATGCCACAAAACCCCAAACAGCAACATTTTGCTTCTTTAATCAATCAAGCAATTGCTCTACTTTGGGCAGGTGCCATTTTTTTTTTGGTAATGTGGTGGGTTGAAATATCCCCCCAACATTAAATTTGCCAGATGAGCTCAGTTGGAAGTAAATGGATGCTGTATTTACAAGCAAAACTACACTCTACAATGGAATGCAATGAATATGTACAAGATATACAGTACTTACAATATTATACAGATGTTTACAATTAGCAAACAACACGAAAACCCCTCTGGCCAAAAGGACCAAGGAAGCCGTTCCTCCCCCACCCAGTTCCAAATGGGAGAAAGGAGAGAGAGAGAAAGCAGTGGTCAGACTTAACCAAAATAATGTAGCCACGGTCAGGCAAAAGCAGTTTAATATCTCCCAAGTGAAGCAAAAAGAGAAGACATCAGAAAAAAAGAATTGTTTTGGTACAGCAAATCTTATAGCAGATATTTCTCCAATGAATTTGTTTTGAATTATCTTTAGTTTTTCACTTCACATCCATTAGTGATTTATTTCTATTTTTCTATTTTTCTGCTCAAAATCTGTACCAAAATTTCAAAGGCATAGTCTAAAACTACCATAATAGCTTTTAAATTTCTTTTGCACTTGGCAGACATCCTTCAGCAAATGTTAAATTTGTATTGTTCTGGTAAACAAGTGTGCTAATGCCTTTGTTTACTCCACACCATGTTTTACCCACAAAACATTAATCATTTGTCTTGAGAATGAAGCCCTGGTGCACGGACAACTGTTCACTCTGGACCATGAGTCTAGAAGCAGCTACTTGCCTGAGTGCAGTGCCATGCAAACTGCAGCTACAAGCAAGCTGAACCATGCTCTGCAAACCCTTGGTGGCAGAACTTTCTCCAGAGTGGTAAACTCTCTCTCCAGCAATGTGCTCAAAGAGCCAAGCTGCAAAAGCCTCTGGAAAGTTTATTCCAGCAAGGCACCAGGAACTTTTACTCCAATAAAGCAAGCAACCACATGGCACACGCCATATAATCTGCTTTGTTTATTTGTGCATCCGCACTGTATTTTGTAATATTGAAGCCCAGAAAACTCTAGAAGGATTCTGGACTAAGTCTTTGAGTAAACTGAATATTTTTCTATAACAGTTTCTGTAAAAGTTTGTGCCATTTGCTTTTATTTTGCCAACAGCTGGTTCCCGCTTTGCAGACCAGACAGCCATGTACCAATTTTCTCTTCCCAAAACTAAATGCTGTTTATAAATTTCCCAATCAAATACTTGAACCTGTAAATATATTACAAATAAGTTTTCCATGAGATGTTTGTATTAATAAATAATACTTTTAACTAATATCTCTGTCTAATAAATATTATTAAGAATAGAATAGAATAGAATAGAATAGAATAGAATAGAATAGAATAGAATAGAATAGAATGGAATGGAATGGAATGGAATGGAATGGAATGGAATGGAATGGAATGGAATGGAATGGAATGGAATAGACCAGGTTGGAAGAGACCTTCAAGATCATCACATCCAACCCATCAACTAATCCAACCCACTTAATCAACTAAATCATGCAAACAAACACCCTATCAGGTCTCTGCCTGAACACCACCAATGACGGCAACTCCACCACCTCCCTGGGCAGCCCATTCCAATGGGCAATCACTCTCTCTGTGTAGAACTTCTTCCTAACATCCAGCCTAAACCTCCCTTGGCACAGCCTAAGACTGTGTCCTCTTGTTCTGGTGCTGGTTGCCTGGGAGAAGAGACCAACCTCCACCTGTCTACAACCCCCCTTCAGGTAGTTGTAGAGAGCAATAAGGTCACCCCTGAGTCTCCTCAAGACTAAGCAACCCCAGCTCCCTCAGTCTCTCCTCATAGGGTTTGTGTTTCAAACCCCTCACGAACTGTGTTGCCCTTCACTAAATGCATTCCAGCAAGTCAACATCCTTCCTAAACTGAGGGGCCCAGAACCGGACACAGTACTCAAGATGTGGCCTAACCAGTGGAGCGTACAGGGATGCAATCACGTCCCTGCTCCTGCTGGCCACACTATTCCTGATGCAGCCCATCATAACACATGTTCATAAAGATGGTTGCCTCAGTCGGATTTGCTTGAATAATAATTTATTCTTGTCAATTTAGTTGACAAGGGTCTTGGTTGTTTGGGTTTTTTTAAACTTATTTTGTTTATGCCTCTGAAACATTTTGGTACAAGTTTTGCTTTGACTGAGTGTTGGGGGGGATGTTTCAACCCACAACACTTGGATGAAATGTAATCCAGTGAAAAATGCCTACCTTGAGAAAAGTTTTCACACAATCACACAGTGGTTTCAGTTAATAAAATAAAAATTAAAGCTGTAAGTGGAACGAACCAGCAATCCCTTCCCCTTCTCTCTGCTTCTGCTGGTTCAAGCAAAAGAAAAAAACATTTCAACATTTTTATCGGTATTAAGGCATTTGAAATTCTCTTTTAGTAAAGATGCTTTATTGATCTCACCAAAAAAAATGGGGGGAAAAAAAAGAGAGAAAAAATTAATTTACCATGAAATATTCAAAATTTTTAAAAAAGAAAGAAAAAATAGAGAGAGCACACTCAGAACAAAATTTTAATAATCTAATGAAAAAAAAGTAAGACATTTAATATGAAAGCACTTTTCATGCTGTTACAAAATTCTTTTTCACCTACTTGGGACACAATGATTAAAGATAATAAAAATTATCTCTTCTTGATTGGTATGAGATATATTAATTTTACATTTAAGGAACTTCTTTTTAATTCCTATTATATAGAAATTTTGTTTTGTTCTGGGTAAAATTCTTGATGTTTTACTACTTATATGCTTAAGATTCCTACAACTTACATTACAAATTGCATTAGTTTTTCACTGCCTTTCAGAGAATGAACTCATTATGCTTAGTTTTAAAAATTGTTTAATCCTTAGATCATTCTTATTAACACTTAATCTATTATTACTAGGGTTTTTTTTACCCTGTATTTTGTCTTGTTGAAATCCCCACCAAAGCTCAATAACATTAAAAAAACAATGAAAGGTCTTATAATAGTAGAAATATTGGATAAAATAATATTAGTTTGTTTATTCAACTAAGCATAAGATTCTACACATTTCAGATTCTGATGATGTTTTAGAATATTTAGAATCTGTTCTAGTCATTCTTACCAGTTTTGACTCTTTTTTTTTTTTTGGTAAAGAAATATGCCTTTAGGTCAAAATGGATATTTTCCTGTCTATTAGGAGGCATAATCTTCTACTTTCTTGATTTGTTATTTGTCCTAGTTTAGAGTGGAAAAAATGTTCTATTGCCCCCAAATGGGCAAAGGAATGACACACACAAAGGGATTGGATAGTCATGAAAAGTTTAAATGGAAAAGCAATTAACATACTACAAAAACTACAAAGCATTTATGGTAAGTGTACCTAAAGTATACAGAGTTACTTTACATCACACTGAAAACCCAGTGCTTTCCTTCTCCCCACTTGGGGTGCACCCAAAACTCACGGGGCACTTTCTTCCCCCTTACTGCTAGGCTGGTCTCAGGCTGGCCAGGCCTAAAATTCACACCACCTTCTTATCCTGGCATCAGGCTTAAACAGACCAAAGAGGACTGAGAAAATCCCCCACCATTACCAAATAAGAAAGCATCTCCCATGAGAGCAGAGAAGAAAGAAAGAGAAAGAAAATGACTTTGCAACCAGATTTGTAAAGGTGCAGGATTTATGGGTAGAAATAAGCTGTTTCCTGTGTTTACCCATCAGGCTGTACACTCTGGACACTGGAGGTGTAACTCTGTGGCTTCAGTTTAGGAGGCACCGAGCCTAACCTGCCACATTAGTATATATGATCTAAATTGTTACAACTGTATATTTTGCTAATTAATAATTTTTTCTATATACCTTTGTGGTGGTTTTAGCCTTAACTGGGAGTTAAGAGCTCACATGGGGGTAAGGCTGAGAATCTCTCCCCTGTTCCCCCCCTCCTCCCTCCCAACAAGGGGAAGGAAAAAAAAGGAAAGGGAAGGAGCAAATCCACCAAGCAATAATTTGGAGTCGGTCTTGAAGTAGAGAGGTAAAGAGTTTTCTTTAAACAATGTATATATAACAAGAACAGGTAAGGTTCACAAGGGTTAAGAAACAAGGATGGATGGGAGGGGGGCAAAGAAGAAAGAATACAAAACCAGTCTCTCTCTGAAGAGGCGCAGAGGCAGCAGGGAGAAGGATCAGGCCCGACCACGTGGCAGAGGAGCAGAAAGGCAGCCATTGTAGCTCTCATCCAGGAAAGGCAGGAGCCAAAAGGAGGCCTAATGGATACAGTGTCCTGTCTTTTATATCCTAGCTGGGCAGGGAGGGGGGAGTGGAACAGACTCAGTTTCCCGGGGGGAAGACGCCCTGCAGGGAGGGCAAAGCACCCACAAACCCTCCACCCTGTTTTGGTTTTGTTTTCAGAATGGGCGTTAACCCACCACAATCTTTAATACTAGGAGCCTATTTCTTCCATCACCCCTCAGTTCTAGTTTATCTGCATGGATGTTGTATTGAATCATACAATCTTTCATCACTGAATTCACACACATAAAATGAAACTGAAATCTATTAAAAAATATCAATTTGATCCAATAATCATGGAACTTAATCACAGAATCATAAAATCATAGGATCATAGAATGGTTTAGTTTGGAATGAATGTTAAAAGATCATCTTGTTCCAGCCTGCCCCCCTCACCTTTCTCTTGATCAAGCTGCTCCAAGCCCCATCTGACCTGGCCCTGAATATTTCCAGGTAGAAAGCATCCACAGCTTCTCTGGGCAACCTGTTCTACTGTTTGATTACCCCCACAGGAAATAATTTCTTCCTAGTCTTAAATCTACCCTCTTTCAGTTCAAATCTGTCACTCTTCATTCTATCACCAGCCCCTCCTTATTGGTGAGATCAAGGTCCAACATATCATCTTTCCTCATTGGCTCCTCTATCATTTGGACAAGTAATTTACCATAAATGCATCCCAGGAACCTCCTGGATTGCTTATGTTCTGCTGTGTTGTTTTTCCATAATGGGTTTGAGGCAAACCCCCTCCACACCACGGGCAAAAATAACGACTCAGTGTTACAGTTTGAGCTGGGTGCCCCCCTGCAGTGTTTACTTCCTGTGTCCAGAAAATCCAGCCCAGGGGTGGACACAGGAAATTATGTAGTATTTCATACCATAATCCTTTGCACCACTATAAGATCTAGTGCGGAGTCTAGCACTATCTCTTTTCTTCCTCCTCCGTCAGCCGGTAACTGGGGGAGATGTCTCCTGGCTTTGGGCCTGGCTAGGCCCAAGGCCATGGGGGATGGGCAGTCTCAGATCTGGCCAGCTGAGACTAGCCTAGCAGTGGGAGGGGGAAGAAGGAGCCCTGGGGGTCTTGGGTGTACCCTCAGGTAGGGATGGGATCTCTCTGGGTCTGCTTTGGGATTTTTCTTTATCACTGTGCTTTTGCTTTTCTGTAAAAGTTCACTGCTTTCTATTTAAACTTTCCATCACTTTTGCAATCCGTTTGTCTGAGTGTTTATTGTTGCCAGGGGTGGGGAAGGGGGCTGCCTCGACCCAGCACATTCTTGGTAGCAGAGGATGGTTGAGGTGGGCAGAGGATCTGCCCCCAACCCCTTTACATTTCTGGCGGAGCCAGCCAGGAGTAGGAGTTGGTTATTGTGGCTACTCTGCAGATCGGATTGCAAAAGATAAGAGAGTTTAAATTTAGTTCTGGGCGTCGTTTTGGTTTTTTGGCAGTTGGGGGCTCGTGTTGTTGTTGGGGCGACTGTGTTAAGTTCTTGTGGATTGCAGGGGACTGCTGGTGCGTGACCGGTGGCAGAGTCCCTCCTGCTATTCTCAAGCAGGGGTGGTTCTTAACCATCGGAATGGGGGCACCGCTTGAGAATGCGGGACCTGCCTTCCCCATCTTTATTCTCTGCGGAGCGGTAAAAGCGGCAGGGAGTGAAATGGGGAGGAGCAGTGGCGAGCAGATCAAAGTCAGGTCCGTTCTCGCTGCGGGGTAGGGCCAGCCGCGGCGAGCGGGCGAGCTCGGCTCCTTATGGGCGAACGGGGACTTCAGCTGAAAGCTGTTCTCAAGGGCCCTGAGGACTTGGTCATGGCTTTTGCTGGAAGAGACGTTTGAATGCCCGAGGGGTGGAGGCGATTTTGATTCTGTACCGCGGCGGCAGAGGTGGGCGGAGCCCTGCCGTGCGCTCGGAGCGGCGACAGCGGTCCCCGGCCGTCCACTTGAGCTGCGGTGGCGGCGGGACCGGCCGTGCGCTCGAGCGGCGACGGCGGTCCCCGGCCGTCCACTTGAGCTGCGGTGGCGGCGGGACCGGCCGTGCGCTCGGAGCGGCGACGGCGGTCCTCGGCCGTCCACTTGAGCTGCGGTGGCGGCGGGACCGGCCGTACGCTCGGAGCGGCGGCGGCGGTCCTGGCCGTGCGCTCGGGTTGCGGTGGGGCTGGCCTAGTCTCTTCCCCAACTTTTTCGGACGAGTTCCGAAAATGGCGCCGAGCACCTGGTTCCACCTCCCTTCTTCTCACTAGGTTGTGGTGCAGCCCCTTCCTCCGCCAGGGGAGGGTTAAGTTGTTGGATGCTGTCACGTTTTGGTACGCGAACGCCTAGCGGGAAGGCGGTGTACCGTGACATGCATCTGTAGAGCCTCGGGCCGCGGCTGGAAGCGGTCAGCACTGGGCTTGGGATAGGTCCGTGCAGGGTTGTGAAAGGCTCAGCGTGCTGTTTTCCTGGAGGGGTGGAGAAGCAGCTAGAGCCTGATTGTTCTGACTGGCTTGCCCCAGGGGTGGAAATATGCCGCTGAGTAAATAGAGATGGGAATAAAGGTTGGTTGAGAAGTTGTGAGGTTCCTTCCAGGTGACCAGGACGTCCAACGGATCCATGAAGAGCTTGCACCGCAGAAGAGTGAACTCTGCATCGCTGAGAGGTTCTACTAGATGAGGGAAGAAGAACTGGAATGGACTGACACTAGAGCCTGAATGAGAGACTGTTTGGGTGGACGCCCAGATGAAGATATGGACTTCGCCGAACATGTCATCGGAAAATTTCTGATTTAATGACATGTTTGGGTGCAAAGATTATGGTATAGAAATAAGGGGTGGCGTGTTACAGTTTGAGCTGGGTGCCCCCCTGCAGTGTTTACTTCCTGTGTCCAGAAAATCCAGCCCAGGGGTGGACACAGGAAATTATGTAGTATTTCATACCATAATCCTTTGCACCACTATAAGATCTAGTGCGGAGTCTAGCACTATCTCTTTTCTTCCTCCTCCGTCAGCCGGTAACTGGGGGAGATGTCTCCTGGCTTTGGGCCTGGCTAGGCCCAAGGCCATGGGGGATGGGCAGTCTCAGATCTGGCCAGCTGAGACTAGCCTAGCAGTGGGAGGAAGAAGGAGCCCTGGGGTCTTGGGTGTACCCTCAGGTAGGGATGGGATCTCTCTGGGTCTGCTTTGGGATTTTTCTTTATCACTGTGCTTTTGCTTTTCTGTAAAAGTTCACTGCTTTCTATTTAAACTTTCCATCACTTTTGCAATCCGTTTGTCTGAGTGTTTATTGTTGCCAGGGGTGGGGAAGGGGGCTGCCTCGACCCAGCACACTCAGACAAACAGATTGCAAAAGTGATGGAAAGTTTAAATGGCAAGTGGTGAATGTTTACAGAGAGCCAGAAGCACAGTGACAAAAGAAATCCCAAAACAGACCCAGAAACATCCCACCCCACCTGAGGGTACACCCAAGACCCCCAGGGCTCTTTCTTCCTGCCCACCCCCCACCCCACCCCGGCTAGGCTACTCTCAGCTGGCCAGATTTGAAACTGCCCATCCCTCCCTGCCAGAAGCCTAGCCAGGCCCATGGCCGGGAGATATCTCCCCCAGTTGCCGGGTGACAGAGGAGGAAGGAAAGAGGAAGTGCAAGACCCTGCACTGGATCATATAGTGGTGCAGAGAATTATGGTAGGAAATACCTAATTTCCTGTGTCCACCCCTCTGGGCTGGACTTCTGGACACAGGAAGTAAACACAGCAGAGGGCACCCAGCCCAAACTGCTATACAGCTTTCAACAGATGTCCGAGTGGATTAAATCCCCCATGATAACTAAGCTTGTGAATGTGAGACTGCTTTTATCTGTCTATTGACGGCCTCATCCACTCAGCCCTTCTGGTTGGGTGTCCTGCAGCAGACCCTCACTGAAATGTCAGTTGTCCCTGCTATCCCTTTAATCCCAGTCCATAAGCTTTTAGTTGGCTTCTCAGCCATCTCCAGACAAAGTTCCATTTGCACCAGCTGGTCCTTGACATAATGGATGACACTCCTCTTCATCTTCCCTGCCTGTCCTTTCTGAAAAGCTGTCATACTTCCATTCCAGAATTCCAACACTACAATGACTTCTTTAATTTCAGAGTGTTAGGAATTAGGAGTTAAGATTTAGTTACAGAACTTCACTTTCATTGGATCATAGACTTCAGGTTTCTAGAGAAGACAAGGAAAATCAGGTGTAAGCTAATTTATTATAAATGTATCTTTAATGTCAGTTAAAATAAATATTGACTTGGAGCTGTTTTCTGAGTACTAAAATGCTCCTTTTTCATTGGTATGAAATAAAAGTGATTAATTAGTTCAGATAAAAATAAAAAGGATAAATAAGTAACTAAATAAACGGATACATACATAGAAAAGGAAAGTATAATTCCCAGCTATGAGAACCATACAAGCTCTTGACATTCTACAGTGAAGTTGAATTTTGCAAATGTTTGTGTTTAGAAACAGAATTGTATATCTCTTCCAGTCCTTCACCACTGCATTCCAATATATCTAACTGCACTTTTCATGTTCTTTCCCTTGGTGTGGTTAAGTCCTTTATGTTCAGTCACAAAAGACTTTCATGCCCCTTGTAAACAAAGTGTTCAGTCGGTGAGCACTGAGGAAATTGGGCTTTTTATTCTTGATCTCTCCTTGGCATGAAATAGACACAATTGTGAAATGAGGACAGCTCCTTTAAAGGAAGGAAATGTATCATTGAATGTTTTTTGTCATGTTAAGCATTGCATGTCTGATGTGAATAGCATATTAGGAATAATTGACTGCTAAGCGCTAGAATTCTGTCCTGAATCTGTTTGAACCATAGTCTGCAAAGTAACAATTTTATCAGAAAACTAGAAGATTTTGTTTCAAATAAAGGAAAGAATCATCTCTGTCATGTAAGTTCTTTCCTTGATGAATTATTCTTCATGTTTGCAGTGAAACTCTTACAAAATTGTAAAGAATTTTTTATCTTAGGCAGCCAATTCTGCTTCCACCTCCCTCTATAAATAGCTGGCATTTATTGTTGAAAACTCATGTCTAAGCAAAACAAGCAAACAAAAAGTCAGCCTGGGCTAATCACCAATAAAATTTCAACTTCAAAGGTTAACATTTTTCAAAGTAGTAAGCAGCTGAAAATGGCTAGAAAATGTCAGCAAAGCAAAGCACTGTGAGGTTCTGTGGATGCCCTATGCAGTTCAAATGCAGTATTTGGAAATATTTAAAAATATTCCACAAAATGTACAGAAGAGTGGAAAATGGAAACATTTCTAAGAACTATGTCAGGGACCTCATATTGACATGCAGGGAATTGTACAATTTTTCTAGTTAGTTGTTGCAAAACGCTTAACTTCAAGGGGGTGGCAGCAGAATCAAGATGAAGTGCTCAGACTCTGGTCAGGAAATAAATGAAAGGGATGCATATAGCAGTAGCAGCAGCCACAGACCAGTTCTGTATTAAGTTATGTTGCACAATATGTAGCCAGAAGGCCTGAAACTATCCTGATCTAATTTCTGCAAATGTATGAACCTGACATCTCATTATTTGTATCCTTATTGATGAAGAGTTCAACATAATTGGGATCAACATAATGTTTAACACCTCTCAGCAAAAGCAGAGGAGGGCGTGTCTTTTCATCTATGTCACATGAATCTTATTAAATACAGTGAATATTTTGAAATTAATTGCAAGCCTACACATGGACTGAAGAATAAATTTTGACGACTGACATATCTAAAGATTCTGTTAAGTAAAATGAGACACATTCATACTCATAGGGAAAAAAATCCAATAGGTGGGCTTGAGGATATTTGGTCTTCACAGTAATAGGAAAATTTTTGAAGTACACAAGACTGAATTACAGATTTAATAAATATTTATTGGTGGGTGGTTTTTATGGATTTTTTTTTTGCTTGAGTAAGTAAAAATGCTCTTTATATAATATAATATACCCCTTATTTTTAAATGCCTGAATAATTTTCACTAAGTTTTTTCTCGCAGAGTGCTGGCCATATCATTCAGGCTACACTATCACACAGAAAGGTTGGACCAGATGATCTTTGGAGTCCCTTCCAAACTGGCATTCTTTGATTGTGTGATTCAATACTTTTAAAAAATAATTAGTAGTTCTTGTTTATCGAGAAAACTTTGAGCAAACTAAATTGTAAGGGAAAATTATATCCAATAATATAATAGCTGGATTTAATTTCGTTAAGAAGTTAAAGAAACAGCATTTTAAAGTATGTTAATTTAGATATGATCTTGTATTTGTATGTTTCCCTTTGAATTAAGATATGTCTTTAATAAAGTGAATGTCTTATTGTAGCATATGTACTTTTAAAGTAATTATTTACAGAATGCTTACTACAGGTCAGCTTGTAGTAATTAAGTCATTGACATTTGCTTAATCAGAGTAAATTTGCACTCAGATTGAAATGTGTAAAAATCTGTGAGTCTCTATTATGGACAAATCTGAAAGTTTAGGTGACAATCTAGTTATTACATTCAAGCTAAAATCATGTTATATATTTTTATGTGTGCAAGAAGAAAATGAATGTTTATACCCTTAAACAATACTATTGTTTTTTTCCACTACATGGCAATGAAAACACACTTATGCATGCTGAAGAAATGCATCTCAGGTTGTCTCTTATTATTTTTATTTTAGCAAACTGCTGCTTTGATCAAAGATACAAAATTTATTTGATCAGCCATAATGTTATGAACATAAATGTGATAACCGTTTACTACACTATATCCTATTTGAAGTCCATCTGTCGCAGATCATATGACATGATCTATGTAAATTACAGCACCACCAAATGAATAATTTCTTAGTTTATTCTGAATTTGCACAATGAGGTAGTATTTGAAGCCGGAAGAGAAATGATAGGCATACTTTGTACATGCAACTCTTACAGTTTTATTCCTATAAAATGCCTCAGTTGCTTTATAAATTTTATTAAATTTGCACTGAAATTATGGTGTATAGAGAGGTCATGCTTTTTATAACTTGAATAACTTTTTTTATTTGGTGCTTGTCACATTACTGGTAGGATCCTGATATCTGCCTGTTGTAAAGTGCCCAGACTTTTACTGGAAGTATTTGTGAAAATTAGTTCTTGCCTCTCTTTTGCAGTGCCTCAATAAGGATTTGCACTCACAGAGTTTCAGAAAGTTAAAACAATCAGGTAATCTAATTTATTAAGGAGACAGATACAGAAGATTTTGGATTGCCAGAGATAAATGTACTAATTGCAAGATGATCTTAGGATTAATAAATCCTGGCTACCATCTAACAAAGGCAGATATGCAAACCTTTGCACTAGCTTCAATATAATATAAATGCAGCAAAAATATATTGAAGGTGCTATTATTACCAAGAAGAGTGTCACTCTCTTGGGTTGAGGAAAAGGAGCACAGCCCATCGACCTTCCTTGTCTCTGTCTTTTCCTTCCAACTGCTGCTTCTGCTGCTGCTGCTGCTGCTGATGATGGCCATTTTGCACCTCTGCTGCTTGTATACACTGTACCCCAACTTCATGCATCTGTTGTGCCCCTGTCACTATCCTTGAGAGATGTTCTTCTTGTGAGTTTTGTACCCTAGCTCTGGCTGTCCCTTCTTTCTGGGTAATGTTTATCATAGTTTGAGAGGAGACATGACTAACATAGAGATGTATGTTAGGCATGTACTCATTAAAATACCAAGGGGTGTTAAGACAAAGGATGTGCCAACTTTTGTCCAGAGCAATACTGGTCCTCCCAAAGAACACCACCTGGAGATCTGCCCTAAGGCTGGATAATTAAGTGTGGCAGTGTGTGTGGGAGCACATAAGTAAGTGCCTAGGACAGTGCTCATGTCTGATTTCTTGGAATTTCACTCCTGAACAAATGCGAAATTGTGATAAACTGGTAAAATATCTGCAAAAAATACGTTACCAGCCTGGAAATTCCCAAGAGATACAAATCGCTGAAATGTGCTGGGAAATGGCCCCACCTGGGGGCAGATGTTGATCTGTTAGAGGGTAGGAGAGATCTGCAGAGGGACCTCAACAGGTTGGACAGATGGGCAGAGTCCAACAGCATGAGATTCAACACATCTAAGCGCCGGGTTCTACACATTGGCCATAACAACTCCATGCAGTACTACAGGCTGGGGTCAGAGTGGTTGGAGATCAGCCAGGCAGAAAAGTACCAGGGATTAGTGGTTGAAAGTAGGCTCAACATGAGCCAGCAGTGTGCCCAGGTACCCAAGAAGACCAATGGCGTCCTGGCCTGCATCAGGAACAGTGTGGCCAGAAGGAGCAGGGAAGTCATTGTGCCCCTGTACTGAGCACTGGTTAGGCCACACCTTGAGTCCTGTGTCCAGTTCTGGGCCCCTCAGTTTAGGAAAGATGTTGACTTGCTGGAAGGTGTCCAGAGAATGGCAACAGTGCTGGTGAGGGGTTTGGAGCATACTCCCTATGAGGAGAGGCTGAGGGACCTGGGGTTGCTTAGCCTGGAGAAGAGGAAGCTCAGGAGAGACCTTATTGCTGTCTACAAGTACCTGAAGGGAGGTTGTAGCCAGGTGGGCTTGGTCTCTTTTCCCAGGCAACCAGCACCAGAACAAGACGACACAGTCTTAAGCTGCTCCAGGGGAGGTTTAGGCTGGATTTTAGGAAGAAGTTGGAATGTTAGATGAAGATGTTAGGCAGTGTTGGATGATAGGTCTCTTCCAACATTATTAATTCAATTCAATTCAATTCAATTCAATTCAATTCAATTCAATTCAATTCAATTCAATTCAATTCGGTTCGGTTCTATTCTAAAATGGCTAGCAGTCTCTGGCAACATAAGGAAGGTGTCTTTTCCTCTGTACAGGACTGTGTTTCAGCTGTGAAGGAACTGTTCCAGGATGCCCATCAGATCAAAAAGAATATGCCCTGTTCCTCACCTGTATGGTCCTGTAATGGGTTGGGGCAAACCCCCTCCCCACCACGGGCAGAAATAATGACTCAAACAGATTGTAAAAGTGATGGAAGGTTTAAATAGAAAAACAATTTAAAAACAAAAAAACAATGAAAGCTTTACAGAGAACCACAAGCACCGTGACAAAAGAGAGAAACCCCACAACATACCCAAGAACATCCCATCCCCACTTGGGGGGTACACCCAACCCCCGCACGGCTCTTTCTTCCCCCCCCCACCCCCCCAATCTGGCTCACGCCATTTTACCTAGACAGCAGCAGGGGACGAAAGAGGAAGTGAAGACTCCGCATGGACATTTTGTAGGGGAGCAGGGCCTTATGGGAATGAAATACCTGGTTTCCTGTGACCACCCCCTGGGCTGGGCCCACCCCTTGGGACCTCGCAAGTGTGGTCTGTGCAGTGGCATCCAGGCCAGCACCCAGCCTAAACCACCACAGGTCCCCTGTTTCAGCTATCATAAGGAGGTACTTCCGTGTCCAAGTGAGAGAATGTTGGAGGTTCACACCATGGCATACACTGTGTTTTCACTGTCATGATCATGGGGAGCGTGTGTGAAATTGGGATGGAAAAGCTAACTCATTCCTAGTTGCATGGGTCTGCGAACTACAAGGAAATTCCAGCTAGAAGAATGCTGCCACACTTTATGGTGGAAAATCACCTCAAAAAAAAGCAGATGAACTGATAATGTTTCTGACCTTCCTGAAGAGACTTTCAAAGCAGCTTCAAAGGATGAAAGTGATTCTAGTCATAATTGGAGGGGTCCGGTCTCCAACCAGGTGGAGGAGAGAGACAACTGAGTTTATTGGACTGCATGAGTCTGATGGCTTGGTAAGTTGAACCCACAAGAGTATAAAGCAGATACAGATGCACAGTGTACTCTGATGCCATCAAACTACAAGGGGCTGAACCCATCTGTATTTCTGGTGTGGCAGGGGGATCCCAACCACTGGATGTGTTAGAAGCTGAGCACTGAAATACAGCTCCCAGTTTGTTTTCACAGTATCACCAAGGTTGGAAGAGACCTCAAAGATCATTGAGTCCAACCTGTCACCACAGACCTCATGACTAGACCATGGCACCAAGTGCCACATCCAATCCCCTCTTGAACACCTCAAGGGACGGTGACTCCACCACCTCCCTAGGCAGCCTATTCCAATGATGAACGATGCTCTCAGTGAAGAATTTTTTCCTCACCTCAAGCCTAAACTTCCCCTTGTGCAGCTTGAGACCTTTGGAGGAGTGGAGAGTGTCCTTGGAATAGACTGCTCCAGGGCTGGAAACACAGCCCTGCTGTCTGGACTGATCCTGACTGTACTAGGCTCTGATTCCAACTATAGTGGAATGGGTGGAGCTCCAGAGCAGCTGCAATAAGAAGTCTCTTTTGTACCTCAAGGTGATCTCACTTTGAGTAAGAAAGGACAGTGAGTGATGTATATTGTATGATATTAATTGCTCCTGGGCATAATGTAGATGGTATAGAATAAGGGGTGGGTTTAGCCAACTCAGTCTGCTGATACTATTTGATACTATGCTAACATCACACCAGCTTTACAATGGGAGTGCTGGTCAGAGCAAAGTTTCTGTTTCTGGTTGTTTCTGTTTTACAGTTTTTGGAGTGTTGGCTTTTTCCACTGGACTGGCTTCAAGATTGGAATTGGGAAGGATTATTTTATGTCCGGCTTCTGCTGGTGCTTCTGTTCTTATTTTTCTGTGAAATAAGTTAATGCAACTGTGCACTGTATTATTTTCATTAAACCCTCCTTATCTCAACCCAATTTTTCTGGTGTTACTTTCCCTCCCATCTGTGTGTGGGGACTTGCTTGTGAGAGCAGGGCTGTCTTAAACCATGGCAGTTGTGGAGAGAAAGAATGTGCAAGAGATTTAGAGAGATGAAAACACTGTATTCACACTCTTTGTGTTGTAGATCTTCCACAATAGGTGGAAACATTTAGAATTGTCGTGCTGTACAAGTTATGTTTTCATTTGGTCTTACTAAATTTGATAAATTAGTCAATAATGATTACCTGTTTCCTGACAATTTCTACAAAGTATTTTGGATTTCATTCTGGAATTCTTGTTAAATTTTGAGTTGCATTTTACACTGTAAGCTGAAAAGAAAATACAGCAAAGCAATAATAAAGAAAAAAAGTTCATATGAAGTTGGTTTCATGTGTGATTATTGAAAGTATATTTATTTCTGGAACATTAATTATTTCTCTTTAATAATTATTGCATAAAACAAAAGTATTTCACACTGTTCAACTTTGTATAACATTTCATGTATATTCAACTTTTTATGTACCTTTCTATTATAAATTGACATAAATAATTGTGGGATAAATAGTTCCCAGTGGGTTCTGGGAATATCTCAAAGCAATATATGAATTTCATGTATACATATGTATTAGACCATATAGGCAAAGTAATGAACTATCATGGATTCCTTTCTAACTTGCTCATTAGGAGGGAAAAAGGTGACAGGTGTATTCAGCAGAAGGAAATATTAGAAAAGCAACTGTCTCAACCATTTAGTAGAAATGTTGTCTTTTTTTTTCCATTTTGAATTGTAAAGTTGTGAAGTCTTAGGTGAACATATGGGTGTAATAAACAAAAATAGTACATCTGCTGTTGTTTATCTGCCAGTGCTTGTAAATATTAACCAACTTAACCCTTTTGCTTCATATCATAACATATGCCACCCTTCACCAGAAGAACAAAGTTGAAAATATAAGATACATGAAAGTAATGATTTCTTTCAAATGCATCCAACTCTGGAGTTGTCAGCACAGGAAAGACACAGAGCTGCTGGAGCAGGTCCAGAGGAAGGCTAGAAAGATGATCAGGAGTATGGAACAACTGTCCTAAGAAAAAAGGCTGAGAAGTAAGGTGTTGTTCAGCCTGGAGAAGGATCCATGCAGACCTTATTGTGTCCTTTCTGCATGTAAAGCAAGTCCTTAACAAAGATGGGGGCAGACCTTTCAGTAGGGCCTGTTATGACAAGACAAGGGTCATTAATTTTAAAGTAAAGTAGATAGATAATAAGGATTGTTTCTTTTTACAACAAGGGTTCTGAAGCACTGGAATACATTACTCAGAGGGGTAGTAGATGCCCCATTCCTGGAAACATTCAAGGCCAAGATGGACAGGGATCTGAATAACTTAATTGAGTTGAAACCATCCCTTCTTACTTCAGGGGTTGTTAGATTAGATGACCTTTAAATGTCCCTTCCAATCCAAATCATTCTGTGATTCTGTGGTTCCAGATAATGTACACATATTTGAGGGAAAATACCTCTCTGTTCTCTCCTCTCAGTTTTCATCATGGAATCCAGGCTTACAATGTAGGTTTGACAGTAGAAAAGGGATTGGTGCCACTTGAAATGCTCCATTGTTTCAGCTGTCTAAGTAGTTTGCTCTGTGAAACAGAAACATCATACTCTTTCCAACATAGTTTATTACTAATATCTCATTTTTATTTTCCATGCTTTAAGGAGAACCCTAATTACATCCTTTTTCTAAGACACTAGTGAAAGGCATCTGCTTATAAGATGAAACTAGCTGACAAGCTGGTCAATTTATCGCAAAGCTCATATCCTTTGTCATCATTATATATCCGATTTGTGACTAACAAAGTGAAAGATGAGTTTGTGGTAAGCAATAAAGAGTAGCTATATTTTTTTTTACTTTGTGCTATAAAATACTAGGGCAGGAAATAATCTTATGAAAGTGAATAAAAATCTTATTTGTTCCTTGCACCAGTCCGAAGTACTCTGAATTTGGTGTCACAGAATCACAGAACGGTTTGGGTTGGAAGGGACTTTTAAAGATCATCTAGTCCAGCCCCGCTGCTATGGTATATGTCAAGTAATCAAGAGCAATAAATACATCCTCTTCTTTGTAGTGTTTGGGCATTATTTATGGTATTTGAGACAGCTTCTAACTGCAGTAGTCATGGTCAGGCATTCTCTTTACAAAAATTTTTGTTTAAAGAACCTAATGAAACAACATTTTTAAAAAAGTAAGAAAAATTAAAGGTGATCAGAAACTTCCCTTGAGATATTCATATGAAAGTCTTGCTGTTAATTAGAAATATCCATAATTATTCAGCAGAAACTCCTAATTATTACTGCATTGGGAAAAGATTTTATATTAATTAATATTTGTTATTTAGATAGTTGTCAAGGTCTGGAGGCATTAAATGTCTCGGTCCAGAGACACAGTTCCTTTAAATATTCCCGTGTTGTGAAATTAGAGGCACAAACGAGGCCAAAGTATCAACAGCTAGACTATTTATTACATAAATAAAGTGGACATAAGAAGGGGAAAGGGAGAAAAGAGAGAGGGAGAGAGAGAAGAGAGAGAGAAGAGGAAAGGAATTATAAGAAGGGGAGAGGGAGAAAAGAGAGAGGGAATACCTTTCTTCTGACCCACCCCCCACCAATATTGCCGGGTATTCAAGTGTTCCCTGCTCCTAGCCAGGTGCCTACTAGGAATATGGTGCATCTGGCCCTGGGGCCTTGGTGGGTAAGTCATTTTCACATGTCTCAAGCCTCTAGTTTGAGGTTTTTTAATTTCCTCAGGTATACTATACTGCCTAGCATAATCTAGTAACTCCCTCCCCACGTCTTGCCATGTCCTGGAAAAAAGTGGGGTATTAGCTATTTCTTTTTGGAGCTGGATACCTCTTATTTTAAGCGAATCGGGGAGACCCCTGATCAAAGGAGTCATTCTGTTTGCATCCACCAGGAGAGAAAGGGGGGATTCAAAATGATGTTTTAGTTCCCTTTCATAATTCATCTGCAGGCATGCAGTCTTTTGCACATTCTCCATTATCTGATTCATCTCTCCCTGCAGAATTACAGGTTCACCTCTCTCCTTTGGATCAAACCCCCCTGCCCAATAGGCAGCCCTCTGAGTAAGGCTCAGGGGTCCACTCCTGTTTTTTGTAGTTAGAAAAGCATTATCACCCCAATAGCCCATGGCTTCAGCTTCTGTTAACATAATCTGATCACCTCCAGTTTTTGAAACTCACCAGACATATTCCACCTCAGATTCCTCAGCAGAGCGTGCAAATTCTTGACGAATTTTGGCCAGCACAGTGTAGGAGAAAGGTGTGTCTTTAGTTTTGACAGTGGGGGTAGATTCCCCATCCTCGTATAAAACTTCATTTTTAATGAGAGGTCTAACATGCACAGCAGTTTCCTTAGCTTTTGTCAGTTTTGCCCGAGGGTACATAGGGGCAGACTCCAGGTAATTCACACCCTCTTTTGAATCCAAATATGAATTTTGCCTTCTCTCCTTTTCCAATTGAATTTTAAGATCTGCCACTACATCTTTCAAAGTGGCAACATGGCTTTGTAGTGACAAAACTAAGTCCTGCAAAGAGGAAATAGTTTTATTCTCCTGCTCATGCCATTCCTCTTTCTCCTTCACTGAGGCAGCTAAGCAGGCACCTAAAACAGCACAAATAAAACCTTTGCCTTTCCCAGCTTTTGCTCTTGTTTCTTTCTGCAGGGCCACAATTCTATCAGCCACACTCTGGAAATTATGCCAATTTTCACGGGCCCAGTCAAGTACCTGTACAGATGAGCGGGCACCGTGAACTTCTGAAAGGTTAAAAAGCCACTCACTCCGGGCCATATCTTTTGTTTCACAAAGCATTTCCTAATAGGGCACTAAGTTTCACGGGGAAGTCAGATCAAAGCACTGTTTGTACCAGCAAAATCTTCCCTGGAAAAACGTACACTTTTAAAAGGATTACTCCAAAATAATCTTCTTCAGGAAAAATGCACAATAGATTTCTCAGGAGAGGTCACACACAAGAAAAAACAACAACAACCTGGGCTTCTCAAGGAAGTCACACTATTTCCCTGAGAGAACCCACACTTGCAAAAGCTTCTCAGCTTTTGTACCTCAAATTTTATGTTACACCAGGACAACAACCCTGTGATTCTTAGGGAAGAGACACTCTGTTTCCCTGAGAGAACACACACCGGCAGAAGTTTCTCAACTTTTACTTCAATACTGGGCTTCTCAGGAAAGCCACACTTTCCCCGAGAGGATACACACTTCACAAATACCACCAAAACTGGGTTTCCTAAAAGAGGGTACTGAGAATTCTCGGGGAGGTCACACTATAAAATCAACAGTTGTACCCCAGATAATCATCCCCAAGAAAGCACACACATTTAAAGCTTTTGAGAACTCCCACACAGTCTCTCTGAAAATTTCGTTTCGTCCTTCTCCGGCCACGTCCCTCTCGAGAGCATGAAAACGCGAATCTGGACTCCATTCTCACTTTGTACTCAGAGTACGTCTCAGGCACACACACACATTTTGGGGTTCTCAGAAATGCAATAATCTTTCTGTGATACTTTTCACTGCACTGGAATCCTGCCAACTATGCCATTTAAATGTCTCGGTCTGGAGAGGGAAAGAGACTCAAATTCTTTTATAACACTCTCGTGCTGTGAAATTAGAGGCACAAACGAGGCCAAAGTATCAACAGCTAGACTATTTATTACATAAATAAAGTGGACATAAGAAGGGGAGAGGGAGAAAAGAGAGAGGGAGAGAGAGAAGAGAGAGAGAAGAGGAAAGGAATTATATTACCACACCCCTCATCCCCCCCAAGACAGTTAAAGTCTGTGGAGGAAAGGTGCTGCAGGAGATGTTGGGTCTGTAGAGAAACGGTGCTGAGGCTTTTGCTGGAGAAGAGCTGTGGTCCTTTCGAGAGATGTTGGGTTGGTACAGGAACGGTGCTGAGGCTCCTCTGGGCAGCCTGGATCTGTAGATCCTTTCTGTAGAGAAAGGATGCTGAGGCTTTGGCTGGAGAAGAGCTGCAGTCCTGTGGGCAGCTTCTTTTCTCCGGAGCAGCATTGTCCTGGCTTTCCCTTCTCAGCGGCATGGTCCGTCTCCTGTGTTTTCCTTCATCTCCGTTTTTCTCCCCGTTTTTCTCCTCTGTTTCCCTCTACAAACCAGTAGTTGCTCTAGTCTTTTATACAGTTTTTAGTCCTTAGGTATGTATTCAAATATTGTCCGTCAGGAATTCCAGGGGCAGGAAATAATCCTTAGGTCGTTTCCCCAGAAATCTTTCTGTGTATTGCTGTGTTTGGGCAGGATTTTCCATGGAGGGGTGGGGGAATCTCCATCTCCCCCGTCTCCATTCAGACAATCCCCCCACATTCCTTACACATCAGGAAACAGGTGGTAAAAAACATTGTGTCACCCTGCCCAGGGTACTTGATGGGTGGAGATTGTCTTGCCCTGAAGGCGTGAATGGCTGGGTCATTGTTGTAGGCCAGCTGTGGCCCAGTGAGCAATGTTATCTTTGTACCTTCCAAGAGTCCTTAGTGGCTCTGCCCAATACATATTGTCTGGGCAAACAGCAAGTGATTTTATCTTTGTTGAGTACACCAAGAGAGACAAACTTATTAGTCTCTCACAATAGTGCAAATCTGGAAGACAAACAGAAAGGTTAGAAGGACTCACCTGTGACTCATCACTTACCAGTTGCATCCAGAGAGTGTATTTCTTAAAAAAAAAAATAGAACTATTTAATAAAGACAAATAGTTTACATAATTTCTTCTCATTTTCTATAGAATATCTGCCAGCACAGTATAGCTAAAACTTACTTACATATCTTCTAATGTCTTAGTCTCCTTTTAAATAAAACTGGAACAGATATTGATTCTCAATTTATATTATTAAAATTTAAATGGAGAATGAACACATGCCTGGTATAGTAATTGAACTGGAGAGGCATTTAACATACAAAGTATTGATTAGCATTTTCTTGCTTATGCACCACTGATTGTGAATAGCAGTTAAGTCTTCCTTTTCTAAAACACTCAGATTTCATTCTGCATGATGTTAGGGCTTGCATACCAATAACTGTGCAACAGTGATTTTGTGCTGTGTATTTACCAAATATGCAGACCATTGGCAAAGCAAAAAAAAAAAAAAAAAAAAGTCAGTTTTGTTAATCTTATTGTATTTAACAAGAGTTTTATTATTTTTTTATTTCATTTGGTTCTGGTTGGTTTTGTTTGCTTTGTGGCTTTTTTCTGTTGGGGGGTGGGGGGATGTTTTGTTTTGTTTGGTTTTAATTTTTATTTTCTGGGCATTATGGCTTTTTTGTTTGTTTGTTTGTTTATTTAAGAAATATCTGTATTTAGCACACATTAAATGTGACTGCATAGACCTGTGCTGACTTCAGGTCTAAAGGGAATAAAGAGCATGTACTGATGTTGTAACTTTGTGCCATAATCAGAACTAGAAGTTTTCAGTTGCTATCTATGTAAATGACAATGAGCAAGCTGCAAACAATTCATTAATATGATCTCATGAGTTAGAAGTGGGCAAGTATGACTGACTGAAGAACATAATAAACTATAGCCTGTTTCACTGAATATTGGGAGAGGGAAAAAAAAAAGTGATGCCTCAATATTGATAATTTTATATATAATACAAAAGGAGGAAAGACGTAAAGATGTCCAGCTCTCAGATGCAAGGTTGAGTCAGATATCAATAGTATTCTCTTTGGTTACATTTTCAGCAAGTGCTGCTCATTGTATTAACCTGAACATGATGTTCTTCACTGGCAGATAACTGTGATAACCAGTTGGTGTTGGCTTTGCCTCAGTCATCATTCAGCAGTTCATCAGAGCTATCTAGCAGCCACAGCCCTGGATTTGCAAGGCTTAATCGAAGAGAGGGTGAGTGTATTTTATTGTTTGATTGATGGGTATTTTTATAATGTTTAAACATTTTTGTACAATGCACAATGTTAAAACAATATATAATAAGCCTATATTGTTTGGGCTGGAAAGAGTTGTATTTATTGTCCTAAAAAGAGAAAGAAAGTAAAACAGACTTAAGGAATATACTTTGCCACGTGCACTAAGTTCTTATTGGAAAAATTTTGTGTTCAGACACCTGTGAACATTTTACTAAGAGCACAAGGTTTATCCTGGCTGAACCCAAAATCTTCATGTGATTTTCCAGCATAAAATGTTTTGGATATATATTTGTGCCTACTCTCAAAATAATATCTAAATTTAAGATATTTCCTAACAAGACAAAATTATAAATAGTCTCTTTTCTTTTAGAGGACAAATAGAAGAACTACAAATATATGAATGTCATTTTACACTATTCTCTAAGGAAATAAGGGTAAACATAGATTCCATTTTAAAAGGCAGGAAGTGTTTTTGAAAAACTGCTTTCCCTTTTTCTTGGCAATTTAAAATATTGATCATTGCAATTGTATTTATTCACTAAGCCTAGAGTTTTATTATGCTTATTCACTGACACTGTGGCAAACTACAGAACTGGGATATGGTTAATATTTTACTGAAGGGAAGGTAACTTTCTTGTTAGTGTTATACCTCTACAAAAATCTCATAAAAAACTCTGCCATGTACATTTTTAGTATTTCTGGTCGATTACAGGATACTTTCTTTTGTTAAACTGAAAGGTTAAAACAATGCATATATGCAGGAAGATAGGGAGATTTCCCATTTTAGCTGTGATTTATTAGTGGGAAGGGTTGAGGCAGACCCCCTCCACACCATGGGTAGAAATAATGATTCAGACAAGCGGACCGCAAAAGTGAAGGAAAGTTTAAATGAAAGTGGTGAATGTATACAGAGAGCCAGAAGTCCAGTGAAAAAAGAAATCCCAAAGCAGACCCAGAAAACATCCCATCCCCACCTGAGGGTACACCCAAGACCCCCAGGGCTCCTTCTTCCTCCCCCCCCACTGCTAGGCTACTCTCAGCTGGCCAGATTTGAGACTGCCCATCCCCCTAGCCAGGCCCAAGGTCAGGAGACATCTCCCCCAGTTATGGGGTGACAGCGAGGAAAGAAAGAGGAAATGCCAGACCCCATGCTGGATCTTGTAGTGGTGAAGATAATTATGGCATGAAATACGTAGTTTCCTGTGTCCACCCACTCTGGGCTGGACTTCTGGACACAGGAAGTACCTCATATGAACACAGTAGAGGGCACCCAGCCCAAACTACTACATGCCACTCCTTATTTCACATCATAATCTCTGCACCCAAACATACCATCAAATTAGATATCTTCTGATGACGTGTCCAGCAAAGTCCATATCTTCATCTGAGTGTCCACCTAAACAGTCTCTCATTCAGGCTCAAGTTTCAGTCCATTCCAGTTCTTCTTGTTTCATCTAATGGAACCTCTCAGTGATGCAGAATTCATTCTTCTGCAGTACAAGTTTTTAATGGATTCATTGGACATCCTGGTCACCTGGAAAAAGCCTCGCAACATCTCAACTAAACCTTTATTTTCATCTATATTTACTCAGCGGCATATACTCCACCCCTGGGGCAAGCTAGTCGGAACAATCAGGCTCCACGACTGCTTTTTTCCATCCATCCAGTGTGCTGCAACTGACTGCTTCCAACCGTGGTCCGAGGGTATACAGCTAAATGTCATAGGTAAACCGCGCCCTCCCCCCCAACTGGGCGTCTGCATAGCGAGGTGTGACAGCATCCAGCTACACAACAGTGCCCTGAAAGAGGGAGGGGCTGCACCACAACCTACTGAGAAGGGAGGAGATGCTAGGTGCTAGGCATCATTTTCAGAGTTCATCTGAAAATCAGGGAAAGATACTAGAGATGGCCCCACTGCAGCCTGAGTGCATGACCAGGGTCCGCCATCGCCGCTCCAAGCACACGGCTTGGCCCAGAGCCACCACTGCCACTCAGTATACAGCAGGGTTCCGGCCACCTCTACTGCCGATGTACAGAATCAAAATCACCTCCACCCATCAGGCATTCAAACAACTTCTCCATTGAAAGCCATAAATGCATTCTCAGAGCCCTTGAAAACAGCTTTCCAGCTGGAGTCCCTGTTCGCCCTCTTGGGTTTTGAGAGCTGGGCTTACCTGCTTACCGCAGCTGGCTTTATCCCTGCAGTGAGAACGGATCTGACTCTGATCTGCTTGCTGCTGCCCCTCCCCCGCTTCACTGCCAGACCCCATGCTGGATCCCAGTGCAGAGAGTTATGGTATGAAATACCTAGTTTTCTGTGTCCACCCTTCTGGGCTGGACTTCTGGACACAGGAAGCACCCACCCTAGCAGAGGGCACCCAGCCCAAACTACTACAATTGGTAACACAAAATCAAGGATATTGTGGGAATGAGCCCTATTTCCTACATGAGGGACATCTATTCTGAATCATTTTGTCAATATGTGTAAAATCTGTCAAAAAAAAACAAAGTTTACACTGTCAAGACTTAACACATTAGACTGTGCTGGATTTGGGACCTATTTGTAATACATAATTCTTTTCAAAAGTCATGTTTAAAAATACATGTAAGTACATTGAACATTAAAATTATAAAAATTAAGTTAGGAATATGAAGAAATCATGACCATCATTCTCATTAAGCAAGTATGAAGATGCACATTCCTCTAAAGGGTATTGTTCTTTTTCTTTCCATCATATCAGCAAACCTTTTGATCTTAACATTCCAGTGCTGATGCTAAGGAGGAATCTTTAGGAATAATTTTATTAAAATGTGTCAATATTGGTTTATTGGTAAACAAAATCCTTCTTGTTAATATCTCTAAAAATAATACTATTTTAAAATTGTGAATTTAAATATAGGTCAAGTCTGGGTTGAAAATAGATGAGTTTAGATATACAAGAGTATGTGATAATTATTAAAATCAACTTTGTCAAGCATTTTTAAACCAAGATCCACAATCAAAATCTACATTTTAGTCTAAATTCATGGATATTGTGAAGCTCAACTTCCCACACACTGGTAGGCTGTCTGACATCATGAGGGCACAGTGGCTGATATCCCTGGAACAAACACCCACTTCTTTATGTGAAGAAATGAGGCATCCCAAAAGAAGGGAAAAAGAGGCTAGTATGCAAAACATACCTAATAGGACAAATGATAGGAATTCCGCAAGTAAAAATATTTAATCCGGACCTTGGAAAGGACGGAAGGAAGGAAGGAAGGAAGGAAGGAAGGAAGGAAGGAAGGGGAGAGAGAGAGAAAGAGAGAAAGAAAGAGAGAAAGAGAGAAAGAAAGAGAGAAAGAAAGAGAGAAAGAAAGAGAGAAAGAAAGAGAGAAAGAAAGAAAGAGAGAAAGAAAGAGAGAAAGAGAGAAATAAAGAGAGAAAGAAAGAAAGAGAGAAAGAGAGAAAGAAAGAAAGAGAGAAAGAGAGAAAGAGAGAAAGAGAGAAAGAGAGAGAGAAAGAGAGAAAGAGAGAGAGAAAGAGAGAGAGAGAGAAAGAGAGAGAGAAAGAAAGAAAGAAAGAAAGAAAGAAAGAAAGAAAGAAAGAAAGAAAGAAAGAAAGAAAGAAAGAAAGAAAGAAAGAAAAAAGAAAGAAAGAGAAAGAAAGAAAGAAAGAAAGAAAGAAAGAAAGAAAGAAAGAAAGAAAGAAAGAAAGAAAGAAAAGAAAGAAAGAAAGAAAGGAAAGAAAGAAAGAAAAGGAAGGAAGGAAGAAAGAAAAGGAAGAAAGAAAAGGAAGAAAGGAAGGAAGGAAGGAAGGAAAGAAGGAAGGAAGGAAGGAAGGAAGGAAGGAAGGAAGGAAGGAAGGAAGGAAGGAAGGAAGGAAGGAAGGAAGGAAGGAAGGAAGGAAGGAAGGAAGGAAGAGACACACAAAGAAAGAGAGAAAGAAAGAGAGAAAGAAAGGAGTAAATTACTTTTAAGTACAGCAATTATATGGTATATAATATTCACAATTGCTTTAAATATTTACAGAGCATTGTACTTCCATGAGCATTTATGAAGCTTTAAGAATATTCACACAGTTATTTCCAGAAACTGAATTCCAGCTTTGTCATCAGAATTTATTTAAGCATAAGAAATGATAACAAAAGATTTCTATCACAGTTGTGTCATGTGTAAGAACACCTGTGGAACAGGTGACATGCTCAGAAGTAACAAGAAAATATTAATGAGAGTGTTCAATTGATGAAATTGAATGGGACTGCTTCTCTACCTGAAATACAGCTATAGAAATTGAAACAGGGACATCAATCGAAACCTAATAGCTGATGGTTATTAAGCCAGGCATTGTCTTTATTTAATGGTGTTGGGTGTGAATGGGTAGTCCTCCCAGCTCAGATAACCAAAGATGGTCTCTATATGTTTTATACACACTTACAAAAATTCATATTCATTAAATTTCTGGGAATATGTTTACATACGTATGGAATTATTTAAATAGTGAAAGTCCTGTTACCTCTTGGTCCCTGATGTCACTTTCTGACTTACCAACAATATTACAGTCTCTTGTTAATGTTCTGGTCAACATCTTAGTGTGTGAATTTTTATTGCTCTTCCCCCCTCACATCCCCCCAAAGCTTTAGCCATTATTCTGCAGCTGTGTCTTATCCTCTCCTCTTTAGCCAGTTCAAGGCCTCACCACTATTTATGCCTAGAGGTCCAGAGGCTAATCTCTTTTAACTACTGAGAATGTTACTAACTGTAAGAAAAACAATTAGTAAATCTCCATATGAATCATGAGCCCACTGAGCTAAGAATATTTCACGTCGGTGTTTCCAGTCAAGATCAAGATCAGAGTCCATGTCTACTTGAGAAACTCTTGCAGCTAAAGCTGCCTGATGGTTGTGTTGCTGTTCCTCAGTAGCTTTGCTCTTAGGAATGTGAGCATCGATGTGTCTCACTTTCACTGGAATTCTCACAATTCGATCAGCAATGTCCTGCCACAGGTCTGCTGCCCAAATGGGTTTTCCTTTCCTCTGCCAACCACTCTTCTTCCAGTTCTTCAGCCAACCCCATAGAGCATTGGCTACCATCCATGAGTCAGTGTAGAGATAAAGCTTTGGCCATCTCTCACTTTCAGCCACGTCGAGAGCTAGCTGGACAGCTTTTACCTCTGCGAACTGACTGGATTCTCCTTCTCCATCCTTTGCCTCTGCAACTCGGCGTGTTGGACTCCACACTGCAGACTTCCACCTTCGCTTGTTTCCAACAAGATGACAGGAACCATCCGTGAACAAAGCATATTTCTTTTCATCATCAGAAAGGTCATTGTAAGGAGGACCTTCCTCAGCACGAGTTACTTTCTCCTCTGGAGGTTTAGTACAGTTGGTACCTTCAGGCCAACTTGAGATCACCTCCACTAGACCAGGTCTTTCAAGATTTCCCATTCGAGCTCTCTGTGTTATCAGAACCATCCACTCAAACCAGGTTGTGTCTGTGGCATGATGTGGAGTGGAACCTTTGCCTTTGAACATCCAATTCAAAACTGGTAATCTGGGAGCTAAGAGAAGTTGTGATTCAGTTCCAATTACTTCAGAAGATGCTTTTACTCCTTCATAGGCAACTAGAATTTCCTTCTCTGTTGGAATATAATTAGCCTCTGAACCTCTTAAACCTCGATTCCAGAAACCAAGAGGTCGTCCATGTGTCTTACCTGGACCTCTTTGCCACAAGGACCAGGTTGGACCATTGTCACTTGCAGCAGTGTACAAAATGTTCTTAATGTCTGGACCATCTCAGACAGGTCCCAGACCCATTGCTTGAATCACCTCTTGCTTTATCTGATCAAAGGCTGCTTGTTGTTCAGGTCCCCAGTGGAAATGGTTTCTCTTTCGAGTCCCATCATACAGAGGTTTCACAATCTGACTGTATCCAGGAATGTGCAGTCTCCAAAATCCCACCATCCCCAAGAAACGTAGGGTGTCTTGCTCGTTTGTGGGATTTGCCATGGTAGAGACTCTATTTACCACATCCACTGGAATGTGTCAGCGTCCGTCCTGCCACTGCACTCCTAGAAACTGAATCTCTGTGGTAGGTCCTTTCATCTTGTCTCGCTTGATGGCTAAACCTGCATTCCGAAGAATGTCAATGATTTTGTTACCTTTCTCAAAGACTTCCTCAGCAGTTTTACCCCAGATGATGATATCATCGATGAACTGGATGTGTTCTGAAGCACCACCTTTCTCCAGAGCATCGTGGATTACTGCATGACAGATGCTGGAGCTGTGGATCCAGCCCTTTGGCAGCCTGTTGAAAGTGTACTGGATTCCTCTCCAGGTGAAAGCAAACTGAGGCCTACATTCCTCTGCTATGGGAATAGAGAAAAATGCATTAGCCATGTCTATGGTAGCATACCATTTGGCCTCTTTGGATTCCAGCTCATACTGCAGCTCCATCATGTCTGGTACTGCTGCACTCATAGGTGTTGTTGCTTCATTTACGTCTCGGTAGCCTACTGTCAGACGCCAGTCTCCATTCTGCTTTTGCACAGGCCACACTGGACTGTTGAAATATGAATGAGTTTTCCTGACGACTTTCTGACTCTCCAACTGACGAATCAGATTCTGAATGGGCAACAAAGAGTCATGGTTGGTTCTATATTGTCTGTGATGCACAGTCTGAGAAGCAACCGGCAATTTAATGTCCTGTATCTTGTGATGTCACACAGCTGCAGATTCATCAGAAAGATCAAGCCTAACAGACAGTTTCAATTTTTGTCCATCAATTTCTACAGAAGCTACTCCAAAAGCCCATTTATAGCCTCTAAGGTCTTTGAAATGCCCTTCTCTCAGAAAATCAATTCCTAAAATACAAGGTGCATCAGGTCCGGTCACAACTGTATGCTTCCTCCATTGTTTACCAGTTAAACTTATATTAACCTCCACCTTACTTAACTCTTGAGATCCACCAGTGACTCCTAGAATAGTTATAGACTCTGATCCCTGATAATTTGATGGCATTCTGGTGCACTGATCTCCTGTGTCAACCAAGGCCCTGTACTTCCAAAATTGTGAAGTGCCAGGCCACTGGATGTACTCATCCCAATAGATTCTATTATCTCTGTGTGGTGGGTTGGAAGGGGTAAGGCTAAGAAGCCTCTTCCCTCCCCCCTGTAAGTAAAGGGAAAAAAAAATTGAAGGGAAAGGAAAAAAAAACCTCACCAGCTGAATTAGCAAAGCAGTGGAGCTATATTTACAAAGCAGTGTAGGGTTTTGCAGGGGAATATTTACAAATTTACAATATCTACAATATATACAAAGATATACAACAGAGTAACACAGAAATGAGAGTAACCCCCCTCGGCCGGGGGGAGTTCCCCACCTCCGCTCTCCCTCTCTCCCCTTTCCCCAGAATAGTTCAGAAAAGAAGGAGAAAGAAGAAAGAAAGAAGTTAAAAGCAGTTTGTGTTAACTGGAAGCAGTTAATACAGGCTTGGCTTATCTTATCTCCAAGGCCGAAGTCTTGGCAGAAAGCCCAGCACAGCAAAGAGTTGCTGCACTGTGGAAAGGCGGAAGCAAGACTGACAGAGAAGTGCTGGGAATGCCCACTTCACTCTCAGGCCAGATAGTGCTTCCTCCCACTCGCCCAATGAAAATTAGTTTAGAATATTCCTTCCGTTTACCAACTTCCGTCCACCATATTCCCTTTCTTAAGGGGACAGCGTCAACCGGGCACAATCCACCCCTTCTAAACAATTTTCATTGGCTGTTTATACTGTCCATCAAATCCAAGATGATATTTACAGTTCGTGAATAGAGTTCATAGTCCATTCCAGCTATGCTCAGGTGTAGATGATTCAAAATTCCAAGAAAATCAGAAAATGAGAAAAATGGAAAACAGTTCATTTCTTCGCCGACAAAGCGAAGAAAAGGGAAACAGGGAAATCTCAGGGTCTCTTAGTTGACTCAGGGCTCTCAGGGATCTCAGGGTTCGTGCACCGTAGATTCCTCGTTGATTCTTCTTTTGGGCGCGATGTAGCTGTACAACACTTCGAAGTTAACCTCTCTCAGCTAAAGTTAAATTTCTTTGTGGAATACACTGAATTTCACCATTCTCTTGCATTACCCAATAAGTGTGACCCGGACCTTCAGCTGAAACCACCCCTCGGACAGGTTTAGCCTCTCCTGAGGGAGAAAACACCCAAACAGTTTTACCTAACAGATTCTTTTCTCTAACAACAGGAACTCTATCACCTTCTACTTTCCGTAGCAAATCTGAATGTGCAGGTCCAGCTCGGTTCACTGAACCTCTACTATTTACCAGCCAGTTTGCTTGTGCTAAATGTTTTTCCCAGTTTTTCAAAGATCCACCTCCCATGGCTTTAAGAGTGGTCTTCAACCAACCGTTGTAGCATTCAATCTTCCCTGAAGCTGGTGCATAGTAGGGAATGTGGAATATCCACTCAATACCGTGCTCTTTTGCCCAGTTCTTTACAAGGTTGTTCTTGAAATGAGTTCCGTTGTCTGACTCAATCCTCTCTGGAGTTCCGTGTCTCCACAGGATCTGTCTCTCCAGACCGAGAATGGTGTTGCGTGCAGTTGCATGTGGAACTGGATAAGTTTCCAACCATCCAGTGTTTGCCTCTACCATAGTAAGCACGTATTGCTTACCAGAATGAGAACGTGGTAGAGTGATGTAGTCAATCTGCCAAGCTTCACCATACTTGTACTTGGACCATCTGTCAGCATACCACAAGGGCTTAAGTCGTTTTGCCTGCTTAATAGCAGCACAAATGTCACAGTCATGGATGACTTGTGTGATAGCATCCATGGAAATGTCTATGGATCTGTCACAAGCCCACTGGTATGTTGCATCTCTGCCTTGATGTCCTGACGAATCGTGAGCCCACCGACCTAAGAATATCTCACCTCGGTGTTTCCAGTCGAGATCAAGATTAGAGTCCATGTCTACTTGAGAAACTCTTGCAGCTAGATCTGCCTGATGGTTGTGTTGCTGTTCCTCAGTAGCTTTGCTCTTAGGAATGTGAGCATCGATGTGTCTCACTTTCACTGGAATTCTCTCGATTCGATCAGCAATGTCCTGCCACAGGTTGGCTGCCCAAATGGGTTTTCCTTTCCTCTGCCAACCACTCTTCTTCCAGTTCTTTAGCCAACCCCATAGAGCATTGGCTACCATCCATGAGTCGGTGTAGAGATAAAGCTTTGGCCATCTCTCACGTTCAGCTACGAGAGCTAGCTGGACAGCTTTTACCTCTGCGAACTGACTGGATTCTCCTTCTCCATCTTTCGCCTCTGCAACTCGGCGTGTTGGACTCCACACTGCAGACTTCCACCTTCGCTTGTTTCCAACAAGACGACAGGAACCGTCTGTGAACAAAGCATATTTCTTTTCATCATCAGAAAGGTCATTGTAAGGAGGAGCTTCCTCAGCACGAGTTACTTTCTCCTCTGGAGGTTTAGCACAGTTGATACCTTCAGGCCAACTTGAGATTGTAGGAATAAAATTAGGGAGGCTAAGGCCCAGCTGGAACTGAAGCTGGCCACCTCTGTCAAAGACAATAAAAAGCATTTTTATAAATATATTAACAATAAGAAGAGGGGCAGGAAGAACCTGCACTCCCTAGTGGACCTGGAGGGGAACACGGTGACTGAGGATGAGGAGAAAGCTGAGGTCCTGAACACCTTCTTTGCCTCAATTTTTAACAGCAAGGCAGGAGTTCAGGACGAGTGGCCTCCGGAGCTGGGCGATGGGGTCGGCGAGCAGTGTAATGCCCCGGAAATCCATGAGGAGTTAGTTCGGGACCTGCTGAGCCACTTGGATATTCACAAGTCCATGGGACCGGATGGGATCCATCCTAGGGTGCTGAGAGAGTTGGCAGATGTGCTAGCTAGGCCACTCTCCATCATTTCCTCCAGTCCTGGCTCACTGGGAGGTCCCAGATGACTGGAAACTGGCCAACGTGGTCCCCATCCACAAGAAGGGTCGGATGGAGGAACCTGAAACTACAGGCCGGTCAGCCTGACCTCAGTACCAGGAAAGTGATGGAGCAGATTATCCTGGCGGCAATAACTGCGCACCTGAAGGATGGCCAAGGGCTCAGGTCCAGCCAACATGGATTCAGGAAGGGCAGATCCTGCCTCTCCAACCTGATCTCTTTCTATGATCAGGTGACCGTCTGGTGGATGTGGGGAGGCCTGTGGATGTGGTCTACCTAGACTTCAGCAAGGCCTTTGACACCATCCCCCACAGCAAACTGCTGACTAAGCTGTCAGCCCGTGGATTGGACCATTACACTCTGTGCTGGGTTAGGAACTGGCTGGAGGGCCGGGCCCAGAGAGTGGTAGTGAACGGTGCCACATCCAGCTGGAGGCCAGTCACCAGTGGTGTCCCCCAGGGATCAGTGCTGGGCCCTGTCCTCTTCAACATATTCATTGATGATCTGGATGAAGGAGTAGAGTCAGTCATCAGCAAGTTTGCAGATGACACCAAGTTAGGGGCAGATGTTATTCAGTTAGAGGGTAGAAAGGCTCTGCAGAGGGACCTCGACCGACTGGACAGATGGGCAGAGTCCAATGGGATGTCATTCAACAAGTCCAAGTGCCGAGTGCTGCACTTTGGCTACGGCAATCCCATGCAGAGCTATAGGCTGGGGTTGGAGTGGCTGGAGAGCTCCCAAACAGAGAGGGACCTGGGTGTGCTGATCGACAGCCACCTGAATATGAGCCAGCAGTGTGCCCAGGTGGCCAGGAGGGCCAATAGCATCCTGACCTGCATTAGGAATAGTGTGGCCAGCAGGAGCAGGGAGGTCATAGTGCCCCTGTACTCTGCTTTGGTTAGGCCGCACCTTGAGTACTGTGTCCAGTTCTGGGCCCCTCAATTTAAGAAAGACATCGAAACACTTGAGCGTGTCCAGAGAAGGGCAACAAGGCTGGTGAGAGGCCTTGAACACAAGCCCTATGAGGAGAGGCTGAGGGAGCTGGGATTGTTTAGCCTGGAGAAGAGGAGGCTCAGGGGTGACCTCATTGCCCTCTACAGCTACCTGAAGGGTGGTTGTAGCCAGGAGGGGGTTGGCCTCTTCTCCCAGGCAGCCAGCACCAGAACGAGGGGACACAGTCTCAGGCTGCGCCAGGGGAAGTTCAGACTTGAGGTGAGGAGGAAGTTCTTCACCGAGCGAGTCATTCGGCATTGGAACGGGTTGCCCGGGGAGGTGGTTGAGTCATCGACCCTGGAGGCGTTCAAGGGGAGATTGGACGTGGCACTTGGTGCCATGGTCTAGGCATGGGGTCTGTGTTGATAGGTTGGACTCGATGATCCCCGAGGTCCTTTCCAACCTAAGTGATACTGTGATACTGTGATACTGTGATACCTCCACTAGACCAGGTCTTTCAAGATTTCCCATTCGAGCTCTCTGTGTTATCAGAGCCATCCACTTAGACCATGTGGAGTCTGTGGCATGATGTGGTGTGGAACCTTTGCCTTTGAACATCCATTTCAAAACTGGTAATCTGGGAGCTAAGAGAAGTTGTGATTCAGTTCCAATCACTTCAGAAGAAGCTTTCACTCCTTCATAGGCAGCTAGAATTTCTTTCTCTGTTGGAGTATAATTAGCTTCTGAACCTCTGTAACCTCGACTCCAGAAACCAAGAGGTCGTCCACGTGTCTCACCTGGAGCTTTTTGCCACAAGCACCAGGTTGGACCATTGTCACTTGCAGCCGTGTACAGAATGTTTTTAATGTCTGGACCATCTCGGACAGGTCCCAGACCCATTGCTTGAATCACCTCTTGCTTTATCTGGTCAAAGGCTGCTTGTTGTTCAGGTCCCCAGTGGAAATGGTTTCTCTTTCGAGTCCCATCATACAGAGGTTTCACAATCTGACTGTATCCAGGAATGTGCAGTCTCCAAAATCCCACTATCCCCAAGAAACGTAGGGTCTCTTGCTTGTTTGTGGGACTTGCCATGGTAGAGACTCTATTTACCACATCCACTGGAATGTGTCGGTGTCCATCCTGCCATCGCACTCCCAGAAACTGAACCTCTGTGGTAGGTCCTTTCACCTTGTCTCTCTTGATGGCAAAACCTGCATTCAGAAGAATGTCAATGATTTTGTTACCTTTCTCGAAGACTTCCTCAGCAGTTTTACCCCAGACAATGATATCATCGATGAACTGGATGTGTTCTGGAGCACTGCCTTTCTCCAGAGCGTCATGGATCACTGCATGACAGATGCTTGAGCTGTGGATCCAGGCCATTGGCAGCCTGTTGAAAGTGTACTGGATTCCTCTCCAGGTGAAAGCAAACTGAGGCCTGCATTCCTCTGCTATGGGAATAGAGAAAAATGCATTAGCAATGTCTATGGTAGCATACCATTTGGCCTCTTTGGATTCCAGCTCATACTGGAGCTCCATCATGTCTGGTACTGCTGCACTCATAGGTGGTGTCACTTCATTCAGGGCTCGGTAGTCGACTGTCAGACGCCAGTCTCCATTCTGCTTCCGCACAGGCCACACTGGACTATTGAAAGGTGAATGAGTTTTGCTGACGACTTTCTGACTCTCCAACTGACGAATCAGATTCTGAATGGGCAACAAAGAGTCACGGTTGGTTCTGTATTGTCTGTGATGCACAGTCTGAGAAGCAACCGGCAATTTAATGTCCTGTATCTTATGTTGTCCCACAACTGCAGATTCATCAGAAAGTTCAGGTCTAGCAGACAGCTTCAATTTTTGTCCATCAATTTCTATTGAAGCTACTCCAAAAGCCCATTTGTAACCTCTTGGGTCTTTGAAACGCCCTTCTCTCAGAAAATCAATTCCCAAAATACAAGGTGCGTCAGGTCCGGTCACAACTGTATGCTTCCTCCATTGTTTACCAGTTAAACTTATATTAACCTCTACCTTACTTAACTCTTGAGATCCACCAGTGACTCCCAGAATAGTTATAGACTCTGATCCCTGATAATTTGATGGCATTCTGGTGCACTGATCTCCTGTGTCAACCAAGGCCCTGTACTTCCGAAATTGTGAAGTGCCAGGCCACTGGATGTACACATCCCAATAGATTCTATTATCTCTGTTATCCCTCTCCTCCCCCTGGCGGGAGGCAGGGCACCCCTAGTTATGGGGAACATGCGCACATGTGCATTGCACATAGTTTGCAGGGTTATAACTTTGCATGTTATAACTGGAGCCACTGTTGGAGCCATAAGAGTCGTTCTGGGGAACTGTGGAAGTAACAGCTACCCTTCTGGTATTGCTACCTCGGGTTCTGCCACTTTGCAATTCCCTCAGTCTCCTGAAAAGATTAGAAGTTGGTTGGCCATCCCAGCGGTTCATGTTCTCACCAAACTGATCACGCAGAGTTATCCAAATAGTTCTACGTGATTGCCTTGGCGGTCTGTTTTGGAACGACCTGTTTTGGAATGACCTGTTTTGGAATGACCTCCTTGGAGGACGTGTATTCCTCACAGATGAAACTTGTATCCACCTGGAGGAAGAATTAAAATTATCCCTTTGTGCCAATTGGGATATAGAATTTCTAAATTCATCTTTTAACTCTCTCATGCAATTCTCAATTTTTCCAGACAAAGTTTCAATGGCTGAAACCAAAGAACCACGTGTCATGCTATCCTCCAATTGTCTCATTTGATCACTGAATTGGCCAACCGTGGGAGAAGCTCCACCATAACTTCTTGACACAATTCTGCTTGCCAGAATGTTTGCATAATTAGAAGGAGCAAGTTTGATGATCTTTTTAGCAAGACCAATACCCACAGGAATGTCATCAGGATTCAGAGTTTCATGTTCACCATAGAGTAGCTCTCTAACAGCGAATTCTCTCAAGCGCTTGATTCCCTCACCTATGGTAGTCCAGGGTTTAGGATTCCATGGAAGATCATCTCGGGAAGGGTATCTCAGGGCAACCGCCATTAAAAGGCGTATCCACAGATTAACCTTACCGAGAGCTCGGCCTAGATGTCTATCTATTCCATTATCCCTTGAGAGAGTTCCTAACTGAGCTGCTGACTTGTCTCCAACTGTCAGAGCCAGAGCACCTGTATCATAACACCTACTGAGTCAAGCTAGAACTGGTTCCTTATCTGCCCTGGTGAAATCTTTACGGACATAACGCAATTCCTCCCGTGGAGAAGAATACTCCAAAATATCATCTTCCTCCTCGTCTCCCTGAAGTCTTTGTCCATATAATCCTGCTGTCATTCTCCTAAGGATCTCTTTAAGCTGAGAACCACCTTTGCCAGCTGCTTTCCTAGCTTCATCTGTATCCTGCTTTGATCTCACTAGGTTAGCTAGATCTTTAAAACAAACCACCTCTTCCTCCTGAGCAGGATCTCTTAGAGTAGAGGGCCCCTCACCAGGATCAGTCTCCAGCTCCTCCTCTTCTCCATCTTTGGCCTTTGCACCTCTAGTCTTTAAAGGAGCCACCTTAACTGGAGCTGTGTTTGAATTTACAGCCACCTTAATGGAAGCTGACAGGTCCTGAGATAAATCAGCTGCTGGGGCAGTGACTTCCGGTCCCACCGAGGGAGTAGGCGGAAGTGACGTTGCTCCGTTAATGGCCGACGGAGAAGAAGAAGAAGGAGAAGGAGAAGGAGTGGGAGCCATGTTGATACCAGCTGACGCCCTTGGCAGCTTGCTGGAATCAGCAAAGTCATTTAGAGCTGCTTTACCAATTATCTTTTTAGCCTTCTTTTTAACTGACGGAGATTCTGCACACTCTTCGTCACTAGATGACCCTGGGACTGATCTAGAGCCACGGCGTTTTCTTTTTGATCTAGTTTTAATAACAAAACAAGCTCTGGACACCTTTCTCTCTCGCCGCAGAGAGACCAGCAGATACACGTTAATTATCACCAGCAGCAGAATTATACACATCACATAAATCACCTTTGGATGACAGGCATCACTTAAAGTTACTCTCTCCTCAGGCGGAATCTTAAAACCCTTTATCTCAATTGGGAGAGTGGTGGAGGTAGCATTCCTGTATCTCACTGGCCATAGGAAATTAATACATTTTCCATACCATAATTTAACTCTATACATAACCCACATATAAATTGTCCGCACCAAATATTTGCCCAGGTAATCCAAAAGCAAACCCAAACAATATCTGTAAACCAGAGCCCCAAAAATTGAAAAGAACAATCGCTCCACAAACCACAATACCTTCATGTTTGCTAATTCAGCTGGAAAACACTAAATCAATCAAGTAATAAATTAAACTAATTATCTGCCGCACGTTGGGTACGCCAATAAAAAAAAAATGTGGTGGGTTGGAAGGGGTAAGGCTAAGAAGCCTCTTCCCTCCCCCCTGTAAGTAAAGGGAAAAAAAAATTGAAGGGAAAGGAAAAAAAAACCTCACCAGCTGAATTAGCAAAGCAGTGGAGCTATATTTACAAAGCAGTGTAGGGTTTTGCAGGGGAATATTTACAAATTTACAATATCTACAATATATACAAAGATATACAACAGAGTAACACAGAAATGAGAGTAACCCCCCTCGGCCGGGGGGAGTTCCCCACCTCCGCTCTCCCCTCTCTCCCCCCCTTTCCCCAGAATAGTTCAGAAAAGAAGGAGAAAGAAGAAAGAAAGAAGTTAAAAGCAGTTTGTGTTAACTGGAAGCAGTTAATACAGGCTTGGCTTATCTTATCTCCAAGGCCGAAGTCTTGGCAGAAAGCCCAGCACAGCAAAGAGTTGCTGCACTGTGGAAAGGCGGAAGCAAGACTGACAGAGAAGTGCTGGGAATGCCCACTTCACTCTCAGGCCAGATAGTGCTTCCTCCCACTCGCCCAATGAAAATTAGTTTAGAATATTCCTTCCGTTTACCAACTTCCGTCCACCATATTCCCTTTCTTAAGGGGACAGCGTCAACCGGGCACACTCTATTATCCCTCTTCTCCCTCTGGCAGGAGGCAGGGCACCCCTAGTTATGGGGAACATACCCACATGTGCATTGAGCACATTGTACGGTGTTATAGCTTTGCATGTTATAACTGGAGCCACTGTTGGAGCTACTAGAGTTGTTCTGGGGAACTGTGGAAGTAACAGCTACCCTTCTGGTATTGCTACCTCGGGTTCTGCACCTTTGCAGTTCTCTCAGTCTTCTGAAAAGATTAGAAGCTGGTTGGCCATCCCAGTGGTTCATGTTCTCACCAAACTGATCATGCAGAGTTATCCAAATAGTCCTACGTGATTGCCTTGGTGGTCTGTTTTGATTTGATCTGTTTTGGAATTACTTCCTTGGAGGATGTTTGTTTCTCACAGATGAAACTTGTATCCACCTGGAGGAAGAATTAGATTTATCCTTCTGTGCCAATTGGTATATGGAATTTTTAAATTCATCCTTTAATTCTCTTATGCAATTCTGTATATCACCAGACATAGTTTCAATGGCTGAAACCAAAGAAACACTTGTCATGCTATCCTCCAATTGTCTCATTTGATCACTGAATTGGCCAACCATAGGAGAAGCTCCACCATAATTTCTTGACACAATTCTGCTTGCCAGAATGTTTGCATAATTAGAAGGAGCAAGTTTGATGGTCTTTTAAGAAGACCAATACCCACAGGAATGTCATCAGGATTCAGAGTTTCATGTTCACCATAGAGTAGCTCTCTAACAGCGAATTCTCTCTGACTCTTAATTCCCTCATCTATGGTAGTCCAGGGTTTAGGATTCCATGGAAGATCATCTCAGGAAGGGTATCTTAGGGCAATCGTCATTAAAAGGCGTATCCACAGATTAACCTTACTGAGAGCCCTGCCTAGATGTCTATCTATTCCATTATCCCTTGAGAGAGTTTCTAACTGATCTGCTGACTTGTCTCCAACTATTAGAGTTGGAGCACCTCAATCATAACACCTACTAAACCAAGCTAGAACTGGCTCCTTATCTGCCCTGGTGTAATCTTTATGGACATTTCGTAATTCTTCACGTGGTGAAGAACAGTCGGTAATGTCATCCTCTTCTTCCTCAACTTGTTGTCCTAATAATCCTGCTGCCATTTTCTCAAGGATCTCTTTAAGCTGAGAACCACCTTTGCCAGCTCCTGTCCTAGCTGCATCTCTATCCTGCTTTGCTCTCACTAGGTCAGCTACATCTTTAAAACAAATCTTCTCTTCCTCCTCAGCATTATCCCTTCTAGTAGAGGGCCTGTCACCAGGATCAGTCTCCTGCTCTCCTCCATTAGCTTTGGTCTTTCCACTTCTAGTCTTTAAAACAGCCACCTTAACTGGAGCTGTGTTTGAATTTACAGGCACCTTAGTAGAAGCTGACATGTACTGAGATTAATCAGCTGCTGGGGTAGTGACTTCCCGTCCCACTGAGAGAGTGGGCGGAACTGACGTTGCTCTGTTAATGGCCAATGGAGAAGAAGGAGGAGGAGAAGGAGTAGACGCCATGTTGATATCTGCTGCCACCCCTGGCAGCTTGCCAGAATCAGTAGCGAAACCATTCAAGGCAGCTTTTCCAATTAACTTTTTATCTGTGTTTTTTTACTGACACAGATTCTCCACATTCCTCATCACTATATGTCTCTGGGACTGACCCAGAGCCACGGCATTTTCTCCTTGATCTATTTTTAATAATAAAACACACCCGGGATGCCTTCTTCTCCCAATGTAAAGAAATTAGCAGATACACATTAATTATCACCAGGAGCAGAATTACACCCATAAAATAAATCACCTTTGGATCCCAGGCATCACCTAAAGTTACTCTCTCCTCTGACAGAATCTTAAAGCCTTTTATCTCAATTGGGAAAGTGCTAGAGGTTACATTTCTGTATCTCGCCGGCCTTAAGAAATCAACACATTTTCCATATCATAATCGAACTCTATACATAAACCGCAGATAAATTGTCTGCACCAAATATTTACCCAGGTAATCCAGAATCAAACCCAAACAATATCTGTAAACCAGAGCCTCAAAAATTGAAAAAAAAAAAGCATTCTAAAAACCACAGTACCTTCATGTTTGCTAGTCCAGCTATAAAACACTAAACCACTAAAACAATAAAGCAATAAACCATGCTAATTATTGGCCGCACATTGGGAAGCCAAGAAAAAATGTGTGTCGAGGGGTTGGTGGAAAGGCTGGGCGTTCTCCCCCCCCCCATGAGTAAAGGGAAGAAAATGGAAAGGATAAAAAAACCGCACAGGGAGATTAGCAAGAGGAATGTGCTATATTTACAAAGCAGTTTAGGGAACGCAGGGAAATATATACAGAATTTACAGTATTTACAATATATACAGAAATATACAACAAGGTGACACAGAAATGAGATTTCCCTCCTCTGCTGAGGAGGGTTCCCCACCCCTGTACCCCCCTTCCCTCCCCCTTTTACCGAGAGAGGGTTAGAAAGAGAGAAAGAGAGCAAATGTTAAAAATGTTAAAAGCAGTTAGGCAGCTATGTGTTAGAAGAGGCCTTATCTTATCGATCAGTCTGTCCAAAAGCCCAGAAAGCTGCGAGCTGCAAGCCTCCGAAGGAGGGGAAGAAAAACTGAGACTAGTCCCACTGGGAATCAAAACTTAAGGCAGTGCTTCTGCCTCTCCACCAATGAAATTAGTTTAGGCCTGTCCTTTGTTTATAAACATTCAGCCATAGTGTCCCTTTGTTAAAGGCACCGCCTCAAACGGTCACGTTCACTGTAGGAAAAAAGTACTGAGACAAGTTTTTTGCAAAAATGCTGTGTAGAACTGCAATAGTCAAATACCCATACTGAAATGTTAGTTTCTGATCACATTATATAAATGTATTTTTTAAATTTTAGGTAAAAAGTGTATTTTGTCCAAAATTCGATTTAATATGATGTCTTTCAGATAATCATAATAGAGTTCTACCCCCAAGCTTTCTTTGTCATAATAAATAATTTAAGAAAATAGAATCATGGGATCTTGAGGTTCAGATTGTAACATGGGAGGTTTCTTGCTCTGGTTGCTGCTTCTGGGTTCTAGATTATTGGTATTTTCCATTGGGATGATGGAGGGACAAGGAGGGATGAGGGAGTAGTTTTCTAGCTTGGTCTTTTGGCTCGCTTGCCTCTGTTTGCTGCTGCTTTGTACTGTGTTGTTTTGGTTTGGGTTTTTTTCTTGTTCTTTTTTTTTTGTTTGTTTTTTGCAAATAGTCTATGGTAATTACGCATTTTTACCATGTTTTCTGATCTTGATCAGTAAACTCTATTCCTAACTCACTTTTTTCTGCCTCAATCCTGAGCTTTTGTGTGTTACTTTCCCCTCATTTCTGTGTTGGGAATATAGAAATAGACAGGTTAACCCACTGGTTCAGTTGGACCCATTTTGTTCTGTTTTAAACCATTACATGTTTTCTGGCAATCCAACATGAGGTATAGAAAGCAGCTGTCTTAATTAAGGTAGTCACATTTTTTGACAAGAGGCAAAAGGATTCGGATAACAAAAGAGAGATAAGAAGAACATTCATTTAAGGTTTGATTTGACAGGGTGGCAGCAATTATAAAAATATAGTTGATTTTTTCTGAAAACCCCACCCCCACATTAGGTATAAAATCTTATTAAATTATGTACAGGTTCTATTTGGTTGCAAATTCTACCAGAATGCTTATGGGCAACTTTAGTAAAATTTAGAGAATTCAGAAAATTGAAAAGGCTGAGTCACAAAATAGCTTTACCCCATTTATAATAAAAGACAATCCAGGAACCTTGGGAAAGCTGATGAGAATGCTAGTACTCACGAGGATGGAGAAGAAATTTGGCACCAGTCCCTAGGTCTCTAGTCAGTGGCAGGCTACAGAAACTGCAGGTTTTATAATCCACTTTGTGAATAATGCAGCATGATCCAAATGAAAAGGACCCACCAGAATCAAAGTGACCATAGACATGGGTGTGTTACAGTTTGAGTTGGGTGCCCCCCTGCAATGTTTACTTCCTGTGTCCAGAAATCCAGCCCAGGGGTGGACACAGGAAATGATGTAGTATTTCATACCACAATCCTTTGCACCACTATAAGATCCAGTGCGGAGTCTAGCACTATCTCTTTTCTTCCTCCTCCGTCAGCCGGTAACTGGGGGAGATGTCTCCTGGCTTTGGGCCTGGCTAGGCCCAAGGCCATGGGGGATGGGCAGTCTCAGATCTGGCCAGCTGAGACTAGCCTAGCAGTGGGAGGGGGAAGAAGGAGCCCTGGGGGTCTTGGGTGTACCCTCAGGTAGGGATGGGATCTCTCTGGGTCTGCTTTGGGATTTTTCTTTATCACTGTGCTTTTGCTTTTCTGTAAAAGTTCACTGCTTTCTATTTAAACTTTCCATCACTTTTGCAATCCATTTGTCTGAGTGTTTATTGTTGCCAGGGGTGGGGAAGGGGGCTGCCTCAACCCAGCACAGGGTGCTACAAGACAGAACTCGTGAGCAGCAGCACTACAAGAAAGCCGCAGATTTCATGGCAGGCAAAGTTGCTCCATGGCAGGCAGAGAGCAGGAGCTCAGGCAGGCAGGGTCTGGGGAGGAGCCAGGTCCAAGTGGAGTGAGCAAAATGAAGGTGGGAGTGAGAGCAGGAGAGTGAGAGTGAGAGCAGGAGAGTGAGACTGAGGGCAGGAGCAAGATGATGGTGAAAGCCCCAGTCATTTTTTGGCCACTCTATTTAAGGTGATTCTAGACAATGTGTCCAAGGCAGTGTATAACGAGTGCAAAGCACCCTGCTTAATCATAGGTCACAAGCAGAATCACAGAATCACCAAGATTGGAAGAGACCTAAAAGGTCATTAAGTCCAACCTGTCACCACAGACCTCATGACTAAAACATGGCACCAAGTGTCACGGCCAATCACCTCTTGAACACCTCCAGGGACGGTGACTCCACCATCTCCCCAGGCAGCCCATTCCAATGGCTAACAGCTCTCTCTCTGTAGAACTTTCTCCTCACCTTGAGCCTAAACTTCCCCTGGTGCAGCTTGAGACTGTGTCCTGTTCTTCTGGTACTGTTTGCTAGAGAGAAGAGACCAACTTCTTCCTAGCTACAACTACCTTTCAGGTAGTTGTAGACAGCAATAAGGTCTTCTCTGAGCCTCCTCTTCTCCAGGCTAAACAATCCCAGCTCCCTCAGCCTCTCCACGTAGGGTTTGTGCTCAAGGCATCTCCCCAGCCTCGTTGCCCTTCTCTGGACGTGTTGAAGTGTCTCAACATCCTTCTTAAACTGAGGGGCCCAGAACTGGACACAGGACTCAAGGTGTGGCCTAACCAGTGCTCAGTACAGGGGCACAATCACTTCCCTGCTCCTGCTGGCCACACTGTTCCTGATACAGGCCAGGATGTTATTGACCTTTTTGGGCACCTGGGCACACTGCTGGTTCATGTTTAGGCGGCTGTCAGTCAGCACCCCCAGGTCCCTTTCCATTTGGCAGCTCTCCAGCCACTCTGACCCCAGCCTGTAGCTCTGCATGGGGTTATTGTAGCCAAAGTGCAGCACCCAGAACTTGGATTTGTTGAATGCCATCATGTTGTCCAGTTGGTTGAGGTCCTGGAAGGAACCTCCACCCTAGTGGGAAGAATGGGCACTAATTACCCGTTCCCAGGTGAAGGGGAAGGAAATTTCACACCTTGGAAGGCAATTTGGTGCCTTTGTCTTTCCCCATTCAAACCTCCACTGGTGGAGACAGGGGAAAGGGGGTTTGGAGCAAACTGTAACAGGCTTGAAGCTTCTTAAGAGTGTTTTATGTAGTGTTTTGCTTTGTTGTGGTTTTTGTTGTTTGGTTGGTTCTGCAGTTGGTTTGGTTTGGTTTTTTGTCTTGCTTTTTTGCCCCTGTGCTGCATTCACTGTGTTGGAGTATTTGCTTTCTACTGGTGGTTGGTGTGGGTGCACTGGCATTCTTAATATATTTCTTCTGGTGATGAGCTTTATCTCAAGGGAATGGCTTGCAGCTCTGATGCTCCTGTGTTGGAAGCTGGCAGGACAGATTTTGTTCAGAATAATATAAGACTTTCTCAAGAATATCACTGAAAAATCTGGTGCAATGCTGAATATTGGTGAGTGGCAGGGTCTACAGGAATGTATGAGTAAATTCTTAGGGCAGTGGAGTCCTCCAGTGGTTCAGAAATTCACTCCCAAGCAAGACAATCTGATGAAATGTCTGCTGTCAGCTTGGGAGTTCCTGAGAGAAAGAAATTGTGGCAGTGTGTTGGGGGCTAGCACATGTGTATCAAACCCTTCTCATTAGTGTTCAGTGTGCTCAGCAGCAAGAGATGGTCTCTGGGCCAGCAGACACAACTGCAAAAGAGACCCAGCCTGTACCAGTATCAGTTCCACATGTACAGAAAAAGAAGCCTAGAGGGAAAGCATCTTGTCCTGAAAAAGATAAGGACAAATAAGGCCCTTTTTGGGAACAAGAGAAGGAGTCAGGAATGTTTGTTTGGCTCTTACCTCTAGTTTTGGAAGATGGCTAAGGACAAACAGTGGATGAAACAACAGAAGGCTCATACTTCATCTGTGAAGAAACTGTCCTGGGAGATCCATCAACTCAAGAAGGACTCCCCACCTGTATGGTTTCATGTTTCAGCCATAAGAAGCAGTAATTTCCATGTGTGGGAGAGAGAATCTGGGAAGTACACACCACACTGTACCCTGTGATTTTACTTGTTTGACCATAGGGAGGACATGGGAGAGTGGGAAGAAAACCCCACTTCATTAGTGGTTGCACAAGTATGTAAATTACAAGGGAATTCTCCCCTGAAGAATGTTGTCTGAGCTTCCAGTGGAAAATCACTGAAGAGAAGACAAACTGATACTGCTTCTGGTCCTCCTGAATGGAGTCCCAAAGCATCTTCACAAGATGCAAGTGATTCCAGTCAGAATTAGACGGGCCCTACCTCCAAACAGATGGAGGAGCGGGACAGCTAGTTTTATTGGACTATACAGGGTGGTTGACTTGACAGGTAGAAGGGGTGGAACCCATCTGTGTTCCTGGTGTGACAGAGAGATGTTCACTCCTGCATGTGTTGGTAACTGAACACTAGAATGAAAGCTACATTTTCACTTTTCTTTCACTTGGAGGGGTAGAAGGAATCACTGGATTTGGCTGTCCCTGGGGTGGAAATATAGCCCCACCATTTAGACAGGTTATGGGATGATACAGAATGTACAGGAACAGAGTGGATCTCTAGAGCAGCTGTAGAGAGCAATCTTCTGTGTACCGCTAAATGATCTCATTTTGAGTAAGAATGGACAGTGACTGATCTATGATGCCTATTGTTTGATATTGATTGCTGCTAAACATGATACAGATGGTGTAGAATAAGGGGTGGAGAATGCCATGGGTTGACTTGAATTTGCTACTGTTGTTCACAGCATGCTGCAGTCATGCCAGCTTCAAAAATGAAAGTACTGTCTGGAACAATGTACTGTAGGCCTTGAGGTTCTGGTTGGAACACGGGAGGTTCTATTGATGACAGAGTACGGAATCAATACAGACAACCAGTATGATCTAGTATTGTTCATTTATTAAGCAACCTCTACAGTTTATATAGACTCACAGAGCATGGCTGGCATAACTTCGTTGGTTCACCACAACTGCCCCACATCATACTGTCATAGATTATTGGTTAAACTACGAATATCACATAAGGTTGCTGATCGATGTATGTGTCCTGTTGTTTCAAGATAACTCTCTATGTTTGTAGCTACCAGTACCTTGCTTTACTAACAGTGCTGCAGGCACAGCACTGTTTTTCTGAACTGCTAGCTACTTCTACACTTATGCTAAGCATGGCCTACCACCATGTCAAGCTCTAAGCTTATACTGCCAGATTGGTCACACTGCTTATTGTTACCATTGTCACAGGTTTCCTGTTCTGGTTGCTGCTTCTGGGTTCCAGATTCTGGGGTGTTGGTCTTTTCCAGTGGGATGGTGGAAACATAAGGAGAGCTGGGGGAGTAGTTTTCTGAATATAGTCTTTGGCTTGTTTACTTCTGCTTGCTGCTGCTTTACACTGCATTTTCTGTAAATAGGCTATGGTAATTATGCATATTGTATCATGTTTTCTGATCTTGATCAGTAAACTCTATTCTTAGTTCACTTTTTTGTGCCTCAGTCCTGAGTTTTTGTATGTTGCTTTTCCCTTACTTCTGTGTTGGGAAAATAGAATTAGTTAATCCACTGGTTCAGTTGGACGCATTTTGTTCTGATTTAAACCATTACACTTCTTCTCTAGACTCTTCACCAGCTTTGTTGCCCTTCTCTGGACACAAACCAGCATCTCAATGTCTTTCTCGTAGTGAGGGGCCCAAAACTGATCACAGTATTCAGGTGTGGCCTTCAGCAATGTAAGTACACTGGTATAATCCCTTTCATATTCCTTGGATCACACTCTTCCTAATACAGGCCAGGATAGTGTTACCCTTCTTGGACACCTGAGTACACTGCTGGTTCATGTTTAGAAGGCTGTCAGCCAGTGCCCCCAGGTTCTATTATGCCATGTATCTTTTCCAGCCACTCTGCCCCAAACCTGTAGCATTGCAGGGAGTTGGTTTGACCCAAGTGCAGAACCTGTCACTTGACCTTGTTACCTCTCATACAGCTAACCTTGCCCCAGTGATCCAGCCTGTCCAGATCTCTTTGAGGAGCATCTTTCTTCCCTCAGGTATACCATCAGTCCCACCCACTTCATTGTTTTCTACAATCTTACTGAAGGTGCCCTCAATTTTCTAGTCTAGATCATTGATAAAGATATTAAAGAGAATTGGCCCCAACTCACTCATGGCTGGCCTTCAGCTGGATTTAACTCCATTCACCACCATTCTTTGGGCTCAGCCATCCATACAGTTCTTAATCCATCGAAGCTTCTACCCATCCAAGCCATGTTCAGCCAGTTTCTCTAGGAAGATGGTTTGGGAAAAGCTGTCAAAGGCTTTATTAAAGTAGTATGAACAACATTCACAGCCTTTCCCTTATCCACTAAGTGGATCATCTTGTTGTAGAAGGCATTGAAGTTTTTCAGGTAGGACCTGCCCTTCATTAACCTATGCTGACTTGGTTTGATCATCTGGATACTGTGCATATGCTGCATAACTGAACTCAAGATGTCCTGTTCCATGACCTTCTGTGGCACTAAGGTCAGACTGAATGTCTGTAATTCCACAATCTCTAGTCAGCTGTATATCTTTCTTTTAATAGTTCAAGTGGTGGAGAAATACATCTTAAGTGTTAATGTGGCCTAAGGAAGTTTTTTTTTGAGAACTGTGGCTAAGGTGGAATATAAAGCTTTGGCCTAAGGGACTTTTTGGAGAACTGTGGACCAGGTGGATTATGATGCTTTGTGTATTTTGTACACTTTCATAGTGTTGTATATAGTTATGAATAGTACTTCCATTTAAACTTCTAATTCATTCCAGTCTGGTGTGGAGCATTTTCTTTATTCCTTTGGGAAGGGGTGAAGAGCATCTGTCTCACTCCTTAAGCTGAAGACACTGGCATAATTTGGTCCTACTCAGGAGACAAAGAGCTGAAGAAAGTTCTTTTAATGAGATTGATAGTGAAATCTTATTACTTAGTTTTAAAAAAAAATCATTGGTTTCCAAGAAAGCAGAACAACAACAGTCTCTAACTCATATGCCATTTGTTCCAGACTAGAAATAACATATTCTAGATAATTTTTGATTACAAGCTGTTGTACATAAGGAGCTAGGAAGAAAAATTACATTTAGATCATGAAAAGTTGTGTAAAATAAAACCATTACATTATAATTTTTGTTATCTGAGAGTGTGACTGATAGCCAGATGAGTTATGATAAATTATTTGAAAGTAGTGAATAAAAGAAGTTATAACAAAGATTTCATTTTTACAGAGCATATACATATACAGAGTATAATAGCACATTAATGTCCATATTTGAGCTAATTCCATTTATTGCTCCTGGTGTAAATATCACACAAAACTACTGTGGTCTAGCTTTGTGTGGTGGGTTGGAAGGGTAAGGCCAAGAAGCCTCTTCCCTCCCCCCGTAAAGTAAAGGGAAAAGAAAAATTGAAGGGAAAGGAAAAAAAACTCACAAGCTGAATTAGCAAAGCAGTGAAACTGTATATTTACAAAGCAATGTAGGATTTGCAGGGGAATATTTACAAATTTACAATATTTACAATATATACAAAGATATGCAATAAAGTAACACAGAAATGAGAGTAACCGCCCTTGCCGAGGGGTTCCCCACCTCCGCTCTCCCCTCTCTCCCCCCTTTCCCCAGAGCAGGTTAGAAAGGAGAGAGAGAGAGAGGAAAAAAAGTTAAAAGCAGTTTTGTGTTAATTGGAAGCAGTTAATACAGGCCTTATCAGGTTTGTCAGTTTGAAGGCTGAAGCCTTGGCAGAAAGCCCAGCACAGAAAGCTGCTGCCTGAAGAAGAGGCGGAAGCAAGACTGAAGATAAAGTTCCGGAGTGCCCAGGATACTTTCTCCTGCACTCCCAGTTCAGAAGGTGCTTCCTCCCACTTCACCAATGAAATTAGTTTAGATTATTCTTTCCGTTTACCAACTTCTGTCCACCATATTCCCTTTCTTAGGGGGGCAACGTCAACCGGTCACACTTTGTGACCAGACAACTTTATAAGGTAATTTTGTGGCCTTGACTTCCTAATTTTCTCCAGTTGCAGTAGTTGTTTACAAAACTCGTCCCAGTGATTGAAATTAGGAGAAAAATTAGGTCAAGCAGCTCTATCAGCAAAATTATTGATGTACAAACAGAAGTGATAATGTATTCTAACATCAATGATAATTTAATTTAAGTGTTTATTTATTAAACCAGTTAAATTGGTATGATTGCAGATAATTAAGTAGGATTGATTTTGATACAATCAGTAGAAATTTTATGAATATTTTTTGGAAATCCCTTGTAGAAATACCCATTCTTGAGACTTGTTGTCTGGTGCTTCATTTTTCTCTCTCATTATTTAAGAAAAAGAAGAATTCTGTTGTAAGTTTAGTAATACAAGATTCCATTTTATAATTGTTTATATATTATTAATATTTATGAATCAATGTATTTTAATACATTATAAAATTAATATTAATATAATTTGCAGGATTAAAGATATTTCTAGTATTTATATTCTACAGTTCAATAAGTCTTCTCCTGTGTATTCTTTTTATATTTTCTCACTTTTTAAACAAAAAGTTAAAATAATCTAAGATTTCCTTAAATATTATGGATGTCAGCTGCTTTATATGGTTTTAATTTTGACAGTCCTCCTTCAGTTGTAAATATTAGAGACTTAAACTGCAGTGTCATGAAGATTCTAGAATTTAAATAATTTATTTAACATGCTTTCTGCTGTGGTCTCTTCTGTCACACTAGCACGTGGTACCAGTTAACACCAAATACAAACTTGTCCTATGCTTCCTTTCTAGCAAATTACAGCTCAGGAACCACAGGAAAGTAAGAGGTCAACAGTAAATTAAGCTTCTCAGTGTTCAGCAGCTCAGAGTTAAAAAAATCTTCCTTTATATAGTATGTGAATTTATCTAGGCTACCAACACTAGTGCTTTTTTGTTCCACTTAAGAATAATTCAGAGTACAGTTTTCTGTTGTTTTGTGTTTGAGTCTTGAGAGTTGAGGCTATATAATTTGTTTTGTTTGGGGGTTTTGTTTTGTTGCATTTTGTTTTGTTTTTTTGGTAGAAAGCCATACTTTCAATAAATAAAATCTCTCACTTCATACAGTCATCTATTCTCTGTATTAACCCGTTTTTCATTTCACTTTTGACGATGAAATACAGGTGTGCATTAAAGTCGTCACGACTGTGTCTGGAAAGCCAATAAAGGGTGCACTCTTTACCCTTATTCATAACTCTTAGTTCAGCCTGTTTTGTAAGGGATGGTCTGGGGGTTTATTAGTGTCCAACTCCATTTTAGGAACGGAGTGATAGTCACTGCAAGGTCTGAAACTGAGTGTTTAGAGTAAATTTATCATGCTTTTAAGCTGATGTAGTAATCAGTTTTTCAGCAGTGTTAATTTGAATGGCAGTGATGCTGATACAAGAGGTACTTGTGCATCCCTACATACAAAGTTTGCTGTCTGTCTGAAGCATGAGAGGATTGCATGACATCTCGTTCATAGAATATCCCTTCTACCATATTCATAACAACATAGAGCTATTGCTAAATAGTCTGATCTACAATGATGGAACGGAAAAAGAAAACAAGGTGAAAAAAAAAAACAAACAACTCACAAAATATTCAGGGATTCATAGTAATTTTACCTTGTTATGAACAAATTTCACATTGCCAAAAAAGGATAATTTACAAGAAACTGGTTTATGAGCGAAGATTAGCACAGAGAACTGTAAACCCATATAAACCTGTTTGACAAAGTAGTAACTGGAAATATAAAATCCAATTCCAAAATTCAAATCCAAATTATAGAATACCTAAAATGGTTACCTACATTAAATAAATCCATATCAGGAAAGGTTACCCATTATATTCAAACCTACCTATTGCTTCTCAGACTACCTTAATGAATATAAAAAAAAGCAAAAAAACAACTGTTTGAAATCCAAACCAGAACCTTGAGTCTATTACCCAAATAATTTCTTGATCATAAAAAAAAATAAAATAAAATATAGAAAGTTCTAACTAAATCTCCAGGAAAAATGGGAACCTCTTAGACAAAACCACTTGCATCCTTCACAGACAAGTTCTTCTACTGTAAGGTTTCATCATTGTGAAAGAACTCTGAAGACTATGTATTTTACTTAATAGTGAACAACAACACTAGGTAGCATAATCAAAGTATCTTTAACCACTTTATCAACATTTATATTTGTTGCCAAAATGTTCTTGTTTTAGAACTTCTCAAGTGTAAAAAACTAGAGGAAGTGTAGAAACTGCAGTTTTGAAACACAGGTGGAATTTTAAATAATTAATGCCACAAGGGTGAGAACTTTAACACAGGCAAAGGTGTGACCGTTTGAGGCTGTGCCTTCAAGAAAAGAGACAGTGCTGGGACACTCTGGTTGAAAGGGTAAGCATTTTAGCACAGGGACAATCCAGAATATTTTAATGTGATTAGATCTTTAAATGCAATTTCTGATGATAACTGTTTAATTGCAGTAATACTGTGAATTTCATGTAAATTCTGTATGTGTAAATGGGGACATTAAAGAATCATTGCAACAATTAATAAATCAATATGAACAATTGCTTAAAATAGACTTGATTTGAATGATTTCACTGTTCTAATTCATTTTATTATGTGAGCAATGGCTAAAAGTTCTGCTCATTATTTTTAGAAATAAAGCAACCAAAGTCTGCCTTTGATATTAAATCCTTGAGCTATAGAAAGATGGATATCTTCCTGCTGGGAAATCAAAGAGAACTATTGATTCTAAAGTGCAAATTGTGAAAAACAAGATTGACAGGAGCACACTAACAAGTCAGATTTCAGACAGCTCTTGATATTTCAACTTCTAACACTTTAAGTAGGATTAAGCTGCCTCATGTCAAAGTGTACCTGATTTCTAAACATAGAATGAAGGGATGAAGTGGAATCTCTACTTCTGCTGTTATTGAGAAGGATAAATCAATTTACATCTGGCAAGCACATTGCTTGCTTTGAGGTTATTTTATGTTTGTACTTCTGAAATAGGATGCTTGTAGTTTAAGAGAGTTTATGAAATTATGGAGGTTTCAGCTAAGTATAAAAAAAGGGAAAAAAGTCAACTGTAGTGAAGTATGGGTTCCTCATAAATTCAGATGCTTAAAAACTGGGAAAGTATTTAAAATCAAACCAAAAGTAAGGCTGATTAAGAATGAGAAAGAATCAGAAAATATATTATTATTCATTTTGTTTCAACACATTTTCCACAAAATATTTGTCATAAGATATTTAGTGGACCACTTGCATATCTTTTCATTATCTTTACAACTTTTTATACCCAAAAACCTAAAGACATCTGTGAGAGACTAAAAGTTGGCTCTCCTGGTGTGACTCAACAAAGATAAAATCACTTGCTGCTTGCCCAGACAATAGCTGATATGTGTTGGGCAGAGCCACTGGAAGGAAGGTGCAAAGATCATGTAGGAATCCTGTCTACCAATCCTGGATGCAAATCACCTTGTGATTGCATCGTGATAACACTGGACTGCAGCTGGCCTACAACAATGACCCAGCTATCAAGCCTTCAGGACAAGATAATCTCCACCTATCAAGTACCCTGGAAAGGATAGACAATGGGTTCATCACCTGTTTCCTGATGTGTAATGTGTATGGGGGCATGTAGATGGAGATGGAGGAGGCGGAGCCCCCTCCCACCCCCACCATCCATACTCTTGCCCAAACACACAGAAATACACAAAAAGATTTCTGGGGAAACGATACCCAGACATTTACCTAAGGATGATTTCCTGGCCCCTGGAATTCCTGAAGGACAATACTTGGACACATACCTAAGGACTAAAAACTGTATAAAAGACTTGAGCAACAACTGGCTTGTTAGAAGAAAAACGCAGACAAAAAATGTGGGGGACTCTGTCCCCCAAACTGGATGATTAAGAGAAGAAAAGTGCAGGAGATGAAGGAAAACACAGGAGACAGACCATACCACTGAGTAGGAAAAGTCTGGGACAATGCTGCTCTGGAGAAAAGAAGCTGTGGAGCCTGGAAGCTGTACAGACCCAGGCTGCCCAGAGGACCACATCTCTTCTCCAGCAAAAGCCTCAGCACCCTTTCTCTACAAACCCAACATCTCCTGCAGCACCTTTCCTCCACAGACTCAAACTGTCTTGGGGGGGTGAGGGGTGTGGTAATATAATTTGTTTCCTCTTCTCTTCTCTCTTCTCTCTCTCCCTCTCTATTTTCTCCCTCTCCCCTTCTTATGTCCACTTTATTTATGTAATAAATAGTCTAGCTGTTGATATTTTGGCCTCGTTTGTGCCTCTAATTTCACAACACGGGAATATTCTAAAATAACTGAGTCTCTTTCCCTCTCCAGACCCAGACAACATCTTATTAACATGTTTTATTACTCACCTGTAAGAGTTAAAGTTAACATTTTATCTTCATTAATCATAAAAATTCTGGGCAATGCATGCAGTGTTGTTTTATTTACTGCTTTGCAGAATATTGTTGTATGTCTTTAGATCTTCACTGTCTTCTCACAAGTAAGTATCTTTGTAATTGCAGACTATAGATTCTTTATTTTTTGGCCAATAAATGAAAGACATTATATTGCCAAAGAGTGCATTCTGAAGTGACCATCAATCAGTAAAAGGGACACTTCCTTATTTTCAGAAACTAACTGGCCCTGAATGAAACTGATACCTGAAATAATCTTTGATTTCCTTGAATATTAATGGCTTTGCAGGTTTTCAAAGTACAATTGTTATAGCTATTTTGAATTAGTAAAATGTAAGCATTCTGACCTAGGGTTACAAAGTTTAACACAACCAAACCAAAAGTGAAATGATGCATTAAAACCATGGATTTTGAAACTTACTGTATTGTTGACTGTGTTGCCTCAAGGGTCCATTTTTTCTTCTGGAGAACAAAGAAGGCTTGATTGTTTTTTCTAGCCTGTAGAAATACAGAAAAGCTTCCATAAATTTTTTGTTGTTTGTTTGTTTTTTAAGATGGAAGTGCTAGAGATATAAATAAAAACCCAAGAATTTCAGATTATTAAAAAGGCAAAACAAACAAAAAACCTTGACTCATCTTTTATTTGGAAGCGCAACAAAGAATTTCTTATTTTGCTGCTATCTGAGTATTTCTCACATAGAATTAATTAGGTGTTTGTAATTGGTGCCTTTAAGTATTCTCTTATCTGTACAGGGTAACAGAGTAATCAGCCTTAAGAGACTTTTAATGGTGTATACACATGCAGAAGATTCTTCATGCTAAATAAGAGCACAAAACCCACCATGGCTCTCTCCATTTCTTCAGAGCATGTCAGATACTTTCCTTCTCACAAATCCAAAAAAGTTGTCTGTGTGCCTCTTTCCCATGACTCCTAGAATCTTATTTCCAGTTTCATCTACTTGACCAATCTGTGTCTCATTCTCAACTACAGTATTTTCAATTAGAGTGTGTTTATGAGCTACTGTTAAGCATGGCAAATTGAAAATTAATCAAGAAGAATTTGGCAAAGTTAGGACTGAAATGGGACTTTTTGGCATGTAGAATTGTAACAGCAGGAATGTCAGTATCAATACTGCTGGACTGTTTGATGTATCTGAAGCATCTGGAGCTTCCTTCTGTGACAGGTATGATTTTTCCTTATGCCAAATCTTTGTTTTGCAGAAGACAAGATTCCCAGAGCAGTTTCTGACTACAATCCATTTGTAATAGCTCTCAGGTCCTTTCATTTGCCTTTCCTCTCACATTTCTAATTTTATACAATTTCTAAGAGCAGAGGAGACAAAGGTGCAATTATTTTTGTAGCTACCTGCTTGCTGAGAGTTTTGGGTTACATAGTTACAATGTCTCTCTGGCCTTTAATTCAGGTTCCAGACTGCCTGGACTTAACTGGCAGTTGAATGACTAGAAATTCAAACCAGACCTCAAGTCATTGTACCTGGCTGATTGTCAGATACAAGAACTGACCATAAAGGTACAGATTATTATTAAGAGAAAAGAGTCCAGAAAAAAAGGTCCTCAACTCCAAATCCCTAAATAAATTGAATGTTACCTGCAACTGATTCAGGTTTTGGTACAGAGGATCTTTCGACTTTTCACTGAATCAGAAGCAGACATTGTCTTAGTATCTCCACCAACATCACAAAACACTCCTACTGACAATAACTGTCTTCCATTTGTGCAACATGCTTAGTCTATTTTGCCTCACAATATCACTACTTATGAAAAAAAAAAAAAAGATTGAACAGAGAACATGCTTTTTGTAAGATCATGATTTATTCTCTCTGGGAGACATTTATTACCATCCCCCTTTTTTTGCCCACTTAAAGATTTTCATCATATATTCCTCACACATTAGGTATTTATCTAATATTTACACTGAATCCGATGTAGCTCTGTTCAACCACTTTAACTGAATCTGAGATCAAGTCACAGTAGAGTTTCTTGTCTCAGTCTTACACTTCTTATTTTTTATCAAATTGGTGTCTTTCTGCCATTTTCCCATCCTCTAAAGCAGATGGAAATGAGGTGCAAAACAAATTTCCTCATTTCAGCTCTGGTACTTGATGTTAACCCATTGTCCTAATTTGAGACCAGGCAGATTCTCTCTTGCCTATGGGAAGGGCAAAAGAATGACACTCACACAAATGGATTGCAGAAGTGATGGGACGTTTAAACGGAAAAGTAGTTAGTGTTTTACAGAAAGTAACAAGCATAGTGACAAAAGAAACCCAAAGCATACAGAGGCCCCTTACAGCATACCCAAAGGCGTCCCAACACTTCCCCTTTCCCCACCTGAGGGTATACCCAAAACCCCCTAGGATCTTTCTTCCCCCCGCTGCAAGGATGATTTCAAGACTGGCTGGGTCTGAGACTGCCTCTCCCCCTTCTCCTCCTGGCATTAGGCCTTTGCCAGGCCTAAGAGACCTTGAGATAATCCCCCACTGTTACCCAATAGGAAGCATCTCTCATGGGAGCAGAGAGGGAAGACAGAGGAAGTGAATGGCTTTGGTGATAGATTTATTATGTGTATGAAATATACTATTTCCTGTGTCCACCCGCTGGGCTGGACACTTGGGACACCGGAAGTGTATCTTGTGTGGCAGCAGGAGGAGGTACCCAGCCCAAACTGCCACACCCATAAATCCCAGCAGCACCAGTGCTTCAGTAAAGCAGTGCAGACAGACCTTTCAGAATTGGCTCATAATAAGTGTTGATCATTTATTTGCAAAGGTTTATGCATCAGTCAAAGTGGTGTTTGAGAAGGAAAGAAAAAGAAAAAACAAAAATGCTCTTGACATATGTCCATTACCTATTAACTAGCAAAATCCCAATCTAAAGTCTAGAATGACTAAGAATATTTATCAGATAAAAAAGAAAGAGTAAAAACAAAACCAACCAACCAAAAAAAAACCAACATGAACCAATTTCAGATTTTTGTCTAGTTATAAGTCTGACAGGATTTTAAATACTTTGAAAAAGGGAATTTTAATCAGATGCAATGGATAACCTCAATAATAAGTCACACTACCAAGATTTCCTATAAAGTAATTAAATTTTTAGAGAGCAGTGGGTTTGTAATCCAGATCTATATCTTTTCCATTTCATGCATCTTAATAAGATAGGAAGAACCTAGCAGCTCCTGGTAGGCTATGGTTGGGCAATCAACATTCAGAGCTTATGTTATCTGTGATAATTGACAGTAGGTTTGTGACTGATTGGTATCCCACTCCAAGCTTATTTTTAAATCATCCTATTCAGTAAGACAAAATGTACTTGTTAGTACTAAAGGAGTGGAAGTTGAAAATGGAATTTAGCTACCAAACCTCTAACATCTGTGGTTGTTCATTGTTATGGTTATTAACATTTAAGAATTGGTGGAATGGTAAATAAAAACATAAATCAATATATTAATTAAAAATCCCGCATTAAATATTAATTAAATGTATTTACTGATTTAAAATATTCAGTTGCTGAAAGGTATCTCACAAGAAGGAACATGCAACAATTAAAACAATATTAGCAAAACCCAGAAACAACAAACGGTAATTTGAACTGTAAAGAAAAAAGACTTTGGCAACATGCCATCTTTGCCCACAAAGGGGACCTCTAGAACTCCCCTAATAGAGCAGATAGAGGAACAGAACCTTTTAACAAAGGCCTAGAAACATCATATTTGCTGAGTTACTCCCTGCAAATTGCTTTAGTCCAGTATATTCAGTTACTGCATTTATAATCCCAAGAATATGGAGCACATTGAATTCACACAGTGGCATCTGTATGTGGACACTACTGTGCTGGGAGGAGGCTTCTCTGTGAATGATACATCCCTGGCATGGTGTAGGCAGGCAGATGACATTGCTGTCCGGGTGGTCTGTGATGTGGGGTATCTTCAGTTCTCAGGCTTTGAGCAACTCTCATCCCTGCAGCTCGGGACTTGGCAGCTTTTGCAGCTTTGCCTGCTATGGAAAGGTTTTTCAGCTGCAACCTCTGCAGTGGTTCTTGTTGTTTCTTCCAGTAAAACAAGGATGTTCTGCAGTGGTAGGCTCTCAAACAAATAGCCTGTTGCTCTTCATGAGTTCAGAATGAGGTCTGGGTTTTGCAAAGCTGGTGTTTATGCTGAAAGAAACTGATTACTGCAAAGGAGATGGTTCCTGGTGTCTTGGCTCACCCAGGGTTTGTTCCTTAGCCTGGCAAGACACATGTGTCTGCTTCTGGGCTTTTATAATGTGTTACTGAGAAGGGCACTTGCATCTTTTTGGGTAAACTGAGGCACAGCATGGATTCTGAGTTGCAAGGTAAAGCAGGGTTTGGCTTCTCAGGATTGCAAAGTAAGGCTCATGGCTTCTCTCCCAGATCTTAGGCAAGGCAAGAGGCTCACTCTTTGAGCTAGTAGTTATAGATTTCCCATGGCAACAAAGATTAAGAGATAGAAACCTGATACTTTAACCTAAACAATTAGATTTTCTCCAAATGTGGCCAAAGGCACACACATCTCACCCACTTGGAATCCAGGGCATGTTCAGACAAGTCTGGGCAATGCAGGCAATATCCTGGAAAACGAGACCACCTGGCTCCTGCTCCATTGTCTGGTTCAGGGCATATCTGAGACTTCGTCCCTTCAGGACATACATAAAAGTACACAGTTGTATACTGACTATGAACAAACAAACAAACAAAACAAAATAAAACAAAACTAACATAATACTTGTGGTTTATGTAAATAATAGACGTCTGAACATACTAATACTCTACAGCCTAGGTGAAGATACTATATTTTTTGGAACAGAATCATCAGTTGACCCATTTTAAAATGATCAGTCATTGTAGATTAGTGTGTTTTGCAAAAAGCATCTAGTTTAACTTCTTGTCCTACATTCCCTGCTAAGGCTATGGAATCATGAACGTTCTTTGTATTGGTGTTGGAGAATTGAATGCTCTCAGTTATTTCATTTGTGAAGTAGTTACTTTTTAATAGCTCTCAAAAAGACTTAATTACCCTCCAGAAAGAAAGTCCCCTAAATATACTTAAATATGCAAGGACCATAAAAGTTTTACAGCTGTAAGAACTGGGGTAACCTGGTGTTTTGTGTTATTTTGTGACAGTCTACATTAAGTGAGAGATGCTCTCATCAGACAGAATATCTATGATGAAGAAACTCTAAGAGCTTATTACATTGCTTTCCAGTTATTTTCTTTGTGGAAAAATCAAGGTTTTTAACACCCTTTTAAAAGTAACATCTGCTGCATTGCTATAATGTTCTGGTCTGACTAGCAGAACATGTTTATTTCTACTGAAGATGATCACTTTGCTGGCAACTCCAGTTAAATTTGATTATCAGCAGTTCAGAACATGTTGCTTTTCCTGTCTAAATTTTATGTTACGTATATGCTTTCCTTTTCACTTGTTGACATAACCATCGAAGTCTATTGCCTGTTTTGTTGAAGCTTCAGCTTCTGTTTTGCTCTTTTCTTGGGATAGGAAACTATGGGTTAGCTTTCATAGACAAAATATAACCTCTCAAACAAACTCCATTGTTTGACAGCTTCCACTCTCAGGAGACATCATTATTACTGCAGCTATGAAACTAACATTCTGGCAAAAGTTTAAATCACAGCAATGGGAAAAGGTCTTCTTGTTTACCTTGTGACTTTGTTATGTCCCGCTAGAAGACTAGTAACAGAATCCATGGGACCGGATGGGATCCATCCTAGGGTGCTGAGAGAGCTGGTAGATGTGCTAGCTAGGCCACTCTCCATCATTTTCCTCCAGTCCTGGCTCACAGGTGAGGTCCCAGATGACTGGAAACTGGCCAACGTGGTCCCCATCCACAAGAAGGGTCGGATGGAGGAACCTGGAAACTACAGGCCGGTCAGCCTGACCTCAGTACCAGGGAAAGTGATGGAGCAGATTATCCTGGCGGCAATAACTGCACACCTGAAGGATGGCCAAGGGCTCAGGTCCAGCCAACATGGATTCAGGAAGGGCAGATCCTTCCTCTCCAACCTGATCTCTTTCTATGATCAGGTGACCCGCCTGGTGGATGTGGGGAGGCCTGTGGATGTGGTCTACCTAGACTTCAGCAAGGCCTTTGACACCGTCCCCCACAGCAGACTGCTGACTAAGCTGTCAGCCCGTGGATTGGACCATTACACTATGTGCTGGGTTAGGAACTGGCTGGAGGGCTGGGCCCAGAGAGTGGTAGTGAACGGTGCCACATCCAGCTGGAGGCCAGTCACCAGTGGCATCCCCCAGGGATCAGTGCTGGGCCCTGTCCTCTTCAACATATTCATCGATGATCTGGATGAAGGGGTAGAGTCAGTTATCAGCAAGTTTGCAGATGACACCAAGTTAGGGGCAGATGTTATTCAGTTAGAGGGTAGAAAGGCTCTGCAGAGGGACCTCGACCGACTGGACAGATGGGCAGAGTCCAATGGGATGGCATTGAACAAGTCCAAGTGCCGAGTGCTGCACTTTGGCTACAGCAATCCCATGCAGAGCTACAGGCTGGGGTCGGAGTGGCTGGAGAGCTCCCAAACAGAGAGGGACCTGGGTGTGCTGATCGACAGCCACCTGAATATGAGCCAGCAGTGTGCCCAGGTGGCCAGGAGGGCCAATAGCATCCTGGCCTGCATTAGGAATAGTGTGGCCAGCAGGAGCAGGGAGGTCATTGTGCCCCTGTACTCTGCTTTGGTTAGGCCGCACCTTGAGTACTGTGTCCAGTTCTGGGCCTCTCAGTTTAAGAAGGACATCGAAACACTTGAACGTGTCCAGAGAAGGGCAACAAGGCTGGTGAGAGGCCTTGAACACAAGCCCTATGAGGAGAGGCTGAGGGAGCTGGGATTGTTTAGCCTGGAGAAGAGGAGGCTCAGGGGTGACCTCATTGCCCTCTACAACTACCTGAAGGGTGGTTGTAGCCAGGAGGGGGTTGGCCTCTTGTCCCAGGCAGCCAGCACCAGAACAAGGGGACACAGTCTCAAGCTGCGCCAGGGGAGGTTCAGACTCAAGGTGAGGAGGAAGTTCTTCACCGAGCGAGTCATTCGGCATCGGAACGGGTTGCCCAGGGAGGTGGTTGAGTCATCGACCCTGGAGGCGTTCAAGGGGAGATTGGACATGGCACTTGGTGCCATGGTCTAGGCATGGGATCTGTGTTGATAGGTTGGACTCGATGATCCCCGAGGTCCTTTCCAACCTAAGTGATACTGTGATACTGTGATAAAGGAAGTTTATTTTTACAATCTGTAAATTTTAGAAACATGGTAATATTAATGAATAATAAAAATAAAAATAAAAATAAACAACTAATCACTAAAGCATGTGAGCAAATATTTACACATCTCAGAAGTTTCAAGCTCTAAATCCACCTCTCTTAGAGGCAGAGATTGAGTTCTTATTTGCTGGACAGTTTTTAGACAGTTTGGCCTCAAACTTGTGTACAGCTATTCAGATCACCTTAAAATAAGTAGAAATGAGTTCTTGAGTTCTCAAATCCACTTACAATTCAGTTGGCCATACATATTTGTTAACCATCAAATAAGTAATATGCTGCTTAAATCTAAAGCATTTTGAAGGTTTTTTTGTATGTATGTATGTATGATTTTCTAATGGATACTATCAGAGTCTCTTTTTTATATACGCGAGTATATAAGATTGTAATAATAGTAATAAATAAATAGTAAAAAATTTACTTCAGAAAGATTTAATATATAAAGAGCTACATTTTTAATTAATAAAGGCGATAACAAGAAAAGAACAGAGAGAGAAGTCCTATTTCACATTCAATATCCATCTAGCAAAATCAGGATATGCTATCATCTCTGATAATATTTCAGGATATGAGATTAGTTAAGCTATCATATAAATATTTGCATACACACAGTAGAACCAACACTATAGGCAGATATTAATTTGTCATTGTAAATTTTTAATTATATAAATATAAAGGTAAATCAAGCACAAATATTGCCTGGTCGTACTGCATTTGTGATTAAATCTGTTATTTTCTTTGTCATACAAAGATATTTTATATTAATAATTAGGATTTTTGGTTTTGTTTTCTTTTCACCTGTGTGTTATGAGAGATTGAAAATAATTTACAAATCAAGTGAGTTTCTTCCTATAAAGGAAATAATTTAATGATAATTGCATATATTAGATTAGCTCCTAGTTTGCCAGATACATTCTCAAATAATGGCATTTTACAAAATTAATTCTTAAAAGCAAGATGAGACTTTATAAGTATTATGAATTTGTACTGGAATGGGTGCCATTTTGACTGTTTCCTTTAAAAAAATCTCTGCAGTATTTTAATACAACATTCATGAAGAAAAAATAAAATTGGAGTCATAGCAACTCTCAGTTCAGTTGCACTGCTCGGTTCAAAGCTTTTAACAAGAATATTATTGTTCTGAAATCTCTGGAAGCTTTTCTACACAACTACTTCAATTTATTATTGCATTGTATCGCCTGATCCAATGGTTCTACTCTTTGTAATGGCTGTCATTAAAAGAAGCTGTGATGCTCCAAAAAGATGAGATATGAATATGCATAAATGCATGAATTTCAGTGTAAGAAAAGCTTTTAGGTTAAACATAGATTTATAAATAATACAGTTTAGCTGTGTATTTGTTATGCATCAGTTGTTGTAAAACTGATGCAAATACTAAATCCCTGAATTTATCATTTGGCTGTCGAGGTTGACTGACTTAGTTTCATAAACATTATAATGATATTTTTAAAATCACAAATGAGGACTAATGTTATTATAATATTCTGAAAAATAAATAATTAAAAAAATCCAGGTTACTGAAGAATGGATCTTTGTTCCAAAGGCAAAATTTAAGTGAGTTGAACTGCATTTTTTCTTCATTATCAAGTAGTAAAATTAATACAATAATTCAGAGAAAAATAGAGTGGTTCGGGTTGGAAGGGATCTTTCAAGGTCATCCAGTGAAAATCCCCCACAGTGAACAGGGACCTTTTCAACTAGAACAAGTTTCTCAGAGCCCCATCCAACCTGACCTGGAATGTTTTCATAGAATCATAGAATGGTAGGGGTTGAAACGGACCCCTGAAGATCATCAAGTCTAACTCTTTTGCCAAAGCAGGATCACCTATGGCCAGTCACCCAGGAACGCAACCACCCATTCCTCATGAGGTATGTTCCAGTCACTAAGTCATTCTCATAGCCCTCACTGGCCACTTTCTAGTATATTCCTGTCCCACCTGAACTGGGACTCCCAGAACTGAATGTAATACTCCAGATGTGGTCTCATCAGGGGAGAGTAGAGGAAGTGTATTATTGTGCAGCACATGGAAAACTTATGGTCCACCAGGACTCTAAGGTCCTTCTCCATGGAGCTGCTATCCAGGAAGTCACCAATGGGGTGTCTACCAGATCTGACACGTCATCTGGACAATAGGCTCAGATCTTTTGAGGAAACCATAAAACAGACCACCACAAGTCACTGGGATGGCATGAGCGTAATGGAGAGCAAAATCAGGTTCATTACACTTTTAATAGTGTAATACCCAAGACCCTGTCACTTCAGTTAACCCATCATCCTTTAGAGGCTATCTCTGTTTACAGGAGGCACAGAAACAGAATACCTACCCATGCCTCAAATGCTGAGTTCAGTCTTGGGCCCATCACTACAAAAATATGCTGAAGTGCTGGGGTGTGTCTATAGAAGGCCAGTGTAGCTGTGTAAGCACCTAGAGCACAAATTCCATGAGGAGCAGCTGATGAGACCCGAGCTGTTCAGCCCAGCGAAAATGAGCCAGTTGATCTACTTGAAGGGATGTTGGAGCCAGGTGGGTGTTGGGGTATAGATTAAATATTAGGAAAAAAGATCTTTACTTAAAGAGTAGTCAGACACAGGAACAGGCTCCTCAGGGAGGCAGTGAAGTCATCATCCCCAGAAGTGTTAAAAAAATATGTAGTTATGGCACTTACTGATGTGGTTTAATGGTCATGGTAGTGTTAGATGGCTATTTGGACTTGATCTTAAAGGCCTTTTCCAACAGAAATTATTCCATATTCTGCGAATGTAGCCCACCTCTGTAAGCTTGGGAAACGATCTACACCACTTGTACATCAATAATGATGCAATGAGGAGGACTTACTGGCTTTCAAATCAGTAAATTCTGGGAACATCAAAGCTGTCTCTAAGAAGTCTGGGAAACAGCAGAAGGCACTGAAGCAGATGTCTGTATTGTGAAATCTACTCCTAATTAGGTAAAACAAGGACCGCTGTGAGCAAACAAAGCAATTACTGGTCACTGCTGGCCCATGGATGTAAGAGACTAAATCTTGTCTCTCTTGATGTGAATCAACAAAGAGAAAATCACCTTTGCTCCTTGCCCAGACAATAGGTGCCAAGGGAGGGCATGGTGAGCAGATGCTACTGGATAACAACTCTATGGAATGTTGCATAGACAAGATCATCTCTACACATCAGCTATCCCATGTGACAGTTTTAGGCTGTGCCTTTAAAGCTAGCTGCAAATTTTTGAGCAGGAGACTGGAGAAACAGAAACAAAATCCACAGCTGCGTGTAAAAAGGAAAACAAGAGATTATTCCAAACAAATTTAATTGGTTAGATGTGTGGGATGTAATTTCAATGACCTTACATTCCTTTCTCATTCCGTCGTTTTCTTCTGGCTGTCTGGCATGCTGGCTGCTTTGCTGGAAGACCCTTTATCAGCTATCTTTGAGATAAGAAATGCTGGCTTCTTAATGACACTTTGAGCTAACTAAAAAAGAAAAAAAAATAATCCCTCTAACATTTCTCCTTTTCTCTTTTCTTCTAATTAGTCAGAGGAAAATGTGGAGGGAGAAGTTAGGGGACAGTGAGGCAGTGTCCTCCTGGACAAGGAGGATTTCTGTGCTGTTTTTCTCTTTGTGAATACCTGTATAATATTGTTAATACTGTATGTTTGTACATATTCATCACATTTCATTGTAGAGTGTAGTATTGCTTGTATAATACAGTTTTTTATTTGCTTTCCCAACTGAGTTTAGCCAAGTTTTTGTTGACGTGGGTGGGTGTCAAGGGTTGGGGGAAAGGCCAGGCCTTCTCCCCCCCCTGTAAGTAAAGGGAAGAAAATGGAAAGGAAAAACAAAAAAAATGCACAGCCGGATTAGCAAAGGAATGTGCTGTATTTACAAAGCAGTTTAGGGAACGCAGGGAAATATATACAGAATTTACAGTATTTACAATATATAAAGAAATATACAACAGAGTGACACAGAAATGAGATTTCCTTCCTCTGATGAGAAGGATTCCCCACCCCTGTATCCCTCTTCTCTCCCCTTTTCCCCAGAGAGGGTTAGAAAGAGGGAAAGAGAGCAAATATTAATTAAAAGCAGTTAGGCAGTTATGTGTTAGAAAAGGCCTTATCTCTTTGGTCAGTCTGGCCAAAAGCCCAGAAAGCTGCGAGCTGCCACAAGGAAGAAAAAAAAGTGCAGGACTGCCCAGAATACTCTGCTGTACTCTCAAGTTCAAAGGTGCTTTCTACCAATCTACCAATGAAGTTAGTTTAGATCTGTCTTTCATTTATAAACATTCAGCCAGAATGTCCCCTTTCTTAAAGGGACAGCCTCAAACAGTCACAGTGGGTTAAACCATCACACCGAAGGTGAAAAGAACAATGGATTCACCACCTGGACACGTACCTAAAAAAAAACTGTGACTGAAAAACTGTATAAAAATACCTGACCAATGCCTGCTCAGGAGAAGAAAAATGGAGAAGAAAATACAAGGACAGGAAAGGACAGACACCAGAGAAGAGACATCACCATGTAGCCTGGAAGTAGCAGACCAGGAGGAACCCTCGTGTCCTAAGTTCTGCCTGCTGCAACTCATGAAGCTGAAGAGGCTGCTCAGAGGACTTGGACTTTGGGATCTCTCTCTCTCCTCCTCCAGTGGAGGACAACACAATCAACAAGGATGACATCTCCTCCAAGCCAAAGTAGCAGCATCTTTCCTCCACAGACCCAAACCTGTCTTGCAAGGTGAGAGATGTGGTAACATACAATTCCTTTCCTCTTTGCTCTCCCTCTTCTCCCTCTCTCTCTTTTTTCCCTCTCTCTCTCCCCTTCTTCTGTTCTGTCCACTTTATTCTCTTAATAAATAGCCTCACAGTTGATATTTTGGACTCATTTGTGGCTTTAATTTCATAACAAAGGGAATATTCAGAAGAACTGAGTCTCTTTCCTTCTCTGGACTGAGACAATGTGAAAGCCACCATAAAATAAAAGAGGGTAAAGGGCACTATCAAAAAGCTTTAGGTGGGAAATGGGGAGCAAGAAGGTTCTGGAAGAAACTGCCTCTTTTCAAGGGTTTCTCTAAGGTTTCCAAGCAGTGGAGAGTCCTGAAAGTAATACACTTGGGTGTTTACAAAGTGTGTTTACATGAAACATCCTCGTGGTCAGAGGTCGTTCACTGTGCTCCATCAAAAAGTCACTGAGCACATCAAAATGATTGGTGAAACAAATAATTCCTGCAAATTTGCCTAAATAACACTAAACTATTCCCCTGGCATCAGGGGTTAAGTTGAATCTACTGCCGGTATTCATACTATGATGTGTCATGCCAGCTTTGAAATGAAAGTGCTTGCTGGAGCAAAGTATTATGGGGCTTGAAGTTCACATTATAACACAAAAGACTTCCTGTTCCATTTGCTGCTTTCAATTTTCTGAACTTGAAGTGTTGTTCTGTTGTTGTTTTTTGGTTTTTTTGTTTGTTTGGTTTGGGGTTTTTGTTTGTTTTATTTTATTTTGTTTTTCTGATGTGGATTGGCTGCTGCTGATTCTGCATTTCACTGCTCTTTTTCCTACAAATAACATAATTGTGTATTGTAGTATGTATTTTTATATCAGTACAGCTCTTTACAGATTTTTTGTATTACTTTCCCTCACTTCTGTACTTGAGGGGAGCAGGATGTGTTAACCCGCTACACCTGGTAGTATTTACAGGTGTACTACCTATAATTTAAGCATTTAACCAACATAGATATTTTGTTTTGCTTCTGATAGTGAAGTCAGATGTGATTATATTTGCTGACTGTGAAATTCTGTTTGTCTAGTTCAATGGTGTTCTGCTTATGCTATTTTTCTAGTTGTCACAGTTAGTGTCTCAGTATTTCTGCCAACAAAACTGAGTCAGGAATGAACTTTTTTTGTCCTTGACTAATCTAAAGTTTTCAAATATCTTCTTACTCATGAGGACTCTCAGAAACATGGTGGGATAACACGCACGATTGGAGTGCTGCACTGGGGGGTTACAGGCTCTTTAGGAGAGACAGGTGAGGGAGAAGAGGAGGAGGGGTGGTTTTGTATATTAAGGAGTCACTCTCTGCCACAGAACTTGAGGTGGAGAAAGAAGGGAATGAGAGCTTGTGGGTTAAAATCAGAGGGCAGCCTAACAAATCTGACATCCTGGTTGGAGTCCGTTACAGACCACCCAACCAGGATGAGGAAGCTGATGAATTAGTCTACAAACAATTGGGGGCTGTCTCAAGATCACCAGATCTTGTCCTTGTGGGCAACTTCAACCTACCAGATATCTGCTGGGAACTTAATTCAGCAGAGAGGAGGCAGTCCAGAAGATTCCTGGAGTGCATGGAGGACTGCTTCCTGATGCAGCTGTTAAGTGAGCATACCAGAGGTCAGGCTCTGCCTGACCTGCTGTTCTCCAACAGAGAAGGGGTGGTGGGAGATGTGACTGTGGGAGACTGCCTAGGGTGCAGTGACCACGAGATAGTGAAGTTTCCAATATGCAGGGAGATAGGGAGGACCACCAACAGAACCTTCACCTTGGACTTCCGGCAGGCAGACTTCAGCCTATTTAAGAAACTTATATGTAAAATTCCCTGGGTAGCAGCCCTCAAGAACCGAGGGGTCCAGGATGGTTGGGTCTACTTCAAACAGGAGCTCTTGAAGGCACAGGAACTGGCAGTTTCCATGTGCTGAAAGACGAGCTGGCAGGGAAGGCAAGTGACCTGGATGAGCAAGCAGCTCCTGGAGGATCTAAAAGGAAAAAAGGGGCTGTAGCACCTTTGGAAGGAGGGTAAGGCTTCTCGAGGTATGCTTAAGGAAGCTGCTAGATTATGTAGGAAAAAATTTAGAGCAGCAAAGGCCCAGCTGGAACTTAAGCTGGCCACCTCTGTGAAAGATAATAAAAAGCATTTTTAAAAATACATTAACACTAAAAAGAAGGGCAAGAAGAACCTCCTCTCCTTATTGGACCTGGAAGGGAACACTGTGAAAGAAGATGAGGAAAAGGCTGAGGTCCTGAACACTTCTTTGCCTCAATTTTTAACAGCAAGACAGGAGTTCAGGATGAGTGGCCTCCTGAGCTGGGCAACAGGGTCAGGGAGCAGTGTAATGCCCCCGAAATCCATGAGGAATTAGTTTGGGAACTGCTGAGCCACTTGGACACTCACAAGTCCATGGGACCAGATGGGATCCATCCTAGGGTGCAGAGAGAGCTGGCAGATGAGATGGCCAAGCCACTCTCTATCATTTTCCACCAGTCCTGGCTCACCGGTGAGGTCCCAGATGACTGGAAACTGGCCAATGTGATCCCCATCCATAAGAAGGGTCAGATGGAGGAACCTGGAAAGTACAGACCAGTCAGCCTGACCTCAGTGCCAGGGAAAGTGATGGAGCAGATTAACTTGGTGGCAATAACTGCACACTTGAAGGATAGCCAAGGGCTCAGGTCCAGCCAACATGGATTTAGGAAGGGCAGGTCCTGCCTCTCCAACCTGATCTCTTTCTATGATCAGGTGACCCATCTGGTGGACATGGGGAAGCCTGCGGATGTGGTCTACTTGGACTTCAGCAAGGCCTTTGACACCGTCCCCCACAGCAAACTACTGGCTAAGCTGTCAATTCGTGGCTTGGACCACTACACTCTGTGCTGGGTTAGGAACTGGCTGGAGGGCCGAGCCCAGAGAGTGGTGGTGAATTGTGCCACATCCAGCTGGCGGCCAGTCACCAGTGGCATCCCCCAGGGAACAGTGCTGGGCCCCATCCTCTTTAACACCTTCATTGATGATCTGGATGAGGGGATTGAGTCAGTCATCAACAAATTTGCAGATGACATCAAGTTAGGAGCAGATGTTAGTCAGCTAGAGGGTCGAAGGGCTCTGCAGAGGGACCTCAACCAACTAGACAGATGGGCGGAGTACAATGGGATGTCATTTAACAAGTCCAAGTGCTGGGTGCTGCACTTTGGCCACGGCAACCCCATGCAGAGCTACAGGCTGGGGTCGGAGTGGCTGGAGAGCTGCCAAACAGAGAGGGACCTGCGGGTGCTGATCGATAGCCACCTAAACATGAGCCAGCAGTGTGCCCAGGTGGCCAAGAAGGCCAATGGCATCGTAGCCTGCATTAGGAATAGTGTGGCCAGCAGGAGCAGGGAGGTCATTGTGCCTCTGTACTCTGCATTGGTTAGGCCACACCTTGAGTACTGTGTCCAGTTTTGGGCTCCTGAGTTTAAGAAGGACATTGAGGCACTTGAATGTGTCCAGAGAAGGGCAACAAGGCTGGTGAGAGGCCTTGAGCACAAGCCCTATGAGGAGAGGCTGAGGGAGCTGGGATTGTTTAGCCTGGAGAAGAGGAGGCTCAGGGGTGACCTCATTGCCCTCTACAACTACCTGAAGGGTGGTTGTAGCCAGGAGGGGGTTGGTCTCTTCTCCCAGGCAACCAGCACCAGAACAAGGGGACACAGTCTCAAGCTGTGCCAGGGGAAGTTTAGGCTCGAGGTGAGGAGAAAGTTCTTCACTGAGAGAGTCATTCATCATTGGAATGGGCTGCCCGGGGAGGTGGTGGAGTCTCGATCCCTGGAGGTGTTTAAGAGGAGATTGGACATGGCACTTGGTGCCATGGTCTAGTCATGGGGTCTGTGTTGATAGGTTGGACTCGATGATCCTCGAGGTCTCTTCCAACTTTGGCAATACTGTGATACTGTGATACTGTGACTTATTTCCAAATTTTTTGGTGCAGTACCAACATCAGAATCTATAAATTCTGAAAATATACAGATATTGTTCAAATATGGATTTGAAGATAAAGAGTGTAGCTTATTTTTAATTCTTCTTATAAGAAGAATATGAATATTAAGATATGGATGAGAAATGTGAGAATAGATTGCTTAAATTGTGGATTTCTGAAAGTTGCATAGAAAATTGGTATATCAACATTTTAACATTCAGGACAATATAGAAAATATAATTGAAAACTAAATATAATGACTTTGGAGATTTATACTGACTTTTCAGCTGAGGGTCTGACACAGAGTGTCTATAGATACAAATGTATTAATTGGTGTTTATCCTTGTAATTAACTGAAAAAATATCTGTTGAATGATAAATATTTAATTATTGATGTGCGCACTTTCTAAGTGCATAAGTGAAAAGAAAGCTCTGAGTCATAACCAGAATGGAAACACTATGTATGTGGGAATCATTGTACTTAATCGCTTGACCTCATACTTTTATGTGTTTATTAGGTCAAGTACCTCACAAATATACATGTACACAAATGGGACTGTACATGTACACACATATAGCAATACTTAGAGTATATTGCACAGAGTCAAAAGAAACCAAACAAGACATTTCTCAGCCTATAGTGTAACCCTGATATTCTTGTTCACATAAGAACAAATAGACTTTTAGCACCAGGAGGATGGCACTGCACTTGTTCTTTTTCTTACAAATAATATTCTCCTTATTCTTTGTTAGATCTGCATGCAAGCCATTAGACAGATGTTCACTTGCTGGTAACTCTATCAATTTGTCCCTAGAGTAATGGAAATAAAAAGCAGGAGGTTTTGGTTGTTTTTTTTTTTATATATATATATCTATCTATATATACATATACACACACAAACACAGACAATTTTTGCCTAGAAACTATAGGTGGCAATTTTATCTGTTTTCTGTCCTGTACTAAAAGTACCATGTTGCACTTGCTAAAGCACGTTCAAGGTCAGTGAATCAGCATTCCCATGGTTGAAAAAGAATTTCATAAAGTACCATAATTCGAAAGTGAGTCATCAAGTATTGATATTAAAGTAGTGATAAAACTGTCAGATAACAAAAATGTTTATCTGCTCAGAGATATTGCCTTGCTCCTTTGCTAGAAGAGTATACAAACATGTCACTCCTGCTAAATACAACTGGAGATCATCTATCTAGGTTTACACTAGAAAATTTGGCAATGTTCATATTAATAAAAGGTTATTAATATTTTTATTAATATTTCCATATTGTTTATAAATAAAAGAAATATTATATCCCCTTCAACATATCTCTATATGTAAATTAAGAAAAGATGACAGAGGAGACCTACATGGATGAGCAAGGAGATTTTGGAAAAACTTTAATGGGATAGGGAAACTTACAGAATGTGGAAAAAGAGGAGAGTCCCTTTGGAAGGAATATAGGAACCTTGTCAGAAAACACAGGAATGCAACGGCGAAGGCTTAGGCTCTCTTGAAATTAAATATGGCAAAAGATGTAAAAGACATAAATGAGGGCTTCTTGAAGAATATCAGTAGCAAAAGGAAACCTAGGGAAGATGTGGGCCGGATGCTGAACAGAGTGGCTAATGGAACATACAGAGGTGGAGATACTGAATGCCTTCTTTGCTTCAGTCTTTACTGCTAAAACCAGACCTAAGAAATCCCATCGTCTGGAGGTAAGAGAGGAAGTCTGGAGAAAAGAAAACTTTACCTTGTACAAGAAGGCTTGGGTTAGAGGTCACTGAGGCAAAGTGGACACCCAGAAATCCATGGGCTTTGATGACATGCTCTCATGTGTGTTGACAGAGCCAGCAGAATTTATTGGTAAGCTACTCTCCATTATCTTTAAAAAGTCACAGAGAATGGAAATGCAATGTGGACAGGAAAGCCAATGGTACTCTGGGGTACGTTAGGAGTGTGGCCAGCAGGTCCATGGAGATTCTGTTTCCTCCATACTCCACCTTGGTGAGACCACACCTGCACTATTGTGACCAGTTCAAGAAGGAAAGGTAAGTACTGAAGAGATTCCAGTGGAGGACCTTGAAGATGGTTAGGAGATTGGAGCATTTCTCTTACAAGCAGAGGCTGAGAGACCTGGGGTTGCTTGGCCTGGAAAAGAAAAACTGAGAGCAGTTCTTAGCAATGCATATAAATTCCTAAAGGGTGAAGGTTGAGGATGGTGCTGGGCTTTTCCCAGTGGTGGACACTTATAAGACAAGGGGCAACAGGCACAAATTAGAACACATGATGTTTCTCTTGAACTTAAACCCCAAATTCTTTACTTTGAGGGTGCCAGAGCACTGGATCAGGATGCCCAGAGATATTGTGGAGTCTACTCTACTGGAGACTTTCAAACTCCACCAGGATGCATTCCTGTGAAACCGGTCTGTGTTTACCTACATTACCAGGGAGGCTGGACTAGATGATTTTTTGAGGTGTCTTCCAACCCCTATGATTCCGTGAAAGTACCTTAAGAAATTAATTATTCTGGGAAAAATCAAAACGCTGTCACAATAATTGTGTTGTGTATAGCAAGGCTGAACGTTTAATACAGAATGTATTTTTTAGGGTTTGTTTGGTTTTTGTTATTTTTTAATTCTGTGACTGCAGTTGTTGAAATTTGGGATGGTACATTAGCTTCAAGTGAACAGCAGCCATTCTATGATGCTTTTCATGTTGTTGCATCCAAGGGCTCTTAATCTCACAGAAAGAGCATTCTGCACATTGTATAAAATATGTCCCTGGATATATATTCATAGTGATTTATTGAGGAGCAATGTTTTCAAAGTTATCTGAAGATGGAGTGCAAAGTGCAATTCACTCACTCACCCGCTAACCCACCTACCTAAATTACTGTTAACACAGGAGTAGGCAAAGTAGTTTGCTATATTCTTCTAAATGGCTCTATGAAGCTAGAGGTAATTTTGCCATTATTAATACAGTTTCCCAGCACCTTTTTATTGTGCTAAATCAGATTAAAAACATCTCTGAAACTTCTTTTGACATAGTAACTGCTACTTGTTACAAATTGTTATTAAAACCTAACATCAGTTTTATAATACCTACCATTGTTTTAAAATTTAAGATCCTTGCATATTAAATATTCTGATAGCTGAAAATTTAAATACAATTGCTCTTTCTCTTCTAAGATCATACTTGTTTTTTTCCTTGATGCTCACATTCAGGGTATCTTTTAAAAAGGTAGACCTTCCTACAAAATTAAGCTTGTTCTGCCTTTGAATCCACTGAAGTATCTGCTTCACCCACCTCCCTCAGAGTCTTGCTGACTGAAGCAGTCATATAACTCTTTTAATTTCTCTACTTACCCAAAACGTCCCTGAAATGTTTTAGTAGTTCTGATTTACACTGAGAAAAGTCTGCATACAACCTATGAAATATAACTGGAAAAATACAGTTCTTTACATGAATAAGCTGACAAATGGCTGGTATTTCCATACTTACATGTGGACTTAGATAAATTCTTTTCATTCTTCCACCTTATAGAATCAAGACTTCTTTGGACATTCCTTGATTGTGAGGAAAACGTATTATAGATTCCATAATCAGACGCCATCCAAGTGTGATTTATTAATCTTTATTCAAACAGTTCATCTCATGAAAAATGCTTGTGAGAAGTTCTGATTTTTTTGTTGTTGATTGCATTTTGTTTTAGTGTGTAGTTTTCCTAAATACCAGGCCTTTAGAAATGTTTTGGTTAGCTGTTCTCTCACAGTATCTCCTGAAATCTGGTCAAGAGCTCCTCTAGCAATCCAGAAAATGCTGTCTTACTTTTTCAGAAAGAATGAGTAGTACTCAATACCTACACAGTTTATACAGCCAAAGAAATGTTTGATTTTTTTTGTACTATAGGAAGATTTTTTTTTCCCTAAAAGAGGACATCATCCAGAAGATTTTTTTGAAGGGAAAATTTTGTCTTGATTACTTGACACCGTTTTGAGATTTCATTCTGTGTCTGTGTTATTGAGACCATAGTACTTACATTGAGCTTAGCCTGTTTCTGTCAGTTTGCAATGTATGACAACATGAACCATAAAGACAGCTAATGAGCCATGGATAAAGTTGGGAGTATTTCTTTGTTTTACCAGTTCTTCTTAGTAGTTAGGACAGCTTCAGTTAGTACTTGGTTTCATAGATTCAGCTTACATTACTCAAACTCTACTAAAATCTGTGGGAAGTGATGAAGACATTGAATGGCTCTTCCTATAGATTCCAGTTATGACATGATCCTGAAGGACAGGCCTGCAGTCTTTTCATACATTGTTAAATTGGTAGGTCATAACTGCTTTTAATCTCCCCCAAATGTGTAACACATCTCTTTCAAGGAGAAAGCAATTGTCTTGTGGAGTTCTTAGATTCCCAAACTATTTAGAGCCTATTGTTATAGTAATCTCTAGAGAGGTATTTCTTTGTTCTTACAAATTAGCTGAACATATATATATGTGGAACAGGTTAGCACAAGAGCTAAACTACCTGCTCCCCCACCACAAAAGTGAGAGAAAAAGTAACATACAATGCATGATTACCTTGTTTTAGCCTATTTGCAGAAGCAGCGCAGTGAAATACAGGGGGGGAGGAAATTTAAAAAAGGCATAAACCAGAAACCCAAAACGAATGCTACCCAACTCCCACATTTTCCACCACCATGCTTGCAGAAAAGAGCAAACACCCAAGAGCTCAGAATGCAGAAGGAGCAATCACAACAGGAAGTCTCCCATGTTGCAATCTGTACTTCAAGCCAAATAAAATTTTGCTTCAGTTAACACTATTATTTTTTGAAGCTGGCACAACTGCAGCATGGTGTGAATAACAACAGCAGATTCAACTCAATCCATGACAATATGCTAATCTTTCCAGTTTAAAATACAAAGAACAGTCTATGGAGTTGAAAATGTTAAGGGCTTTCTGTGTGAAACCATTTAGACATCAGTCTTTCTTCAGGCAATAATGACCATTTTTTAAGAGATGAGCTTTACTCAACTGAATCACCCATTCACTTCCTTAGATGATAGGATTAGCTGATTTGTATGGCAGTTTTAAACACAGGTAACACATAAATATGGAAAAGACTTTTTGAGTCCTCAAAAGAATATCTTGGGAAGCAATAGAATTTTGATTAGATCAGAGGTTAAAGATGATGCAGCTATTTAAAATGTGACTGAAAAATGCTATGTGAGAGGTTTCCATATGGAGACATTGTTACAGAGCTAGCTCCTGATCTAGCAGGCATAGAATCACAGAATCATAGAAATGTTCAGGCCAGGAAGTGTCAGCTTCAGAGAAAAAGCACAAATATCAGGATTAATACAATAAGCGATATTAACGACTCAGTTTGTAATATGCTTATGTATCAATTTAGACTAGACTAGAATAAACCAGGTTGGAAGAGACCTTCAAGATCATCACGTCCAACCCATCATCCAACACCACCTAATCAACTAAACCATGCACTTAGGTCTGCACAACTCATACCATCAAATTCTATACAGCCATGACCATGAGCTATCAAGAAAAAAATCAACAGTAGCACAATTTTGTAGTCTGGAGTGTCTTACACTATTCACAGCAGTGGCTTATACTTTTGATGTTTCATTATCTTGTTTTGCAACCCAACAGGCCAGTTTATTTAGTTGAGCTAGTGCTTTTGCTGTAGCAATGTGAAGCAAGATTATACTGGCTTCTATGCATTTGGCTTTATTCTACACGTCTACATTATCATCACATTCAGCTGTTTAGGCTAAGCCTGCGTCTCTTTGACGCAGTGAGTATGTGAGTATGTGAGAAGTGAGTATGATTTATGATCATAGTATGATATCAGCTCCAGATCTACACTGCAGGTACATGCAGCTTTCCATTGATCATGCTCTAAAGGACATCAGCTCTGGCGTTTCCCTGGGAAATGAACCCTGGTAGCCCTGTATGGCTGTGAACGTGCAGCACACAGTATGGTTCTCTTTGAGTTTGCAGTGCAAGCCATAGTGCCTTTAGTAAATAAAATAAGGTTTTGTTGTCAACATCCTTTCACAGTGTGTGGTCCAACCATTGTACAATGTTACAAACACATTGTGAATCAGTGACAACATGTATGGGTTGATTAGGCCCCTTATTAAAGACCATTACCACAGCTTTCAATTCCAGGAGCTGAGGTGAGCCATCCTGATAAGCTACAAGCTCATGCCATCTCCACTTTTTCATGCCAGGTATCTACTGCCTTCTCCACTTCCTCCCAAGTTTCCACATAAAAGGTAGCTTAGGCATAATCTTTTATCCCATTTTGCTTGCTCCTCAAATGTAATGCTGTGTTTTTCTAAGATGCACATTAATGTAGTCAGAATTAACTTCTCCTCAGCTGAAATCTGTGCCCTCATTTTCCCATTCACAATAGCTCACCTTCTCAGTGTCTCAAGTCCTTTGAATCTGGACGTCTTCAGGTCTAAGAATAGAATAGAATAGAATAGAATAGAATAGAATAGAATAGAATAGAATAGAATAGAATAGAATAAACCAGGTTGGAAGAGACCTTCAAGATCATCACATCCAACCTATCATCCAACACCACCTAATCAACTAATCCATGGCACCAAGCACCCTGTCAAGTCTCCTCCTGAACACCTCCAGTGACGGCGACTCCACCACCTCCCCGGGCAGTCCATTCCAATGGGCAATCACTCTCTCTGTGTAAAACTTCCTCCTGACCTCCAGCCTGAACTTCCCCTGGCGCAGCCTGAGACTGTGTCCTCTTGTTCTGGTGCTGGCTGCCTGGCAGAAGAGACCAACCTCTGCCTGTTTACAACCCCCCTTCAGGTAGTTGTAGAGAGCAATAAGGTCACCCCTGAGTCTCCTCCTCTCCAGGCTAAGTAGCCCCAGCTCCCTCAGTCTCTCCTCAGAGGGCTTGTGTTCCAAGCCCCTCACCAACTTCGTTGCCCTTCTCTGGACTCGTTCCAGCAAGTCAACATCCTTCCTAAACTGAGGGGCCCAGAACTGGACACAGGACTTGAGGTGTGGCCTAACCAGTGCAGTGTACAGGGGGAGAATGACCTCCCTGCTCCTGCTGGCCACACTGTTCTTGATGCAGGCCAGGATGCCATTGGCCCTTTTGGCTGCCTGGGCACACTGCAGGCTCATGTTCAGCCTACCATCGACCAGTACCCCTAGGTCCCTCTCTGCCTGGCTGCTCTCCAGCCACTCTGACCCCAGCCTGTAGCACTGCATGGGGTTGTTGTGGCCAATGTGCAGAACCCGGCACTTGGATGCGTTAAAGCTCATGCCGTTGGACTCTGCCCATCTGTCCAGTCTGTCGAGGTCTCTCTGCAAAGCCTCTCTACCCTCTAGCAGATCAACTCCTGTCCCCAGCTTGGTGTCATCAGCAAATTTACTGATGATTGACTCAATGCCCTCATCCAGATCATCAATAAAGATGTTAAAGAGCATGGGGCCCAGCACTGATCCCTGGGGGACTCCACTACTGACTGGCTGCCAGCTGGATGTGACACCACTCTCTGGGCTCGGCCATCCAGCCAGTTCCTAACCCAGCTCAGAGTGCTGCTGTCCAAGCCATGGGCTGACAGCTTGGCCAGCAGTTTGCTATGGGGGACGGTGTCAAAGACCTTGCTGAAGTCCAGGGAGACTACATCCACAGACCTCCCCACATCCACTAGGCGGGTCACCTGATCATAGAAGGAGATCAGGTTGGTCAGGCAGGACCTGCCCTTCCTAAATCCATGTTGGCTGAGCCTGATCCCTTGGCCATCCTCTAAGTGCTGTTTTAATGCACTCAGGATGACCTGTTCCATGATCTTGCCTGGCACTGAGGTCAGGCTGACAGGCCTGTAATTCCCTGGCTCATCTAACCGGCCCTTCTTGTGGATGGGCACCATGTTGGCCAGCTTCCAGTCCTCTGGGACATCTCCAGTGAGCCAGGACTGCTGAAAAATGATGGAGAGTGGCTTGGCCAGCTCCTCTGACAGCTCCCTCAGCACCCTAGGATGGATCCCATCTGGTCCCATGGACTTGTGGGGATCCAGGCGGCTGAGCAGATCACCAACTACCACATTTTGGAACAGTGGAAAACTATGCTGCTCCCTGGCTCCTTCTGCCAGCTCTGGAGGCCAGCTGTCTGGAAGACATTCTGTCCTGCTAGTAAAAATCGAGGCAAAGAAGGTGTTAAGTATCTCTGCCTTTTCCTCATCCCTTATCACAATGTTCCCTTCCGTGTCCACCAAGGAGTGGAGGTTGTCTCTGCCCTTCCTCTTGCTATTAATGTATTTATAGAAGGATTTTTTGTTGTCCTTCACAGCAGAGGCCAGACTAAGCTCCAAATGCACTTTTGCCTCCCTAATTTTCTTCCTGCAAGACCTAGCAACATCTTAAATTTTTCACGGGTTGCCTCCCCTTTCTTCCAAAGGTGATACACCCTCTTTTCTTCCCTTAGTTCCATTAAAAGTTCATGAATCATCCAGGCTGGCCATCTGCCCCAGTGGCTCATCTTCCGGCACATTGGCACAGCCTGTCCCTGAGCCTTCAACAATTCTTCCTTGAAGTAGGACCAGCTCTCCTGGACCCCTTTGTTTTTAAGGGCTTTATCCCAAGGAACCCTCTGAATTAGTTCCTTGAGTAACCTGAAGTCAGCCCTCCGGAAATCCAGAGTGGAGGTCTTCTTGCTACCCCTCTTAGCTTGACCAAATAATGAGAATTCAATTATCTCGTGGTCACTGGCCCCTGAGCACCCTCTGACCACCACATCACCCACCAACCCTTCCCTGTTGGTGAAGAGGAGGTCAAGCATAGCCTTGCCCCTGGTAGGCTCTCGCAGCACCTGGGATAAGAAGCTGTCCTCCATGCATTCTAAGAATCTCCTAGATTGCCACTTCTCTGTTATGTTAAGATCCCAGCAGATATCAGGCAAGTTGAAGTCACCCATGAGAACAAGGTCAGGCGATCTTGAGACAGCCTTAAGCTGCCTATAGAATGACTCATCAACATCCTCCTCCTGGTTGGGTGGTCTATAACAGGCTCCAACCAGGATGTCAGCCCTGTTGGCCTTCCCTCTAATTCTTACCCACAGGCACTCAACCCGATCGTCCCTAATCTCCAGCTCAATGGCATCTAGTGCCTCCCTGACATACAGGGCCACCCCTCCACCCCTTCTTCCTTGCCTGTCTCTCCTGAAGAGCCTGTAGCCATCAATTGCAGCACTCCAGTCATGTGAGTCGTCCCACCACATCTCTGTGATGGCAGCTACATCATAACTTTCCTGCTGCAGCAAGGCTTCCAGCTCCTCTTGTTTGTTGCCCATGCTTTGTGCATTAGTGTACATGCACTTCATCCGGGCTGCTGGTTTCACCTCTGGTTCTGGCTTATCACCCCCAGACCCCAGCCTGGGGGGACTAATTTCAACCCCTTCCCCCTTCGAAACTAGTTTAAAACCCTATCTATGAGATCTGCCAATTCCCTCCCCAGAATCTTTTTCCCTTTGAGGGATAGGCCATTCTCGTACACTCTGATCTTACCCCTCCTCTGGGGCAGATGTGCTCCATCTGTTGCCAGCTGGCCTGGTGCAGCAGAAAGTTTTTGAAGACCAAAAAACCCAAAATTCTTTTGCCTGCACCAGCCTCTAAGCCACTTGTTGACTTCAGCTGCTGACCTGTTCCTTATGGTATTCCCACCTGCAACTAAGGGTATAGACGAAAAAATTATTTGTGCCCTGATCCCTCAACCAGATCTCCCAGGGCCCTGAAGTCATCTTTGATAGCCCTGGGAGTTCTGGTTGCAACATCATCATTCCCTAACTGCATAACTATCAAGGGATAATAGTCAGAGGACTGCACCATACCAGGCAGTCTTCTGGTAACATCTCCAACCATGGCTCCTGGAAGGAAAGAAACCTCCCTGTGAGTAGGGTCTGGCCGACATATGGGGCCCTCTGTTCCCCTCAGGAGGGAATCGCCAATAACAATTACCCTCCTCTTTTTTTTAAGGGAGCAAGTCCTGATGCCGGGGGAAGGCTGTTTAAGCTTAGGTTGTTTCACCTTAGGTCGTTTCACCTTGGGCTGTTTTGCCACAGGGAAAACCCCAGATGGTGTCCCCTCCGATATCAGAATCACCTCACCCTCAACCTCCAATGCCCCGTACTTGTTTTCCAAGGGCAGTGGGGGGGATGGAGGGGTGGCAAGGAGGTTTAACCTTGCATCTTTTGATAGGAACCTGCATCCATTCCCTTCTTCTTTTTGGATAACTGGCCTCTGCTGGGGGGTCTGCTGAACACTACCTCTTCTTTGGCCCTGGGGTCCACCAAAATAACACTTTTTCCCCCAGCCACAGGCTGCTTTCTGGTCTACAGCTGTCTTACCTCATAGGGGTTACTACTTCACAGAAGGGAAAATGACTCGGTTCTTTAGGTCACCAAGCCTGTTCCTCCAGTCCAGGCTCTACCGTCAGCCACTCTCTGGTTCACTCTCTTTCCTTGATCACATTTGGGTCACCAATGGTTGGTATCAGAGAAAAAGGACTGACATCAAGATGTGCTCAATCACCAGCCCCAGCAGCAGCCACTTTATTAATGCACATCATGGCTTATATATTCTTCTTTCTGCATCCACGTGCCCTTTGCACCTAAGTGATTGGATTAGGCTTGCTGTCCACATACCTCTCCCCCTTTTGGTAGCCTGGGGAGTTCTGTTGTAATATAGCATTGTTGTTGGGGTCAGCATTTGTTATAGCATAGTGTTGTTGTATAGGTGTTCAATCACCCTGAGCACAGCAAGGACAAGATGTAGGCAGGCGAAGATGTTTTATATATATATATAAAAGTTTATATATATATATATAAAAGTTATATATATAAAAGTTACGTAGTCTATCAGAAGGCAAATGTGTCACATCTTAATTGGTTATTTTTCACTGGCATGCGTGTAATTAAGGTGTACAATAGGCTAAAATAACAAACCAATATTTTAACACACACAACCAAATCCTCTCCAATTTATCTCCTCAATCACAAGGTGTTTACATTCTTTTCCAAGTGAAAGACATCCAAAGCTATCTCAAAACAGCCCTTCTCCTACAGAGTTCTCTTGTGTTTTCCTTTGTTATTCACAGATATTCTTTGCAGTTGTTTACATTCTTGATTAAAGGTAGAGTTCCACTTTGTTCAAGGTTAAAGCCACCCACAGCCATATACTTATCTATAAGAAAGGATCTCCAAGATCACCAAGTCCAGCCACTTCACCCACTCCCCCAAGTCTGTCATTGCATTATGTGCCCAAGCACCAGATCTGTGTGGTTTGTGGCAGTTCAGGTTGGGTGCCTCCTATTGCTGCCACATGGCTATATCAGCCGTGTCCAGCCTAGTGGGTGGACACAGGAAATAATGTATTTCATACCCATAATATCCTGTGCCCTACAAATTCATCTGCAAAGTCTCTCATTTCCTCTTTCTTCCCACCCTGCTCCCATGAGACATGCTCCCTATCTGATAATATTGAGGGAGTTATCTCAAACCCTCTTAAGGCATATCTAAGCCTAATTCTAGGAGGAGAAGGGAGAGGGATGGTCTTAGATCTGGCCAGCTGAGACTAGCCCAACAGTGGAGGGGGGAAGAAAGAGTCCAGGGTGTTTTGGATATACTCTCAGGTGGGGAGAAGGGAAATGTTGGGAGGTTTTTGGGTATGCTATAAGGGGCCCCTGTATACTTCAGGTTTCTTTTGTCACTATGCTTGTAGCTCTCTGTAAAACACTAATTGCCTTTCCATTTAAACTTTCCATCACTTCTGCAATCCATTTGTGTGAGTGTCATTCTTTTGCCCCTTTCAGGGAGCGAGAGAGGATCTGCCTGTCCTCAAACCAGGACAGGCTTTTAAACTTGTTCAGTGATGGCAATTCAACTACCTCCCTGGATGACTCATTCCAGTACCTGACAACCATTTCCATGATTTCCCTCCCCCCACCCAACAGCCATTCTAAACCTCTGCTGGCATAGCTTGAGGCCATTTCCTCTTGTTCAACTAGTTACTTGTGAGAAGAGATCAGTGCTTCTCTACAACCTCCTTTCAGGTAGCCTTATAGAGCAGTAATCTCCCCTCAGCCTCTTTTTGTGTAGTATAAACAGCTCCAGTTCCATCAAAGTACTTGTTCTCCAGGACCTTCACCAGCTTAGTAGCGTTTCTCTGTACCTGCTCCAGTACCTCGATATCTTTCCTGTGCTGCAGTGCCCAAAACTAACACAATACTTGAGGTGTTGTAATGGGTTGGGCAAACCCCCTCCCCACCACGGGCAGAAATAACGACTCAGACAAAGGGATTGCAAAAGTGATGGGAAGTTTAAATAGAAAAACAATAAAAAAAGAACAATGAAAGTTTTACAGAGAACCACAAGCACCATGACAAAGAGAGAAATCCCAGAACATACCCAAGAACATCCCCACCTGGGGGGTACACCCAAACCCCCCCAGGGCTCTTTCTTCCCCCCCAACCCAGCCTTGGGCCTGGGCAGGCGCAAGGGAGGCAGCTCACGCCATTTTACCTAGGCAGAAGCAGGGGACAAAAGAGGACATGAAGACCCCGCATGGACATTTTATAGGGGAGCAGGGCATTATGGGAATGAAATACCTGGTTTCATGTGACCACCCCCTGGGCTGGGCCCACCCCTTGGGACCTCCCAGCTGTGGTCTGTGCAGTGGCATCTGGGCCAGCACCCAGCCTAAACCACCACAGGTGTGGCACCACCAATGCTGAATACAGAGGGACAATCACCTAACTGGTATTACTGGTTACATTATTTCTAATACAGGCCAGGATGTCCATTGGCTTTCTTGGCTACCCAGGCACACCTGGGCATACCTGGAGGAGGTTCTTCACCATGAGAGTGGTGAAGCCCTGGAATGGGTTGTCCAGGGAGGTGGTCGAGGCCCCATCCCTGAAGGTGTTTAAGCCCAGGCTGGAAGAGGCTCTGTGTGGGGTGTCCCTGCCCATGGCAGGGGGGTTGGAACTAGATGATCCTTGTGGTCCCTTCCAACCCTGAATGATACTATGATACTATGATACACTACTGTCTCATATTCTTCTACTTGTGTATCACTACCCCGAGATCATATTCTGCCACATAGCTCTCTAGTCATTCTTCTCTAAGCTTCTAGTGTCGCATGGGTTTGTGGCCTGGTTGCAGGACACAGGACTTGGCCTTATTGAAGCTCATAGATTTGACTTCAGCCTATCAGTCCAAAGGTCCCTTTGTAGACCCACCCTACCCTCAAGCAGATCAAAAACTCCCACCTAATTTCATGTTGTCTGCAAACTTACCGAGGCTGCATTCAATCTTGTCTCATCCAAGTCATTGATAAAGAAACTGAGCAGAACTGGTCCCAATACTGAGCTTTGGGGAACACCACTTGTGACTGGCCACTAGGTGGATTTAAATCTATTGATAACTACTCTCTGGGCCTGGCCATCCATCCAGTGCTTTATCCAGCAGAGCATGTGTCCATCTAAGCCATGAGCAGAGCTTCTGTAATGAGAATGCCATGCAAAACCTTGTCAAACACCTCACAATAGTCCAGATTAACAACATCCACAGCCTTTTCCTCATCCACTAGGCAGCTCACTTTGTTGTAGAAGGAGATCAGGTTCATCAGGCAAGATCCACCCTTCATAAACCCATGCTGACTGGGCCTCAATGACACTCAAAATTATCTCCATGCCCTTCCCTGGCACTGAATTCAGACTAACAGGCCTGTAATTCTGTGGATCCTCTCTTCAGACTTTCTTGTAGATGGGAGTCACATTTGCTACTCTCCACACACAGCCAGGACTGCTTGTAAACGATAGAAAAAGTCTTGGTGAGTAGATCTGCCAGTTCCTTCAGTACCTTTGGCTGCAGACCATCCAGCCCCATAGATTTGAGTATGTCTAAATGAAGTAGCAGGTCACTGACCTCTGGGATTGCAAAAGTCTCATTCTGTTCCCCTCCCCATCCCCTGTTTTCCAGCTCAGGGAGCTGAGTGACTAGGCCACAATGAGTTCTGCTACTAAAGCGTGAGGTGGCATTAAGTACCTCAGCCTTTTCCTCATCCTTTGTCACTATGTTACCCCCTGCATCTGGTAGAGGATAAAGATCCTCCCTAGTCCTCCTTTTGTTGTTAATGTGTTTATAGAAACATTTTTTGTTGCCTTTAACAGCAGTATCTAGATTGAACATAATATTCAAGATGTGGCCTTGTCATTGCCAAGCACAGGGGCATGTTCACTTCCCTACTCCTGCGGTCACACTGTTTATGATATAGGCCAAAATACTGTTGGCCTTGAACACCTGAGCACCTTGCTGGCTCATATTCAGAGGGCTGTCAGCACACGTCCTTTTTCCCAGACAGCTTTCTAGCCACTCTGCCCCAAGCCTGTAGCATTTCATGAGGTTTGTGTGAACCAAGTGCAGCAACAGGCATGTGGCCTTGCTAAACCTTATACAATTGACCTTGATCCATCAATCCAGCCTGTCCAGATCTCTTTTCAAAGCCATCCTATCCTCAAGCAGATGAACACCCAATACAATGTTTTCTTCAATCTTACTGGTGGTGCACTCCATTTCCTTGTCCAAATCATTGATAAAGATATTAAAGATGGCTGTCCCAATGCTGAGCACTGGGGAACACTTATAGTGACTGGCTAACAATTGGATTTAAGTCCATTCATCACTACTCTTTGGGTCTGGCTATCCATTAAGTTCTTAATTCAGTGAAGCTAAGCCTGATTATATGGTTGTGCTGTACATGCTGCATAATAGCACTCAAGACAATCTGCTTAATGGCGTTCCGCAGCAGCAAGGTTGGACTGACAGGTCTGTATTTCCCTGGATCCTCCTTCTGGACCTTCTTGTAGATAGCTTCACACTTGCCTATCTTCAGCCAACTGGGACCTCCCTGGTTAGGCAGAATTGCCAGTAAACAGTGGAAAGTGCCCTGGTGAGCACTTCCACTAGGTTTTTTTTCTCAGTACCCTCAGGGATATGCCATCTGGCTCCACAGACTTTTGGGTGCTAAGTGGTGTAGTCCACCACTAATCATCTCCACTTGGACTACAGGGACTTCATTCTGCTCCTTGTTCCCACGTTCTGTCTCAGGAACCTCAGTACCCAGCAAACAACTGATTCTGAGGCAAAGAAGGTATTGAGAACCAGAACTTTTTCTTAATCCTTAATCACTGTGTTCTCCTCTGTATCCAAAAAAGAAAAAAAAAGGAAAAGGAGATCTTTATCCTCCTTTTGTTGCTAATATAGTTGTAGAAGTATTTTGAATTCTCTTTAAACAACTGTAATCAAATTGATTTCCAGTTGGGCTTTAGCCCTTTTAATTTTCTCCCTGCACACCCTCACAACAACTTTGTAGTTTTTCTGAGTGGCCTCTCTCTTTTTCCAATGACCATAACCTCTCCTTTTCCCTCTAAGCAGCATCCAAATCTCTCTAATCATCCAGGGTGATCTCCCCCAATGATTCATCTTTAATGGAGACATCCTGTTCCTGCACCTTTAAGACTTGCTTATTGCATAGTGTCCAGCCTTTCTGGACTCCTTGGCCCTCCAGGACTGCCTTCTAAGGGACTCTGTTGACTAGTCTCCAGGACAGAGCAAAGTCTGCCTAGCAGAAAATTCAAGCACAGGACAATTAAAATCTAAAAGACAAAAATTCAAGGCCAGCATTCATCTTTTTTCTGAAATTCTGCTACTCAAGTGACATTTTGTGATGAAAACCATTATTAAATTATGAATTATGAAAATATTAAATAATTAAAATATTTATTAGTATTAAAATATTAATAACAATTTACCAATATTTATATGCAGATCCTAGTGCACGCTCATGAATATATCCCACAAACTGGTACAATATAATGATTTGAACCCAACTGGAAAAACATTAGAAAAATACTTATTCAACTATGAACTGAGGTGGCAATTCCTCCTCTTGCCCACTAGATGGCCACTCGACATGATGCTTGGTGGCTTCTTGTACAGATAGATATCAAGCACATAAAGAACCTTTCAGATACTTAATTTTGATCACGAATTTTAGCTCTAGGTGTTGCTGGGGAAGCTGCATAAGTTACAATACCACATGACCTAAGGGGTGGGTATTTTAAACAGAACCATACCTGCAGCTAAACACATGAACACTGAAAAGATACACAATTTCTCTTGTAGCTAAGCTGGTTGCTAAGGTACCGCTACTCTGGCTGCCTGCCAAAACTGTTTCATGCGGCGGTCCCTCTGGGTGTAGTGATGAAAGCAGCTTTGTCCTCCCACCGCTGCAGGGAGTGGGGTGAGGTGAAGACTTTTGCCAATAGGCAGTTTCCCTGGGTGGGTTCAGGCAGCTCCCTTGGGGCTGCAGTCCCCTCCTGGAGCTGCTAGAAAATGGGGGGGCTTGTGGCATGTTGGCTTGCTCTGGGCTGTGCAGGCACTGCCAAGGTCCTCTCAGCAACTTCTTTTCTATTTCTAGGATTACAGCACAGTCCTTTGTGAAGCTAAGAGGTGGTCCTAGCTCTGAATTGCCCTGGTTAGCTTTTGACTTAGAGGGCTGTGGAAGTTTGGTGGCTCCCCTCCTGCAACTGTGCGGTCCTTCATTGCAAGCAGGCACACAAAGGACTTTGGCTCACAGGTCTGTGGATCATGGCTGTAGCAGACTCCATTTGGACTTGCTAATTTAGGGCTCAGGCTAGTCCTTCCCACAAATGGATAAGGTTTACCATCAGGGTTCAGTCCATCTAAGACTCAGTGGATGCTTTTCCTACCAGTGGGACTGAGAATATGGAGGTAAGCTGCAGCTGTAGCAAAGCAAAGGACTCTTTGAGGGCTTTCAGGTAAACTCAGACACAGTGACTCTTCCCAGGTTGCTGGATTCTCTCCAGACTGCAGAGGCTGGCAGTATGCATGCACGTGGACAGAGATTAACAGCAGAAGCAAGAGCAAAGGCAAAGAGCAAAGAATGACTTGCTTACAATTTAAAGAATACTTATAATATGCTCGAGTCTTGAATTGGGCCAATAGTCAATCTTGGTGGTAGCTTTAGCTTATGGCCAGGTGTGTGGCTAGAATTATGCCCAAACTTGGAAGAAGCACATGCATCTCACAAGTATCCCATAAGACGGGTGCAAGATGTTGTTTACCCCAAAAAAGGCAGGTTGGGTTGTTTACCCCAGATGGCTGACACATTGCCTTTTGTTTACTCAGCTCTGGGCTGAGTACCCACTCTGGAAAAGAGCAAAACATGTTGGGACAAGTTTGGGCAATATTTGGGGTATCATTCTGGACATGGGCTCCCCTTCACAACACATTTCTAAAGACCCAAGAACATTCTTGTCTGCTTGTCAGGTGCTTCCCATTACTTCTCATTCCTGTCATCCATCAATAAATCTTTTAGATAATAAAACCTTGACATTGTTTACTTAAGTGTAATGATATATAATTTTGTAATTCTCCATGTGTGAAAGATAATGTCTTATTTTGCAGCTTGAAGAATGGAAATAACTTTGGGGGTGAGATGGATTGGTGTTTTTTGTTGGCTGTTTTGGGTTTTTTTAGTGCTTTAAACCACTTTATTTGATATTTCTAAGTCTAAGTCCCCAATTACTTTCATGTAGGAAATCTACTTCATAATATGTTTTGCCAAATCTAACTCTAATGTGAATGTAATGACTTCAAATTAAAATTTGCTTCTGTTAAATGATCCATATGGGAAACACACAGGTTGGTTAATCAACAGAAAGAATCCTTTACAATGATATGCATGTGAAAAAGCTTGTGTGAATGTGCATGAATGTGAATTTTGTTGTGATTTACATAATAATGTAGGCAATGGTAGTCATGGAGCAGGATAAACATGTAAAGGGATGCTGTTCGTACAAAGGGGGAATCTTTATAGCAGTTTCTGTTCTCTGTAGTTTTTAAAATTAAGCAAAAACAGCCCAACAGTCTGGTAGCTACAGGGGAAAAAGAATGTTTGGAAGGCTCAAATGTCATCTAATAAATTATCTGCTAGAAAGGTTAAAAGTTAAACCTGATAAAACCCTCCAAATCCACCGTATGATTTCCTAGGTGTTTTGTGTCACATATTTGAGGGATTGGACCTTTTCCTGAGACATTTCTACTTTTATTCTTTTGTGGCTATTTGTTAAATTTGCTAATTTTTCTATTTTTAATGTCTTTGTGACAATTGTGTTGTCATCCTTGTGAAGCTAAGCAAATGTGAAAATCTCTACCCTTAAAACACATATTCTAGCATACAGGAATCAGAACAGATTACAACACTATAATCTTGCTTATAATTCAACAACTGAAGTGACTATGAAATCCTAGGCTGATTAACTGCTTTAATGAATAACAAATCCTTCCACAACTTCCCTCAGAAATGCATTGTGCAGGACAGGTGCATGGAAAGTCCAATATATTGTCATTTAACTAACTTGAAAATCAATGTTATAACATTGTAGAGATAGAAATCAAGAATACTGAATGTTCAGAAGCCAAAATTTGTTCAATAATATATGAATGATGCATGATATCTTAGATTTTAAATCTAGCACAAATCAATATATTTTAATATGTTAAAACTATCAAAAGCTACGGAGTTGCCCGCATAATTTAATTTTCAGTTTAATTATAAATATTACATAAAAATGGAAGATTGATTGAAGCTTTAAACTTTGATTTCATCACTGCAAGTATGGATGAAAATAATCTTTCCATATCCAGAAACACTCTATTAACAGACATCAAGGTAAATGAATGTTTCTAGCAAAATGAGCTTGAAAACCAGAGTTTCATAAATTAAGAAAAAGAGTTAGTGCTTCAGAAAAAGTATGTGCTTTCAAATATGTTCAGCAAATTAATGTACTTTAAAGAGAATCATATAATATGTGTACAAACATTGGTTTCCAATGTTTATATTATAAAAAAAATAAAATGGGAGTAACTAATTTTAAATATAATAATTTAAAAGAAATATTTATTATCTGTATGTACAACCTAAAATCAGCATGTTCATCATAAAAAGATACTGTGCAATGCTTATTTTAACAGACAATTTGATTTTTGACTGAGTGTAGTTTTTGGTACAGTGCAACTGCTCAAAATGAAGCTACAAGAGGAGAGAGATCCAAGCCCCCAGTCCCCATGCACCCTCTGACTACATCATCTTGCAAGTATTACAGATTTAGCCAACACTGCTCAGAGTAGTGTAGAGATATATACGGTGCAGCTCAACCCACTGCCTTCTCCACCCTATATCTCACATTCTTCTGTATCATACTCAACAGCAATTAACATCATAATATGCATCATAATATTCTCACCAAAAGTGAGATTGTTTTGTGGCACACAATAAACTTCTTCATTTTCCTGCACTATCCACCACGTACATCCTGGTCCGTGGGCAAAAGTATTCCCTGGGGTGGATTTGCCTTTACCTGGAGCAGGTCTAACCTAGACTTTTTTTCCCTAGAATAGTCTTCATGTGTACCATGGGAACTTTATCACCTTTACAGAACATGGAAGTTCAGATTGGGCAGGGCAGGCCTGACTAGTAGATCCTCTGGCGCCGACCAACCAAGTGGCTTGTGCTAAATGTACATTCCAATTGTTGAAGGTCCCTCTTCCCATTGCTTTCAGAATGGCTTTTAAAGGCTATTGTAATGTTCGACCTTCCCAGCAGCTGATGTGTGATAGAGGATGTGATATGCCTACTCAATGCCATGCTCCTTACCCCGGTGCCAATGGGGCTGTTTCCAGAAATGAGTCCCCTTATCTGATTCAACTTACTCTGGGGTGCCATGTCTCCACACGACTTGTTTTTCAAGGCCTGGGATGGCATTCCAAGTGGTGACATGGGGCACTGAATATGTTTCCAGCTATCATGTGGTTGCTTCTACTATTGTAAGTGTATAGCCTTTCCCTTGGAGAGTTTGTTGCAGTGTGATGTAGTCAATTTGGCAGGCTTTCCTGTATTTATGTTTCAGTCATTGCTCCTATACTGCAGAGGCTTTACCTGTTTGGCCTGGTTGATTGCAGCATATGTTTCACATTCATGGATAACCTGTGCAGTAACATCCATGGTTGAGTCCACCCCTTGATCCTGAGCCCATCTCTATGTTGAATCCCACCCTTGATCACCTGAGGTATTGTGGGCTAGAAATAATTCACTCTTATGTTGCCAGTCCAGATTCATCTTGGCCACTTTAGTCATAGCAGTTTGATCCACCCTGCCATTTGTTGCGATGTTCTTTGTGGCTTGATGCCTGGATATACAGGTATCTACATGATAGACTGCAGGAGTTGGGGCTGTTCAGTCTGCAGAAGAGAAGGCTCTGAGGTGACCTAATTGCGGCCTTCCAGTATCTGAAGGGGGCCTACAGGAAGGCTGGGGAAGGACTTCTCAGAATCTCAGGTAGTGATAGGACTAGGGGGAATGGAATGAAGCTGGAGGTGGGGAGATTCAGGCTAGATGTGAGGAGGAGGTTCTTCACCATGAGAGTGGTGAAACCCTGGAATGGGTTGTCCAGGGAGGTGGTCGAGGCCCCGTCCCTGGACATTTAGATATTGCTTAGCAATATCTAAAGCCAGTTGCATGGCTTTCAGCTCTACAAATTTTCTCAACTCACCTTCCCCCTCAGGAACTTTCTGCAACTCCCCCCAGGTGGGACACCATAATGCAGTCTTCCACCTTTGGTGATTTCCCACAATGCTTCAGTCAGAGTACCAGGAGGAGTTGTGGTTCAGTACTTATTACCTCTTAGGCAGCTCAAACTCCCTCATATGCTGCCAGTATGTCTTTTGTTTGGACTGTGGTTGGCCCCAGCTCCTTTGCAGCTTAAACTCCAAAAGCCTAGAGGTCAACCTTGTGTTGCTCCTGATGTTTTCTGCCAATGACTCTATGTGGGACTGCTCTTCCCAGGTGCAGTGTAGAGGACATTTGTAATACCTTGTTCTGCCCAAACTGGTCCAAGGGCTATTGCACAATCTCATGTTTGATTTGTTCAAAGGCCTGGTGTTACTCATTGGACATTGTTCTTCTGAGTCACTTGATAGAGAAGGCTCACAAGCAAACTGTAGTTTGGGATATGCATCCTCCAGAAACCCACAACGCTCAAGAAAGCCTGGGTTCCCTTCCTGTAGGTAGATGGAAACATAGCTGCAGTTTTGCGGTTGACATCCTTTGGGATCTTGTAACACCCATTGTGCTATTTTATCCCTAAGAACTGGATCTCTCTTGCATATCATTTAACCTTACTTCACTTTATAGAGAACCCACCCTTCAGAAGAATCTGGATTATTTTCTTATTTTTCTCATAAACTTCCTCTGCTGTGTCACCCCACACAATGATGTCATCAATGTATTGTAAGGGTTCTGGAGCTCCACCTAGAACTGATCTGCAATCTGGATCAGTACATGACAAATGATGTGGCTGTTTCCACTCCTGGGACAGTCAATTCCAGGTACATTGGACACCTCTCCAGGTGAAGGCAAACTGTGGCCTGAGTTCTGGTGCTACGGGAAATGGAGAAGAACACGTTAGCAATGTCAGTTGTGGCATAACATTTGGCTGCCTTAGACTCCAGCTGGTACTGGAGCTACAGCACCTCTGGCACAGCAGCACTCATTGTTGGTATGACCTCATTCAGAGCACAGTAGTTCACAGTCAGTCTCCATTCCCCACTGGACTTCCTCACCAGACATCTGAGGATGTTGAAGGTTGAATGAATTTTAGTGATCAACTTTTGTCACTCCAGTTATCAAATTAGTTTATAGATGAGTATCACAGGGTCCTGGTTGGTGCAACATTGCTGCTGGTGCACCATTTCAGTGGCAATCAGTATTTGCTGGTCTTTAACATCTAACAGCCCCACCATGAAGTGATCCTTTGAAAGACCAAACAAGGCAGTCAATAATTTATTTTATTCTATTTATAAGGCAAAAAGAAAGAAATAATTAAGTGGATGACTGTAAAGTAAATAATTGAGAACGTTTATACAAGATAAAGATGTATTCTTCCTTTAAGTCTTAGCTTAGCCCTGTGTATCAACACCTTTTGGCACAGTTTTGGTTAATGTATCTGCAGCCCCATGAGGACTCTTGAGGACTGTTGCGGTCTATAAAAAGGATATATCAATGTTCAATAAGCGGAGCAATTAATGAAAATATTAATAATTTTATTAATCACAAACAAACAAAAAAAATCCCACAAAAAACACTAATCAAAACCTATTTACAGATTCGAGGGGTTTGGTTGTGGAACAGATCCCTCACCAGCAGGAACAAGTAGCAATTTAAACAATATGTACAAAAATCTAGAAACAACAAACAGCACTTTAAACTGTAAAGAAAAGCAACCTCGGCAATAAAGCTGGTGTTGCCCCCACCAAAATGGGGGGGAATCTAGAATTCCCTAATGCAACAGACCTTCAATAGATGCTTACAGAAATCAGATATTGTAATTACTCATTGATCCTTCTACCTTGTGGTACACGTTAAGATCTAGACAAACCAAAATGGCATTGACCATGCGAAAGCTGCAGGAGCACCGTTTCACTTTCTGTTGGTGTCTGCAGCCTATTACTGAGGCAGGATTTTTTCCCAAAGGATTTGTAGCTGAAAGCTTTGTAGAGAGGAGGTTTCTCGGCTGTAATCCTTTTGTAGCAGCGCTCGCTCCTTTCTCCAGTGAAACAAAACTGTCCCGGGGACTCAGCTCCTTTGGGGTTTTGCCTCTCAGCCCGGCAAGATGCGTGTCTGTTCTCTGGGCTTTACAACGCTGAAAATAGTGAGGGGTCTTTGCTGCCTTGTCTAGGTAAACTGAAACACAGTTCAGCTTCCAAGTGAAGCTTGTGGTTCCTTCCAGAGCGTGGACAATTGCAAGACAGCGCTCTGGCTCTTTGGGCTCTTTGGGCTGATACTTATAGATTTCCTGAGGCAATAATGGCCTGTAGCAACACAGATCTAGGGATAAAACCCTGGTATTGCACCCTATAGAAAGCCATCTTTCCAAACGTGGCCAAAAGCATGCCCACCTGGCTCATTCTGGCTCTGAAACATGTTCAGGCAAGCCTAAAGAACCAGGTCTACTAAATTCTGCCTCATTGTCTGATTCAGAGCAATTTTGAGGCTTTTTTGTCCATTCAGGACAAGGACCTCCCCAGATCTCCTCAGAAACAGCCACCTCACACATCTGACAAGTCTTTCTGGCTTTTTGCAAGGTCCCTTTCATATTAATTATGCCCCTGTGGAATGGGCTAGATTGAAACAATGAGTTAACCTATCTGCTCCCTCCATACAGAAGTGAGAGCAAAAACAACATACTCCACGTTGAGACAAAGAGAGTGAGATAAGAGTTTGCTGAATATATGAGGATAAAATGCACAATTATATTAGCCTATTTGCAGAAAAAAGCATGATGGAAAGCAGCAGCAAGCAGAAGTAAAAGAGCTAATAGCCCAAGCCAGGGAGCTACTCCCCCATACCTTTCTGTCCTGCTGACTTCTCAGCAGAAGAGAGACAACATCCAAAACCCAGAACCCAAAACCAGAAAGCCAGAACAGGAACCCAGAACAGGAAGCTTCCCATGATACAATCTGAACTTAAAGCCCCATAATATTTTTCTCCAGCCATCACTTTCATTTTAAAGATGACATGAGCCAGGATGGTATGAATAGCAGTAGACTAAAACACAAACTATGACACCCTAAGTTTTGTGCAGACATATACAACAAAAAAATGGTTATGAAAGCCACTACAATTTGATACACACATTAATCCTTCTGCAAGGATAGGATTCACTGTTATAAAAACCAACCAACCAACCAACCAACTGTCGAGGGTTGAGGGGAAGGCCTCAAGCCTTCTTCCCCCCCTGTAAGTGAAGGGAAAGAAAAATGAAAGAAAGAAAAAAAAAACCCACAGCTGGATTAGCAAAGGAAATGTGCTGTATTTACAAGCGGTTTACGAAATGCAGGTTTATATACACAATTTACAGTATTTACAATATATATACAGAAAGATACAACAAAGTAACACAGGAATAAGATTCCCTCCTCTGCTGAGGGGGGTTCCCCCCCGTACCGCCCTTCTCTCTCCCTTTTCCCCAGAGAGGGTTAGAAAGAAAGAAAAGGAATAATTGTTAATTAAAAGCAGTTATATGTTAGTAGAGGCCTTATCTGCTCAAGGTCAGTCTGGTCAAAAGCCCAGAAGCCGCAAGCTGCAAAAGAAGAAAGTGCAAGACTGAGACTAGTCTCACTGGGAATCAAAACTTAAGGCAGTGCTCTGCCTCTCCACCAATGAAATTAGTTTAGACCTGTCTTTTGTTTATAAAACATTCGGCCATGGTGTCCCTTTTCTTAAAGGCACAACCTCAAACAGTCACACCAACCAACCAAAACAAACAAAAAACCCAACCAAACAAATACTCTACACAAAAAAACCCAAACCCAAAACTCAAACCCAAACTAAACAAGGGGGGGGTGGGGGGGGGTGGGGGAGAATGAAACCAAAACTACAAAGTGTTGGGTGAGGAGCTAACTTGCTCTAGTAATGTTTTCTGAAGATTGGGCAAATGTTTCATGTCCCTGATGCTTCAGGTAGCAGTCAGAAGCTGGGAGGACAGCTGGCTCTTGGACAGTCAGGCAGCAGAACTCCTGAAAAGTCTTTGACCAAAGAATGCATTGTGTGAATCAGAGTAGTGAAGTGCTGCAGGAAATACATTACAGCTACTGAACAGGCCAGGGTGTGGCTTTATACAGGCTGCTGTAAATATTTTGCTGTTTCTGCTCCATGGCTACTCATTATGGGTCTTATGTGACACTGGTCAGCAGAGGGATTCTAGGCTGATATCTTTATTGTAATTCCCTAAATTTTCCAAATCAACTATCCCTGGAATTAGTTGTCTATCCATCTGTGTCTATCTACCTGGTCTGGAAAATGTGGTACTAAATGCAGAAGTAACTCCCTCAGCTTGCAGTAAGTAGAGCCATTCTAATTGAGACTTAGTTTTTCAGACTTTGTACATCTTTCTAGCTTGACCTATCACTTAATTCTAAACATAACACTACAGTCATGAAGTGAAAGTGGGTGCTTTTTTTCCAATGGGCTTTAAAAATTGTTCTCAGCACAGTCTGCCTGACTACTACTCCTGTTGGCTAAAACACAAGTAAACATTTCAAGTAAAAATTTTAAAATTGTCACCAAACTTTTAAAAAAATAAATAAATCTGAGAGGGTTTTGGATACTACAGCACTGTAGAAAGACACGGTGCCTGGAAGCATTAATGCATGAACTGAGGATTTGGTAAATGAAGTTAAGCTATCCATGGAGGAAGATGTTGCTGAAGCATTCTATAGGCAGCTAAAGGCTGTCTCAAGATCACCAGACCTTGTTCTCATGGGCGATTTCAACCTGCTGGATGTCTGCTGGGAACTCAGCACAGCAGAGAGGAGGCAGTATAAGAGGTTCTTAGAGTGCATGGAGGATAGCTGCTTATCCCAGGGGCTGCGTGAGCCTACCAGGGGTAAGGCTATGCTGGACCTCCTCTTCACCAAGAGGGAAGGGCTGGTGGGTGATGTGGTGGTCAGAGGTTGTTTAGGGTCCAGTGACCATGAGATAATTGAATTTTCAGTACTCAGTCAAGCTATGAGGGGCAGCAAGAAAACCTCCACTCTGGATTTCCGGAGGGCAGACTTCAGGTTACTCAAGAAACTAACTCAGAAGGTTCCTTGGAAAACAGCCCTTAAAAACAAAGGGGTCCAGGAGAGCTGGACCTACTCCAAGAAAGAACTCTTGAAGGTTCAGGAACAGGCTGTGCCATGTGCTGGAAGATGAGCTGCCAGGGCAGACAACCAGCCTGGATGGGCAAGGAAATTCTAATAGAACTAAGGGAAGAAAAGAGGGTGTACCATCTTTGGAAGGAAGGAGACGTAACCCATAGAATGTTTAAGGATGTTGCTAGGTCTTGTAGGAAGAAAATTAGGGAGGCCAAAGCCCACTTAGAGCTTAGACTGTGCTCTGCTGTGAAGGACAACAAAAAATCCTTCTCCAAATGTATTAATGGCAAGAGGAGGGGCAAGGACAACCTCCACTCCTTTGTGGACACAGAGGGGAACATAGTAACAAAAGATGAGGAAAAGGCAGAGGTACTTAACACCTTCTTTGCCTCAATTTTTACTATCAGGACAGAATGTCTTCCAGTCAGCTAACCTCCTCAGCTGGCAGATGGCGCCAGGGAGCAGTGTAATTTCCCTGAGTTCCAGGATGAAGCAGTTAGATGTATCTTCAGCCACTTGGATCCCCACAAGTCCATTGGACTGGATGGGATCCGTTCTCGGGTGCTGAGAGAGCTGGCAGATGATCTGGCTGAGCTGCTCTCCATCATTTTTCAGCAGTTCTCTCTCACTGGAGAGGTCCCAGAAGACTGGAAGCTGGCCAATGTGGTGCCCATCAGCAAGAAGCCTTCCCCTCCTTCCAAAGTCCAAGGTGAGGGTTCTGTTGGTGCTCCTCCCTATCTCCCTGAATATTGGAAACTTCACTATCTCATGATCACTGCACCCTAGACAGCCTCCCACTGTCACATCTCCCACCAGCCCATCTCTATTGGAGAACAGCAAGTCAAAAAGAGCCTGACACCTTGTAGGCTGACCTAACAGCTGCATCAGGAAGCTCCTCCATGTGCTCCAGAAATCTTCTGGACTGCCTCCTCTCTGCTGAATTAAGTACCCAGCTGACCAAGCTGGCAGATGAGCTGGCCAAGCCACTATCCATCATTTTTCAGCAGTTCTGGCTCACTGGAGAGGTCCCAGAAGACTGGAAGCTGGCCAACGTGGTGCCCATCCACAAGAAGGGCCAGTTGGATGAGCCAGGGAATTATAGGCCTGTCAGCCTGACCTCAGTGCCAGGCAAGATTATGGAACAGGTCATCTTGAGTGCAACCACACAGCACTTACAGGATAGCCAAGGGATCAGGCCCAGCCAGCATGGATTTAGAAAGGGCAGGTCCTGCCTGACCAACCTGATCTCCAGATGGCGGCCAGTCACTAGTGGTGTGCCCCAAGGATCAGTGCTGGGCTCTGTGCCCTTTAACATCTTTACTGATGATCTGGATGAGGGCATTGAGTCCATCATCAGTAAATTTGCTGACAACACCAAGCTGGGGGCAGGAGGGTAGAGAGGTTCTGCAGAGAGACCTCGACAGGCTGGACAGATGGGCAGAGGCCAATGGCATGAGATTTGATGCATCCATTCACCAGGTTCTGCACATTGGCCACAACAACCCCATGCAGAGCTACAGGCTGGTGTCAGAGTGACTGGAGAGCAGCCAGGTAGAGAGGGACCTAGGGGTACTGGTCGATGGTAGGCTGAACATGAGCCTGCAGTGTGCCCAGGCAGCCAAAAGGGCCAATGGCATCCTGGCCTGCATCAAGAACAGTGTGGCCAGCATGAGCAGGCAGGTCATTCTCCCCCTGTATGCTGCACTGGTTAGGCCGCACCTCGAGTCATGTGTCCAGTCCTGGGTCCCTCAGTTTAGGAAAGATATTGATTTGCTGGAACGAGTCCAGAGAAGGGCAACGAAGTTGGTGAGGGGTTTGGAACACAAGCCCTATGAGGAAAGACTGAGGGAGCTGGGATTGCTTAGAGTAATGGGTTGGGGCAAAGCCCCTCCCCACCATGGGCAGAAACAATGACTCAGACAAAGGAATTGCAAAAAGTGATGGAAAGTTTAAATAGCAAAACAATTAAAAAACAAACACCAGTGAAAGCTTTACAGAGAACCACAAGCACCGTGACAAAGAGAGAGATCCCAGAACATACCCAACAACATCCCACCCCCACCTGGGGGTACACCCAAACCCCCCCCAGGGCTCTTTCCTTCCCCCCAACCCAGCCTTGGGCCTGGGCAGGCCCAAGGGAGGTGGCTCACACCATTTTACCTAGGCTGCAGCTGGGGACGAAAGAGAAAGTGGAGACCCCGCATGGGCATTTTATAGGGGAGCAGGGCATTATGAGATTGAATACCTGCCTGTGACCACCCCCTGGGCTGGACCCACCCATAGGGACCTCCCAGGTGTGTTCTGTGCAGTGGCATCCGGGCCAGCACCCAGCCTAAACCACCACACGCCACCCCTTATTGAATACCATAATCCCTGCACCCAGAACATATCATCAAACCACAACTCTTGTGATGACATGTCCAGCAACAGTCCAGATCTTCATCTGGGCGTCCTTCCACACAGTCTCTCATTCATGCTCAAGTACCAGTCCATTTCAGTTCTTCTTCCTCATATGATGGAACCTCCCAGCGATACAGTCATTCTCCTGCAGTGTGAATTCCTTGTGGACTCGTTGGGACATCCTGGTCACCTGGCAATACCTCACAACTTCTCAGCCGAGCCTTTGTTTGCTTTTACAGTTAATCAGCGGCTTTTTTCCACCCCTGGGGCAAGCCGGTCGGAGCAACGACCACTTTTCTCCATCCCTCCAGGGAGCCTCAGCCGACTGCTTCCAGCTGCGGTCCGAAACTACACAAAGGCACATCGCAGGCACATCGCAGGCACATCACAGGCACATCACCCCCCCCGGGAGGTTCGCGTACCAAGGCATCACCGCATCCGATTCACAGCCTTCCCCCGGCAGAGGGGCGGCTGCAGCACAACTCGCTGAGAAGAGAAGAGGCGGAGCCAGGTGCTTAACACCATTCTCGGAGCATGTCCGAAAACACCAGGGAAAGTTTTACAGCTGCCGCCACTTGAAAGCAGCTGGCCTGGCCCCCACCGTCTCTGTCGCCGCGATGCAGAGTCCAAGTCACCTCCATCCCCTCGGGTTTCGGAAGCCGTCGCTTGCCCGCTCGCCGCGGGAGGCCATCCCCTGCAGTGGCTGCGGGCCGACCCTGCTCTGCTTGCCGCTGCCCCTCCTCTGTTCCGCTCCCTGCCGCTCGTCGCTCCGCAGAGAACGAGGAGGAGAAGGCAGGTCTCGCCTTCTTAGGCTAGTTGAGCATTCTTAAGCCACCCTGGGCAGAAAGTCACAGAAAGAGCCACACCTCGCTGTTCCCAAGCAACACGAGGGACTTCCGTGCTATCAGCACGCACCAGGAGTCCTTCTGCAGTCCACAGGAGAGTTCACACAGTCGCCCCGGCAACAAAACTTGAGCCCCCAACTTGCAAACCTAAACCAACACCCAGAACTAAATTTAAACTTGCCATCTTTTGCAATCGATCTGCAGAGTGGGCACAGCAGCCAGCCCCACGTTGGTGCACCAAAATGTAATGGGTTGGGGCAAACCCCCTCCCCACCATGGGCAGAAAGGACTCAGACAAAGGAATTGCAAAAAGTGATGGAAAGTTTAAATAGCAAAACAATCAAAAAAAACCCCACCAATGAAAGCTTTACAGAGAACCACAAGCACCGTGACAAAGAGAGAGATCCCAGAACATACCCAAGAACATCCCACCCCCACCTGGGGGTACACCCAAACCCCCCCCAGGGCTCTTTCCTTCCCCCCAACCCAGCCTTGGGCCTGGGCAGGCCCAAGGGAGGTGGCTCACACCATTTTACCTAGGCTGCAGCTGGGGACGAAAGAGAAAGTGGAGACCCCGCATGGGCATTTTATAGGGGAGCAGGGCATTATGAGATTGAATACCTGCCTGTGACCACCCCCTGGGCTGGACCCACCCATAGGGACCTCCCAGGTGTGTTCTGTGCAGTGGCATCCAGGCCAGTACCCAGCCTAAACCACCACACTTAGCCTGGAGAAGAGGAGACTCAGGGGTGACCTTATTACTCTCTACAACTACCTGAAGGGAGGTTGTAGAGAGGCAGATGTTGGTCTCTTCTCCCAGGCAACCAGCACCAGAACAAGAGGACACAATCTCAGGCTGCGCGAGTGGAGGTTTAGACTGGATGTTAGGAAGAAGTTCTATACAGAGAGAGTGATTGCCCATTGGAATGGTCTGCCTGGGGAGGTGGTGGAGTTGCTGTCATTGGAGGTTTTCAGAAGGAGACTTGACAGGCTGCTTGGTGCCATGGGTTAGTTGTTTAGGTGAGTTGGATTGGTTGATGGGTTGGACGCAATGATCTTGAAGGTCTCTTCCAACCTGGTTTATTCTATATAGTCTATGTATAGTGAAGCCTGACAGATTGACTATATCACTCTACCTTGGTCTTGATCTAGTGAGTAATATGTGCTTACTATGGTACAAGCAAACACTGGAAGGCGGAAACTTATCCAGTTCCACATGCAAATGCATGTAACACCATTCTTGTTCCGGAGAGACAAATCCTGTGGAGACATAGAACTCCAGAGGTGATTGAGTCAGACAATGGAACTCATTTCAAAAACAGTGTTGCAAAGAGCTGGGTCTAAGAGCACAGCAGTGAGTGGATATTCCACATTCCCTACTATGCATCAGCTTCAGGGAAGATTGAACACTACAATGGTTTGCTGAAGACCACTCTCAAAGCATGGGGGTGGAACTTTGAAAAACTAGGAGAAACATCTAGCACAAGCAACCTGGCTGTCAAATAATATAAATTGAGTGAATTGAGCTGGACCTGCACACTCAGATTTGATAGATTTCCTGTTGTTAGAGAAAAGAATCTGTTAGGGAAAACTGTCTGTGTATTTTCTCCTTCTGGAGATGCCAAGGGGTGGTTTCAGCTGAAGGTCACACAGTATCACATTATCACAGTATCACTTAGGTTGGAAGAGACCTCGAGGATCATCGAGTCCAACCTATCAACACAGACCCCATGACTAGACCATGGCACCAAGTGCCACGTCCAATCTCCCCTTGAACGCCTCCAGGGACGATGACTCAACCACCTCCCTAGGCAACCTGTTCCAATGACGAATGACTCGCTCAGTGAAGAACCTCCTCCTCACCTCGAGTCTAAACCTCCCCTGGTGCAGCTTGAGACTGTGTCCCCTTGTTCTGGGGCTGGTTGCCTGGGACAAGAGGCCAACCCCTTTCTGGCTACAACCATCCTTCAGGTAGTTGTAGAGGGCAATGAGGTCACCCCAGAGCCTCCAGGCTAAACAATCCCAGCTCCCTTAGCCTCTCCTCATAGGGCTTGTGTTCAAGGCCTTTCCCCAGCCTTGTTGCCCTTCTCTGGACATGCTCAAGTGTTTCGGTGTCCTTCTTAAACTGAGGGGCCCAGAACTGGACACAGTACTCAAGGTGCGGCCTAACCAAAGCAGAGTACAGGGGCAGAGTACTCCTGTACAGGAGTACAGGTCCTGGTGTCAGAGACTAAAAGTTGGCTCTTCTGGTGTGACTCAACAAAGATAAAATCACTTGCTGCTTGCCCAGACAATAGCTGATATGTGTTGGGCAGAGCCACTGGAACAACTCTTGGAAGGTGCAAAGATAACATTGCTCGCTGGGCCACAGCTGGCCTGACAACAATGGACCGAGGCCACCTTCGAGAATAGGCATGAGACAAGATAATCTCCACCCATGAAGTACCCTGGGAAGGGAGGATGGTGAGACAAGGGATTCACCACCTGTTTCCTGATGTGTAATGAGTGTGCAGGCATGTAGATGCTGAGCCACTCGGATATTCACAAGTCCATGGGACCAGGTGGGATCCATCATAGGGTGCTGAGAGAGCTGGCAGATGTGCTGGCCAAGCCACTCTCCATCATTTTCCTCCAGTCCTGGCTCACTGGTGAGGTCCCAGATGACTAGAAACTGGCCAGTGTGGTCCCCATCCACAAGAAGGGTTGGATGGAGGAACTTGGAAACTACAGACCAGTCAGCCTGACCTCAGTGCCAGGGAAAGTGATGGAGCAGATTATCCTGGCGGCAATAACTGCGCATCTGAAGGATGGCCAAGGGCTCAGGTCCAGCCAACATGGATTTAGGAAGGGCAGGTCCTGCCTCTCCAACCTGATCTCTTTCTATGATCAGGTGACCCGCCTGGTGGATGTGGGGAGGCCTGTGGATGTGGTCTACCTAGACTTCAGCAAGGCCTTTGACACCGTCCCCCACAGCAAACTGCTGGCTAAGCTGTCAGCCCGTGGATTGGACCATTACACTATGTGCTGGGTTAGGAACTGGCTGGAGGTCCGGGCCCAGAGAATGGTAGTGAATGGTGCCACATCCAGCTGGGGGCCAGTCACTAGTGGTGTCCCCCAGGGATCAGTGCTGGGCCCCGTTCTCTTCAACATATTCATCAATGATCTGGATGAAGGGGTAGAGTCAGTCATCAGCAAATTTGCAGATGACACCAAGTTAGGGGCAGATGTTAGTCAGCTAGAGGGTAGAAAGGCTCTGCAGAGGGACCTCGACCGACTGGACAGATGGGCGGAGACCAATGGGATGACATTCAACAAGTCCAAGTGCCGAGTGCTGCACTTTGGCTACGGCAATCCCATGCAGAGCTATAGGCTGGGGTCGGAGTGGCTGGAGAGCTCCCAAACAGAGAGGGACCTAGGTGTGCTGATCGACAGCCACCCGAACATGAGTCAACAGTGTGCCCAGGTGGCCAGGAGGGCCAATGGCATCCTGGCCTGCATTAGGAATAGTGTGGCCAGCAGGAGCAGGGAGGTCATTGTGCCCCTGTACTCTGCTTTGGTTAGGCTGCACCTTGAGTACTGTGTCCAGTTCTGGGCCACTCAGTTTAAGAAGGACATCGAAACACTTGAGCGTGTCCGGAGAAGGGCAACAAGGCTGGTGAGGGGCCTTGAACACAAGCCCTATGAGGAGAGGCTGAGGGAGCTGGGATTGTTTAGCCTGGAGAAGAGGAGGCTCAGGGGTGACCTCATTGCCCTCTACAACTACCTGAGAGGTGGTTGTAGCCAGGAAGGGGTTGGCCTCTTCTCCCAGGCAACCAGCCCCAGAACAAGGGGACACAGTCTCAAGCTGCACCAGGGGAGGTTTAGACTCGAGGTGAGGAGGAAGTTCTCCACCGAGCGAGCCATTCGTCATTGGAACAGGTTGCCCAGGGAGGTGGTTGAGTCATTGTCCCTGGAGACATTCAAGAGGAGATTGGACATGGCACTTGGTGCCATGGTCTAGTCATGGGGTCTGTGTTGATAGGTTGGACTCGATGATCCTCGAGGTCCTTTCCAACCTAAGTGATACTGTGATACTGTGAGAAGGAGGAGGCGGAGCTCCCCCCTTCCAGACCTCTGCCCAAACACACAGGAATGCACAGAAAGATTTCCTGGGGAACGATACCTCGATATATATCTAAGGATGATTTCCTGGCCCCGGAATTCCTGAGGTACAATACTTGGACACATACCTAAGGACTAAAAACTGTATAAAAGACTTGAGCAACTACTGTCTTGAAAGAAGAAAAACACAGGAGAAAAAGGGAGATGAAGGAAAACATAGAAGAAGGACCATGCCACTGGGAAGGAACGCAGGAGAGGAGAAAAAGACTGGGACAATGCTGCTCTGGAGAAAAGAGGCCATGGAGCCTGGAAGAAGCAGACTGAAGCCTCTCTCCATGTCCTAAGTTCCTCCTGCTGCAACTCATGGAGCTGAAGAGGCTGCCCAGAGGACCACATCTCTTCTCCAGCGAAAGCCTCAGCACCCTTTCTCTACAGACCCAACATCTCCTGCGGCACCTTTCCTTCACAGACTCAAACTGTCTTGGGGGGTGGGGGGTGAGGGTTGTGCTAATATAATTCCTTTCCTCTTCTCTCTCTCTTCTCTCTCTCCCTCTCTATTTTGTCCCTCTCCCCTTCTTATTTCCACTTTATTTATGTAATGAATAGTCTAGCTGTTGATATTTTGGCCTCGATTGTGCCTCTAATCTCACAACATGGGATTATTCAAAAGAACTGAGTCTCTTTCCCTCTCCGGACCGAGACACCTGGTCACACTTACTGGGTAATGCAAGAGAATGGTGAAATTCAATGTATTCCACAATGAAATCTAACTTTAGCTGAGAGAGTTTAACTTCACAGTGTTATACAGATACAACATCGTGCCCAAGAGAAGAATCCATGAGGAATCTATGGTGCATGAACCCTAAGAACCCTGAGAGCCCTAAGTCACCTGAGAGTCCCTCTTCCTTTTCTTTACCTCATCTGCAGAGAGGCTGTTTTCTGTTAGCTGTTTTCTGTTAACTCTTTTCAGTTTCCTGATTTTGTGGACTTCTGAATCATCTGCATGTGAGGATAGACAGAGTGGACTGTGAACTTTATTTACTCATTGTAGATATTATTCTAGATTAGATTAGATGAACAATATTAAGAGCAAATGAAATTGTTTAGAAGGGGAAGATTGTGACAGTTTCGGGCTATGCCTTTAAAACTTAGCTGCAGATTTTCGAGTAGAAGAGTGGAGAAATTTAAACAAATCCACAGTTTGGTGTAAAAATAAAAATAAGAGATTATTCTAAATGAATTACATTGGCCAGATGTGAGGCGTACCCCTAGCAATCACTCACATTCCACGTTCATTCCTTTTTTCCTCCGCTGGTGTGCTGCTTTCTGCTCTGCTTTGCTGAGAGAACCTTACCAGCTAACTTTGACATAAGAGCTCTGACTCTCTAACATCTCTTTTGCTCTTTTCTTCTAATTAAACAGACGGAAGAGGGGGAGATTAGGGGGAAAAAGCAGGGCAGTTTTCCTCATTCAGGGGTGTTTCCTTGCTGGTTTTTTTTTTTTTTTCCTGCCTGTAAATACCTGTATAATATTTTAACTACTGTATATTTGCACATATTCATTGCATTCCATTGTAGAGTGTACTTCTGCTTGTAAATATAGCATCCATTTTGCTTTCCCCAACTGAGCTGAGCTGAGTTTTTGTTACTGCTGGTGGGCCAAGCCATCACACTTGTAAACAACCAGCTTCACCCTACAGGAGGTGTGAAGCTAGAATTATGCCCATACTTGGTATTAGCACAAGCATCCCATATGATGGGTGTGTGCAGTTGTCTGTGCCACCTCGGCCTTTGTTCCCCTCATGAATGGAGGGGGAACTTGTCCATGTGTTGGGACACGTTTCAATATCTGAACATAATTCTGTGTATAATTTACCTTCATCACACTACTATTCTGCAAACAACAAAATCTTCTAAGATTAATGGAGGAGCCATGAGATTGTGAAGCTTTCCTTAAGTGAAGAACTACATGCTCCATACTTGTTTATGAAGAACAAAACAAAAACATAGCATGAGGCCAAAAGAAACATTCTGCAAAAGCCAGACCTATTGACATGGTTGGACTTGATTTTGTAGGAAACTCTTGTTAGTACTTTTATATGGAACTATTTTTAGTGCTTTTATAAGGGTCTGCTTTTAGCTTGTGTATGAGGCTGGATTCCATTGATAAAATGGGTTAATGTGGAAGACAAGAAATACTATATAGTTCGGCTATTTCAGGCAATAACGTGATTCTATTGTGTAGCAGCAACAGGATTCATGTACTTCATTAGTCACAACAGGCCAAATCCTTTGTTGATCTTATGCACCTGTGAATTTGGGAACTAAAATACGGTAAGTAGGAAATTCAATTTAAATTACTAACCACCCCCTCTACACACAGTTTCTCAATGGAAACAGACTGATGAGACAGTCTGTGTAGTTACATTTGACTCTTTCAAGTTCAGACTACAACTTCTACATTATACTTGTTTTCACTAAACAGCTAACTTATTCTAAGGAAGAGCATATAATGTATGATAACTCATCCCTTGAGAAACTAATAATTCTTTCCCATTTTCTCAAACTGGTGTGAAAACTGGAATTTTTTTGAGTTACAGGATGTGAATTCCTTCAGAATGATTTTCTTCTTTTTTTTTTTTAGCATTCTAAATTATTGGAAAAGCACACAAGTGGAATGTAATGCTTCCCTATAAATCACTGCTGAGACTATTTGTAATTGGTTTTAAATTATTTTGTTAAATAGTTAATTTTTAAATAGCTAATTTTGATCAAGCAAGAATTCAAGCCATGTTCAATTACAGTTCCCATGAAAAAGAGGTTCATAAAGAAACCACAGAAAATTGCTATATAAAAATTCTACAGATACATCCTGTCTCCACTTATGAATAAATTAATAAAAAGGAGTTAAAGCAAAATAACAAATTTACATGATGTTCTAAATCTTGATTTAGATTAAGACATTAATAAAAAAAAAGTTCAAAAATAGTTCTGTAGTCTTTAATTGCAGTCATAGATTTAAATCTGATGTATTTTAATTAGTTCATAAATATCACAGAATCACAGAATGTTAAGGGTTGGGAGGGATCTCCAGAAATCATGGAGACCAACTTCTTACCATAGCAGGATCACCTAGGACAGGCCACAGAGCAACACATCCAAATAAGTTTGGAAAGTCTCCAGAGAAGGAGATTCTACCTCTCTGGGCAGCCTGTTCCAGTGCTCCATCACCATAAAGAAGTGTCTCCTTCTACTGAAGTGGAATCATTTGTGTTCTAGCTTATACGTGGGTTTCCTTGTCTTAGCACTGGGCATGACTGAAAAGAGACTATCACCTTCATTTTGACACCCACCTCACAGATATTTATAGGTGTTGAAAAGACACCATCTCAACCTTCTCTTCTGAAGTCCAAACAGGCCTTGTTTTCCAGTCTTTCTTCATAGGAGACATTTTCAAGTCCCATCCTTATAGCTCTCTGCTGGACTCCAGCATACGTGGGTAAAGAAACTGATTCATACACAGAGCTTTATGTATTTCTCTCATCTTTTTTCACTTAAGTCACTTTTTGTGGCTTATGAACAGTTCTATGATTTCCCAACATCTTATTTTAAAATAACAGTTTAAAATCCCTGCGCAACAATGATTTTTTAAAATTTTCTTTGTTTTTGTAAGGGAGACAATGTTAAGAACCTGGCTTATAATCCTGAACAGAATTAAGTCATATGTGATGTTTTATTTATGAAATGGTATGAGTCTTGAAGCTTATACAAGATTGGATTGACATTGCCTGTTTCCACATAGTATGGCGTTTATTGATAGTTGTGAGAACTCGGTATACCAGTTATGGTTCCATGACTGTATGTTTTAAGAGATTTTCAACAAGCCTCTTATGTTGTCTGAATTGGACCTAAATCTTTGCTTACAAAATGGATCTTCTATCATCTATTTGTCATCCCCTTCTCTGATGAAAGAGATGCTAACCATATTTGAATACTTGCAAATTCTGTGAATTATTTTCGTAAACCAACATTTTTCCATATTAAGAGATTTTGCAGCCTACTCTTGGGTTTTTCCATCCAGCTTTACAGACAAGGCAGTAACTTGATCAGAGTAATTAAAGGCAAATGAAGATAAGGGAAAACTGAATTAATGAGATATCTTTCTTCACATCAACATGTCTTTCTAATTAGCTAAAATAAGCATTTTATGTATAGTTACATGGTTTGAATTTAACTTTGCCTTTGTGAACTAGTCTAGCTCCTCACTTAAACTGAATGAGCATGCTTTATACTATCATATTGCTTTGCCTGAATGTTGGTTGATCACTTTAAGAGCCAAGTAAATTTATCATCTAACTGCACTTTATTAGTTCATACATGAATCTGTATATCCAGGCCACAAAGGACAGACACAGGCAGAATCATTCAGGTTGAGCAGGACTTCAGGACACATTCTAGACAAGATAAAAGGAAATCAAGATGTATTTTTTAAAAAAAATATAATCTGAATTTCTGACTTGAAAAGTCTAATTGGTTTTGAATTACCCATCAATTTACATTTTATTATAAAAGTTTGAGAGAGGGAAAGGAGTGAATAAATTAATGACAACTTTTAATAGTTAGAATTGGTTACATATATCAAGCAATCTGTGTAATTTTTTCTAATAATTTCTAAATTATATCCAAAAAGTTTTGTTGTGACTTTATGTAAATTAGTACAATAGAATAGTTTCGATTAGAAAGTCCCTTTAAATATCAGCTAGTTTTAGACCCCTGCCTTATACAAGGACATTTTTCACTAGATCAGGTTGCTCAAATGAATTAGTTCATTTTTAGATAGAAAAGTTTTGTGTTAATCTGCTTCTTTTGGGAGTAGATTTTGAACTTTTTCATTCTTTTTCAGGTGCTGGTGGCTGGTCTCCACTTGTGTCCAACAAATATCAATGGCTTCAGATTGATCTTGGTGAAAGAACTGAGATTACAGCTATAGCTACTCAAGGTGGTTACGGGAGCTCTGACTGGGTAACAAGTTACCTTCTGATGTTTAGTGATAGTGGCCAAAACTGGAAGCAGTATCGTCAAGAAGAAAACATTTGGGTATGTTGTTTCAATAATAAGATTTAAGTTTCTGCAGAAGACTTCTATGCTTGTGCTATATGTAATGCAAATATAAGCAAAACAGTGAAATGTCAAGAACCACAAACTAATTTAGAGTTTGACAAACTAGATTTTGACAAAATAAAAGGTTATAGAAAGGAAATAAGCTAATTTAGATTTTGGCAAAAAAAAAAAAGGTTTGTAGAAATGAAAAAAAGAAACATCAATACCCAAGCCATTGCTCCATAAAGTATCAAGGAGGTGTTCTGAAGGATAAAAACATACTGCAAGATCTCTTTTTTCTTACTATCTATAGTAGATTCCCCAAAATATTGATCCTGTTGTGTTACACTTGACTTTTTAATTAAAGCAGGGGGGGAAAGTAAATATTTTGTCATGTTTTGTTTTCTGGAAGATCTAATATGATTGCAAAAATATTTGAAGCAACACAAGAAAATTAAAATCATAACAGAAAAAATCCCAATTTAATTTAAAATAAATGAAAGTAAGCAATATATATTTGTTCATCTAATTAAAAAAATAATTTCTGATATTTTGATCCATTTATCTTCTGTTAGCTTTGTAGCCAAGAATTAATAGGCATTGCTATGCTTATATTTGCATGAATTTTATTGAGAGCAAACTATGTGCTATATCAGGGAGATGATGTTTAAAATCCACATAGAAAATTGAATTATACATGTCTAGACTGGAGTTTCATGCTTCCCTGATCTTCAATGATTAGTAGCTTGCACAAAAAGAATATTGGTGCTCGTGGTCCATATAATCTTATCCTGTCAAGTTACTTCTATCTTTCTGTCTATTTGAAGAAGTAATTAATTTTTAAATTTTACTAAGTTTTAGGCTTCAGCTGTTTCTTGACACAGTTAAACATTATGTTAAAATTTATTCCATTTTATGCACTTTAATTTTGTTGACTTTTAATTCAAAATGTTCTTGTCACTCTTATTGCCAAACCCCATCTATAGCATAATGAGATTATGCAGATGCTTATTTGTTGCATAATTATTCTTCTTTTTGAATTTGCTGCAATCTTCTGCTTCAGATTGTGTTTTCATAACACAGAGAAATAAATGAGTTTCTAATCCACATGGCTGTAGGGAGTGAGAGAAGGAAAGCAATCTCCCAAATGTTAATGGAGCATAAGATGTTACAATATTGTTATTGTCCATCCTCACAAAGACTGATAAAGCAAATATAACATGTAGAGCTGCCTGAAGTTTTTGGTGAACACTCTGTAGAAATTCTATATTTCTATTGCAAACTATGATGTAGGTAGCTATTTCTTGACAAACAAAAAGTTCCAGAAGATTGTTAAATATTGATGCAGACATTGGGGTAAGGAATTTGTTACATCTGTAGGAGGGGAAATGTAAATCTCCAAATCCATTATCTCAAACAAAAAATAAATATAAATAAATAATAATAAAAGTATTTTAATGACTGAAGTACAATTTGGAGATACGACTTGAAGGGAATGATGCATAATTCAAGGATGTAAATCATTAAATTCAGGGATAGTATATTGATTTTTTCCTAGGGAATATATGTTATCTTTTCTAAAGTAATGTTTAGATGTAACACTGGAGTGAAATTTCCAAATCTCTATTAATTTTATTGATTTCTCTGACTGTTATCTGTTAAATTCTTTTAAAATAAAGTGCTCAAGATATTTCAGGCAAGAGCTTCTCACCTGCTGTGATAATTCTACCCTCTTTTTAAATGAGTCATTTCCCTATCACAAGATTGTTTATCAGAAGTAACTTTTCTTTTTTTTTTAACTACTACTGGACATTAAAATAATGCAATATACTCAGTTTTGATGGTTCTGTGTTGCTGAAAGAATTTGCACTTTGTTGTCACTTTTTCTAAACTGAAGCAGAAAAAAAATGCTTATCTTCTGTCCAATTTCACAGCTGTCTACATTTTATTTTCCATTTCAGAGGTTGGTTTTGAATGGTCACCTTATGGTTTATCTTAACTCAAAGTTCTCAAGGAAGATAAGGGAAAACTGAATTCATGAGATGTCTTCCTTCACATCAACATGTCTTTTTAATTAGCTAAAATAGCCAGTTTATGTATAGCTACATGGTTTGAATTAAACTTTGTGAACTAATCTAGCTCCTCACTTAAACTGAATGAGCATGCTTTATACTATCATATTGCTTTGCCTGAATGTTGGTTGATCACTTTAAGAGCCAAGTAAATTTATCATCTAACTGCACTTTATTAGTTCATACATGAATCTGTATATCCAGGCCACAAAGGACAGAATCAAGCAGAATCATTCAGGTTGAGCAGGTCCTCAGGAATTTTTAGATATTTGCAAATGATCTACTTATAAAAACCTGGAAAGTGTAGTGTTTTCTAATTTTCTTTTGACCTTAGATGTTGTCATGGATTGAGTTGAACCTGCTGCTGTTATTCACACCATGCAGTCGTACCAGCTTCAAAAAATGAAAATTCTAACTGGAGCAAAGTATTATGGGGCTTGAAGTTCAGATCACAACATGGGAGGCTTCCTGTTCTGGTTGATGCTTCTGTGTTCCAAGTTCTTGGGTGCTGCCTTTTTTTCTACAGGCATAGTGGTGTAGCAGGTGGGAGTCAGGTAGCACTGGTTTTGGTTTTCTGGTTTATGCTGCTGTGTTTTTATCCTGTGTATTTTCATAGTTTCATAGTTTCATTCAGGGTTGGAAGGGACCACAAGGATCATCTAGTTCCAACCCCCCTGCCATGGGCAGGGAAACCCCACACTAGATCAGGCTGGACAGAGCCTCATCCAGCTTGCTCTTAAACACCCCCAGGGACGGGGCTTCGACCACCTCCCTGGACAACCCATTCCAGGGTCTCACCACTCTCATGGTGCTCTTCTGCAAATACCAGTGATCTGATGAGCATGGTGGTCAAACTAAAAGAAGAGGTGGAAAGGCTAAGAGCTAGAAGAGATGGCGAGCAGAAAATTGACGATTCCCATAACGTAATCTCTTCTAAACCAGAACAGGGGGTAACACTTAGGGGAACAGGGAGTTTGATACCTTCCCAGAAGCAAGATTCTCAACCTCCCTGTAGTAACCCACATGAGCAGGGCCAATGGGAACAGGTCTCTGCATGACGGAAGAAATGCAAACAAAGGAAGTCTGCTCCTGTGAGCAGCACGCTGCCTCCAGTGCAGTTACAGAACAGGTATGAGGCTCTGCAGGAGGAACAGGTCATTGGTAAGGCCGAGGACTCAAGAAGGTCAGAAGCTGCACCAATGACAGGTTGCCTCAGGCCAGCCATCAAAACTTACCCAGAAAAGAAACCTCGTAGGCTCATCGTCATAGGAGACTCCCTACTGAGTGGAACAGAGGGCCCAATATGCAGAACAGACCCATTTCATAGAGAGGTCAGCTGCCTCCCTGGTGCCCAAGTAAAAGACGTTGTAGATAGAATTCCCAACCTCATTGAGTCCTTCAGACTACTACCCACTGCTGGTCTTTCAGGTGGGCAGTGACGATGTAACAATGAGAGGCTCACAATCTATTAAAAAAGACTTCAGAACCTTAGGGCAAATGCTAAAGGGATCAGGGGCTCAAATCGTGTTCTCTGCCACCCCTCTAACATCAGCAATGGATGAGGACACACTGAGGAAGGGCCGACAGATCAGTTCATGGCTCAGGGGCTGGTACCATTGACAGGGCTTTGGGTTCCACAATCACGGATTGGTTTTCAAGGCACCTGAGCTGAAAACAACTCATGGGACACACTTGTCCCAGAGTGGGATAAGAATCCTGGGGCAGGAATTGGCAGGGCTCATTGATAGGGCTTTAAACTAGATTTGAAGGGGCAAGGGGTTAAGAGTCTCCTGCTAGCTGGTGACAAACAGAGGGGCAGCTCACCAGCAGTAGAGAGAAGGAGAGCTGGTAAGGGCTCTCAACTTGCTGCCCTGAGGCAAGCCACGAATGATCCACCAGGACATTCTGTGGAAACCGAGGAGATTTGGTACAAGAGGAGGACAGGGCCAGCCCAGCTGAAGTGCTTCTATGCAAATGCACGCAGCTTGGGCAACAAACAGGATGAGTTAAGGGCCACTGTGCTGATGGGATGCCACGACATAGTGGCTGTTACTGAAACTTGGTGGGATGAATCCCATGACTGGAATGTAGGCACAGATGGGTATAAACACTTTAGGAAGGATAGGCAGGGAAGGAGAGGAGGAGGTGTTGCCCTCTATGTCAATAGCCAGTTGGAATCAGTGGAGCTCCAACTGGGGAGGGCTGATGAGCTAGTTGAGAGCGTATGGGTTAAAATTAAAGGCAGGACAGGGGAAGGAGATATTACTGTGGGGGTCTCCTACAGGCCACCTGACCAGCAGAACCAAGCAGATGAGGCCCTCCATAGGCAAATAGAAGTGGTTTCCAGGTCACAAGCCCTGGTCCTCATGGGTGATTTCAATCCCCCGGACATCTGCTGGAGGGACAACACAGCAAGGCACCAGCAATCCAGGATGTTCCTGGCCTGCATAGAAGACAACTTCCTCCTCCAGATGGTAGAGGAACCAACAAGAAAAGGTGCTATGCTGGACCTTGTTCTCACCAACAGGGAAGGGCTGGTAAGCAATGTGAGGCTCATAGAAGGCCTTGGCTGCAGTGACCATGAAGCAGTTGAATTTAATATCCTCAGGGCAATCAGGAGGAAGTATTCCAAGCTCACGACCCTAGACTTTAGGTATGCAGGTTTTGATCGCTTCAGGGATCTGCTAGCCAAAGTGTCATGGGACGAAGTCCTGGAGGGAAGAGGGACCCAGGACAGCTGGTCAGTATTCAGGGACCACCTCCTCTGTGTCCAGGAGCTCCGTGTACCAACAAAGAGAAAAGCAGGTAAGAATGCTAGGAGGCCTGCCTGGATGGGCAAGGAGCTACTGGACACACTATTACTTAAAAGGAAACTCTACAGAAAGTGGAGAGAAGGACAGGTAGAACAGGAGGAATATAAGGAAGCTGCCCGAGCAGCAAGAGTCCTGGTTAGGAAAGCCAAAGCAGAGTTTGAATTGAATCTAGCCAGGGAGATTAAAGGGAACACTAAGAACTTCTACAGGTATATTAATGGGAAGAAGAAGACTAGGGAAGGTGTGGGCCCCTCAGAAAGGAAACTGGTGACATGGTCACAAGTGATGAGGAAAAGGCTGAGGTACTTAATAACTTCTTTACCTCAGTCTTCACTGCAAGGGCCTCTAGCCACACTCCTGATGTTACGGAAGTCAAAGCCAGGGACGGGGAGGAAGAACTGCCCATTGTAAGTGCAGATCAGGTTCGTGATCATCTGAAGAACCTGAAACTGTTCAAGTCCATGGGACCCAACGGGATACACCCACAGGTACTGAGTGAACTGGCAGATGAGGTTGCTAAACCCCTCTCTATTATATTTCAAAAGTCATGGCAATCTGGTGAAGTCCCCACAGACTGGAAAAGGGGAAACATTGCCCCCATCTTCAAAAAGGGTAAGAAGGAGGAACCAGGGAACTACAGGCCAGTCAGTCTCACCTCTGTGCCTGGAAAGATTATGGAGCAGATCCTCCTGGAGTCACTACTCGCTCAAAAGTATAGTGAAGAGGTGATTGGGAACAGTCAGCATGGCTTTGCCAAGGGCAAATCCTCCCTGACCAACCTGGTGGCCTTCTATGAGCAGGTGACAAAATCAATAGATGAGGGGTCAACAACTGATGTCATTTACCTGGAGCTCAGCAAAGCCTTCGATACTGTCCCGCACCACATCCTGGTCTCCAGGCTGGTGACACATGGGTTTGATGGGTGGACCACTAGATGGATAAGGAACTGGCTTGATGGCCACACCCAAAGAGTGGCTGTCCATGGGTCCATGTCCTAGTGCAGGCCAGTGACAAGCAGAGTCCCTCAGGGATCAGTCCTGGGACCTGTCTTATTCAACATCTTTGTCAGTGACATGGACAGTGGCATTGAGTAGACCCTTAGAAGTTTGCTGATGACACCAAGGTGTGTGGTGCAGCAGACATGCTGGAGGGAAGGGAGGCCATCCAGAGGGATCTTGACAGGCTGGAGAGGTGGGCACAAGCCAACCTCATGAAGTTCAATAAAAGCAAGTGCAGGGTCCTGCATCTGGGTGGAGGTAATCCCAGGCACAAATCCAGGCTGGGCAGTGACTGGCTGGAAAGTAGCCCTGAGGAGAGAGACTTGGGGGTGCTGGTGGACAAGAAGCTCAACATGAGCTCTCAATGTGCACTTGCAGCCTGCAAGGCCAATCAGATCCTGGGCTGCATCAGGAGAAGTGTGGCTAGCAGGTCGAGGGAGGTGATCCTCCCCCTCTACTCAGCCCTGGTGAGACCCCACCTGGAGCACTGTGTCCAGTTCTGGAGCCCCTATTACAAGAGGGATGTGGAGGTGCTGGAAGGTGTCCAGAGAAGGGCCACAAGGATGATCAGAGGGCTGGAGCACCTCTCCTATGAGGGCAGACTGAAGGAGTTGGGGCTGTTCAGTCTGCAGAAGAGAAGGCTCCGAGGTGACCTAATTGTGGCCTTCCAGTATCTGAAGGGGGCCTATAGGAAGGCTGGGGAAGGACTTCTCAGGATCTCAGGGAGTGATAGGACTAGGGGGAATGGAATGAAGCTGGAGGTGGGGAGATCCAGGCTAGATGTGAGGAGGAGGTTCTTCACCATGAGAGTGGTGAGACCCTGGAATGGGTTGTCCAGGGAGGTGGTCGAGGCCCCGTCCCTGGGAGTGTTTAAGACCAGACTGGATGAGGCTCTGTCCAGCCTGATCTAGTGTGGGGTTTCCCTGCCGATGGCAGGGGGGTTGGAACTAGATGATCCTTGTGGTCCCTTCCAACCCTGAATGAAACTATGAAACTATGAAACTATGATCCTCCCCCTCTACTCAGCCCTGGTGAGACCTCACCTGGAGTACTGTGTCCAGAACACCCAGACCAGCAACCGCCGGAGCCCAGCCGCTGCTCTCCTTTTCGGGCTGCGGGAATCACCATCGCTGCCGAGTTTTGCCGCGAGGAAGGAGCAGCCGCCCTTTCACGTGGGCAGACTCGTGATCCCAGCGGCGGGAGCGGCTGAATTTAAAAGGCTCTGCTGCGGCTCAGGGGGCTCTCTTCGTCGGGCAGCCTGTATTCTCTTGTACTCTCACGCGCCGTCCCATTTTTTTTTCTTTTTTTTTTTTTTTTAAATTGGCAGTTGGTGCTGTGGCCAGGGACAGCCATGGTTGTAACTTGCAGCAAAATCTCCCTAAAAAAATCAGTGTTGACCCAGACCGAGGTAGAACAGAAGCAGGTAGCTGTCCAGGTATCTGGCTGTAGAGAATGCTGGAGCCTGGCACTTAAGACGCGGGGTAGTGGGGGCAACTCTTGTATAAGGTGTGAGCAGGTTGACTATCTGCTTAATATGGTGGCCAGACTGAGGGATAAGTTTGCTAGCCTTAGGAATGTAAGGAAATGCAGGAAAGAGATGAACCACAGGAGGAAGGAGATGGACCAAAGGAGGAAAGAGGTGAATCAGAAGAGGAAAGAGTTGAATCAGAGTAAGCAGGCTCTGCAGGCTCCCCCAACAGAGGCTGGTTATTCAAAAAGCAGAGGGGAATGGACGCAGGTTACTCTCAAAAGACGCAAAGTTAAACCTCCTTGCCTCCCCTCACCTTCCCCGCTGCTCTTGGAAAACAGATATGGAGCACTGGAAATTGAGGGTGAGGTGGTCCTGATGCCGGAGGACACACCATCTGGGGTTCTCCCTAAGGCTAAGCAGCCTAAGGTTAAACAGCCTAAGGCAAAGCAGCCTAAGGTCAAACAGTCTTCTACTGGCATCAGCACCTGTTCCCTCAAAAAAAAGAGGAGGGTAATTGTTATTGGTGATTCCCTTCTGAGGGCAATGGAGGGTCCTATATGTCGGCCTGACCCATCTCATAGGGAACTCTGTTGTTTGCCAGGAGCCCAAATTAATGATGTTACCAGTAGGCTGCCTAAACTGGTGCAGCCCTCTGACTACTACCCTTTACTAGTTATGCAGTTAGGGAATGATGATGTTGCAACCAGAACTCCCAGGGCTATCAAAGACGACTTCAGGGCCCTGGAAGACCTGGTTGAGGGGTCAGGGGCACAAATAATTTTTTAATCAATACCCTTAACTGCAGGAGGGAATACAGTAAGGAACAGGTCAGCAGCTATAGTTAACAAGTGGCTTAGAGGCTGGTGCAGTCAAAAGAATTTTGGTTTTTTTGACCTTGGGAAACTTTCTACTGCACCAGGCCAGCTGGCAACAGATAGAGTACATCTGTCCCAGAGAAGGGGAAAGGTCAGAGTATATGAGAACGGCCTGTCCCCCAAAGGTAAAAAGATCCTGGGAAGGGAATTGGCAGGTCTCATCGACAGGGCTTCAAACTAGTTTTGAAGGGGGAAGGGGCTGAAAATAGTCCTCTCAGACAAGAGTCTGGGGGCGATAAGCTAGAGTCGGAGGCGAAACCAGCAGCCCAGCTGAAGTGCATGTACACTAATGCACGAAGCATGGGTAACAAACAGGAGGAGCTGGAAGCCTTGATGCAGCAGGAAAATTATGATGTAGTTGCCATCACAGAGACGTGGTGGGACGACCCACATGACTGGAGCACTGCAATTGATGTTTACAAGCTCTTCAGGAGAGACAGGCAAGGAAGAAGGGGTGGAGGGGTGGCCCTTTACATCAGGAAGGCACTAGATGCCATTGAGATGGAGATTAGGGACGATCGGGTTGAATGCTTGTGGATAAGAATTAGAGGGAAGACCAGCAGGGCAGACACCCTGGTTGGAGTCTGTTATGGACCACCCAACCGGGAGGAAGATGTTGATGAGTCATTCTATAGGCAGCTTAGGGCTGCCTCAAGATCTCCAGACCTTGTTCTCATGGGTGACTTCAACCTGTCTGACATCTGCTGGGAACTCAACACGGCAGAGAGGAGACAATCTAGGAGATTCTTAGAATGCATGGAGGACAGCTTCTTAACCCAGGTGCTGCGAGAGCCTCCCAGGGGCAAAGCTATGCTTGACCTCCTCTTCACCAACAGGGAAGGACTGGTGAGCGATGTGGTGGTTGGAGGGTGTTTGAGGTCCAGTGACCACGAGATAATTGAATTCTCGGTTTTTGGTCAAGCCAAGAGGGGCGGCAAGAAGACCTCCACTCTGGACTTCCGGAGGGCAGACTTTGGGTTACTCAAGGAACTAATTCAGAGGGTTCCTTGGGATAAAGCCCTTAAAAACAAAGGGGTCCAGGAGAGCTGGACCTACTTCAATGAAGAATTGTTGAAGGCTCAGGGACAGGCTGTGCCAATGTGCCGGAAGATGAGCCGCCGGGGCAGATGGCCAGCCTGGATGGTTCATGAACTTTTAATGGAACTGAGGGAAAAAAAGAGGGTGTATCACCTTTGGAAGAGAGGGGAGGCAAACCACAGAATGTTTAAGGATGTTGCTAGGTCTTGTAGGAAGAGAATTAGGGAGGCAAAAGCACACTTGGAGCTTAAACTGGCCTCTACGGTGAAGGACAACAAAAAGTCCTTCTATAAATACATTAATAGTAAGAGGAAGGGAAAGGACAACCTCCACTCCTTGGTGGACACGGAGGGGAACATTGTAACAAAGGATGAGGAAAAGGCAGAGATACTTAACACCTTCAATTTTTACTAGAAGGGCAGAACGTCTTCCTGACAGCTGGCCTGCAGAGCTGGCAGAAGGAGCCAGGGAGCGGCACAGTTTCCCTATGTTCCATGAAGAGGTGGTTGGAACTCTCCTTAGCAGCTTGGATCCCCACAAGTCCATGGGACCAGATGGGATTCATCCTAGGGTGCTGAGAGAGCTGGCAGATGATCTGGCCAAGCCACTCTCCATAATTTTCGAGCAGTCCTGGCTCACTAGCGAGGTCCCAGAGGACTGGAAGCTGGCCAACGTGGTGCCCATCCAAAAGAAGGGCCAGTTGAATGAGCCAGGGAATTACAGGCCTGTCAGCCTGACCTCAGTGCCAGGCAAGATCATGGAACAGGTCATCCTGAGTGCAATAACACAACACTTACAGGATAACCAAGGGATCAGGCCTAGCCAGCATGGATTTAGGAAGGGCAGGTCCTGCTGACCAACCTGATCTCCTTCTATGATCAGGTGACCCGCCTGGTGGATGTGGGGAGGCCTGTTGATGTAGTCTACCTGGACCTCAGCAAGGCCTTTGACACCGTCCCCCATAGAAAACTGCTGGCCAAGCTGTCAGCCCATGGCTTGGACAGCAGCACACTGCGATGGGTTAGGAACTGGCTGGATGGCCGAGCCCAGAGAGTGGTGGTGAATGGTGCCACATCCAGCTGGCAGCCAGTCACTAGTGGTGTGCCCCAAGGATCAGTGCTGGGCCCCATCCTCCTTATCATCTTTATTGATGATCTGGATGAGGGCATTGAGTCCATCATCAGTAAATTTGTTGACAACACCAAGCTGGGGGCAGGAGCTGATCTGCTGGAGGGTAGAGAGGCTCTACAGAGAGACCTCGACATGCTGGACAGATGGGCAGAATCCAACGGCATGAGATTGAACACATCCAAGTGCCGGGTTCTGCACATTGGCCACAACAACCCCATGCAGTGCTACAGGCTGGGGTCAGAGTGGCTGGAGAGTGGCCAGACAGAGAGGGACCTGGGGGTGCTGGTTGATGGTAGGCTGAACATGAGCCTGCAGTGTGCCCAGGCAGCCAAGAGGGCCAATGGCATCCTGGCCTTCATCAAGAACAGTGTGGCCAGCAGGAGCAGGGAGGTGATTCTGCCCTTGTACACTGCACTGGTTAGGCCACACCTCGAGTCCTGTGTCCAGTTCTGGGCCCCTCAGTTTAGGAAGGATGTTGACTTGCTGGAACGAGTCCAGAGAAGAGCAACAAAGTTGGTGAGGGGTTTGGAACACATGTCCTATGAGGAGAGGCTGAGGGAGCTGGGGTTGCTCAGCCTGGAGGGGAGGAGACTCAGGGGTGACCTTATCACTCTCTACAACTACCCGAAGGGAGGTTGTAGACAGGCTGATGATGGTCTCTTCTCCCAGGCACCCAGTACCAGAACAAGAGGACACAGTCTCAGGCTGCATCATGGGAGGTTCAGGTTGGATGTTAGGAAGAAGTTCTATACAGAAAGAGTGATTGCGCTATGGAATGGGTTGCCCGGGGAGGTGGTGGAGTCGCCGTCATTGAAGGTGTTCAGAAGGAGACTTGATGGGGTGCTTGGTGCCATGGGTTAGCTGTTTGGGTGGGTTGGATTGGTTGATGGGTTGGACACGATGATCTTGAAGGTCTCTTCCAACCTGGTTTGGTTTATTCTAATAAAGTTTATTCAGTTCTGGAGCCCCTATTACAAGAGGGATGTGGAGGTGCTGGAACGTGTCCAGAGAAGGGCCACAAGGATCATCAGAGGGCTGGAGCACCTCTCCTATGAGGACAGACTGAAGGAGTTGGGGCTGTTCAGTCTGCAGAAGAGAAGGTTCCCAGGTGACCTAATTGTGGCCTTCCAGTATCTGAAGGGGGCCTACAGGAAGGCTGGGGAAGGAAGAGTGGTGAGACCCTGCAATGTGTTGTCCAGGGTGGTGGTCGAGGCCCCGTCCCTGGGGGTGTTTAAGAGCAGGCTGGATAAGGCTCTGTCCAGCCTGACCTAGTGTGGGGTGTCCCTGCCAATGGCAGGGGGTTGGAACTAAATGATCCTTGTGGTCCCTTCCAACCCTGAATGAAACTATGAAACTATGAAACTATGAAATAGGCTAAGATAAGATAATTATGCACTGTAATATTAGATCTACTAGATTATTAGTTTCATAGTTTCATAGTTTCATAGTTTCATTCAGGGTTGGAAGGGACCACAAGGATCATCTAGTTCCAACCCCCCTGCCATGGGCAGGGAAACCCCACACTAGATCAGGCTGGACAGAGCCTCATCCAGCTTGCTCTTAAACACCCCCAGGGACGGGGCTTCGACCACCTCCCTGGACAACCCATTCCAGGGTCTCACCACTCTCATGGTGAAGAACCTCCTCCTCACATCCAGCCTGAATCTCCCCACCTCCAGCTTCATTCCATTCCCCCTAGTCCTATCACTACCTGACATCCTGAGAAGTCCTTCCCCAGCCTTCCTGTAGGCCCCCTTCAGATACCGGAAGGCCACAATTAGGTCACCTCGGAGCCTTCTCTTCTGCAGACTGAACAGCCCCAACTCCTTCAGTCTGCTCTCATAGGAGAGGTGCTCCAGCCCTCTGATCATCCTTGTGGCCCTTCTCTGGACACGTTCCAGCACCTCCACATCCCTCTTGTAATAGGGACTCCAGAACTGGACATAATAATCCAGGTGGGGTCTCACCAGGGCTGAGTAGAGGGGGAGGATCACCTCCCTCGACCTGCTAGCCACACTTCTCCTGATGCAGCCCAGGATCTGATTGGCTTTGCGGGCTGCAAGTGCACATTGAGAGCTCATGTTGAGCTTTTTGTCCACCAGCACCCCCAAGTCTCTCTCCTCAGGGCTACTTTCCAGCCAGTCACTGCCCAGCCTGTATTTGTGCCTGGGATTGCCTCCACCCAGATGCAGGACCCTGCACTTGCTCTTATTGAACTTGAACTTGAACTTAGCTAAGGTAATTATGCATTGTGCCTATGATATTTTATATTAAACCTATACCTCTTTATCTCAACCTTGATTTGTGCGTGTTAAGTCTTTCTCTCACTTTTGTATTGGGGAGCAGGCAGGTTAGCCCTTGTGGTAAACCTTTACAGATATTTGTCCTGGTTTAGACCCAGGAGCTACTCTAGACTAGAGAGCAGAAAGATATTCTACTCCTTTTGCATAGTATAAACAAAAAGGTTGCACAGCTAGATCAGAAGTTTAATTGGAAATTCTCTTTACAAATACACATGCAGAAGGCATTCGCAAAATAGGGTGAGTCTACCAGAATCTTCTGGAATCTTCCACCCCTACCCGCCTCAGCAGGCCCAAGAGTAGGCCATAACTGAACCCCCGCCCCTTCTCAGGCCTACAAGGCCTTGTGACACAGCTCCAAATTCCCCCTATCAGCCAGACCTGTCCCCCCCCCCCCAACCCATGAGATAAAGGGGCATGCAAGCTCTTCTTGGGGAGGAGAAGAGAGTAGAGAGACATACCAGCCAGACATTGACTTAAATAGGGTGATACCAGAAATTGGAATATAATAGCAACATTACGATATGCTGAGATAGCCAGGTCCATCTCTTAGGAATCTCTGTCTCTTTGGAGGACTTTGTCTTTATGACCTTCTTAAAGGTACCTGCACCTTAAACCACCACACGAATCATGTGCAACTACCTTACTCCTCCCTTATCTACAAAATGTTCCATTGTCTACTGTATATAGACGTTATGCAGCTAGGTGAGTTGAACCTCTCATCTGTTGTGGCTGTTAAATATGATATGTTAAATATGTTTTTACTTCTCTGCAAATTTGGAATTTATTTAGAAGTAGCAGTGACTGTAGTCTTTACCCCTGTGATATACCTTGATCTCAGTATTCTCATTGGCAGTTTACTAATGACCTAAATATATGCTTTACTTGTTGTCTTGTACCTGTTAAAAGTTTATATTTCATGTGTAGTTTATTTATTTATGGTTAAAATACTTCAATTACTGAAGATACTTCTGAGTACATTACAGTTACTGGGAGTGGTCTCACTGTATGTATTGTTAAGTATAGTTTAGTATATCTTTTTTAGTAGTTCTTACTAGTTTCACAAAAGAAATCCATTTACACACTCATTTTGGTTGCTTTCTTCACTGGCAGGATTATCGCTATCACTTTTCTGCACTGTGTTTGATACTTAAGATTTTTCAGGAAGTAGTTTCTAGGTTCAGTATTAACTGTTTTTTTTAAGTTTGGTCCATTCTGGTGAAGATATATTAAGTGAGAAAGAAACTTGTGTGTCATCACCTGTATTTTACCTAAAAAGAATCTCATACTGTAATTGATAGTTTGTTTTACTTATTTGAACCTCTTAATTCTTTTAACTAGTTTAGTTTCTAGTTTCCTTAATCTGGAACTTTCCATTATGGCAATTAATTTTACAGGATGAGAAATTTCTGCTAAACCTTAACACCACAACTATATAGAATGTGTATTCCAAAGTTGCAAAATGTATCATTGTCACCAAAATATTTTCAGGAAGATTTATTAAAATAACAATAGATTCAGTCATGGCATCACTGTTGTTGAAAACATTAGCTATAAAAATCTGTTATACAAAAATAAGAGCCACTGACTAGAAGGATCAGAATCAGAAAAAGAGTAATGCAAAAGAACGATTATCAAAATCCATGCAGGCCACAGTTAAATTTTCTGCTGTAATTGAGTTACATTGAAGATTCTCAGAATCTGAAAGTGACAGATGGTACTTCAGACTTTAAGAGCACATAAACAAATCACCTTTAAAATTTTTTGTGTTAGTTGAATACCAAAAGTACTCTTTTTTATAGAGTAAGTAAAAGGGTATTAAAAGACATTGCATAAGCTTTTATAGTTTTTCCTATTTGCATTTTTTTTCCATTTCACCATTATCATATTGAATATGATATAAATAGTTCCATATATATATGTGTGTGTGTGTGTGTGTATGCATCTATATGTATATATATATTGTAGAATGATTTAGGTTAGATGGGACATTGAAGATCATCTAGTTCTAACCTCCCTGCCATGGGCAGGGACAACTTCCACTGGACCAGTTTGCTCAAGACAGTATCCAACCTGGCCTTGAACACCTTCAGGGAGGACACAACCTCACATTTTCTCACTCTTTTTACATTTTCTTAAAGCATTTCATCACAGAGATTCTACCAATGTCACTGATTGTCTTAGCCTTGGTCAGTAATCGGTCTGTCTTGAAAATGACTGGCATAGGCTCTGTAATGGGTTGGGGCAAACCCCCTCCCCACCACGGGCAGAAATAACGACTCAGACAAAGGGATTGCAAAAGTGATGGGAAGTTTAAATAGAAAAACAATAAAAAAAGAACAATGAAAGTTTTACAGAGAACCACAAGCACCATGACAAAGAGAGAAATCTCAGAACATACCCAAGAACATCCCACCCCCACCTGGGGGTACACCCAAACCCCCCCCAGGGCTCTTTCCCCCCCACCACCCCAGCCTTGGGCCTGGGCAGGCGCAAGGGAGGCAGCTCACGCCATTTTACCTAGGCAGCAGCTGGGGACGAAAGAGGAAATGAAGACCCCACATGGACATTTTATAGGGGAGCAGGGTATTATGGGAATGAAATACCTGCTTTCCTGTGACCACCCCCGGGCTGGGCCCACCCCTTGGGACCTCCCAGCTGTGGTCTGTGCAGTGGCATCCGGGCCAGCACCCAGCCTAAACCACCACAGGCTCTCTTGGACATGGGGGAAACTCCAAAATGACAGAAGCCATCCCTGTAGCACATCCTTCTTACCAAAATCTTGCCACACAAACCCAATGCATAATGTCATTTACATAATGTATTGATATTTTTCTGTCACTGAATATGGTTATGGCAAGGAAACAAATTAAAATCCCATGTAGCAGTATTGGTTATTTTATAGTTCAATGTAACATCAGGCATGTGTCTGTGTGTGTTTTGAGGACAACATTACTATATTTTCTCAACCAAACAAATCCTAGGCAGTAATCATACAGCATTTTCAGCTTGTATTTAAACCGAATAAACATTATATATGCCAAATATCTATTTCATCAATCATTTCAGACACACATCATTTGTATAGCATAACAGTCAGAGCAGAATACACCAAATGCCACAAACCCCAAAACAGCTTCAGTTTGCTCCCTTAATCTGAGCAGCAATTTATCAATCAAGCAATTGCCAATTACTTTTTGTAATGTGGTGGTTTGAAATTTCCCCCAACATGAACTTCGCCAGACCATCTCAGTTGGAAGTAAATGGAAGCTGTATTTACAAACAAAACTACAATCTACAATGGTATGCAATGAATATGTACAAAATATATAGGATTCACAATATTATACAGATATTTACGATTAGCAAATAACATCAAACCTGCCACCTGGTCAGAAAGACCAGGGAAGCCATTCCACTGCCCCCCACCCCTGTCCAAAAGGGAGAAAGGAACAGAGGGAGAAAGTAGTGGTTAGGCTTAATCAAAATAATGCAGCCAAGGTCAGGCAAAAGTAGGTTAATCTCTCTCAAGCCAAGAAAGAAGAGAAGACATAAGAAAGAGAAATAATTGTTTTGGTACAGCCAATCTTACACTAGATATTTTCTACAATGAAACTATTTAGAATTATCTTTAGTTTTGCTTTTTACACTTAATAGTGATTTATTTATATTTTCCTACTTTTCTGCTCAGTACCTGTAACAAAAATTTAAAGGCATAGCCAAAACTCACTACATCTGGCAAATATAATGTTGGGGAAATTTCAACCCACCACATTGCAATACTAATCATTGCCTATTCAAAATGGGGCACTGCTTGATTCATTAATTCCTGCTGAGATTAAGGAAGCCAAAATGAAGCTGTGGAACTTTGTGACGGCACTGTTTGGGAGTGTTGGTAATTATTGCCTTGGTCTTGTAAGTCATGTGAAATATGGTAATTTTTTGGTACGTATTCCACCTGAGTTTCTAGAGTTTACGGTCCTAGTAACTGTGAGTTATTGAAATTACTTGAATCCCATGGTTGTTTGTCTACTGTGTTTGAATTTGCTGTCTTTAGTTGTGATATTAGGGCTGGCTATAGTGTTGTGGAGAGAAAGGTGTAAAACTAGCCAGGTCCTTGACTTTTCTGCAGGCAGCATTAAGGAGCTAAGTCCTAACAAAGCAACAGATTCAGATCGTAGTGGGGGAAGCACATATATAGCAGGCTGTGCCAATGTGCCAGAAGATGAGCTGCCGGGGCAGACAGCCAGCCTGGATGGGTAATGAACTTCTAAAAGAACTAAGGGGAAAAAGAGGGTGTATCATTTTTGGAAGAAAGGTGAGGCAAACCATGGAATGTTTAAGGATGTTGCTAGGTCTTGTAGGAAGAAAATTAGGGAGACAAAAGCACATTTGGAGCTTAGACTGGTCTCTGCTGTGAAGAACAACAAAAAGTCCTTCTATAAATACAGTAATAGCAAGAGGAAGGGCAAGGCCAACCTCTACTCCCTGGTGGACACAGAGGGGAACGTTGTGACAAAGGATGAGGAAAAGGCAGAGTTACTTAACACCTTCTTTGCCTCAATTTTTACTAGCAGGACAGAATGTCTTCCAGTCAACTGGCCTCCTGAGCTGGCAGAAGGAGCCAGGGAGCAGCTTAGTTTTCCTCTGTTCCAGAATGGGGTAGTTGGAGATCTGCTCAGCCGCCTGGATCCCCACAAGTCCAGGGGACCAGATGGGATGCATCCTAGGGTGCTGAGAGAGCTGTCAGAGGAGCTGGCCAAGCCACTCTCCATCATTTTCCACCAGTCCTGGCTCACTGGAGAGGTCCAAGATGATTAGAAACTGGCCAACGTGGTGCCCATCCACAAGAACGGTTGGATGGAGGAACCTGGAAACTACAGGCCTGTCAGCCAGACCTCAGTGCCAGGGAAAATTATGGAGCAGATTATCTTGGCGGCAATAACTGCACACCTGAAGGATGGCCAAGGGATCAGGTCCAGCCAACAGGGATCCTCCCTCTCCAACCTGATCTCTTTCTATGATCAGGTGACTCACCTAATGGATGTGGAGAAAGGCTGTTGATGCACTCTATCTGGACTTCAGCAAGGCCTTTGACACCGTTCTCCACAGCAAACTGCTGGCTAAGCTGTCAGCCTATGGCTTGGACAGCAGCACTCTGTGCTGGGTTAGAAACTGGCTGGAGGGCCGAGCCCAGAGTGTGGCAGTGAATGGTGCCACATCCAACTGGTGGCCAGTCACTAGTGGTGTCCCCCAAGGATCAGTGCTGGGCCCCATCCTCTTTAACACCTTCATTGATGATCTGGATGAGGAGATTGAATCAGTCACCAGCAAATTTGCAGATGACACCAAGCTGGGAGCAGATGTTGATCTGTTAGAGAGTAGAAGGGCTCTGTAGAGGGACCTTGACCAACTGGACAGATGGGCAGAGTCCAACAAGATGGCATTTAACAAATCCAAGTGCCGGGTGCTGCACATTGGCCACAATAATCCGATGCAGAGATACAGGCTGGGGTCAAAGTGGCTGGAGAGCTGCCAAACAAAAAGAGACCCAGGGGTACTGATTGACAGCCGCCTAAACATGAGCCAGCAGTGTGCTCAGGTGGCCAAGAGGGCCAATGGCATCCTGGTCTGCATCAAGAATAGTGTGGCCAGCAGGAGCAGGGAAGTCATTCTGCCACTGTACTCAGCACTGGTTAGGCCACACCTTGATTACTATGTCCAGTTCTGGGCCCCTCAGTTTAAGACAGACATTGAGACACTTGAACGTGTCCAGAGAAGGGCAACGAGGCTGGTGAGAGGCCTTGAGCCCAAGCCCTGTGAGGAAAGGCTGAGGGAGCTGGGATTGTTTAGCCTGGAGAAGAGGAGGCTCAGAGGAGACCTTCTTGCTGTCTACAACTACCTGAAAGGTGGTTGTCGCCAGAAGGGTGTTGGTCTCTTCTCTCTATCTACCAGCACCAGAACAAGAGGACACAGTCTCAAGCTGCACCAGGGGAAGTTTATGCTCCAGGTGGGGAGAAAGTTCTTCACAGAGAAAGTTGGTAGCCATTGGAATGGTCTTCCTGGGGAGGTGGTGGAGTCCTTGTCCCTGGAGGTAGACTAGACTAGACTGGACTGGAATAGACTGGACTGGACTGGACTGGACTGGACTGGACTAGAATAGAATAGAATAGAATAGAATAGAATAGAATAGAATAGAATAGAATAGAATAGAATAGACCAGGTTGGAAGAGACCTTCAAGATCATCGTGTCCAACCTATCATCCAACACCACCTCATCAACTAAACCATGCAAATAAGCACCCTATCAAGTCTCCTCCTGAACACCTCCAGTGATGGTGACTCCACCACCTCTTCGGGCAGCCCATTCCAATGGGCAATTACTCTCTCTGTGTAGAACTTCTTCTCAAACTCCAGCCTAAACCTCCCATGGTGCAGCTTGAGACTGTGTCCTCTTCTTATGGTATTGGCTGCCTAGGAGAAGAGACCAACATCCACCTGTCTACAACCTCCCTAAAGGTAGTTGTAGACAGCAATAAGGTCACCCCTGAGTTTCCTTTTCTCCAGGACAAGCAACCCCAGTTCCCACAGTCTCTCCTCAGAGGGCTTGTGTTCCAAACCCCTCACCAAACTCGTTGCCCTTTCTGGACATGCTCCAGCAAGTCAACATTCTTCCTAAACTGAGGGGCCCAGAACTGGACACAGGACTTGAAGTGGAGCCTAACCAGTGCAGTGTACAGGGGTGCGATGACCTCCCTGCTCCTGCTGGCCACACTGTTCCTGATGTAGGCCAGGATGCCATTGGCCCTCCTGGCTGCCTGGGCACAGTGCAGGCTCATGTTCAGCCTACCATCAACCAGTACCCCCAGGTTCCTCTCTACCTGTCTGCTCTCCAGCCACTCTGACCTCAGCCTGTAGCACTGCATGGGGTTGCTGTGACCCATGTGCAGAACCTGGCACTTGGGTGTGTTAAATCTCATGCTGTTGGATTCTGCCCATCTGTCTAGCCTGTCGAGGTCCCTCTGCAAAGCCCCTCTACCCTCTAGCAGATCAACACCTGCCCCCAGCTTGTTGTCGTCCACAATTTTACTGATAATGGACTCAATGCCCTCATCCCAATCATCAATAAAGATGTTAATGGTGTTTAAGATGAGTTTGGATGTGGCATTTGGTGCCATATTTTAGTCATGAGTTCTGTGGTGATAGGTTGGACTTGATGATCTTTGAGGTCTCTTCCAACCTTGGTGATTCTGTGATTCTGTGTTATGAGTCCTAATAGATCAGGAAGTAAAGGTAGTGCTTCTGATCATCGACAAGATTTTGGCATGGAGTCCTAGAGGAGAGCAGGATGAAGAAGGTGAACATGATGATGACATAAAGTCAGCTAATACACCCAGGCAGGAAATTAGGCATGTAGGATTACATCAGAGATGACACTGAGCCCATAATTATCCAGTTAGGAAGATGCTTTGACACAGGTGCTCCTGGTTTATCATTAGTTGACAAGCCAGTGCCTCAGCTATGAACCCTTGCCAAAGATAGCAAAATTGGCAAACATTTAGGCAGTTGTCTTGGTAACATTTCTCGGTAACGTTTCTCTGTAGGCATGCCTTCTCCTGGATGTCCTAATGAAATACCCTTCCAGGGATGACCTCCGATGGAAACCTCAGAAATGGAACATGATAGATGAGGGAATCAAGTGTTTGAGAGAGTTTGCTGTGAGAAAAGTAAATTATGGAAATCATGGTATCCTGAATTCTGATTAAATTCCTGTGGGAACAGGTTTTGCCAAAAAGCTCATCAAACTTGCCTTCCAAATTATGCTACTATTCTGGCAAGCAGAATGGTGCAAGAAATTCTGGTGGAGCACCTCCCACTGTTGGCTATTTCACTGATCAAATGAGGCAATTGGAGGATAGTCTTATTCATGTTTCCTTGGTCTCAGCCATTGAAAATACACCTGGAGAGATAAACAATTGTGTGAACAAGCTGAACGAGGAATTCAAAACCTCCATATCCAAATTGGTGAAGGGGGATGATCTCAATACTTCCACTTCCAAATGGATATAAGTATCAGCTGTTAGACATCATCCTCTAAGGCCATTTCAAACTAGGTCATAGACAACAGAGGCAATCATGTGGGCATCTTTGGATAACTGTATGTGTCCAGTTTGGTGAAAACACGAATAGGTGGGATGGTCAACCAATTTCTGCTCTTTTCAGGAGATTATTGGAGCTGCAGAGTGGCAGATCTCAAGGTAGAAATACTAGAAGGGTACCTGTTACTTCCTCAGTTTCCCAGAACAACTGTAATAGCTCCAAAAGTAATCTAGCACTAGGTGCTGTGTCAACTGTGCATGTGAATGTAATCCCCATAATTAGGGGATGAGCCAATCAGTGGTGGTGATAGTGGCTCTGTGATGACATAATTAAGAACTGGAAAAAGTTGCTGTTCAACAGCAATTGAAGTGGGAGGGAGAAGTGAGAAAATATGAGGAAAACAACTTGTTTGTTTGTTTCTTTTTCCCCCTGATCTAGTTTTAATAACAAAACATGGTCTGGATATCTTCCTCTCCTGACGCTGAGAATACAATGAATACACATTAGTTATCACCAGCAGCAGAATTATACACATCACATAAATGACCTTTGGATCCCAGCCATCACCTAAAGTTACTCTCTCCTCTGGTGGAATCTTAAAACCCTTTATGTCAATTGGGAGGGTAGTAGAAGTTACATTTCTGTATTGCTCTGGCCATAATAAATCAATACATTTTCCATACCATAGTCTAACTCTATACATAAACCACAGATAAATTGTCCGCACCAAATATTTACCCAGGTAATCCAAAATCAAACCCAAACATTATCTGTAAACCAGAGCCCTAAAAATTGAAAAGAATAACTGTTCTACGAACCACAACAGCTTCATGTTTGCTAATCTGGCTATAAAGCACTAAATCAATAAAGTAATAAATTAAGCTAATTATCTGCCACACATTGGGAAAGCCAAGAAAAAGAATGTCGAGGTTTGGAAGGAAAGGCCGGGCCTTCTCCTCCCCCTGTAAAGTGAAGGGGAAAAAAAACTCGCAGCCGGATTAGCAAAGGAGTGGGTGCTGTATATTTACAAAGCAGTTTAGGAAAATGCAGGTCTATGTACAGAATTTACAGTATTTACAATATATACAGAAATATACAACAAAGTCACACAGAAATGAGGGTTCCCTCCTCTGCTGAGGGGGGTTCCAGAGTTTATAACTACAGAGTACTTAATTAGGAATCAACTCATATAACTTGTTTTGGTTTTGCTTTCTTCATGTTTTTATAAGATTGTTCATGATCTGCCATTTGAAAATTTCCTCCCTTTTTGAACTTTTCTTCATATCTTAATTCTCTGTCAGTTTTTGTAATAGCAGACTGAAGTAAATCCTAGATTAGAGAAGTTGAGCATCTAGAAACATCAAAGTTTAAATTAATCTGTAAAACTGTGTAGCTTGATTTAACCCATTATCTTGTGATTAGTCATGATATCTTCACTTCTTACATTCATGTTGAAAGGTGTTATTTCAGTGAGCTGGAAAATTAGCAAGGGTTTGTGCTGATCTCAACAGAAAACATTTTCCATTTAATATTTATATCACTGAGATTTACAAGCACTCTGGTTTCTCTTTCTGGCTATCAATCCTCATCATGTCCTAGGACACAGGGTATGGAAAGTAAAAAGAAAGCATGTCAGATCTAGTCTTTGTGATTACTAGACTCAAAAAATGGTAATCATAACTTACTCATGATCTAATTTGTACATTAGTAGTACAGTAGTAGTAAATCCAAATTAGAAACTTTATCACCTTAGATTTTCTTTTAGTGAAAAGAAGATAAATATCAAATTGTAAGAGGATCTGAACCATTGTCTTCATTTAGCCATGTGTCTCCTTATTTTTTTTATCCTGTGGCGAGACCCTTACATTAGATTTCTTAGTGAAATACTCTTATATATGCTTACTATAAATTACCGTTGTTAACACGTTGCTCTTGAGATAAGGAGAGTTTAATAGAATAACAAAAAGGAAGAAAGAACAACAAGTAATAATAGTAATGAAGTGAAATATAAAGAGCGTGATGTAAAACACAAATGTCTTTCCTGTCACGGTTGATGTTTGCCATGTACAAGAGAAGCCGCTGCACCAGAAACCTGCCTTTCATGAACTCATCCTGACAGAGCCTGATTTCCTGCTTCTCCTATGTATGCCATACAATATCATTCAAGATAATCTGCTTGTATTTGGTTTGGCTAAGATGGAGTTAGTTCTCCTCAGAATATCTTTCTAGTGTTGTGTTTTGCAGTGCTGTAACTGTGTGTTGATAAAGCACCAGTGTTTTGGCTACAGTTGAATGAACTGCCAGGCTATGTTTTTCCAACATTTCCCCAGCCCAGGGAGTACACTGAGGGGTGGGCAAGATCTTGGGAGGGGACGCATCCAAGCCAGCTGACTCAAATTGGCCAAAGGGGTATTCCATGCCACGTGACATCAGCTCAGATATATATACAAAGTGAAAGAAGCAAGTATGGGGATATTCACCTATGGTGTCTGTCCGTCAGAGCAACCATTATGCATGTTAGAGCACTGCTTCCTGGGACTGAAAGTCATCTTCTGCTGATGGGAAGTAGAGAATAGCATCTCTTTGCTTTCGCTTCTGTGCACAGGCTGTTGGTGCTTAGCATTAGTAAATTGCTTCTATCTTATTCCTGGCCTTTTGTTATATTTTCCCTTCTCCCCTGTCCATCTGTGAAGGGGAATGATAAAGCAGCTTTGGTAGGCATTTCACTCCCAGTGAGGGTCAAACCACCACACTGCTCCATAACCTTCCCTGATACAGACTAACACACTGACCATTTTCCCAGATTTTTTTTGTGGGTGGGTGCCCCATTTGCTAGCCTTCAGTTGACTAGGATGTCCCTAGTTAGCCAGAAGCCCTGATCAATAATGTGGCTTGGTGACTATTTCTGTAGACTCCCTTCACAACTTCAGATGAATCTTATGTAGCCCCATAAACTACTGTGTGTTTTTCCTTAAGTTCAAATGAAACCTCCTGTGCTCTAGTTTGTATCTAATGCCCTTTGTCCTGTCACTAGCCACCACTGAAATGAACCCACCCTCATGACCTCCACCCTTTAGGTGTTCATATACATTAATAAGACCCCTCTCAGTCTTCTCTTTACCAGGCCAAATACCCTCAGGTCTCAGCCTCTCCTTGTAAGAGAGATTTTCCATCCCTCTACCTGTTTTGAGGCCCTCACTTGGTCTCAATCCAGTAGTTCCCTTGAGCTGAGGAGCAAAGTAATGATGTCAGACATGCTAATGTGGAAGAAATTTTATGTTCCAATTTGGTAACTAGAACTACAGTTCTTCAAAACAGATTACTGGAAAAGAAAAATTTCTGGCCTGTTGATACTAAGATGGAAATATATCAAAATCTACAATTTTTTGATCTTGGGAAGGATCTCATGGACAGATGATCTGGATAAGGGCACTGAGTACATCATCAGTAAATTTGTGGATGATACCAAGCTAGGGGCAGGTGTTGATCTGTGTGGTGATCTTTTCATCATCAGAAAGGTCATTGTAAGAAGGAGCTTCCTCAGCATGAGTTACTCTCTCCTCTGGAGGTTCAGTACAGTTGGTACCTTCAGGCCAGCTTGAGATCACCTCCACCAGAACAGGTCTTTCAAGATTTCCCATTCGAGCTCTCTGTGTTATCAGAGCAATCCACTTAGACCAGGTGGAATCCGTAGCATAATGTTGTGTGGAACCTTTGCCTTTGAACATCCAATTCAAAACTGGTAATCTGGGAGCTAAGAGAAGTTGTGATTCAGTTCCAATCACTTCAGAAGATGCTTTTACTCCTTCATAGGTAGCTAGAATTTCCTTCTCTGTTGGAGTATAAATAGCCTCTGAATCTCTGTGACCTCGATTCCAGAAACCAAGAGGTCGTCCATGTGTCTTACCTGGACCTCTTTGCCACAAGGACCAGGTTGGACCATTGTCACTTGCAGCAGTGTACAAAATGTTCTTAATGTCTGGACCATCTCAGACAGGTCCCAGATCCACTGCTTGAACTACCTCTTGCTTTATCTGATCAAAGGCTGCTTGTTGTTCAGGTCCCCTGTGGAAATTGTTTCTCTTTCAAGTCACATCATACAGAGGTTTCACAATCTGACTGTATTCAGGAATGTGCAGTCTCCAAAATCCCACTATCCCCAAAAAACATAGAGTTTCTTGCTTGTTCATGGGATTTGCCATGGTAGAGACTCTATTTACCACATGCACTGGAATGTGTCGGCATCCATCCTGCCACCGCACTCCCAGAAACTGGGTCTCTCTGGCAGGTCCTTTCACCTTGTCTCGCTTGATGGCGAAACCTGCATTCAGAAGAATGTCAATGACTTTGTTACCTATCTCAAAGACTTCTTCAGCAGTTTTACCCCAGGAGATGATATCATCGATGAACTGGATGTGTTCTGAAGCACCACCTTTCTCCAGAGCATCGTGGATCACTGCATGACAGATGCTTGAGCTGTGGATCCAGCCCTTTGGCAATCTGTTGAAAGTGTACTGGATTCCTCTCCAGGTGAAAGCAAACTGAGGCCTGCATTCCTCTGCTATGGCAATAGAGAAAAATGCATTAGCAATGTCTATGGTAGCATACCATTTGGCCTCTTTGGATTCCAGATCGTATTGGAGTTCCATCATGTCTGGTACTGCTGCACTCATAGGTGGTGTTACTTCATTCAGAGCTCGGTAGTCGACTGTCAGACGCCAGTCTCCATTCTGCTTTCGCACAGGCCACACTGGACTGTTGAAATGTGAATGAGTTTTGCTGATGACTTTCTGACTCTCCAACTGATGAATCAGATTCTGAATGGGCAACAAAGAGTCACGGTTGGTTCTGTATTGTCTGTGATGCACAGTCTGAGAAGAAACCGGCAATTTAATGTCTGTTTGTAAAGGGGTTGGGGGCAGATCCTCTGCCCACCTGAACCATCCTCTGCTACCAAGAATGTGCTGGGTTGAGGCAGCCCCCTTCCCCACCCCTGGCAACAATAAACACTCAGACAAACGGATTGCAAAAGTGATGGAAAGTTTAAATAGAAAGCAGTGAACTTTTACAGAAAAGCAAAAAGCATAGTGACAAAGAAAGATCCCAAAACACACCCAGAGAGATCCCATCCCTACCTGAGGGTACACCCAAGACCCCCAGGGCTCCTTCTTCCCCCTCCCACTGCTAGGCTAGTCTCAGCTGGCCAGATCTGAGACTGCCCATCCCCCTGTGGCCTTGGGCCTAGCCAGGCCCAAAGCCAGGAGACAACTCCCCAGTTACCGGCTGACGGAGGAGGAAGAAAAGAGATAGTGCTAGACTCCGCACTGGATCTTATAGTGGTGCAAAGGATTGTGGTATGAAATACTACATCATTTCCTGTGTCCACCCCTCTGGGCTGGACCTCTGGACACAGGAAGTAAACATTGCAGGGGGCACCCAGCTCAAACTGTAACATACCACCCCTTATTTCATACCATAATCTTTGCACCCAAACATATCATTAAATCAGAAATCTTCTCATGACATGTTCGGCGAAGTCCATATCTTCATCTGGGCGTCCACCCAAACAGTCTCTCATTCAGGCTCTAGTGTCAGTCCATTCCAGTTCTTCTTCCCTCATCTAGTAGAACCTCTCAGCGATGCAGAGTTCACTCTTCTGCGGTGCAAGCTCTTCATGGATCCGTTGGACATCCTGGTCACCTGGAAGGAACCTCACAACTTCTCAACCAACCTTTACTCCCATCTCTATTTACTCAGTGGCATATTTCCACCCCTGGGGCAAGCCAGTCAGAACAATCAGGCTCTAACTGCTTCTCCACCCCTCCAGGAAAACAGCACGCTGAGCCTTTCACAACCTTGCACGGACCTATCCCAAGCCCAGTGCTGACCGCTTCCAGCCGCGGCCCGAGGCTCTACAGATGCATGTCACGGTACACCGCCTTCCCGCTAGGCGTTCGCGTACCAAAACGTGACAGCATCCAACAACTTAACCCTCCCCTGGCGGAGGGAGGGGCTGCACAACAACCTAGTGAGAAGAAGGGAGGTGGAGCCAGGTGCTCGGTGCCATTTTCGGAACTCGTCCGAAAAAGTTGGGGAAGAGACTAGGGCCGGCCCCGCCGCAGCCCGAGAGCACAGCTGTGCTCACCGCCGCCGCAGCCCGAGTGCACGGCCGGGGACCGCTGCCGCCGCTCCGAGCGCACGGCCGGTCCTGCCGCCGCCCGAGCACACAGCAGGGCTCCACCCACCTCTGCCGCCGCGGTACAGAATCAAAATCGCCTCCACCCCTCGGGCATTCAAACGTCTCCTCCAGCAAAAGCCATGACCAAGTCCTCAGGGCCCTTGAGAACAGCTTTCATCTGGAGTCCCCGTTCGCCCATAGGGAGCCGAGTTCGCCCGCTCGCCGCGGCTGGCCCTACCCCACAGCGAGAACGGACCTGACTTTGATCTGCTCGCCACTGCTCCTCCCCCACTTCACTCCCTGCCGCTTTTACCGCTCCGCAGAGAATAAAGGTGGGGGAAGGCAGGTCCCGCATTCTCAAGCGGTGCCCCCATTCCGATGGTTAAGAACCACCCCTGCTTGAAAATAGCAGGAGGGACTCTGTGCCACCGGTCACGCACCAGGAGTCCCCCTGCAATCCACAAGAACTTAACACAGTCGCCCCAACAACAACACGAGCCCCCAACTGCCAAAAAACCAAAACGACGCCCAGAACTAAATTTAAACTCTCTTATCTTTTGCAATCCGATCTGCAGAGTAGCCACAATAACCAACTCCTTCTCCTGGCTGGCTCGCCAAGAATGTAAAAGGGTTGGGGCAGATCCTCTGCCCACCTGAACCATCCTCTGCTACCAAGAATGTGCTGGGTTGAGGCAGCCCCTTCCCCACCCTGGCAACAATAAACACTCAGACAAACGGATTGCAAAAGTGATGGAAAGTTTAAATAGAAAGCAGTGAACTTTTACAGAAAAGCAAAAAAGCATAGTGACAAAGAAAGATCCCAAAACACACCCAGAGAGATCCCATCCCTACCTGAGGGTACACCCAAGACCCCAGGGCTCCTTCTTCCCCCTCCCACTGCTAGGCTAGTCTCAGCTGGCCAGATCTGAGACTGCCCATCCCCCTGTGGCCTTGGGCCTAGCCAGGCCCAAAGCCAGGAGACATCTCCCCAGTTACCGGCTGACGGAGGAGGAAGAAAAGAGATAGTGCTAGACTCCGCACTGGATCTTATAGTGGTGCAAAGGATTGTGGTATGAAATACTACATCATTTCCTGTGTCCACCCCTCTGGGCTGGACCTCCGGACACAGGAAGTAAACATTGCAGGGGGCACCCAGCTCAAACTGTAACAGTGTTATCTTATGTTGTCCCACAACTGCAGATTTATCAGAAAGCTCCGGCCTACCAGACAGCCTCATTTTTTGTCCATCAATTTCTACAGATGCTACTCCAAAAGCCCATTTGTAACCTCTAGGGTCTTTGAAACACCCTTCTCTCAGAAAATCAATTCCCAAAATACAAGGTGCATCAGGTCCGGTCACAACTGTATGCTTCTTCCACTGTTTACCAGTTAAACTTTTATCAATCTCTACCTTAGTTAACTCTTGAGATCCACCAGTGACTCCCAGAATAGTTATAGACTCTGATCCCTAATAATTTGATGGCATTATGGTGCACTGAGCTCCTGTGTCAACCAAGGCCCTGTACTTCTGAAATTGTGAAGTGCCAGGCCACTGGACGTACACATCCCAATAGATTCTGTTATCCCTATTATCCTTCTCCTCCCCCTGGCAGGAGGCAGGGCACCCCTAGTTATGGGGAATATGCCCACATGTGCAATGAGTAAACTGTCCAGTGTTAGAACTGGAGCCACCGTTGGAGCTATTAGAGTTGATCTGGGGAACTGGGGAAGTAACAGCTACCCTTCTGGTATTGCTACCTCGGGTTCTGCCACTTTGCAGTTCCCTCAATCTCCTGAAAAGATTAAAAGTTGGTTGACCATTCCATCTGTTCATGTTCTCACCAAACTGATCACGCAGAGTTATCCAAATAGTCCTACGTGACTATCTTGGTGATCTGTTTTGGTTTGATCTATTTTGGAATGACGTCCTTGGAGGACGTCTATTCCTCACAGATTAAACTTATATCCATCTGGAGGAAGCGTTTTAATTATCTCTTTGTGCCAATTGTGATATGGTGTTTTAAAATTCATCCTTCAGCTCTTTCATGCAATTCTCAATTTTTCCAGACAGAGTTTCAAAGGCTGAAACCAAAGAAACACTTGTCAGGCTATCCTTCAATTGTCTCATTTGATCAGTGAATTGGCCAACCGTAGGAGAAGCTCCACCATAATTTCTTGCCACAATTCTTCTTGCCAGAATGTTTGCATAATTAGAAGGAGCAAGCTTGATGAGCTTTTTAGCAAGACCAGTTCCTACAAGAATTTCACCAGGATTCACAGTTTCATGGTCACCATAGAGCATCTCTCTAACAGTAAATTCTCTCAGATGCTTAATTCCCTCATCTATGGTAGTACAGGGCTTAGGATTCCATGGAAGATCATCTCGGGAAGGGTATCTTATGAGAGCTGCCAATAGAAGGCGTATCTACAGATTAACCTTACCAAGAGCCTTGCCTAGATGTCTATCCATTCCATTATCCTTCGAGAGTGTTCCTAGCTCAGCTGCTGACTTATCTCCAATCATTAGAGCTGGTGCACCTGTATCATAACATCTACGAAGCCAAGCTAGAACTGGCTCCTTATCTGCTCTGATATAATCCTTCTGCACATTTTGAAGCTCTTCCCAGGGTGAAGAACACTCATTAATGTCATCTTCTTCTTCCTCCTTTGCCCCCCTCTTCCTCAACTTGTTGTCCCAACTGTCCCAACTTCTTGTCCTACTGTCACTCTCCTAAGGATCTCTTTACGCTGAGAAGCACCACCACTAGCTGCTGTCCTAGCAGAACCTGCATTTCCTTCCTGTGATGATCTCAATAACTCAGCTATATCTTTAAGACAAACCTTCTCTTCCTCCTCAGCAGGCTCTTTCCTAGTAGAAGTTCTCTCACCAGCATCAGTGTCTTGCTGTTCTCCCCCATCAGCTCCTGGATCAGTTTTGTGCTTTCCACTTCTTGTTTTCAAAACTGCCACTTGTTTAGTTGGAGCTGTGTTTGAATTTACAGCCACCTTAACAGAAGCTGACAGGTTTTGAGATGCACCAGCTACTGTGTAGGACACTTCCGGTCCTGCCAAGGAAGAAGAAGGAGGAAATCTTTGCCTCTGTAATGGCTCCTGAGGATGTGGGAGCCACCATGTTAGGAGCTGCCGCCATTCCTGGCCGATTGCCAGACTCACCAACAGCACTGTTCAAAGCGGCCTTTCCGATAGACTTTTCAGCTTATCTTTAACTGATACAGATTCTCCACTCTCCTCATCACTAGAAGTCTCTGGGGTAGAGTTAGCGCTATGCTTTCTTCCTTTTGACCTACACTTAATAATGAAACAAGCCTTAGATACCTTTTTCTCCTGTCGCAGAGCTACTAACAAGCACACATTAATTATCACCGATAGCAGGATTACACACACCAAATAAATCACCTTTGGATCCCAGCCATCACTTAAAATTACTCTTTCGCCTACTGGAATCTTGAACTCCCTTATCTCAATTGGCAGAATGGTCAATGTTATATTTTCGTATCTATTAAGCCCAAAGAATCCCAGACACTGGTCATAGAGAAGCTGAACCTTACATTTAAACCATAAATATATTCTATACGTTATATAGCTTTCTAAGCGATCAAGAACCAATCCTAAACAATACTTGTTGATCAGGACACTAAAAATTGAAAAAAGTAATTGTTTAAAAATCCAAAACACTTTCATGTTTGCAACTCCGACTCAAGCAGACAATAAATCAAGCTAATTTTCCACAAGCCCCACGTTGGGCACCAAATAAAATATGTGGTGGTGAGACAAAGTTTCTCCCTCCCTCACAAAGAAACCACAGCTAACTCAGTCGGAGAAGCAAAGGATATGCTATATTTACAAGCAGGATGAAATGCAGTGGATATGTACACAATATACAACATTTACAATATATACAGAAATACACAGCAAAGAAAGTAACACAGAAAAAACTCCCTCCTCCGGATAGAGGACGGTTCCCCCCCCTCCCCCCCATAATCTCTCTTTTTTTTCCCAGAAAGGGGTTTGAGAGAGAGAAAAAGGTAATTATTAAGGAGGAAATTCTTGTTAGGTTCAAAAGTGCATGCAAGGATTAGTTTTCTTATCTCAAGGTCAACGGGTCCCGCAACTGTTGCCCAGAAGCAGAGAGGCTGAAAACACAGAACAAACTGGAACTGAAAGACGCTCAAACTGAACTGAAACTTGAAGTTGCATTTTACCTATCTAACAATGAAATTCATTTAGACCTATCTTTGTTTTTCAAAATATTCATCCACAGTGTTCCAGCAACTGTCCCTTTCTTAAAGGCACAGCCTAAAGCGGTCACAATCTGCTAGAGGGTAGAGGGGCTTTGCAGAGGGACCTCGACAGGCTGGACAGATGGGCAGAATCCAGCAGCATGAGATTTAACATACCCAAGTGCCGGGTTCTGCACATTGGCCACAGCAACCCCATGCAGTGCTACAGGCTGAGATCAGAGTGGCTGGAGAGCAGCTAGGCAGAGAGGGACCTGGGGGTACTGGTTGATGGTAGGCTGAACATGAGCCTGAACTGTGCCCAGGCAGCCAGAAGGGCCAATGGCATCCTGGTGTGTGTGGCCAGCAGGAACAGGGAGATCATCCTGCCCCTGTATGCTGCACTGGTTAGGCCACACCTTGAGTCCCATGCCCAGTTCTGGGCCCCTCAGTTTAGGAAGGATGTTGACTTGCTGGAAGGTGTCCAGAGAAGGGCAACAAAGTTGGTGAGGGGCTTGGAACACAAGCCCTCTGAGGAGAGACTGAGGGAGCTGGGGTTGCTTAGCCTGGAGAAGAGGAGACTCAGGGATGACCTTATTGCTCTCTACAACTACCTTAAGGGGGGTTGTAGACAGGCGGATGTTGGTCTCTTCTCCTAGGCAACCAGCACCAGAAGAAGAGGACACAGTCTCAAGCTGCACCATGGGAGGTTTAGGCTGGAGTTTCAGAAGAAGTTCTACACAGAGGGAGTGATTGCCCGTTGGAATGGGCTGCCTGGGGAGGTGGTGGAGTCACCATCATTGGAGTTGTTCAGGAGGAGACTTGATAGGGTGCTTGGTTGCATGGTTTAGTTGATGAGGTGGTGTTGGATGATAGGTTGGACGCAATGATCTTGAAGGTCTCTTCCAACCTGGTTTATTCTATTCTAGTAATACCTATGGTGGGAAGCAATAAGAAACAGACATATGTGTTAGAAGATTATTTTTAGAAAAATAAGAACTCATCTTGTGTTTGTCTAATGCTCAGTCAAATGCCATTCATTTAGTGTGCAGTTTGAGTTAGCATGATATCTTCAACAGTGTTAAACAGTATCTTTTATGAGTGGTTTGCGTTGATCTGAAATCCTCAGCTAGCTAAGAGAAATAATTAGTAAACTCTACTATGTTAAGTAGGAAAAATGTGCAGTCACAGAATTCTGTATTGATCTTTTGTTACCAAAAGGCTCTAGCAGTCTGTAAAAATTTAAGAGGTTTTACTGTTTCCTTAGGTCTGTATACATGTCAGTCCTCTTTCTCAATTATAATTAAGATGGGCAAAACCTCAAACACATTTGAAGAAATTAGTTAACAGTTCACATAGGTATTTTTTTTTTTTCCAAAACAAATGACCACTATATAAAACTGAGTTTATGTAGCTGTAAGATAAGCACGTTAACTGTATGACAAATGTTTAACAGACATATTGGAAATTGTTAGAGTATTTGCCATGGCTTGAAATTTGTTCAGCAGTTTGTTTTCAGTTAAGTCATGTTAGCAACAACTTTTCTATCTTAATGCTAGGAATATTTCTTTGATTTTTTTAAAAAAAGAACTTGAATTTCAAAAGTTGCTCGAAACAGTCTTCAAGAAAAGTAACAAACTTGCTTATGCAGAAGCAAGATAAAAATTCTAATAAATAAATGTATGCTTTAAAATATGCACATTTTACTTTTCATCTTTATGAGATATATCAGACATAAATGAAATGTGTAATTCTGATATACAGAACAAAAGCAAAATTATTTTGATATTTGTGTGCATGTGTGTGTTTTGAAAATGTTTTACATTCAAGCTGTTTGACTCAGATTTATTGACACTTTATGAAAGGCAGAACAGTAAATTATTGCAAATAGCAGGAGAAGAAATGGACACGAGTTCATGGTTTTGTCTTCTGTGTTGAAGACAAGGCAGTAGATTTTGTCTTATTTATCCAAGTTATGATATCTAACTAATATGCATAAATTTTAAATCCAGTAGGAAAACACAGTTCTTCATTATGTATGATTCCCAGAATTTAGCTGTAAAACTTTCTACAAAATTGTTATTCATTAATATTACACTGCCATTTCTTTTAAACTGGAATAGAAAACTTTAGTTGATTTTCTAATGAGAAACATAAGCTGCAAAGTTAAGATAAAAAGAAAATAATTCTTCAGACTTGAAGATAAAAATATCTCAGCACAATCATGCTACAAATTGCTTGATAAAAAGAGCTAAGTAATATAGAGTATAAGAGTCCTTGAAATCTGTTGGAATTAGGCTTCTATGAAAATCAATTTATTTTTTAAACCATCAGAGAAAGTAAGATTTCCACAGACTAGAAATAAATTACAACTATAATTCTCATTCTGAAACTCCAAAAATAATAGAATGGCTTAGGTTGGAAAGCAACTTAAATATCCTCCAACCTTCCTGCCATGGAAAAGGATACCTATCAAATAGACTTGGCTGCTCAAGGCCTCATCCAACCTGGCCTCGAACAGCCCTGGGAAGGAGGCATCCACAATCTCCCTGTGCAGCCCATTCCAGCATCCCACCACTCTCATACTGAAGAACCTATTCCTAATATCCAGTCTAAACCTACTGTCCCTCAGTTTAAAATCATTTCCCATTGTCTTATTGCTTATGAAAAGTCCTTCTACAGCCTTCCTGTAGGATCCCTTCAGGTACTGGAAGGCAGCTGTAAGGTCCCCCTGGAGTCTTCTTTTCTCTAATCTGGACTCCCCCAGCTCCCTCAGCCTGTCCTAATAGCAGAGGTGTTCCAGTGCTTGGATCACCTTTATGGCTCTCCTCTGGACTCACTCCTACAGCTCTGTGTCCTTATGATGGGGATACCAAAACTGGACACAGTATTTGAGTTGGGGTCTTCAAGAGCAGAGTAAAGGGGAATAATGATATCTCTTGGCTTGCAGGCCATGTTCCTCTTGATGCAGCCTAGACTACAATTTGCCTTCTAGGCTGCCTGAGCACACTGCTGGCTCATGTGGAGCCTGTCATCAATTAATATGCCCAAATAATGTCTTTCAAAGCTACTCTCAACCCACCCAGGACCCAGCCTATATTTGTGCCTTGAATTGCCTAGCCCAAATGCACGACCTTGCACTTTAAATTGCTGAATCTCATTCAGTTGTCACTGGCCCAATTCTCAAGCCTGTCATGATCCTTCTTGATATCATCCTTTCCTTCAAGTGAGTCCACTGCACCATACAGCTTGGTGTTGTTAGTAAATTTGCTGAGAGCACAGTCAACATCACTGTCCATGTCACGGATGAAGATGTTAAACAGCACTGGATGCAGTACAGATACCTGTGGAACTCCACTTGTCTCTGGTCTCCAATGGGACATTGAGCAATGGATCACAACCCTTTGAGTTCATGCATCCAGCCAGTTCCTTATCTAATGAGTGGTCCATCTGACAAGTTCTGGTCTTTCTATCCTAGAGACAAGGACATAGTGCAGGGCAGTGTCAAATGCCTTGCACAAGTCCAGGTAGATGACATCAGTTGCTCTTCCCGTATCTAGCATAGCTGTAAGTTTGTTGTAGAAAGCCATCAGATTTGTCAGGCACAATTTGCCCTTTGTGCAACCATGTTGCCTGTCACCGATCATTTTGTAACTTTCCATGTGTATTAATATAGTATGGCAGTTTTAGGCTATGCCTTTAAACAGCTGCAGTTTTTGAGCAGGAGAGTGAAGAAGCACAAACAAATCCACAGTTGGGTGTAAAAAGGAAAGCAAGAGATTATTCTAAACAAATTTAATTGGTCAGATGTGCGGTATGTATTCCTAGCAATATCTCACATTTCTTCTCATTTCCGTTCTTTCTGCTGGCATGCATGTCTGCTTTGCTGGAGGACCCTTATCAGCTAACTTTGCAGACACGCATTACTGACTTTTTAACGACACTTCGAGTTGACTGAAAATATCTCTAACATTTCTTTTTTTCTCTTTTTCTTCTAATTAATTAACTAGAGAGAAAAGGGGAGAGAGAGGTTAGGGCAGAAGCGAAGCACTGTCCTTCTGGACAAGAAGGATTTCTGTGCTTTTTCTCTGTGCCCGGTTGACGCTGTCCCCTTAAGAAAGGGAATATGGTGGACGGAAGTTGGTAAACGGAAGGAATAGTCTAAACTAATTTTCATTGGTCAGGTGGGAGGAAGCACCTTCTGAACGGGAGTGGAAATGGGCATTCCCAGCACTTCTCTGTCACTCTTGCTTCCGCTTCTCCAGGGTGCAGGAACTCTTCTCTGTGCTGGGCTTTCTGCCAAGGCCTCGGCCTTGAGGATAAGATAACCAGGTCTATATTAACTGCTTTCAATTAACACAAACTGCTTTTAACTTCTTTCTTTCTTCTTTCTCCCTCTTTTCCGAACTATTCTGGGGAAAGGGGGGAAGAGAGGGGAGAGCGGAGGTGGGGAAACCCCTCGGCCGAGGGGGGCTACTCTCATTTCTGTGTTACTCTGTTGTATATCTTTGTATATATTGTAGATATTGTAAATTTGTAAATATTCCCCTGCAAAACCCTACACTGCTTTGTAAATATAGCTCCACTGCTTTGCTAATTCAGCTGGTGAGTTTTTTTTCCTTTCCCTTCAATTTTTTTTCCCTTTTACCTTACAAGGGGGAAGGGAAGAGGCTTCTCGGCCTTACCCTTTCACCCACCACATTCTCTTATGTAAATACCTGTATAATATTGTAAATACCATATATTTGTACATATTCATTGCATTCCATTGTAAAGTGCAGTAATGCTTGTATAATACAGCTTTTCCATTTGCTTCCCCGACTGAGTTTGGCCTATTTTTTGTTATTGTGGGTGGGTTAAACTATCACATAAAGTTATGAGGAGGATATGCTCCATGATCTTACCTGGCACAGAGGTGAGAGTGACTGGTCTGTAGTTCTCTGAGTTGACTTTGCTCCCTTTTTACACATGGGAGATATGTTTCCTTTTTTCCAGTCTGTTGGAACTTCACCAGGCTACCGTAACACCTTGAATATGATATCCAGATACTCTTTAGCTGTGTTAATGATTTTGCCTTTTGTGTTGTTATGCCACTGTTGAGGTCATCTTCAGTGATCATGGTTTCATACTCTTACCTTTTTACACCCAGTTTAAAGCCTCTAAGTGAGTCATGTCAATTTGTGACCCAGGATCCTCTTTCTCCACACAGTTATCTGAACCCCATCTGGCCTCAGCAGGACAGGTTCTGTGTAGACATCCCTATGGTTGAAGAACCCAAAATTGAATCTCTGGCACCATTCTTTGAGACAAGTACTTATCAAGGGTGTTTTTCTGAACCTCTCCATATTTCTCCTTTCTACTGCAGAGTTTGAAGCAAACATTACCTGTGCACCTGATCCTTGGAGCACCTTCCCCAATTCCCTGAAGTCCCTTGTGATCACTTATGTCTTCCCTCCTCAATGTCATCACTGCTAGCCTGCATGACCAATAGTAGGTATTAATCAGAGGGTTTTAACAGATGTGGGAGTTCCCTTTTAATGTCCCTAACACAGGCCCCAGGTAGGCAGCAGACTTTCCTGCAAAATAGGTCAGTAAATGGGACCCTCTATCCCTCTCAGAAAGGAATCATAAGCAATAAAAAACATTCTGTTTTTCTTGGTAGAGGCAGTCTTAATACATGATGCTGACTGCTTTACCCTTGGTAGCAACTTGGGAGCGTTTACATATCTGTCATTTGTTTGTCTCTAGAGTCTGAAGCCCTGTACCTCTTGTGCAAGGGTAACTGGGAATGTGTAGGAGGCCATGCATGCAGTCACCTTCTGCACTCAGCAGGTACTTCAGACACAGTGGGCTGAAGCCACTAACACACGCTTGATTTTGTTTCTGAGGGAAGTTTCACCATCATCAGTTTCTGCTTACATGTGTAATTTAGTAATTATTTTCCGTATGCGTATTTGAACTTTTTTCTTTTAATTTCAATAAAATATTCTTAGTTTCAAAACTGTGAATAACTTCCATTAGTTCCATGAATGATTTCCTGAGTGTATCTATAGGATTTTGGCATCTTCCTAAACCTTTTTTTTTACCCATCGATGCAAATGTTTTCATCTTTTCTTCATACATCTTTTAGTTCTTGAATCTTCCTAACACAAGAGTCATACAGACTGTATTTTTCCTTTTTTATTTTTTCAATGTATTTTGACTGAAAAGAATACTAATTCTTTATTAGTTATGTTAATCTGCATTTCTTACATTGTCAAATTTTACCTGGAGTTAATTTAACACTTAGTATGACATGAAAACATTAACAAGTGTACAAATAGATATATGCAAGCTTTCTTTATAGAAAGTTAAATGCCTGTTGCAAATCTTTGACACAGAAAATCCATAGATCTGATGGTTTAATCCATCAGAGCACATTGTACTCCTGGGACATAAAGAAGCAATACAGGCATGTCTAAAGTTTCTCTTTCCTGATCAGCAAATTGTAGCATATAGTAACATAGGCATACCTGCTAGTAGTTTCTGCCCGGTTTTTAGAATTGCCCAAATATGGCAAGTGGTGAACAAGTGATTCAATGGAAAATGCCATCAAAATAGTGGAAGGAATAGTTCAGAGGTATAACTAAAATCAGGCAATAAAAAAGTAATAACTAAAAAAATTCTTTTAGTGACAAGAATAGCATTGTTGAAGGTTGCATTTCTTGTGTTACTGAAAATTCCTGTCCAAAATCCAGTGTTACTCTTAATAGTCACAAAGAAAAATACTCATCCAGAGATGTTTAGTGTTTCATTGGCCTAACATGATTGTTCCAACAAAATATTATTTGAATTTCTGTGACAAAACACTGGTATTAAGCCCTGTACATAAGCTGATAAAGAATTTTCACAGTTTATAATTCCCTACTGACAGAATAGTAAAATCTCCTTACTTTTAACCATTCGTCTTTTCTGGATCCATTAACACATCAATAAATCTGTCTTCTATCCATGTCCATATTTCTTCCTACCCTGTTGGATTGAGTCACATTAAAATCAGTAAATATATCTCCCCTGCTTTTTAAATTTCAGCATTGCAGACCCCGTACCATTTTCCTGACCTCATTACTTCAACACAGTGTAGACAGCTAGTACACTGGTTGTGGAGTCTACTATGAAGCTTACTTTGGCAAATATAACATTTATATGAGGATTTGCTAATCTATACTGAAAACTCATACAATATAAAGTGGTGATGTCTCTTTTGCTCATGCTCAGGATTCAAAGAACTCCTTGAAATCCGTAGCCAGTGGAGGTAATTTATTTCTTATACCTTTTTAAAGTAGGTGGTGGTAGTACATTACAAATTACATTTTTTCTTGAAAATATTGAGACTAATATTTATTTGTTCCAACATGTGCTAGGAAAAAGTTAATTTTTTTAATAGATTTCTTATTCATAGGAATAAAAGTATGGTATTTTCCTCCATTCTAAGTAATAGTGTTGTGGTTTGGGAATTCTCCCACCACAGGCAAAAGAAAAAATTCAGACAAACAGATTGCAAAAATGGTGGAAAGTTTAAGTGGAAAAAAACCAACAATGAAAGTTTTACAGAAAACCACAAGCATTGTGATATGACAAAGGGAGAGATATCCCAAAACATACCCAAGAACATCCCACCCCCACCTGGAGGTACACCCAACACCGCCCCCCCAGGGCTCTTTCTTCCCTGCCCAACCCAGCCTTGGGCCTGGGCAGGCCCAAGGGAGGTGGCTCACGCCATTTTACCTAGGCAGCGGCAGGGGATGAAAAGAGGAAGTAAGGACCCTGTGTGGATGTTTTATAGAGGAGCAGGGAATTATGGGTGAAATACCTGGTTTCCTGTGACCACCCAGTGGGCTTGACACTTTTGGGGACCTCCCAGGTGTGGCCTGTGCAGTGGCATCTGGGATAGCACCCAGCCTAAACCACCACAAATAGTCAGATAAAATGAGCAGGAGTTGGATTGTAGATACGTATTATCATTTTCAAATTCTTCATTGCATATAGGTAACTGCATTCTATTTTTTCATTCCATCATCAAAACATACTTGTTTCAGTTTATATATATTTATTTTTTATACTGCCCAACAAATTACTGTCTTTTGCCTTTCTTATGTTTTCACAACTCCTTAGTCAGCAGGACAAGATCTGAACTAATTCAAATTAATTAAAGGGAAAAAATAAAGAAATGTCCTTTTTTTTATTTATAGGAGAAGGAAATAAGGAGGATTTGTCTTGATACAGTATTTACCTAATAGTTTTTAATTAACATTGGGGGAAAACATCTAGAAGTATGTTGATTAAATTATATGTTATTTAATTTGTGTTATCCACACAGGAAAAAAAATTAAAAAGTAGAACTGGGTAACTTGAATATTGGTATAGTAAGAATGAAGCACTAATCAATAGCAGCAGAGAGTGCACCATTTGGAATAGCCTCAAGGCTTGCACCGGAAGATGCCTGTCAGATACTGGCATGATTCTGAAAAATACATTACAGCTTATCTGTGTATGAGGCAAAATTTCTGAATAGAAAGAGAAGAGTGTGGAAAGGAGTCATGAGTAAAACTCCATTTGGTATGCTTAATGCTATTCTAGTTATGTTACAGAAGAGTGTAAACTAGAATGGGTAGAAAAGGAGTAAAAATGTCATAAAATAAATGGAGAACTTATAGTTTAGCTTAACAAGAAAAGCTGGGAACTCTTGCTCACTATTTGCACATGTGTCAAAGTGTACAAATTAGAAGAAGAGATCATTTATATAAGATAAAATGGTGCTTGAAGGGTTTCACTTTTTACAATGTTTCTATGGATTCCTTTGTTGCAAGGGATTTAATTTCTTGAGATGAATTTACATGTACTATGCACCTTATGCTGAGAGCCATTTTCCTTCCTTTGTATATCAATGCAAGCAGAGATGAAGGCCTTTCTCTTTCAAAAAAAAAATTAAACATATGCTATATTTAATTGTTTGAAAAGCTAGTGAAAGGTAGTGAATTTGTTTAGCTCAAGAACATAACAAATTTCAAAACAATTCATAATGAAGTGTATATGATAAATATACAGAGGAGGGGAAAAAAGATGATCAGTAGGCTGCAGCCCATGCATTACAAAGACAGGCTGAGAAAGTTGGGGATGTTCAGCCTGGAGAAGAAAAGGCTACAGAGAATCCTTATTGCAGCCTAACAGTATTTGAGTCTGTGATTCTTTGGAAAGTTTCCTATAACAACTCAAAGGTCTCTTGTTCAGTTTAATTTTATAGTCTTGCTAAATGTTCTACTGGCTGAAAGAACATAGCTGTGAATAAATTCATGCCATACCTATTTTGAAAAAGCTAAATTGTTTTTATATGTAAATGTGTTTTGAAAGGAGAGAGGGGGCAGCTTGAGCTTGAGCAGCGCAGCTCTGGGAGTTTGGCTTTTGGCTTTGATTCCCTTGCTTTTCAGGCGGTAAGGGGCTGGTGGCTTGAGGCTTCCCGAAGAGAGGAGGAGGGGCAGGGGGCTCAGACTGCCTACTTGCCGGAGGGCACTGACGCAGCTGGGGAGGGTTGCCGCGGAGACCGCGCGCAAACCAAACAGAACCCAGCGCGTGGCTGAGGAGAGAGGGGGCAGCTTGAGCTTGAGCAGCGCAGCTCTGGGAGTTTGGCTTTTGGCTTTGATTCCCTTGCTTTTCAGGCGGTAAGGGGCTGGTGGCTTGAGGCTTCCCGAAGAGAGGAGGAGGGGCAGGGGGCTCAGACTGCCTACTTGCCGGAGGGCACTGACGCAGCTGGGGGAGGGGTTGCCGCGGAGACCGCGCGCAAACCAAACAGAACCCAGCGCGTGGCTGAGGAGAGAGGGGGCAGCTTGAGCTTGAGCAGCGCAGCTCTGGGAGTTTGGCTTTTGGCTTTGATTCCCTTGCTTTTCAGGCGGTAAGGGGCTGGTGGCTTGAGGCTTCCCGAAGAGAGGAGGAGGGGCAGGGGGCTCAGACTGCCTACTTGCCGGAGGGCACTGACGCAGCTGGGGGAGGGTTGCCGCGGAGACCGCGCGCAAACCAAACAGAACCCAGCGCGTGGCTGAGGAGAGAGGGGGCAGCTTGAGCTTGAGCAGCGCAGCTCACCTTCTCACTGACAGGGAGGAAAAAAAAAAAAAAAAGCCGTGTGGAGAGGGTGGTTACTGCAAGATGGTCACCACTAGAGCAAAGGCTAGCAGAAGGACAGTGGGCACCCAAACAGAGACCACACACAAGCATGCAGATGTTCAGGTAGGTGGCTGCAGTGAGTGCTGGAGCCTGGCACTCGATATGGAGGCTGGAGGGAGCAGCTGTTTCAGGTGTGAGCAGGTCAGTGATCTGATGAGCATGGTGGTCAAACTAAAAGAAGAGGTGGAAAGGCTAAGAGCTAGAAGAGATGGTGAGCAGAAAATTGACGATTCCCATAACGTAATCTCTTCTAAACCAGAACAGGGGTAACACTTAGGGGAACAGGGAGTTTGATACCTCCCCAGAAGCAAGATTCTCAACCTCCCTGTTGTAACCCACATGAGCAGGGCCAATGGGAACAGGTCTCTGCCCGACGGAAGAAGTGCAAACAAAGGAAGTCTGCTCCTGTGAGCAGCACCCTGCCTCCAGTGCAGTTACAGAACAGGTATGAGGCTCTGCAGGAGGAACAGGTCATTGGTGAGGCTGAGGACTCAAGAAGGTCAGAAGCTGTACCAATGACAGGTTGCCTCAGGCCAGCCATCAAAACTTACCCAGAAAGAAACCTCGCAGGGTCATCGTCATAGGAGACTCCCTACTGAGGGGAACAGAGGGCCCAATATGCAGACCAGACCAATTTCATAGAGCGGTCAGCTGCCTCCTGGTGCCCAAGTAAAAGACGTTGTAGATAGAATTCCCAACCTCGTGAGTCCTTCAGACTACTACCCACTGCTGGTCTTTCAGGTGGGCAGTGATGATGTAACAATGAGAGGCTCACAATCTATTAAAAAGACTTCAGAACTTTAGGGCAAATGCTAAAGGGATCAGGGGCTCAAGTCGTGTTCTCAGCCATCCCTCTAACGTCAGCAATGGATGAGGACACACTGAGGAAGGGCCGACAGATCAATTCATGGCTCAGGGGCTGGTGCCATCGACAGGGCTTTGGGTTCCACAATCATGGATTGGTTTTCAAGGCACCTGAGCTGAAAACAACTCATGGGACACACTTGTCCCAGAGTGGGATAAGAATCCTGGGGCAGGAATTGGCAGGGCTCATTGATAGGGCTTTAAACTAGATTTGAAGGGGAAGGGGTTTATAGTCTCCTGCTGGCTGGTGACAAACAGAGGGCAGCTCACCAGCAGTAGAGAGAAGGAGAGATGGTAAGGGCTCTCAACTTGCTGCCCTGAGGCAAGCCACGAATGATTCACCAGGACATTCTGTGGAAACCGAGGGGAATTGGCACAAGAGGAGGCCAGGGCCAGCCCAGCTGAAGTGCTTCTATGCGAATGCGCGCAGCTTGGGCAACAAACAGGATGAGTTAAGGGCCACTGTGCTGCTGGGATGCCACGACATAGTGGCAGTTACTGAAACTTGGTGGGATGAATCCCATGACTGGAATGTAGGCATAGATGGATATAAACTCTTTAGGAAGGATAGGCAGGGAAGGAGAGGAGGAGGTGTTGCCCTCTATGTCAGTAGCCAGTTGGAATCAGTGGAGCTCCAACTGGGGAGGGATGATGAGCTAGTTGAGAGCGTATGGGTTAAAATTAAAGGCAGGACAGGGAAGGAGATATTACTGTGGGGGTCTCCTACAGGCCACCTGACCAGCAGATCCAAGCAGATGAGGCCCTCCATAGGCAAATAGAAGCGGCTTCCAGGTCACAAGCCCTGGTCCTCATGGGTGATTTCAACCACCCGGACATCTGCTGGAGGGACAACACAGCAAGGCACCAGCAATCCAGGATGTTCCTGGACTGCATAGAAGACAACTTCCTCCTCCAAATGGTAGAGGAACCAACAAGAAATGGTGCTATGCTGGACCTTGTTCTCACCAACAGGGAAGGGCTGGTAAGCAATGTGAGGCTCAGAGATGGCCTTGGCTGCAGTGACCATGAAGCAGTTGAATTTAACATCCTCAGGGCAATCAGGAGGAAGTATTCCAAGCTCACGACCCTAGACTTTAGGCGTGCAGATTTTGATCGCTTCAGGGATCTGCTAGCCAAAGTGTCGTGGGACAAAGCCCTGGAGGAAGAGGGACCCAGGATAGCTGGTCAATATTCAAGGACCACCTCCTCTGTGTCCAGGAGCTCTGTGTACCAACAAAGAGAAAAGCAGGTAAGAATGCAAGGAGGCCTGCCTGGATGGGCAAGGAGCTATTGGACACACTATTACTTAAAAGGAAACTCTACAGGAAGTGGAGGGAAGGACAGGTAGAACAGGGGGAATATAAGGAAGCTGCCCGAGCAGCGAGAGTCCTGGTTAGGAAAGCCAAAGCAGAGTTTGAATTGAATCTAGCCAGGGAGATTAGAGGGAACACTAAGAACTTTTACAGGTATATTAATGGGAAGAAGAAGACTAGGGAAGGTGTGGGCCCCTCAGAAAGGAAAATGGTGACATGGTCACAAGGGATGAGGAAAGGCTGAGGTACTTAATAACTTCTTTACCTCAGTCTTCACTGCAAGGGCCTCTAGCCACACTCCTGATGTTATGGAAGTCAAAGCCAGGGATGGGGAGGAAGAACTGCCCATTGTAAGTGCAGATCAGGTTCGTGATCATCTGAAGAACCTGAAAGTGTTCAAGTCCATGGGACCCGACGGGATACACCCACGGGTACTAAGAGAAGTGGCAGATGAGGTTGCTAAACCCCTCTCTGTTATATTTCAAAAGTCATGGCAATCTGGTGAAGTCCCCACGGACTGGAAAAGGGGAAACATTGCCCCCATCTTCAAAAAGGGTAAGAAGGAGGAACCAGGGAACTACAGGCCAGTCAGTCTCACCTCTGTGCCTGGAAAGATCATGGAGCAGATCCTCCTGGAGTCACTACTTGCTCAAAAGAATAGTGAAGAGGTAATTGGGAACAGTCAGCATGGCTTTGCCAAGGGCAAATCCTGCCTGACCAACCTGGTGGCCTTCTATGAGCAGGTGACAACATTAATAGATGAGGGGCGAGCAACTGATGTTATTTACCTGGACCTGAGCAAAGCCTTTGACACTGTCCCGCACCACATCCTGGTCTCCAAACTGGTGACACATGGGTTTGATGGGTGGACCACTAGATGGATAAGGAACTGGCTTGATGGCCGCACCCAAAGAGTGGCTGTCAATGGGTCCATGTCCCAGTGGAGGCCAGTGACAAGCGGAGTCCCTCAGGGATCAGTCCTGGGACCTGTCTTGTTCAACATCTTTGTGGGTGACATGGACAGTGGCATTGAGTGCACCCTCAGCAAGTTTGCTGATGACACCAAGCTATGTGGTGCAGCAGACACACTGGAGGAAGGGAGGCCATCCAGAGGGACCTTGACAGGCTGGAGAGGTGGGCACAAGCCAACCTCATGAAGTTCAATAAGAGCAAGTGCAGGGTCCTGCATCTGGGTCGAGGCAATCCCAGGCACAAATACAGGCTGGGCAGTGACTGGCTGGAAAGTAGCCCTGAGGAGAGAGACTTGGGGGTGCTGGTGGACAAAAAGCTCAACATGAGCTCCCAATGTGCACTTGCAGCCCGCAAGGCCAATCAGATCCTGGGCTGCATCAGGAGAAGTGTGGCTAGCAGGTCGAGGGAGGTGATCCTCCCCCTCTACTCAGCCCTGGTGAGACCCCACCTGGAGTACTGTGTCCAGTTCTGGAGCCCCTATTACAAGAGGGATGTGGAGGTGCTGGAACGTGTCCAGAGAAGGGCCACAAGGATGATCAGAGGGCTGGAGCACCTCTCCTATGAGAGCAGACTGAAGGAGTTGGGGCTGTTCAGTCTGCAGAAGAGAAGGCTCCGAGGTGACCTAATTGTGGCCTTCCAGTATCTGAAGGGGGCCTACAGGAAGGCTGGGGAGGGACTTCTCAGGATGTCAGGTAGTGATAGAACTAGGGGGAATGGAATGAAGCTGGAGGTGGGGAGATTCAGGCTGGATGTGAGGAGGAGGTTCTTCACCATGAGAGTGGTGAGACCCTGGAATGGGTTGTCCAGGGAGGTGGTCGAGGCCCCGTCCCTGGGGGTGTTTAAGAGCAGGCTGGATGAGGCTCTGTCCAGCCTGATCTAGTGTGGGGTTTCCCTGCCCATGGCAGGGGGGTTGGAACTAGATGATCCTTGTGGTCCCTTCCAACCCTGAATGAAACTATGAAACTATGAAACTATGAAAGTATTGTGGTGGTTGTTCTTTGTTGTGTTATTGATGAAACAATGTACTCAATGCTATTACTGAAGACTAAAATTTATTGCTGGAGATAATAGGCATTCATTAAGTTTAAAAATGTAACATGGATATCAATGTTATAGCCCTGTTATTAAAAGAAAAAAAAATGCAGAAAGAGTTTTTCTCTTAATGACAGCAAACATATATTATACCTTGATCAGATACAGTAGATTATACTGCATAAATCAGCACATTTAAGTATTCAGTGACTGTCTTCAAAAGTTCTCAAAGAAAAAAAAAAAAGATTTTTACACTCTAAACCATTATTTTTACTCTTGACAAGTAAAATGCCATGGTAGATATCACAAACAAACTATGGTTTGCGTTTTGGGTTTCTTTGTGTGTGGTTTCCTTTTTTTAAATTATTTTTATTTTATTTATAAAGCTAGTTTAATTTTGTGTAGAAATGCAGAACATGAAAATGAACAATAGTAGCACATGAATATGACTCAAAATACATTTTCTGGTTCACAGTTCTCACATGAAATATTTTCACCTTTTTTTTTAAGGATAATTAAATATATTTAGTGATTTCTTTGGGATGTTTGTTTGTTTTTCATTTGTTTGTTCAAGTTTTGGTTTACACATTTATATTTTCTGACAAATCCCAAATCCCTCTGACAGTCTGCATATCAAAGAACAAATGTGCTTCTTGGAACCAAGACACCCTCACTTTTTTGTTGAGTCTCCAAGTCAGTAAGGCACCTGTAAGGATTGTAAGCAGGCTCTGAGGTCACATTGGAGGGTCATAAAGAGTCACTTATTTATAGAATCATAGAATCATTAAGGCTGGAAAAAACACCTAAAATCATCAAGTCCAATTGTCAACCTGACATCACTGTGCCCACTAACTCATGTCCCCATATGCAATGTCTACGTGGTCTTTTAACACCTCTAGGGATAGTGATTCCACCACCACTCCAGGCAGCCTGTCCCAATGCTTGAGCACCTCTTTCAGTAAAGAAATTTTTCCTAGTAAATAATCAAAACTTCCCTTGGTGCAACATGACACCATTTCTTCTCATTCTAAGTTACCTGGGAGAAAAGTCTGACTCCCCTCTCACTACAGCGTCCATTGAGGTAGTTGTACAGGGGAAGAAGGGCTTTTCTAAGTCTCCATTTCTCCAGATTAAACAATCCCAGCTGCCTCTGCTGCTTCTCATAAGACTTGCTCTCCAGACCCTTCATCAGCTTCACTGCCATTCCCATGCTCTAGCAATTCAATGTCCTCCCTGTAGTGAGGGGCCCAAAACTGAACCAAGTACTCAAGATGCAGCCTCACCAGCACACAGGTATGGTTGCTTCCATGCTGCTGTGATTACATGCTTCTTGGACACCTGAGCACACTGCTGGCTCATATTCAGGTGGCTGTCAACCAGCACCCCCAGGTTCTTTTCTGCCACACAATTTTCCAGCCAATCTTCTCCAAGCCTGTACAGTTGCATCAAATTGGTGTGACCCAGTTGCAGGCCATGACACTAGGCTTTCTTAAACCTAGTGCAACTGACCTTTATCCATTGATCCAGCCTGTCCGGATTCCTCTGCAGAGCATTCCTACCCTCAAGCAGATCAACACTGATGCCCGATTTGATATTATCTACACACTTATTGAGTATGCTTGCAATTCCCTCCTCCAGATCATTGATAAAGATATTAAACAAAGAACTGAGACTTGGGGAACACCACTTGTGACCAGTTGGCAAATTAATTTAATTTCATTTACCACAATACTCTGGGCATGGCTGTCTAGTGAGATTTTTAGCCAGTGAAGAGTGCACCTGTCTGAAGCATGAACCACCAGTTTCTAGGAGAATGCTGTGGGAGACAGTGTCAAAGGCATTACTAGAGTCCAGGTTGACAAGATTCACAGCTTATCCCTAGTCATAGGGTCACCTAGTCACAGAAGATCATATGAATATGATCAATCAAGCAGAATCTGCCTTTCATAAATCCATGCTGTTGTGGTTTGAAGGCAGATCCTCCCTTGCCTCCCACCAGGGCAAAAAAATGAATCTCAGATAAATGGATTGCAAAAGTGATGCAAAATTGAAATGGAAAAAGCAGTGAGTGTTTTACAGAAAACCACAAGGGCAGTGACAAAAAAAGATCCCAAAGCATACCCAGAAACCTCCCAGCACTCCTCTTCTCCCTACCTGAGGGTACACCCAAAACCCCCAGGGCTCTTTCTTCCCCCTATTCACTGTTAGAATAATCTCATCTTGCCAGATCTGAGATTGCCCTTCCCCCTTCTCCCCTTGGCATTAGGTCTAACCAGGCCTAAGTGCCCTTGAGATAACTCACCTTCCATTACAAGATAGGGAGCATCTTCCATGAGAGCATGTTACAATTTGAGCTGGGTGCCCCCCTGCAATGTTTACTTCCTGTGTCCAAAAGTCCAGCCCAGAGGGGTGGACACAGGATATTATGTAGTATTTCATACCACAATCCTTTGCACCACTATAAGATCCAGTGCGGAGTCTAGCACTTTCTCTTCTCTTCCTCCTCCGTCAGCCAGTAACTGGGGGGAGATGTCTCCTGGCTTTGGGCCTGGCTAGGCCCAATGCCACAGGGGGATGGGCAGCTTCAGATCTGGCCAGCTGAGACTAGCCTAGCAGTGGGAGGGGGAAGAAGGAGGCCTGGGGGGTCTTGGGTGTACCCTCAGGTGGGGATGGGATCTCTCTGGGTCTGTTTTGGGATCTTTCTTTGTCACTGCGCTTTTGGCTTTCTGTAAAAGTTCACTGCTTTCTATTTAAACTTTCCATCACTTTTGCAATCCGTTTGTCTGAGTGGTTATTGTTGCCAAGGGTGGGGAAGGGGGCTGCCTCAACCCAGCACAGAGCAGCAAGGGAAGAAAGAGGAAGTGTGAGACTTTGCAGATGGATTTAGAGGGAGCAGGACACTATAGGAATGAAATACGTAGATTCCTGTGTCCACTCACTGGGCTGGATACCCAGGAGAATAGAATAGAATAGAATAGAATAGAATAGAATAGAATAGAATAGAATAGAATAGAATAGAATAGAATAGAATAGAATAGAATAGACCAGACCAGACCAGACCGGGTTGGAAGAGACCTTCAAGATCATCGCGTCCAACCTATCATCCAATTCACCTAATCAACTAAACCATGCAAACAAGCACCCTGTCAAGTCTCCTCCTGAACACCTCCAGTGACGGTGACTCCACCACCTCCCCGGGCAGTCCATTCCAATGGGCAATCACTCCCTCTGTGTAAAACTTCCTCCTGACTTCCAGCCTAAACCTCCTCTGGTGCAGCTTGAGACTGTGTCCTCTTGTTCTGGTACTGGTTGCCTGGGAGAAGAGACCAACATCCGCCTGTCTACAAGCCCCCTTAAGGTAGTTGTAGAGAGCAAGAAGGTCTCCCCTGAGTCTCCTCCTCTCCAGGCTAAGCAACCCCAACTCTCTAGTCTCTCCTCATAGGGCTTGTGTTCCAAGCCCCTCACCAACTTTGTTGCCCTTCTCTGGACACCTTCCAGCAAGTCAACATCCTTCCTAAACTGAGGGGCCCAGAACTGAACACAGGACTTGAGGTGTGGCCTAACCAGTGCAGTGTACAGGGGCAGAATCACCTCCCTGTTCCTGCTGGCCATACTGTTCCTGGTGCAGGCCAGGATGCCATTGGCCCTCCTGGCTGCCTGGGCACACTGGAGGCTCATGTTCAGCCTACCATCAGCCAGCATCCCCAGGTCCCTCTCTACCTGGCCACTCTCCAGCCATTCTGTCCCCAGCCTGTAGCACTGCATGGGGTTGCATGAAGGTGTATCTTATGCGGCAGAAGCAGCAGGAGGCACCCAGCCCAAGCTGCCACACATGCTTACAAGGTCTAATCTCCTGTTTGTCCTACACATGCTGTGTGAGCTTACTCAAGGTGAACTACTCCATGATCTTTTCCAAGTACCAAAGTCAGGCTGACAGGCCTGTATTTCTATGGATCTTCTTTCTGGCCCTTCTTGTAGATGGCTGTAAGATTGGCAAGCTTCCAGTCTTCTGGTACTTTCCCTACTAACCAGGACTGCTAATAAATGATGCAAAGCAGCTTGGTAATTTCTGACAGCTCCCTCAGTACTCTTGGGTGGATCCCATGTGGACCCATAGGCTTGTGAGTCTCCACATGGCATAGCAGATTGTTAACTGATTCCTACTAGTTATATTCTGCTTTTTTGCTTCTGTCTTCCAGCTCAGGGAACTGAATACCCTGGTCTGACTAATAAAGATTGAGACAGAGAAGGCAGTAAGCACCCCAGACTTCTCTTGATCCTTGGTGGCAATGTTCCCCACTACATCCAATATGGGATGGAGATTCTTCATGACTCTCCTTCTGTTCTTAACATATTCGTAAAAAACATTTTTTGTTATTATTTCTTACGAGATCGGCCAGACTGAGTTTAACTGGGCTTTTAAATTTACAATTTTCTCTCTGGATGGCCTAACAAGATCTCTTTACCCTTCTTGAGCATCCTGTCCTTTCTTCTGAAACTAATAAACTCTCCTCTGTTTCCGGAGTCCCAGCAATAACTCCCTGTTTGGTAAGATCAGTTTTCTTCCCTGCCAGTTCATCTTACAGCACAAGGGAACAGTCTACACCTTATAATCATAGAATCAACAAGGTTGGAAAAGACCTCAAAGATCAAGTCCAACCTGTCACCTGATACCTTATGCCTACTACACCATGGCACCAAGTGCCATGGTCAGTCCCCTCTTGAATACCAGGGACAGTGACTCTACCACCTCTCTGGTAAGCCCATTCTAATGACTAAAAACTCTCTCTGTGAAAAACATTCTCCTCACCTGGAGCATAAACTTCCCCTGGTGCAGCTTGAGACTGTGTCCTCTTCTTCTGGTCCTGGTTGCCTGGGAGAGGAGACCAACCCCCTCCTGGCTACAACTTCCCTTCAGGTAGTTGTAGACAGCAAGAAGGTCTCCCCTGAGCCTCCTCATCTCCAGGCTAAACAATCCCAGCTCCCTCAGCCTCTTCTCATAGGGCTTGTGCTCAAGGCCTCTCAGCAGCCTCTTTGCCCTTCTCTGGATACCTTCAAGTGTCTCAATGTCCTTCTTAAACTGAGAGGCCCAGAACTGGACACAGTACACAAGGCCTAACCAGTGCTGAGTACAGGGGCACAATGACTTCCCTGCTCCTGCTGCCCACACTATTCATGATGCAGACCAGGATGCCATTGGCCTTCTTGGCCACCTGGACACACTGCTGGCTCATGTTCAGCCGGCTGTCAATCAGCACCCCCAGGTCCCTTTCTGTTTGGCAGCTCTCCAGCCACTCCGACCCCAGTCTGTATTTCTGCATCGGGTTATTGTGGCCAATGTGCAGCACCCTGCACTTGGACTTGTTAAAGGACATTAAAGAACTTGTTAAAAGCCTAACCAGTGCCCCTGTACTCTGCAGTGGTTAGGCTACACCTTGAGTACTGTGTCCAGTTCTGGGCCCCTCAGTTTAAGAAGGACTCAATTATCTCATGGTCACTGGACCCCAGACAGCCTCCAATCATCACATCTCCCACCAGCCCTTCTCTGTGTGTAAAAACAAGATCAAGCAAAGCCTTACCCTTGGTAAGCTCACAGAGCATCTGGGATAAGAAGCTATCCTCCATGCACTCTAAGAACCTCTCCTCCATACACTCTAAGAACCTCCTAGACTGCCTCCTCTCAGCTGTGTTAAGTTCTCAGCAGATATCACGCAGGCTAAAGTCGCCCATGAGAAGTAGATCCGGCAATCTTGAGACAGCCTCTAGCTGCCTATAGAATAATTCATCCACATCTTCATCCTGGTTGGGTGGTCTATTACAGACTTCAACCAGGATGTCAGCCTTGTTGGTCTTCCCTCTAATTTTCACCCACAGGCACTCAACTTGATCATCCTTGATCTCTAGTTCCATGGTGTCTAGAACTTCCTTGATGTACAGGGCCACCCCTCCAACCCATCTCCCTTGCCTGTCTTTCATGAAGAGCCTGTAGCCATCAATTACAGTGTTCCAGTCATGTGAGTCATCCCACCACATTTCTGTGATGGTAACTACATCATAACTTTCCTGCTGTAACAAGACTTCCAGCTCCTCTTGTTTGTTGTCCATGCTTCATGCATTAGTGTACATGCACTGCAGTTGGGCTGCTGGTTTCACCCCTTACTGCAGCTTACCACCCCCAGACTCCTGTCTGGGAGATTGGTTTCAGCCCCTTCCCCCTTCAAATCTAGTTTAAAGCCCTGTCAATGAGACCTGCCAACTCCCTTCCTAGACCCTTTTTCCCTTGGGGGCATAGGCCATTCTCATGCACTAAGATCTTTCCTCTCCTCTGGGACAGATGTACTCCATGTGTTGCTAGCTGACCTGGTGCCATAGAAAGTTCCCCATGATCAAAATCCTCAAAATTCTCTTGGTAGCACCAGCCTTTGAACCACTTGTTAACTACAGGTGCTGACCTGTTTCTTTCGGTATTCCTTTCTGCAACTAAGGGTATTGATGAAAATATTGCCTGTACCCCTAACCCCCTCAACCAGTTCTCCCAGAGCCTTGAATTTCTTTTTGATTGCCTTGGGAACTCTGCTTGCAACATCATCACTCCCTAACTGCATAACTACTAAGATACAATAATCTGAGAACTGTACCAGGCTAGTTAGCTTTCTGGTAACATCCCTGACCAGAGCCCCAGGGAGGCAGTAGACTTCTCCGTGGGAAGGATCCAGCTGACATATGGTGTCCTCTGTTCCCCTCAGGAGGGAATCATGAATGACAATTAGCCTCCTCTTTTTTTTTTGAGGGAACAAGTCCTGATGCGGGGGGCAGGCTGTTTTGCCTTAGACAACACCTTGGATGGTGTCTCTTCTCTCTCCACCCTCAACTTCCAGAGCCCCATAACATAGTTGTTTTGCAAGGGCAGCTGGGAAGGTGAGGGGAGCAATGAGGGTTTTACTTTACATCTCCTAAGAGGGACCTGTATCCATTCCCTACTGATTTTTGGGTCACCTCCCTCTGCTAGAGGAGTCTGCAGAGCCTAGCTACTCAAGTTCAACTCCCTTTTACATTCCCTTACAGTCCTATGCCTAGTAACTTCATCCTTCAATTCAGCCACCAGGTTAAGCAGATAGTCGATCTGCTCACACCTAATGCAGGTGTTATCTCCACTACCCTCCATTTCAAGTGCCAGGCTCCACCACTCTCTGCAGCCAGTTGCCTGGACACTTACCTGCTTATGTTCAACCTCAGTCTGGGTTGATAGTTATCTTTTGAAAACAGCTTTGCTGCGAGTTGCAACCATCCCTATCCCTGGCCACATGACCTACTGGAAGAATTTAAAAAAAATAAAAAAAATGACACCTAAATAACAAGTGCAATCAAGTGAGAATGGTCTGGGTTGAAAGAGACCTCTGAAGGTCATAGGTCATCTAGTCCAAAACCCTCTGCAGTAAGCAGGGGCATCCTCAACTAGATCAGGTTGCCCAGAGCCCTGTCTAGGTTCACCTTGAACATCTCCAAGAATGTGGCCTCAACTACCTCCCTGGGCAACCTGTTTCAGTGCTCTGCTTCACTCACGGTAGCAAACTTGTTCCTAAAATCCAAACTAAATATAATCTTCTCTAGTTTGAAGCCATTGTCCCTTGTCCTATCACAACAGGCTTTTACAAACAGTCTCTCTCCATCCTTCCTGCACGCCCCCTTCATGTACTAGAAGGTAGCTACTAGGTGTTCCTGGAGCCTTCTGTTCTCCAGCCTGGACAATCCCAGCTCTGTCAACCTGTCTTCATAGCAGAGGTGTTGCAACTCCCTGATTATTTTTGCGGCCCTCCTCTGGACCAGTTCCATCAGATCCATGTCCTTCCTGTACTGATGGCTCCAGAGCTGTAGATTGCACTCCAAGTGAGATCTCACTGGTGCACCTTACACTTTACACTTCCTCTTTCAGCTGTGCCACTAGGTTGAACAGATCCTCCACCTGGTCACATTGCATATAGGTGTATCTGCTGCCCTCTGGTGTGAGTGACAGACACTCTCTGTATCCAGAGACCTGGACTGATCATGCTTGTGTGCAACATCCCTCTGGGTTACCACATTCCTTCTGAAGTTGACTTTTGGATGAGTGGAAACCATAGCAAGATCCTTTTCTGGGAGGAGGATGACCACTAGGTGAATTGCCCTCCTAGCACAGCCTGCCTGTGCTAACTGCCACAATTGCTGTGCCATGCACCAGTCACTTGAACTCCTTAGGGGCTACTCTTGTCTGTAAAGCAGCTTGGCTGCTGTCAGTCTTGTCTCCACCTAGGCTGTGTAGAGCTGTCCTTGATCAGGAGCTCATGCTTCCCACTTTGAGGAGGGGCTTGGGAACCCCCTCTCTCCCTGTGCTTTTGCCTTTCTAATTTTACCAAGGTTTTGCTGCTTTAGAAAAGGTGCACCTGCATGATCCTCCATTCTGGGGCCCTTTACCTCAGTGGCTTTTCTGAAAATACAACATGATTTGAGTGATGGAGTTCATTCATAGGATATGGGCAGGAAGCATTGTGGCCATTAAGGTCATAAATACAGCCATGAGAGCATTCTCTTTTTTATTATTTTTTTTTCTCTTTCATTATGTGTTATGTCAGCATTTTTTCCCATTACAGGTGTAATTAGTTCCTTCAGGTGGATGAAAATTGCAATTCTTGACATAAATATTTTCTCCCCTCAGAACTGAGTCAGTGACTGGAAGATGCCAGTGCCTTTTATATGTAGAGATGATGAGTAGCTAGTAACTTTTCAGGCACCTGGCCAGGTCAACTGGATGCTCAAGACTGAAGTCCTGTTACATACTTATTGAAAATATAAACACAAAAATTCATAAGCATACAGAAATGTTACTGCATCACAGTATCACTAAGGTTGGAAGAGACCTCGAGGATCATCGAGTCCAACCTGTCACCACAGATTTTATCACTAGACCATGGCACCAAGTGCCACATCCAATCTCCTCTTGAACACCTCCAGGGATGGTGACTCCAATACCTCGCTGGGCAGCCCATTCCAATGACGAATGACTCTCTCGGTGAAGAATTTTCTCCTCACCTCAAGCCTAAACTTCCCCTGATGCAGCTTTAGACTGTGTCCCCTTGTTCTGATGTTGGTTGCCTGGGAGAAGAGACCAACCTCTTCCTGGCTACAACCACCTTTCAGGTAGATGTAGAGGGCAATGAGGTCACCCCTGAGCCTCCTCTTCTCCAGGCTAAACAATCCCAGCTCCCTCAGCCTGTCCTCATAGGGCTTGTTCATGTTTCTAAAGCCAAATCTCATTTTCTGTGCTATTTGTCAAACCTAGCATGGAATGACTTTTTTCCCTCTCTCTCTCTTACTCTCTTGGTGTTTCAGAAAACAACTGGCAATGCATATTAAAGAATTAGCCTTCTCAGAGAGCTGATGAAAGTGTTACCCTTATTTAATACAAATGTTTGTGAATTTAGTACCTTTTGACAGTTTTAGCAGGGTTATATTGAAATATAAGAGCTAAGTGCATTTCCTTTCATGAACATTAACATTTGTATATACTTCTAATATTAAATATAATGTTAATTTTGAGTCTGGGTACATTTTGATGAATCTTACTTTTTCTGTTTTACATTTTTCTATATAGAAAATAGTAACTTTGGAATTGATGAAAGTGCAATACAAAAAAGGAAGCCTTGACATGTCACCTACAAGAATTATTATCCAACATCTTGTCATCAGTCACATGAATACCTCATTTAACTCCAATACTTGCCTTCATAGCTGATTGTCCATTTATGTTTAGAACAATTGTTTGAATAATGTCAGAGTTACAATTCTAGACTCAGAAAAAGTCAAAGTGTTTTTTCGCTGAATGGGTAATTACTTAGTGAAAGAGCTCAATATAAAACAGAAACCAGTAACTAGGTGTACTTGGGACTGCAAACATACCACAGGAAGCATAATATGACACATCTGTTAAGACAGTAGTTATTACAGTTAAACTTCATTATAAACCAATTTTCCTCTTCAATTTTCTTTGTGTTCCTTACCACAAACAGGCAGAAAAGTTGTGTATTATAAGTGCCATTCAGAGCCAGACTCCATGTCACCTGTCATGTTTGTTTTGGTTTTTTTTTTTTTATATTGGGGGGTTTAGCTTTCTGTCATTAAGTTAAAAAGAATTGATTCTGGTGCTGCAGAACCTGTGTCATGGTGGCTAAGTCTGCGTATTCAGTTAGACAGAAAGAATTTTTTGGTGGTTTTAGGCTATGCCTTTAAAATTTCATTGCAGATTTTGAGCAGAAAAGTAGAAAAATATAAATAAATCACTATAGGGTGCAACACAGAAAACAAAAGATAATTCTAAATAAATTCATTGGAGAAATACCTGCCATTGATTGGCTGTACCAAAGCAACTCTTTCTGATCTCTTCTCTGCTTGCTTCACTTGGGAGAGATTAACCTGCTTCTGGTTGACCTTGGCTGCATTATTTTGGTTAAGTCTAACCACTTCTTTCTCTCTGCTCCTTTCTTCCTTTGTCATGGGGGGTGGGAGGGGAGGGGAGGGGATGGGGCAGAAGGACAGTTTCCCTGGTCTCTGACCGGGGGATTTTAGTGTTGTTTGTTAATTGTAGATACTGTAAATCCTACATATTTTGTACATATTCACTGCATTCCATTGTAGATTGCAGTTTTGGTCATAAATACAGCTTCCATTTTCTTCCAACTCAGCTGGTCTGGCAAAGGCAATGTTGGGGGGAAATTTCAACCCACCACAAACATAGACTTTTTGTTTGATGACACCAAGAATTGCTTCTAATAGGAATATGATAAAGAACCTCACATGAGAAAAGAAGTAGAGTTTTCAATAAGATTTAAAACGTAGTTTTGATTGTAAATGAGGGTATTTAAAAATTAGACACATCAAATTTTTATAAAGTAAATTGAACTGCATGACTTTTCTGAGAGATAAGATTTTATCAAGGGAGTATAACTATCAATAAACAATAAATATCAAATGAAGAGCTGTTCTGAAAATTATTGCCATAAAGAATCCCATAATAATTCCAGTTTGTTCCATCTCCACTGCCAAAATCCTGTTACAGGCATGGTGTTACAGAGTTATAATTTCAGGTACTCAAAAGGGCATGAAAATAGATAAATAGTGAAATATATTTTAATGGAGACATAATTAATACACTTTGATGATGTTAACTTTCTGTATGGAATGCTTATTTCAATAGAACTATGGTAGATGTTTAGAACAAAACAAATATTTGTAATTTACAAGGTCATAAATGAATAAAGATTCCACTAAATCCTTACAGGTCAAACTGGTGATTCAGGATATCATAGTTAAAGCAAAAATATAGGTAAGATTAAATTTATGTAGCTCAGACTGCAAAAACATTCATTGGTGAAGAAGATCGGCATTAATACTGAGTATGTGTTTCATTTGGTTCTACAATAGCTTTTAAGATTCCAGATGTGATCTAACTCCAGTAGAACCAGCATTGGTGACCCAGTATCAACAGTGCTGTTCAATGGCAGTTAACTTGGATCATGCAAAAAGTGACTATCAAGACCTGCTCTATCAAATGGATAATACAAAATATGGAATAATCTACAGTTGTTAGTGAGAAATTCCAAAGTATGCAGGAATCCAGGTGATATCTGCATTAGAAAATTTTTCAGAACAGCATAATCTAGTTGATGTTTTAGTAGTTAATTGACTCAAATCCGTATTCCAATGATATTCTTGACTTCTCAGTACGTAATAAAACAAGCTGCTAGAGCTTATAATGAAGTCAGATAAACTAGAGAAATTATCTTGGGTCTCTCTAACAAGAATTTTGGATTTATTGTTGAGCAAAGCAGAAGTATCAGTCATGCCCAAATTAATCCTTAGCATCTCCAGATCAGATCACTTGAGCAATCAACCTTAAAACTGAAAATACCCCACAAAACATTATTTCACCCTGTCCTATCTAAAGTCAGTTATGCCACATTTGTTTTCAGAGCTGTTTTGAAAAATTAATGTATCTTAATACTCCATTCAACCTGGAAATGAACATCAATTTAATAGGGAAAAAAAAATTGCTGTCAAACTTACAAACTTACTCTTCTTCCATAGTCTTTACTCCACATTTGATAGTTTCATAGTGAGCAATTCTCCAATCCTCAGGCACCTCTCTTGTTCTCCATGACCTTTGAAATGTGATGGAGAGTGCCACCGCAACATCACTCCTAGCTCTCTCAACACTTGCAGGTGCATCCTGTCAGGAGCCATGTATTTGTACTTGTTCAGTTTACACAAATGATCTCTAACCCAATTATCACTGAGCAGTATAGATTCATCCTTTCTCCAGGCTTTCTCTCCTAGCTCCAGGGTGTGGGATTCCTCTGGGCTGACTTTAGCGGTAAAGACTAATGAATTCAGTAAAGCATTCAGTAATGCATTCAATAACTCCACCTTCTCTGTATCCTCTACCATCAGGACACCCACCTCATTCAGCAACAGGCCAAATTTTTCTGGGTTACTTTTTGTATTGATGTGTTTTAAGAAGCTCTTCCTACTATTTTCAACAATCTTTGGCAGATTTAATTACAGAGTGCCTTTTCTTGTTGCACCCCTTCATTTTCTGGTAACATTCCTATATTTCTCCTAAGGGCCCAGTCCCTTTTTCCCACATACCATAAAATTTAGTCTTCAATATGAGTTTTTCCAGAAGGTCTTTGTTCATCCATTTATATTACTTGCCTCCCTTGCTTAGTTTTGTGCTCATGGAGATACATCAATCTTGAGCTTGGAAGAGGAGTTGCTTGAATATTAACCAGCTCTTTGACTCCCCTACCTTCCAGTGCCCTAACCCATGGCATTCCTCCAACTAAGTTATGGAAGACAGCTCTCCTGAAGTTCAGGGCTGTGATCATACTTATTACCATGATACTTCTTCACATGATTCTGAACTCCACCATCTCATGTTCACTGCAACTTAGGCTTCTGTGACCGTTTGAGGCTGTGCCTTTAACAAAGCGACCCCATGGCTGAATGTTTTATAAACAAAGACAGGTCTAAACTAATTTCATTAGTGGATTGGTAGAAAGCAACTTTGATTCCCAGTGAGACTAGTCTCAGTCTTGCACTTTCTCCTTCCCGCAGCTCACAGCTTCTGGGCTTTCGGCCAGACGGACCTTGGAAAAAGATAAGGCCTCTGCTAACACATTTGCTCTAACCATATTTCTGCTTTTAATTAACAAATTATTCCTTTTTCTCTCTTTCTAACCCTCTTTGGGGAAAAAGAGGAGAGAAGGGGGTACAGGGGGAAACCCTTCCTCCAGATGGGGGGAAGGGAATCTCATTCTGTGTTACTTTGTTGTATATTTCTGTGTATATATTGTAAATATTGTAAATTCTGTATATAAACTTGCATTCCCTAAACTGTTTTGTAAATACAGCACACAATCCCTTTGCTAATCTGGCTGTGGTTTTTTTTCCTTTCAATTTTTCTTCCCTTCACTTTACGGGGAGGGGGGGAGAAGGCCTGGCCTCCACCCCAAACCTTCACAATTTTTTTTCTTGGCACCCAACGTGGGGTTGGTGATTAGCTTGATTTATTGCTTTAGTGTTTTATAGCCAGATTAGCAAAACCATGAAGGTGCTGTGGATTTTAAAGCATTTATTTTTTTCAATTTTTGGGGCTCTGGTTTACAGATATTGTTTGGGTTTGATTTTGTATTACTTGGGCAAATATTTGGTACAGACAATTTATTTGTGGTTTATGTATAGAGTTAGAAAATGGTATGGAAAATGCGTGGATTTCTTGTGGCCAGCGAGATACAGGAACATCACCTCTAGCACTCTCCTGATTGAGATGAAAGGGTTTAAGATCCCAGCAGAGGAGAGAGTAACTTTAAGTGATGGCTGGGATCCAAAGGTGATTTATGTGATGTGTGTAAATCTGCTGCTGGTGATAGTGATTGCCTATTTACTGTTTTCTTTGCAATGGGAGAGGAAGATATCCAGAGAGTGTTTTTTTATTAAAACTAGATCAAAAAGAAAATGCCGTGGCTCTGGGTCAGTCCCAGAGACATCTAGTGATGAGGAGTGTGGAGAATCTGTGTCAGTTAAAGAGAAGGCTAAAAAGTTAATTTGAAAAGCTGCCCTGAATGGCTTTCCCGCTGATTTTGGCAAGCTGCCAGGGGCGGCGGCAGGTATCAATATGGCATCTCCTCCTTCTCCTCCTCCTGTTTCTCCTTCAGCCATTAACGGAGCAACGTCATTTCCACCCACTTGCACAGTGGGACCGGAAGTTACTGTCCCAGCAGCTGATTTATCTCAGGTCCTGTCATCTTCTGTTAAGGTGGCTGTAAATTCAAACACAGCTCCAGTTAAGGTGGCTACTTTAAAGACTAGAAGTGGAAAGACCAAAGCTGATCCAGGAGCTAATGGAGGAGAGGAGCAGGAGACTGATCCTGGTGAGGGACCCTCTACTAGAAAAGATCCCGCTGAGGAGGAAGAGCAGATTTGTTTTAAAGATCTAGCTGACTTAGTGAGAGCGAAGCAAGATAGAGATGAAGCTAGGACAGGAGCTGGCAAAGGTGGTTCTCAACTGAAAGAGATCCTTGAGAAAATGGCAGCAGGATTATTAGGACAAGTTGAGGAAGAAGAGGATGACATTACCGACTGTTCTTCACTATGTGAAGAATTACGAAATGTCCGTAAAGATTACACCAGGGCAGATAAGAAGCCAGTTCTAGCTTGGCTTAATAGGTGTTATGATACATGTGCTCCAGCTCTAATAGTTGGAGACAAGTCAGCAGATCAGTTAGAAACTCTCTCGAGGGATAATGGAATAGATAGACATCTAGGCAGGTTTCTCGGTAAGGTTAATCTGTGGATACGCCTTTTAATGGTGCTTGCCCTGAGATACCCTTCCCGAGATGATCTTCCATGGAATCCTAAACCCTGGACTACCATAGATGAGGGAATTAAGTGTCAGAGAGAATTTACTGTTAGAGAGATACTCTATGGTGAACACGAAAATCTGAATCCTGATGACATTCCTGTGGGTATTGGTCTTGCTTAAAAGACCATCAAACTTGCTCCTTCTAATTATGCAAACATTCTGGCAAGCAGAATTGTGTCAAGAAATTATGGTGGAGCTTCTCCTACGGTTGGCCAATTCAGTGATCAAATGAGACAGTTGGAGGATAGCATGACAAGTGTTTCTTTGGTTTCGGCCATTAAAACTATGTCTGGAAAAATTGAGAGTTGCATGAAGGATCTGAAAGATTCCATATACCAATTGGCACAGAAGGATCATTCTAATTCTTCCTCCAGGTGGATACAAGTTTCATCTGTGAGGAATACACGTCCTCCAAGGAGGTCGTTCCAAAACAGATCAAATCAAAACAGATCACCAAGGCAATCACGTAGGACTATTTGGATAACTCTGCGTGATCAGATTGGTGAGAACATGAACCGCTGGGATGACCAACCAACTTCTAATCTTTTCAGGAGTCTGAGAACTGCAAAGTGGCAGAACCCAAGGCAGCAATACCAGAAGGGTAGCTGCTACACCCACAGTTCCACAGAACAACTCTAGTAGCTCCAACAGTGGCTCCAGTTATAACATGCAAAGCTATAACACTGCACACTGTGCGCAATGCACATGTGGGCATGTTCCCCATAACTAGGGGTGCCCTGCCTCCCTCCAGGGGGAAGGGAGGGATAACAAAGATAATAGAATCTATTGGGATGTGTACATCCAGTGGCCTGGCACTTCACAATTTCGAAAGTACAGGGCCTTGGTTGACACAGGATCTCAGTGCACCATAATGCCATCAAATTATCAGGGATCAAAGTCTATAACTATTCTGGGAGTCACCGTGGAGGGGTGGAGAAGCAGTTAGATCCTAATTGTTCTGACTGGCTTGCCCCAGGGGTGGAAATATGCCGCTGAGTAAATAGAGATGGGAATAAAGGTTTGGTTGAGAAGTTGTGAGGTTCTTTCCAGGTGACCAGGATGTCCAATGGATCCATGAAGAGCTTGCACCACAGAAGAGTGAACTCTGCATCACTGAGAGGTTCCATTAAATGAGGGAAGAAGAACTGGAATGGACTGACACTTGAGCCTGAATGAGAGACTGTTTGGGTGGACGCCCAGATGAAGATATGGACTTCGCCGAACATGTCATCGGAAGATTTCTGATTTAATGATGTGTTTGGGTGCAAAGATTATGGTATGAAATAAGGGGTGGCGTGTTACTGTTTTAGCTGGGTGCCCCCCTGCAATGTTTACTTCCTGTGTCCAGAAGTCCAGCCCAGAGGGGTGGAAACAGGAAATTATGTAGTACTTCCTACCACAATTCTTTGCACCACTATAACATGCAGTGCGGAGTCCAACACCTCCTCTTCTCTTCCTCCTCCGTCAGCCGGTAATTGGGGGAGATGTCTCCTGGCTTTGGGCCTGGCTAGGCCCAACGCCACGAAGGGATGGGCAGTCTCAGATCTGGCCAGCTGAGACTAGCCTAGCAGTGGGAGGGGGAAGAAGGAGGCCTGGGGGTCTTGGGTGTACCCTCAGGTGGGGATGGGATCTCTCTGGGTCTGTTTTGGGATTTTTCTTTGTCACTGTGCTTTTGGTTCTCTGTAAATGTTCACTGCTTTCTATTTAAACTTTCCATCACTTTTGCAATCCATTTGTCTGAGTGTTTATTGTTGCCAGGGGTGGGGAAGGGGGCTGCCTCAACCCAGCACAGCTTCCTCTAACCAAATAAAATTTGGTCATTAGCATAGGTACATCCTTCACTACCTAAGTCCAAAATTTGTCATCAATGAATCTTCTAGAGGGTTTCTTCCTAATGTATTGCATTTCCAGCAGATATCTCATAAATTCAAGTCCCCCCATGAGAACAAGTGGTGGTTATGGTAGACTTCTTCCAGTTGTTTACAGAATAATTAATCTGTCTCTTGAATCTAGTTGAAAAGTCTGTAACAGACTCCTGTCATGGTATCTACTTTGTTAACCTTCCTGCATATTCTTACCCATAAACACTTGACCTTATTGTCAGCACCATTAAGCTCTAGATATTCTAAACTAGAAAAAAACGAAGTCCAAAACAGTATTGAAAGGGGGATAAAAATGAGGAGCCACTTTTGCCATGTGCATCTGTGGTGAAAATAAAAATGAAAACTTAAAAGATGTTTTAATCTATTTATACGTGATCTTCCTATGATTTTCAGGAACAAGAGAGAGAAATTCAATAGGCAATCTCCCTTTGCATGTTTCTTGGGAGTTGTGAATGAAGTACGCCTACTCAAGTTATATACAAATCTATGGATTCATCTATCATTTTGTAAATCTTTATGTGATTTAGGCTACTAGCCAAAAAAATCTTGAATGGAAGAACACAGTAGATGCCAGTGATTCCAGAAATTACATTTTGGAAAGCAATAAATAAAGGCTAAAATTTGATCATCATCCAGGTAGCATATGTGTATGTGTGAGCTTGAGACAGACTAGGAATTTTATTTACTCCTAGATTATTAATGCATTCTTTTAGTTGCACTACACCCAGAAAGAGAAAAGGTCAGTTTCTGTGAAGAGCTCAATCCCTCTTTAATATTAAAGTGTTTCTCTATGAGAGTGCTGACACTTGAATGCATTTATGACTAGATAAATATATTGACTGTATTGATCTCAATGTTTAGTGTTCTTATCTTTTCTTAAGGCCAACCAGAAGTGATTATTGTCTCCCCAGCAGAACAGCTAAGACCAGAAAGAAAGAAAAGGAATGGGAGTGAAGTGAAATGTGAAAGATTGTTAGGATACTTCTCCATCCACCCCACACATTTTATCCTATCATAGTATCAGTCAGGGTTGGAAGGGACCACAAGGATCATCTAGTTCCAACCCCCCTGCCATGGGCAGGGACACCCCACACTGGATCAGGCTGGACAGAGCCTCATCCAGCCTCGTCTTAAACACCTCCAGGGACGAGGTTGACGAGAACGGAGACAGGGACGACAGCACTCAATATGAGTGATAGTAATCATCCCCCTTTATTGTTCCACACTTCATTATTTATAGTCTTATCTTATGCATAGTTAATTCTATTCTAATTTAACACATACTATTGGTTTCTCTCTAAAAGGTTACATCATTGTTTTCACAACTCTGGGGAATTCTTCTACTCAATCTAATTACTCTTTTTCCCAGATCTCGCCTCCTCCTTATCTTGCTTGCCTCCCTTCTCAGGGGCAGCTGGACTTCAGCATACCAAGAAATCAACACTTTCCCACAGCTCCTACTCCACCACTATATTATCAACAGAGAATTCTTCAAGGCCTGAATTGCACAGGTGTCCCTGGGACCGATGTCCCCTCTTGCTCAAAACAATCCCTAACACGAGGCCTCAACGACCTCTCTGCACAACCCATTCCAGGGTTTCACCACTCTAATGGGGAAGAACCTCCTCCTCACAGCTAGCCTCAATCTCCCCACCTCCAGCTTCATTCCATTCCCCCTAGTCCTATCACTACCTGACATCCTGAGAAGTCCTTCCCCAGCCTTCCTGTAGGCCCCCTTCAGATACTGGAAGGCCACAATGAGGTCACCTGGGAGCCTTCTCTTCTGCAGACTGAACAGCCCCAACTCCTTCAGTCTGTCCTCATAGGAGAGGTGCTCCAGCCCTCTGATCATCCTCGTGGCCCTTCTCTGGACACGTTCCAGCACCTCCACATCCCTCTTGTAATAGGGGCTCCAGAACTGGACACAGTACTCCAGGTGGGGTCTCAGCAGAGCTGAGTAGAGGGGGAGGATCACCTCCCTTGACCTGCTAGCCACACTTCTCCTGATGCAGCTCAGGATCTGATTGGCTTTGCGGGCTGCAAGTGCACACTGAGAGCTCATGTTGAGCTTCTTGTCCACCAGTACCCCCAAGTTTCTCTCCTCAGGGCTGCTTTCCAGCCAGTCACTGCCCAGCCTGGATTTGCGCCTGGGATTGCCTCGACTCAGATGCAGGACCCTGCACTTGCTCTTATTGCTTGTGCCCACCTCTCCAGCCTGCCAAGGTCCCTCTGGATGGCCTCCCTTTCCTCCAGTGTGTCTGCTGCACCACACAGCTTGGTGTCATCAGCAAACTTGCTGAGGGTGCACTCAATGCCACTGTCCATGTCACTCAGAAAGACAGGTCCCAGGACTGATCCCTGAGGGACTCCGCTTGTCACTGGCCTGCACTGGGACATGGAGCCATTGACAGCCACTCTTGGGGTACGGCCACCAAGCCAGTTCCTTATCCATCTAGTGGTCCACCCATCAAACCCATGTGTCACCAGTTTGGAGACCAGGATGTGGTGTGGGACAGTGTCAAAGGCTTTGCTCAGCTCCAGGTAAATTACATCAGTTGCTCTCCCCTCATCGATTAATTTTGTCACCTGCTCATAGAAGGCAACCAGGTTGGTCAGGCAGGATTTGTCCTTGGCAAAGCCATGCTGACTGTTCCCAATCACCTCTTCACTATTCTTCGGTGTCAGGAGTGCCTCCAGGAGGATCTGCTCCATGATCATTCTGGGCACAGAGGTGAGACTGACTGTCTGTAGTTCCCTGGTTCCTCCTTCTTACCCTCTTTGAAAATGGGGGCAATGTTTCCCCTTTTCCAGTCTGCGGGCTCTTCCCCAGACTGCCATGACTTTTGAAATATAATAGAGAGGGGTTTAGCAACCTCATCTGCCAGTTCTATCAGCACCCGTGGGTGTAACTTGTCAGATCCCATGGACTTGAACTCTTTCAGGTTCTTCAGGTGATCACGAACCTGATCTTCACTTACAGTGGGCAGTTCTTCCTCCCCGTCCCTGGCATTGTCTTCCGTAACATCAGGAGTGTGGCTAGAGGCCCTTGCAGTGAAGACTGAGGTAAAGAAGTTATTAAGTACCTCAGCCTTTTCCTCATCACTTGTGACCATGTCACCATTTTCCTTTCTGAGGGGGCCCACACCTTCCCTAGTCTTCTTCTTCCCATTAATATACCTGTAAAAGTTCTTAGTGTTCCCTTTAATCTCCCTGGCTAGATTCAATTCAAACTCTCCTTTGGCTTTCCTAACCAGGACTCTTACTGCTCGGGCAGCTTCCTTATATACCCCCTGTTCTACCTGTCCTTCTCTCCACTTCCTGTAGAGTTTCCTTTTAAGTAATAGTGTGTCCAGTAACTCCTTGCCCATCCAGGCAGGCCTCCTAGCATTCTTACTTGCTTTTCTCTTTGTTGGTATACAGAGCTCCTGGACACAGAGGAGGTGGTCCTTGAATACTGACCAGCTGTCCTGTGTCCCTCTTCCCTCCAGGGCTTTGTCCCATGACATTTTGGCTAGCAGATCCCTGAAGTGATCAAAATCTGCACTCCTAAAGTCTAGAGTCGTGAGCTTGGAATACTTCCTCCTGATTGCCCTGAGGATATTAAATTCAACTGCTTCATGATCACTGCAGCCAAGGCCTTCTATGAGCCTCACATTGCTTACCAGCCCTTCCCTGTTGGTGAGAACAAGGTCCAGCATAACACCATTTCTTGTTGACTCCTCTACCATTTGGAGGAGGAAGTTGTCTTCTATGCAATCCAGGAACATCCTGGATTTCTGGTGCCTTGCTGTGTTGTCCCTCCAGCAGATGTCAGGGTGGTTGAAATCACCCAAATCACCATCCAATTAATTTGTTAGAATAATCTTTCATTTTCCCTTTTACATGCAAGGATGGATTATTTATATTTTTCTACTTTTTCTGCTCAAAATCTGCAGCTGATTTTAAAGGCATAGCCTAAAACTGCCACACCTAATAAATATTGCAGAACTGTTTTGTAGTGTACAGAATGCTGGACTTTTCCACAAGGAACTGGAATAAGATAACCCAAAACGTTCATATAAGTCATTGGGCAGTCCTTAGATAGTGATATTCACCTGCTGCTGAGTTAAAATTAATTTTAACATGTCACTAGTTATGCAAAGCTGATTTTCCCATTCCTTGCTCTCTCGAGTACCTCAATTCATAAACAGGTTTAATGTGTCTGTCCTGCGTTAGGTGTACCAAAGGTTGATGATTTCAATATATGCATTAATTGGACTCCTGGCAGATACAATTGCAATGATGGCAATGACTTAAATTATATGGAAATAATTGTAAATCCCTAAAAGGCACTTTTTTAGAGTTACAGTTCATTTTTCTTTATTTACTTGAGTACTTGTTGAAGTTATTCTTCAAAGATGTCCTGGAAGCTGAGAGGATTTTACAATAAAAGTGATATACTGTGAAATATCAGCTACTCTTCAGCTACAGTTAGGATGGAAATTGTTTTGCACTGTAGTTTGCATCTTATATTATAGGAACAGTTTGTCTCTAGAATTCTACTGGGAAACTTCTGATACTGCTTCTTTGTTTTTGGAGATCATATGCTGCACTATGCTTTGTATCCTAGGCAAAACTACTTAGACATTTAATATTTTTTTTTCCTTCTGTAAAATACTGACCATGCTTGTGTTGTGAGCTGTAAATAAAATACCATTAGAAAAAATGTGTTTATTAATTTTTTTTTTTAACTTATCTTGTCTAAAATTTTCTGTATATGGCAGTTTTAGGCTGTGCCTAGAAAAATTTCTACAGATCTTGAATACAAAGTATTAGAATATAAATAAATTACCACTGGATGCAAAAGGAAAATAATTATAAGTTCTAAGCAATCCCATTGGACTGGTATCTATCATAAACTTAGTTGTATAACCTAACTCTGTTTTTGTGCTCTTTCACTCTGGCAGATAATGCCTAATGCTTCTGCTGGCTCGGTGACCTTGGCTGCATTTTGTTGTTGTGGCTAAGTACTCACAAGTGACTCTCTGCTTTCCTCCTTTTTTCTGTTGTCCCTTGTTCAGGGGGAGAGGGGAGAGAAGAATTTGTTGCTAATGCCCTGATTTTGTCCAGAGGAGTTCTTGTGCTGTTTATAAATGGTAAATAAAAGTAAATATTGTATATTTTGTACATATTCATAGCATTTTATATTTTAGATTGTAGTCTTGCTTGTAAATATAGCTTAATTTGCTTCCATCTGAGCTAGTCAGGCAATTTAATTTTGAGGGGGCAATTTCAAGCCACTACACTATCTCAGACAACTGTTTCCCTCTGAGGCTGGGAATGGAAGAATATTTTCAAATAAATCTGTTAATTTCTGATTAAAAAAAATATATAACTTTTCTACCTATAAGTGTGTTTGCTTTTCACTTTTTTTTTTTTTTCTGGATATAAATTCTGGAAACACATAAGACTTTCTGCTGTGTCTCCTAGAGATCATCCCACTTAACTAGAGCTACTTTATTAGTGACTGCAAGTTAGACTCCTCATTTTTTCAGTGACAGTAGAAATCCCTCCTAAAAGATTGTATGTTTTCTACATATACATAGTTATGTCTATATTCAAGATATTGTATCTAGTACCCAAAATAGAATTAAGTGTTCCAACATTTGGGACTTATATGTAGTCACAGAATTATTTATAAGAAGTGCTGCCAGAATTAAGAAGTGTTACTGGGATTATTCATCTTGGACACAAAACTTCACAAGCCAAAACAAGTCACACATCTGAATTGCTGTTTCAGGATCTAGAGAGTTCAGCATCAGAACACATTGCACTTTGCAAAGCCTCAAGTCATAATCATTAATAGAAACTCTTTTTTACTGGTAAATAGTAAGTAGTTGTCATATATGAAGAGTTAAGGTGTTTGCACTGTGTTTTAACACCAGCTGGTAACTAAGTACCATTCAGCTGTTAACTGACTCCCCCTCACCTTGGTGGCATGAGGAGAATTGGAGGGAAAAAAAAAGAAAGAAAAAAGCCTCATGTGGTAAGAAAAGTTTAATCATGGGAATACAATGTAATACAATAATAGTAGTAATATTAATAATAGTAATACAAAGTGAAATAAGAAAACCAGAGAGAAATAAAAAAAAAAATAAAAGAAAGGGAAGTGCAATGTAATTGCTTATCCCCTCCTTACCAGTGCCCAGCCTGTTTCACCACACTGATCAGCCCCTCACAGAAAACTCCATCCAGTTTACATACTGAGAAATTATATGTCCTGATGGGTAGTTCAAGTCTGCTGTCCTGTCTGTGCTTCTCTCAGCTTCTTTTACACCTCTTTGCTGAGAGAGTACAGAACATGAAAAAGTCCTTGGCTTAGGATAAACACCACATAGAAACAACTAAAACATCAGCATATAAAGAATTTTGTTTTCATATGAAATCCAAACCACAAAACTGTAAATCAAGACATAAAGGATTTCAGACAAGTTCCTTCTGAAGTGACACTACCAGAAATGATTTATCAGGGACAGTGTTCCTCCACAGGAAAAGGATTGTCCTTAATTCAACAGGCAGCAAAATAAAATTAGCAGTTGTGGTGGGTGGAAGGGCAAAGCCAAGAAGCCTCCTCCCTTACCCCTTGTAAGGTAAAAGGGAAAAGAAAAATTGAAGGGAAAGGAAAAAAACTCACCAGCTGAATTAGCAAAGCAGTGGAGCTATATTTACAAAGCAGTATAGGGTTTGCAGGGGAATATTTACAAATTTACAATATCTACAATATATACAAAGATATACAACAGAGTAACACAGAAATGAGAGTAACCCCCCTTGTCCGAGGGGGTTCCCCACCTCCGCTCTCCCCTCTCTTCCCCCCCTTCCCCAGAGTAGTTCGGAAAAGAGGGAGAAAGAGAAAAGAAAGAAGTTAAAAGCAGTTTGTGTTAATTGGAAGCAGTTAATACAGGTCTGGTTATCTTATCTTCAAGGCCGAAGTCTTGGCAGAAAGCCCAGCACAGAGATAGTTGCCCAAAGGAAAGGCGGAAGCAAGACTGACCGAGAAGTGCTGGAAATGCCCATTTTCACTCCCAGTTCAGAGGGTGCTTCCTCCCACTTAACCAATGAAATTGTTTAGACTATTCCTTCCGTTTACCAACTTCCGTCCACCATATTCCCTTTCTTAAAGGGACACCGTCAACCGGCCACAGCAGTCTATATATAAACTTACATATTTAATATAAAATGTCACCTACCATTTCCTCACTAGCCTAATTTTTCCTTCCCATTTCAGCTTGAGAGCTGACTGTGACCAGCAACGGCACCGGCGTGCTTGAGCTGGGATCTTTCTCATCTGGTTTCTTTGCGGGGCTTTGCGAGTTGGAAGGACCCCTGGCACATGGCGAGGTCAGGAAGGGCTGACTTCTCATGCGCCTGCTCGGGATCGTGATGTCAGCTGCGGGAATTTCAAAACCCATCGGGGCTGAGCACGCGATGACATTTTGGCTGGAAAGCCTTCTTGCCTGACTCCACATTCTGGGGCATCTAACAGAGTATAGAAGCCTCTGTGGTAGCTCAGAAAAATTATAGTATTTAGGTGAAATATAAGTTATAGTAAATAAATAAATAAATATAAAAATTACAGTATTTAGGTGGCATATATATTTTTTTCTTTTTTACTTTTTTTTTATTATTTTTTTTTTTAACAGCTAACAATAAAACCCCTGAACCATGGTAACAACTCAGCCAAAGACTATTAGAAAATCTGTAGGTACCCAGACAGAATTGGCTCATAAGCATGCAGGTGTCCAGGCTGCCAGCTGCAGAGAGTGCTGGAGCCTGGCATGAGGAATGGAGAGGGAAGGAGACAACACCGATGTCAAGAGTGACCAGGTGAATTTTCTCCTCAACCTCGTGGTTGAGCTTAAGAATGAAGTCACTGAGCTAAAGGATGAAGTATTTAGGCTCAGGACTATATAGGACTGTGAACACAAGCTAGATATGTGGGAGAAGGCTTTGCAGACCTCCCCTGTTGAGGGAGGCATCCAGGTCCCTGCTAGGAGAAGCAATGGGAATCCATCCCAGCCCTCTCCCCATCCTGCCCCCCCTGCAGGCTGAGGGCAACATGGATGAGAGGGCTGATGAGGAGCCATCTAAGGAGATGCCTATGGCAAAGCAGTCCCCACCAACGATAAGGACCAGCACCATAAAGAAAAAGAGAGGGGTTATAGTTGTTGGAGACTCACTCCTGAGGGGAACAGAGGAACCTACATGTTGTCCCATCCCATAGGCAAGTCTGCTGCCTGCCTGGGGCCTGGATAAGGGACATCACAAGGAGACTCCCTAATCTAATCCAGCCCTCTGACTATTACCCATAGCTGGTAATACAAGCCAGAAGAAATGAAATTGGTAAGAAGGGCACCAGGATGATTAAAAAGAAATTCAAGGCCCTCAGACAATTGGTTGATGGGGCAGGAGTGCAGGTGGTGTTCTGCTCAGTTCCCTCAGTGGAAGGGGTGTACACTGAGAGGAACAGGAGAACCCATTCCGTCAAAAATTGGCTCAAGGGATGGTGCCAGCAATACAATTTTGGGTTCTTTGATCAAGGGCAACTTTTGCTACACCTGACCTACTGGACCTTGATGGCGTGAAATTATCTAGAAAGGGCAAGAAGGTACTAGCAGTGGAGTTGGCAGGGCTTTAAACTAGGTGTGAAGGGGGTGGGTGAGGAAACCAGTCTCTCCGGAGAGAGTAAAGCATAAATTAGTGTTAATTGAGAAATCAACAGCCCAGCTGAAGTGTATGTACACCAATGCGCACAGCATAGGGACCAAAAAAGAAGAACTGAAAGTCTTGGTCCACCAGGAAAATTATGATAGAGCTGCTATTACAGAAACACAGGGGGAGGATTCATATAATTGGAGTATTGCACTGGAGGGTTACAGGCTCTTTAGGAGAGACAGGCGAGGGAGAAGAGGAGGAGTGGTAGCTCTGTATATTAGAGAATCACTAGGTGCTGCAGAACTTGAGGTTGTGGATGAAAGAATTGAGTGTCTGTGGGTTAAAATCAGAGGGAGATCTGATTGGAGTTTGTTATTGACCACCCAACCAGGATGAGGAGACAGAAGTAACATTTTATGAGCAACTGGAGGCTGTCTCAAGATAACCAGATCTTGTCCTTCTGGATGACTAATCTGCCAGACGTCTACTGGGAACTTCATTCAGCAGACAGTCCAGAAGGTTCCTAGAGTGTATGGAGGACAGCTTCCTGATACAGCTGTTAAGTGAGTCTGACCCCTGCTTGACCTGTTCTCAAATAGAAAAAGGCTAGTGAGAGATGTGGTGGTAGGAGGCTGTCTAGGCTGCAAAAATAATGAGATAGTAGAATTTTCAATATGCAGGGAGATAGCGAGGAACAGTAACAGAACCCACACTTTGGACTTCCAGAGGGCAAACTTCAGCTTGTTCAAGCAGCTTATTTGGAAAGTATCCTGGGCAGCAGCCCTTAAGAACAAAGGGGTCCAGGATGGTTGGACCTACTTCAAACAGGAGCTCTTGAAGGCACAGAAACTGACAGTTCCCACATGCCAAAAGATGAGCCACTGTGGAAGGCGACTGGCCTAGATGCGTAAGCAGCTCCTGAAGGAATTAAGGGAAAAAAAGAGGGTGTGCCAATTTTGGAAAGTAGGGGAGGCAACCTGAGATATGTTTAAGGATGGTGTTAGAACATGCAGGAGAAAAAATAGAGAGGCAGAAACCCAGTTACAACTTAAGCTGGCCACTTCTGTGAAAGATAATAAAAAGCATTTTTATAAATACATTAATGCTAAAAAGAGAGACAAGAACCTCCATTTCTTATTGGACCTGGAGGGGAACAATGTAACTAAAGATGAGGAAAAGGTTGAGGTTCTAAATACCTTCTTTGCCTCAATTTTCAGTAATAAGGCAGAAGGACTTCAGGATAACTGGCCACCAGAACTGGTTGATAGGGTCAGGGACCAGTGCAGTACCCCTGAAATCCACGAGGAATTAGTTCCTTAGTGGCACTTGCTAAGCCACTTGAATACTCACAGTCCATGGGACTGAATGTGATCCATCCTAGAGTGCTGAAAGAGTTGGCAGATGAGCTGGCCAAGCCTCTCTCCATCATTTTCCACCAGTCCTGGCTCACTGGGGAGGTCCCAGATGACTGAAAACTGGACAGTGTGATCCTCATCCACAAGAAGGGCCGGATGGAGTAACCTGGAAACTACAGGCCTGTCAGCCTGACCTTAGTGCCATGGAAAATTATGGAGCAGATCATCTTGGGCATCTGAAGGATGGCCAAGGGCTCAGGTCCAGCCAGCATGGATTTATGAAGGGGCTGTGGATGTAGTCTATCTGGACTTCAGCAAGGCCTTAGTCAAGCTGTCAGCCCCTGGCTTGGAGAGCAGCACCCTGCACTGGGTTAGGAACTGGCTGGAGGGCCTATCCCAGAGAGTACTGGTGAATGGTGCCTCATCCAGCTAGCGGCCAGTCACTAGTGGTGTACCCCAGGGATCAGTGCTGGGCCCATCCTGTTTAATATCTTTACTGATCTTTACTGGATAAGGGGATTGAGTCAGTCATAAGAAAATTTGCAGATGATGCCAAATTGGGAGTAGGTGCTGATGACTTAGAGGGTGGAAAGGCTCTGCAGAGGGACCTTGACAGGCTGGACAAACGGGCAGAGTCCAGCATGATCGCATTCAACAAGTCCAAGTGCGGGGTGCTGCACTTTGGTCACAGCAACCCCATGCAGAGCTACAGGCTGGGGTTGGAGTGGCTGCAGAGCTGCCAAACAGAAAGGGACCTAGGGGTACTGATTGACAGCTGGCTGAACGTGAGACAGCAGTGTGCCCAGGTGGCCAAAAAGGTCAATGGCATCTTGTCATGCATTAAGAATACTGTGGGCAGCAGGAGCAGGGAAGTCATTGTGCCTCTGTACTCAGCACTGGTTAGGCCACACCTTCGGTACTGTGTCCAGTTCTGGGTCTCCCAGTTTAAGAAGGACATTGAGACTCTTGAACATGTCCAGAGAAGGACAATGAGGCTGGTGAGAGGCCTCGAGCCCAAGCCCTATGAGGAGAAGCTGAAGGAGCTGGGATTGTTTAGCCTGGAGATGAGGAGGCTCAGGGAAGACCTTCTTGCTGTCTACAACTACCTGAAGGTGGTTGTAGCCAGGAGGGGTTGGTCTCTTCTTCCAGGCAACCAGCACCACAACAAGAGGACACAGTCTCAAGCTGTGCCAGGGGAAGTTTAGACTCAAAGTGAGGAGAATGTTCTTCACAGAGAGAGTTGCTAGCCATTGGAATGGGCTGCCTGGGGAGGTGGTGGAGTCATTGTCCCTGGAGGAGTTCAAGAGGGGATTGGATGTGGCACTTGGTGCCATGTTATAGTAGTCATGAGGTGTTGGGTGACAGGTTGGACTTGATCTTTGAGGTCTTTTCCAACCTCATTGATTCTACTCTATTATTCTATGATTCTATGAAGTGTCTATGAAATGCATGTGGTTGCAAACACAGAATAGCAATTAGTAACATGCAGTTAGTCTCTACATGCTTGGGTTTATCTTAACATTATACCTTTGATTTATTGAGAGGAATTAGCACTTTAGAACCAGTATTAGTTGTGACTAGACAAAAAGCCTTTCTGTAATATTGAAAGTATCTCTTAGATTAAGTATGGAGAATTATTCTTTCTAGTTAAACAGTCATGAGGAATAGTTTTTTTAATTGAAAATGGATTTATTTATTTATTTATTAAATAGAAACAGCATAACACAAGTGTTATTTAGGATTTAATTATATTCAGCAATGTTGCACATAAACTTCACATAAGAGGCTTGAAAATTTCAGAAGTATTTCCTCATGATTGAAAGTACAGAGCTACTATATCTTACATTTACTCTTCATTATACAGTATTCCCCTCCTGTTTCTCTGCTTCTCTGTCTGTCCTCAGGTCTTTACTTAACTCACTGCTATTGAAAGAGATATTCTTCTTCATAGGAGAAAGTAAATATCTGTATTCCATCATTTTTGATAGGGATACTGAGAATCTCTCTTTCTAACCAAACCCTAAAATTATGCTCAACAGTTTTGTAATAACAACATTTTAATCCATTTTACAGAATGGAGTTCTTAGAAAGTTCAGATATCAAAGCTACCAGAAGATTTAGCTGCAGTAGGTTGTGATTCATTGATCATTTTGGAAAAAATAACAGATACTTCCTCAAAAAACAGAGCTGTTTTCTTCCATTGGTTTCCTAATATTTTTATCTTGTAAAAGATAAATTATGATTTATTTTATAAGAAATTACATTTTTCATTATATTTCCCTTTCTTGCTGCCTCTGTTTGAATTTCATTACATAAGACAATACATTCTTCCTGACTCTTATTACTGTAATTTACACTGTCCATACATTTCAGTTCTTCAGAAAGAGTGTTTTTATCTTCAGTCATTCAGTCATCTTTCCGTGGTGAACCACAACCTGACTACTAGAATAAGCCTGAGATATACTAGAACGGTAGAAGCCATTCTTATAAAACCCTGATTTAACTAGAAGTTGTAAGTAGAATAGAGTAGAATAAACCAGGTTGGAAGAGACCTTCAAGATCATTATGTCCAACCAATCATCCAACACCATCTAATCAACTAAACCATGGCACCAAGCACTCCATCAAGTCTCCCCCTAAACAGCTAGCTCCCACTAAACAGCAGTTGAGTTGGACATCAGGGACAATCAGGTTGAGTGCTTGTGGGTGAAAATTACAGGGAAGACCAGCATAGCAGACATCCTGGTTGGAGTTTGTTACAGACCACCCGACCAGGAGGAAGATGTTGATGAATCATTCTACAGGCAGCTAAAGGCTGTCTCAAGATCATCAGACCTTGTTCTCATGGGCAACTTCAACTTGCCTCATATCTGCTGGGATCTCAACACAGCAGAGAGGAGGCAGCCTACGAGTGGATGGAGGATATCTTCTTATCCCAGATGCTGCATGAGCCTACCAGGGTAAGGCTATGCTTGACCTCCTCTTCACCAAGAGGGAAGGGCTGGTGGGTGATGTAGAGGTCAGAGGGTGTTTCAGGTCCAGCAATCATAAAAGAATTGAATTTTCAGTACCCAGTCAAGCTAAGAGGGGCAGCAAGAAGACCTCCACTCTGGACTTCTGGAGGGCAGACTAACTCAGAAGGTTCCTTGGGAAACAGCCCTTAAAAACAAAGGGGTCCAGGGGATCTGGAACTACTTCAAGGAAGAAGTCTTGAAGGTGCAGGAAAAGGCTATGCTAATGTGCCAGAAGATGAGCTGCTGGGGCAGATGGCCAGCCTGGATGGGCAACGAATTTCTGAAGGAACTAAGGGGAAAAAAGAGGGTGTATCATCTTTGCAAGGAAGGAGAGGTAACCCATAGAATGTTTAAGGATATTGCTAGGTCTTGTAGGAAGAAAATTAGGGAGGCCAAAGCCCATTTAGAGCCTAGACTGGCCTCTGCTGTGAAGGACAACAAAAAGTCCTTCTACAAATATATTAATAGCAAGAGGAGGGGCAAGGACAACCTCCACTCCTTTGTGGACACAGAAGGGAATGTTGCAACAAAAGATGAGGAAAAGGCAAAGGTACTTAACACCTTCTTTGCCTCAATTTTTACTAGCAGGACAAAATGTCTTCCAGTCAGCTGGCCTCCTCAGCTGGCTGGTGGAGTCAGGGAGCAGTGTAACTGCCGTGTGTTCCAGGAGGAAGTAGTTAGATACATCCTCAGCAGCTTGGATCCCCACAAGTCCATGGGACCAGACGGGATCCATTCTAGGGTGCTGAGAGAGCTGGCAGATGATCTGGCCAAGCCACTCTCCATCATTTTTCAGCAGTCCTGGCTCACTGGAGACGTCCCAGAAGACTGGAAGCTGCCCAACGTGGTGCCCATCTATGGGCCGGTTGGATGAGCCAGGGAATTATAGGCCTGTCAGCCTGACCTCAGTGCCAGGCAAGATTATGGAACAGGTCATCTTGAGTGCAACCACACAGCACTTCCAGGATGGCCAAGGGATCAAGCCCAGCCAGCATGGATTTAGGAAGGGCAGGTCTTGCCTGACCAACCTTATATCCTTCTAGGATCACGTGACCTACCTGGTGGATGTGGGGAGGCCTGTGGATGTAGTCTACCTGGACTTCAGCAAGACCTTTGACACTGTCCCCCACAGCAAAATCCTAGCCAACCATTCAGCTCATGGCTTGGATGGGAGCACACAGCATTGGGTTAGGAACTGTCTGGAGGGCTGAGCCCAGAGTGTGGTGGTGAATGGTGTCACATCCAGATAGCGGCCAGTCACTAGTGGTGTGCCCCAAGGATCAGTGCTGGGCCCATGTTCTTTAACATCTTTATTGATGATCTGGATGAGGGCATTGAGTCCATCATCAGCAAATTTGCTGACGACACCAAGCTGGGGACAGGAGTTGATCTGCTGGAGGGTAGAGGGGCTCTGCAGAGGGACCTCAACAGGCTGGACAGATGAGCGAAGTCCAACGGCATGAGATTTAACACATCCAAGTGCTGGGTTCTGCACATCGGCCACAACAACCCCATGCAGTGCTACAGGCTGCGGTCAGAGTGGCTGGAGAGCAGCCAGACAGAGAGGGACCTGGGGGTGCTGGTTGATGGTAGGCTGAACATGAGCCTGCAGTGTGCCCAGGCAGCCAAGAAGGCCAATGGCATCCTGGCTTTCATCAGAAACAGTGCAGCCAGCAGGAGCAGGGAGGTGATTCTCCCCCTGTACACTGCACTGGTTAGGCCACACCTTGAGTCCTGTGTCCAGTTCTGGGCCCCTCAGTTTAGGAAGGATGTTGACTTGCTAGAACGAGTCCAGAGAAGGGCAATGAAGTTGGTGAGGGGCTTGGAACACAAGCCCTATGAGGAGAGACTGAGGGAGCTGGGGAGGAGAGGAGACTTAGCCTGGAAAGGAGGAGACTTAGGGGTGACCTTATCGCTCTTTACAACTACCTGAAGGGGGGTTGTAAACAGGCAGAGGTTGGTCTCTTCTCCCAGGCAACCAGCACCAGAACAAGAGGACACAGTCTCAGGCTGCACCAGGAGAGGTTTAGGCTGGAGTTTAGGAAGAAGTTTTACATAGAGGGAGTAATTGCCCATTTGAATGGACTGCCCGGGCAGGTGGTGGAGTCCCTGTCATTGGTGGTTTTCAGGAGGAGGAGACTTGATAGGGTACTTGGTTGCATGGTTTAGTTGATTAGGTGGGTTGGGTGATAGGTTTGACGCAATGATCTTGAAAGTCTCTTCCAACCTGCTCTATTCTATTCTATTCTATTCTATTCTATTCTATTCTATTCTAAACACATTGGGTCTTTATTTCACTTGAACACAACAGGAAAAGTCACCAAGCAAACAAAAAAACCTACCCATGCAAATAAACAACTCCCAAAAAACAACCACAACCAACAAAAGAATTCCCCCCAAACAATCACCCTTAAAAAGCTACCCAAAGCCCCCACCAAAAACAACCAAACAAAATGAATTTAAAAAACCTAATCAAACCAAAACAGTCTTCTAACTGATGGCAATGTTATTTATTTGTTGGCTCGATGTGATTTATCCACCCATTTTTAGATTTAGAGTTAGCAAAAATGATGGAAGTTAGTATTTTCTTCTACTCAGAATCTGGATTTTTAGAAAATAAATATAGAATAGAATAGAATAGAATAGAATAGAATAGAATAGAATAGACCGGGTTGGAAGAGACCTTCGACATCGTCATGTCCAAACTATCATCCAACCCACCTAATCAACTAAACCATGAAACCAAGCACCCTATCAAGTCTCCTTCTGGACACTTCCAATGATGGTGACACCATCACTTTCCTGGGCAGCACATTCCAATGTGCAATCACTCTCTCTCTGTAGAATTTCTTCCTAACATGCAGCCTAAACCTCCCCTGGCACAGCTTGAGATGGTGTCCTCCTGTTCTGGTGCTGGTTGCCTGGGAGAAGAGACCAGCCGCAACCTGGCTACAACCTCCCTTCAGGTAGTTGTAGAGAGCAAGAACGTCTCCCCTGAGCCTCCTCTTCTCCAGGCTAAGCAAGCCCAGCTCCCCCAGTCTCTCCTCAGAGGGCTTGTCTTCCAAACCCCTCACCAATTTTCTTGCCCTTCTCTGGACACATTCCAGCAAGTCAACATCCTTCTTAATCTGAGGGGCCCAGAACTGGACACAGTATTCAAGGTGTGGCCTAACCAAAGCAGTGTACAGGGGACCTCCCTCCTCCAGCTGGCCACATTGTTCCTGATACAGGCCAGGATGCCCTTGGTCCTCTTGGCACTGAGGTTAGGCTGACAGGCCTATAATTCCCTGGCTCATCCAACCAGCCAGTGGAGGTTGTCCTTGCCCCTTCTCTTGCTATTAATATATTTATAGAAGGACTTTTTGTTGTCCTTCACAGCAGAGGCCAGTCTAGGCTCTAAATGGGCTTTGGCCTCCCTAATTTTCTTCCTACAAGACCTAGCAATATCCTTAAACATTCTATGGGTTGCCTCACCTTTTTTTCCAAAAATGATACACCCTCTTTTTTTCCCCTTAGTTCTTTTAGAAGTTCGCTGCCCATCCAGGCTGGCCATCTGCCCCAGCGGCTCATCCTCTGGCACATTGGCATAGCCTGTTCCTGCGCCTTCAAGACTTCTTCCTTGAAGTAGTTCCAGCTCTCCTGCACCCCTTTGTTTTTAAGAGCTTTTTCTCAAGGAACCTTCTGAGTTAGTTCCTTGAGTAACCTGAAGTCTGCCCTCCAGAAGTCCAGAGTGGAGGTCTTCTTGCTGCCCCTCTTAGCTTGACTGGGTACTGAAAATTCAATTATTTCATGGTCGCTGGCCCCAAACACCCTCTGACCACCATATCGTCCACCAGCCCTTCCCTCTTGGTGAAGAGGAGGTCAAGCATAGCCTTACCCCTGGTAGGCTCATGCAGCACCTGGGATAAGAAGCTGTCCTCCATCCACTCTAAGAACCTCGTAGGTTGCCTTCTCTCTGCTATGTTGAGATCCCAGCAGATATGAGGCAAGTTGAAATTGCCCATGAGAACAAGGTCTGATGATCTTGAGACAGCCTTTAGCTGCCTATAGAATGATTCATCAACATCTTCCTCCTGGTTGGGTAGTCTATAACAGACTCCAACCAGGATGTCTGCCATGCTGGTCTTCCCTGTAATTCTCACCCGTAAGCACTCAACCTGATCATCCCTGATCTCCAGCTCAATGGCATCTAGTGCCTTCCTGATGTACAGGGCCACCTCTCCACCCCTTCTCTCTTGCCTGTCTCTCCTGAAGAGCCTCTAGCCTTCAATTGCAGCACTCCAGTCATATGAGTTTTCCCACCACTTCTCTGTGATGGCAACTACATCATAACTTTCCTGCTGTAACAAGGCTTCCAGCTCCTCCTGTTTGTTGCCCATACTTTGTGCATTATTGTACACGCCCTTCAACTGGGCTGCTGACTCCATCTTATCATCTCCAGACTCCTACCTGTGGGGACTGGTTTCAACCCATTCCCCCTTGGATTCTACTTTAAAGCCCCATCAATGACACCTGCCAGATAGCTTCCTAGAATCTTTTTCCCTTTGAGGGATAGGCCATTCCCATATATATCAGTGAAGAATTTTAATATCAGTAATTTTTAGTTTATTATCATGGCTACAGGGATCTTCAGGGATTCTGAGAAAAAAATTCTGCATGAGTTACTTATAATACTTAAGGCTGTCATTGAGAAGAATGCTTAAAATATGTTGCAGTTACTTTTCATTTTCCTAATAAATGAATCTTAGTAGCTGTGGGGGGTTAATGCCCATCCTGAAAAAAAATCAGCGGGGAGGGCTTGTGAGTGCTTTGCCCTTCCTGCAGGATGTTTTCTCCCTGGGAATCTGAATCTGTTCCACTCCCCCCTCCCTGCCCAGACAGGGTATAAAAGGGAGGACATTGCAGCCATTAGCTCTCCTTTTGGCTCCTGCTTCTCCTGGATGAGAGCTACTGCAGCGCCTTCCTGCTCCTCTGCCACATGGTTGGGCTGATTCTTCTCCCTGCTGCCTCCATGCCTTTTCAGAGACAGACTGGTTTTGCATTCTTTGTCCTCCTCCCAAGCATCCTAGTTTCTTGCCCTTGTGAACCTTACCTGCTACTGCTATAGAATAGAACAGAATAAGCCAGGCTGGAAGAGACCTACAAGATCATCGCGTCCAACCCATCAACCAATCCAACCCACCTGAACAACTAAACCATGGCACCAAGCACCCTATCAAGTCTCCTTCTGAAAACCTCCAGTGATGGTGACTCAACAACCACCCCAGGCAGCCCATTCCAATGGGCAATTACTCTCTCTGTATAGAACTTCTTCCTAACATTCAACCTAAACCTCCACTGGTGCAACCTGAGACTGTGTCCTCTTGTTCTGGTGCTGGTTGTCTGGGAGAAGAGACCAACCTCTGCCTGTCTACAACCTCCCTTCAGGTAGTTGTAGAGAGTAATAAGGCCATCCCTGAGTCTCCTCCAGGCTAAGCAATCCCAGCTCCCTCAGTCTCTCCTCAGAGGGCTTGTGTTCCAAGCCCCTCACCAACTTTGTTGCCCTTCTCTGGACTAGTTCTAGCAAGTCAACATCCTTCCTAAACTGAGGGGCCCAGAACTGGACACAGGACTCAAGGTGTGGCCTAACCAGTGCAGTGTACAGGGGCAGAATCACCTCCCTGCTCCTGCTGGCCACACTGTTCTTGATGAAAGCCAGGATGCCATTGGCCTTCTTGGCTGCCTGGGCACACTGCAGGCTCATGTTCAGCCTACCATCAACCAGCACCCCCAGGTCCCTCTCTGTCTGGCTGCTCTCCAGCCACTCTGACCGCAGCCTGTAGCACTGCATGGGGTTATTGTGGCCGATGTGCAGAACCCAGCACTTGGATGTGTTAAATCTCATGCCATTGGACTCTGCACATCTGTCCAGCCTGTTGAGGTCCCCCTGCAGAGCCCCTCTACCCTTGAGCAGATCAACACCTGCCCCCAGCTTGGTGTTGTCTGCAAATTTGCTGATGATGGACTCAATGCCCTCATCCAGATCATCAATAAAGATGTTAAAGAACATGGGGCCCAGCACTGATCCTTGGGGCACACCACTAGTGACTGGCCGCCATCTGGATGTGGCACTATTCACCACCACTCTCGGGGCTCAGCCCTCCAGACAGTTCCTAACCCAATGCTGTGTGCTCCCATCCAAGCCATGGGCTGACAGCTTGGCCAGCAGTTTGCTATGGGGGACAGTGTCAAAGGCCTTGCTGAAGTCCAGGTTGACTACATCCACAGGCCTCCCCACATCCACCAGGTAGGTCACGTGATCCTAGAAGGATATAAGGTTGGTCAGGCAAGACCTGCCCTTCCTAAATCCATGCTGGCTGGGCTTGATCCCTTGGCCATCCTGGAAGTGCTGTGTGGTTGCACTCAAGATGACCTGTTCCATAATCTTGCCTGGCACTGAGGTCAGGCTGACAGGCCTATAATTCCCTGGCTCATCCAACCGGTCCGTCTTGTGCATGGGCATAACGTTGGGCAGCTTCCAGTCTTCTGGGACGTCTCCAGTGAGCCAGGACTGCTGAAAAATGATGGAGAGTGGCTTGGCCAGATCATCTGCCAGCTCTCTCAGCACCCTAGAATGGATCCCATCTGGTCCCATGGACTTGTGGGGATCCAAGCTGCTGAGGAGAGCTCCAAACACTTGCTCATGGAACACAGGGAAACTATACAGCTCCCTGGCTCCTTCTGCCAGCTCTGCCAGCTCTGCCAGTTTTGTTTAGAGAAAAATCTTTACCTCTATAATTCCAAGCTGATTCCAATCTTTACCTCTATAATTCCAAGATGACTCCAAATTAATGTTTGGTGGATTTGCTCCTTTGTTTTTTTTTCCTCTCTGTTGGGAGGGAGGAGAGGGGAGCAGGGGAGACATTCTCTGCCTTGCCTCCATCTGCACTGTTAACTCCCAGTTAAGGCTGAAACCACCACAGTAGCTAAAATAGTATTGATGAAGTGGTGAGAAAACAATGATTTTGTTTTAACAAAGTATTTTGAAAATTTATGTTAGAAATTATGAGTCACCAGCATCAGAGGTGTTTAGGAGGAGACTGAATAGGGTGCTTGGTTGCATGGTTTAGTTGATTAGGTGATTTTGGACAATAAGTTGGACGCGATGATCTTGAGGGTCTGTTCCAACCTGGTTAATTCTATTCTATTCCATTCTAGTATCCCTTTCTTCATGTTTTCCAAAATTAATAGATTGTAAAGCTGTCAGATTAGGTAAAGATGATTGTCTACAACAGTCACTGAATGTACTATCAGTAACATAGCTTTATAAATATATAAGCATATATATTTATACATTATATATATATACATATGTTATGCTACATACAATTTATATAATGAATAATTATGCAAAACTATGATTATATTATCTATCTTATATTATCTATATAGGATGCTAGTTTTATATAGACATATTAGGTGAACAATACAAAAATTGTAAAGATATTGAAAAGCATTATCAGGATCTACATGTCAAATTTCCATTTTTTTTTTCAGCTTGATTAAGTTCCCAATTCATTCACATGATTTTAAAACTTCACCTGACATTCTTAGTGTGACATTATACTGATTAGAGAGCTCTCACCTCCAAACTGCACACAAAAGCAATCAAGCAAATTGAATAATAGTGCTGGATGTTGCGTATTGCGTTCTGTGCTCAGCCACTACAAATTTCAGCAATTTATGAGTGGAGGATATTGATTCTTGTTTTGGCATTGATGATTCAAAACTTGATTCTATAGTGATGAAAAGGATATGCCACATTTTTTTCCTGAGAACCTGCTTCTTCATTTGCTATTAAGCAGCCCACCAGCTCACCAGTCAGATAAATCCAGTAGAAAAAGCATATAGCTAAAATATGTAGTTGATTGCTTTTCACCGTGATGATTTGTGATGTGATTAATGGCAACATATTTCTGTGGCTTAACCATGTCCTAGGCATTTCAGATAGTAGCAGAATGCAAGTCTGTATGTTTATGTATATGATTTATTAACTTTGGGGTATTCCTTTATATTTCATTAACAGTGTTTCTGCTGGAGCCTGTCATGCTATTCTGTGGATACTTTATACAATGCCATGTCTCCATTCAATGTCTCCATTCCCCAAACATAAAAACTCTTCAGGTTCAGTGAATCTGGTAGAGGTTTAAGAAATACTTATTCTGCTGTAAATTATATGAGCTGGTCCTGTTATCTGTATTTTGTGGGCATATAGTGACAGGTTATAAAACAAAACTAAAAATAAGGCAGAAAATTGTGAGTAGTGGATATATTTTATAGGTTATTTTAGTTGTCATTATATAAATATTTATAAAATGTTAAAATTAGAAAGATTATATTATTTATTAGTGTTTTATGTTACTTAAATATAATTAATCAAGCAGAAGCAAATGCCCTTTTTGTTGTGTTAGTTTTATTTTTTTGGGTTTTTTTTTCATTGTTTATTTTTTTCATTCCCTGTATGAATTGAAGTTCATAACTTCTGAAAAAAATCGGATTAATAACTCATTTTTGTTTCTATGAGGGAATGGGAATAGAATGCCCAAGCTGCTTAGCTTGTAACAGAGAAATAATATGATAACCTCTTAAAAATAGAACCCCCAAACATGCATATGATTATACAGGTCATGTAATATCTATGGTTTATTTATCTTCAAATAGATTTTCTATAATGTGAAGTTAAATTACTCTGCTGACTTCTGATTGTTGTATCTTTGAAAAGCAATTCTGAATCTCTTCATTATCCTTAGTAAAAAAATTAATGCATATTTTCTTATAATCTGACAAGATTGTATTCTCTTTAATGACTCCTGAAGTTTACTTCACCAATTCACCTTCTTTTAAGTTTTCATATCTCTATGCTTATACTAGTTTACAAAAAGGGAAAGGAAAAATATTAACAGGATGTGAAAAGAAATAAAAATGCAACAATGTTTGATTTGGGTTTAGTGGAAGCAGGATAAATAGTATTGAATAAACTGTTGATCTCTTACAAAATTCTTGTTCCTTGTCTACATTTCCAAAGCTGAACCATCATGGGTTCATCTTCAAATATCATATGAATTAATAGAGATTTTTCTTTAGATTAGACATGTATTTGAAAGCAATTACACAATGAAAAAGTACATGGCACAAACACAACCTCAAACCAACCCCCCCAAAACCCTTCTATCCTTCTGTGATAAATGACTGTTCGTAGGCTGCAACAGGACAGGAGGAAAAGGAAGGGTGAAGGGGTTGTCCTCTGCGTTAAGAAATTGATTGATCTATGAAGAGTTGTTCCTAAAGAATAACCAGGAGCAAGTCAAAAGCTTATGGGTAGGAATTAGAGATCAAGGCAATAAGGGGAAATCTTCTGATCTGAGTCTACTACAGCCCTCCTGTTCATAAGGAGACTATTGATGAAACATTCCTGTTCCAGCTACAGAGGGCATCACAGGCCCTCATCTTGATGGGGAATTTCAGCCACCCTGACATTTGCTGCAAAGATAACACAGTGAGCTGTAGGTAATCCAGGAGGCCTCTGGAGTGCCTTGGATAAGTTCTTGAAACAAGAAATAACACCCCTGCACAAGAAGAAGCAATACTGGATCTACCACTGGATCCACTAGATCTAGTGAATCTACCACTGAAGCAAGCTCACCAGGGATTTCAAGATTGGAAGCAAATTGGGCTGCAGTTATCATGTACACTTGGAAGTCACAGTCTTAAGGGTGACAAATCATCAGGACCCTCAATTTCGGAAGAGCAAAATTCCAGCTCTTCAGTGAGTTAGTGAATAGTACACAACCGGAAAACGGTCCTCGTTGACAAGGGAGTAGAACAGAGCTGGCAGATCTTTAAAGACATGTTTCATGGAATGCAAGAGATCTTGAATGCAAGAAATCTTGGCTGAGCTGAGCCCCACTGGTCAAGCCAAAAGGCAAGAAGGAGCTTCACAGACAGTGGAAACAGAGACAGGTATCCTGGGAAGAGCATAAAGATGTTGCTTGATTGTGTAGGGATGAGGTCATAAAAGGCAGAGGACAACTGGAATCGAACTTCACAAGGGATCTAAGAATAGCAAGAAGGGCATCTACATATATATGAATGAAACAAAGGTTAGGAATTGGCTGGAGGGCTGGGCCCAGAGAGTGGTAGTGAACCGTGCCACATCCAGCTGGAGGCCAGTCACCGGTGGTGTCCCCCAGGGATCAGTGCTGGGCCATGTCCTCTTCAACATATTCATCGATGATCTGGATGAAGGGGTAGAGTCAGTCATCAGCAAGTTTGCAGATGACACAAAGTTAGGGGCAGACGTTAGTCAGTTAGAGGGTAGAAAGGCTCTGCAGAGGGACCTCGACCGACTGGACAGATGGGCAGAGTCCAATGGGATGGCATTGAACAAGTCCAAGTGCCGAGTGCTGCACTTTGGCTACGGCAATCCCATGCAGAGCTACAGGTTGGGGTCGGAGTGGCTGGAGAGCTCCCAAACAGAGAGGGACCTGGGTGTGCTGATCGACAGCCACCTGAATATGAGCCAGCAGTGTGCCCAAGTGGCCAGGAGGGCCAATAGCATCCTGGCCTGCATTAGGAATAGTGTGGTCAGCAGGAGCAGGGAGGTCGTAGTGCCCCTGTACTCTGCTTTGGTTAGGCCGCACCTTGAGTACTTTGTCCAGTTCTGGGCCCCTCAGTTTAAGAAGGGCATCAAAACACTTGAGCATGTCCCAAGAAGGGCAACAAGGCTGATGAGAGGCCTTGAACACAAGCCCGATGAGGAGAGGCTGAGGGAGCTGGGATTGTTTAGCCTGGAGAAGAGGAGGCTCAGGGGTGACCTCATTGCCCTCTACCACTACCTGAAGGGAGTTTGTAGCCAGGAAGGGGTTGGGCTCTTGTCCCAGGCAACCAGCACCAGAACAAGAGGATACAGTCTCAAGCTGCACCAGGGGCGGTTTAGACTCGAGGTGAGGAGGAAGTTCTTCACCGAGCGAGTCATTCGTCATTGGAACAGGTTGCCCAGGGAGGTGGTTGAGTCATCAACCCTGGAGGAGTTCAAGAGGAGATTGGACGTGGCACTTGGTGCCATGGTCTAGGCATGGGGTCTGTGTTGATAGGTTGGACTCGATGATCCTCGAGGTCCTTTCCAACCTAAGTGATACTGTGGTACTGTGAAAACTTATTTTGGCCTGAAGACCAAGAATGGTGAGTTAGTAATAACATATGAGGACAAGACTGAGATTCTTAACAACTTCTTTTCCCAACACCTTAGTTAAAATCCACACAGTGGGGACAAGGGTGGCAAAGTCCCCCTCACTCTGTGTGAAGATCAAGTTCATGAGCACAAGAGGAACATACACAAGTCTGTGGGACCTGATGAGATGCATCCCAGAGTCCTGAGAGATTTGCCTGATGTAGTCACCAGGCCATTCTTCATACTTGAAAAGTCCTGGCAGTCAGGTGAAGGCCCTGGTGACTGGAAGAAGAGAAACATTACACAGACAGGGGTGTGACCAAATACAACCAACATGGCTTCGTTAAGGGCAAATACTGTCTGACATACCTAGTTGCTTTCTATGATGGAGTGACTACATCAGCGAACAAGAGACAAGTTATGGATCTATCTATCTATCTGGACTTCTACAAGGCCTTTGGCAGGGGAAGATTCTTCTCCTCTCACCCCTCACCCCACCCCTGCAGGCTGTGCCTGCAGTATTGTGACTAGTTCTGGGCTCCCCAGCTCAAGAGAGGAAACTACTGCAGAGAGTCCAACAGAGGGCTTCAAAGATGATTGGGGGACTGGAGCATCTCTCTTACAAGGAGAAGGTGAGAGTTAAAAAGTGCAAAAGTGACAACTGAAAGGAGATCTTATCAATATATATGAATGCCTAAAGAATGGAGGTCATGAAAGTCTTCTTAGTGGTGGCATATGATAAGACAAAAGGCAACAGGTGCAAACTGGAACCCAGGTTTCACATAAACTTCACTTTTACTTTGAGTGTGATGGAGCACTGTAACAGCTGCCCAGAGATGTTGTGGAGTCTCCCTCTCTAGAAATTTTCAAAACCCATCAGTATGTGCTTCTGTGCAACCTGATATAGATGTACCTCCTTTAGCCGTGGGCATTGGACTAGATAGCTGACCTCCAGAGGTCACATCCAACCCCTACCATTTTGTGATTCTTTGATTCTGAGACTCTGTGATGTTATAAAGCCCTTCTAGTAAACAGAAGTTTAGTCCTCAGGAACAAATAAATGGAATGTCAGAATTAACCAATTAAGAAATTATTGGAAAATGAGACAGAAATATTCATTATCTTGCTGTGTAAAGAAATGCTTTGTTCATGTCCTCACATCAGACCTCATCCCCCATTTGATAAGTTACATAAAAGAGTTGGAAAAGATTCAGAGAATGGTATTTTGAGGTATTGAAAAGGGAGCATCTCGTATGAAAGAAATACCTGAATATTCTAGCTTTCTTTAGCTTGACAGAGAGTAACAGAGTATAGAAGCAACAGAAATCTGTAAGCACAGCAGCATGAAAAGAAACGAGGCTGAATTGGTTTCTGTCTCATTGCAGTACAGGAAAATGGGAATCATGCACCCTGCTCATGATTCAGCTAAGCTCAGCCCTTTGGGGATGTTTGTTCTGAGTAGGTTGCTTAAACCTGTCCTTTGAATACTAAATGAGGCATACATCTTCCACGTAGCATGTCTGATTATTCTTACATATAATACATTCAGGAATTAACTCAACATGATCATTATAGAACTAGCTTTTTATGGATAAAGTACATCACTAAAAAAAAAAAAAAGAATAAAAATTATATCAAAGATCATGTACATGTTTCATCAAAGAATAAAAAACACCTTGACAGTTCAAATAATTAGAAATGCTGGCTATAACAAAATAAATTTTATAGTGTTTATAGTGTTTCCAAATACAGAAAATGTAGACTGTTCTTACTTTCAACTGATTGTACGAAGGGTGGATGTTTGAATAATGGATAATCACACTGTGATATTTTCTGTAGCTCTTATCTGTTTAGACAATACTTCTTATAATGCTATTATAATTTGTTTGAAGACAGATTTAGTTATTCATACGGAGTCTGTATTACAGAGTGGTTAATAAATGTGTGTAGTTGAAACTACATTTGAATTCCACTGTGTCATATTCAGAAGGCAAATATTATTCAAGCTCAAAAAATCTTGTGTAGAAAATATCTAATATAGAAAACAATTATTTTCAAACAGTAACTGGAGCAAATTTTGTTTAGTGAAGGCAGAAGCTCATAGTCTTGAGAAAACAGAATAGATGTACTTTTTGTTATATGCAGCACAGTTATTATCTTCCCTATAACAAAAGAGATATTTTTTTTAAAAAAATTTAAAAAAATAAGAATAAAAATCTACTGTCAGAATTATTTTAGTATAGAATCTATTTTTTTTTTAACATCACCAAACCTTCCAATTCTACTTGTGATGGTGAGCCTTGAACACAACCATAGCCTTTGGTAATGTAGACAGGAAAAGCTGAATGCTTTAAAGAGATTTTCATGAATCAAGAAAAGTTGGAGCTTCTGCAAGACTGGAAAATCTCTGTGGTCTCAGGTGACTGATAGTGATAAGGCAATGATGAAAATAAATATATAAACTTAATCGTATAGATAAATGTAATATATACAGTATAAACAAGTCACAAGGCAATAATACTAGTTTTGTTTTTATGGTGTTGAAGGCAGGACAATCTCAACAATGCAGTGAAGCTGTACATAGGGTTAACGTAAGTTTTTTAATGACAAGAAGTTAAATTATCCATGTTTAAGTTTTTTTTTTAAGAATAGCTCAACGAAGCTAGTTAACCTCATGTTCATGTACAAGCATCTTCAGTGTAGAGAAATAGTTGTTATCTGGCCACTGTAAAAGAAAAAATAGTCATGTACCTTTTGTCTATGATTGAGCTAACTCATATATTTTAATACATATAAAATTACCAGGAAAAATATGAAACATGAACACCTGCATGAGTGAATTTATCTTAGATTCCATTCTTTCACACTCATATTTTCAAAAAACTCTCAAAGGCAGATGATTTGAAAGAATTCATTTTTAAATTAAATTAATAGACAAAACACAAAAGTAATTATAACAGAACAGAACAGAACAGAACAGAATAGAATAGAATAGACCAGGCTGGAAGAGACCTTCAAGATCATTGCGTCCAACCTATCAACCAACACCACCTAATCAACTAACCCATGCAACCAAGCACCCTATCAAGTCTCCTCCTGAGCACCTCCAGTGATGGCGATTCCATCACCTCCCTGGGCAGTCCGTTCCAGTGGGCAATCACTCTCTCTGTGTAAAACTTCCTCCAGACCTCCAGCCTGAACTTCCCCTGGCGCAGCCTGAGACTGTGTCCTCTTGTTCTGGTGCTGGCTGCCTGGGAGAAGAGACCAACCTCTGCCTGTTTACAACCCCCCTTCAGGTAGTTGTAAAGAGCGATAAGGTCACCCCTGAGTCTTCTCCTCTCCAGGCTAAGCAGCCCCAGCTCCCTCAGTCTCTCCTCATAGGGCTTGTGTTCCAAGCCCCTCACCAACTTCATTGCCCTTCTCTGGACTCATTCTAGCAAGTCAACATCCTTCCTAAACTGAGGGGCCCAGAACTGGACACAGGACTCAAGGTGTGGCCTAACCAGTGCAGTGTACAAGGGCAGAATCACCTCCCTGCTCCTGCTGGCCACACTGTTCTTGATGCAGGCCAGGATGCTTTTGGCCCTCCTGGCTGCCTGGGCACACTGCAGGCTCGTGTTCATCCTACCATCAACCAGCACCCCCAGGTCCCTCTCTGCCTGGCTGCTCTCCAGCCACTCTGACCCCAGCCTGTAGCACTGCATGGGGTTGTTGTGGCCGATGTGCAGAACCTGGCAATTGGATGTGTCAAATCTCATGCTGTTGGACTCTGCACATCTGTCCAACCTGTTGAGGTGTCTCTGCAGAGCCTCTCTACCCTCGAGCAGATCAGCTCCTGCCCCCAGCTTGGTGTCGTCAGCAAATTTGCTGATGATGGACTCAATGCCCTCATCCAGATCATCAACAAAGATGTTAAAGAGGATGGGGCCCAGCACTGATCCCTGGGGCACACCACTAGTGACTGGCCGCCATCTGGATGTGGCACCATTCACCACCACTCTCTGGGCTCGGCCATCCAGCCAGTTCCTAACCCAGCTCAGAGTGCTTCTGTCCAAGCCATGGGCTGACAGCTTGGCCAGCAGTTTGCTATGGGGGACAGTGTCAAAGGCCTTGCTGAGGTCCAGGTAAACTACAACCACAGGCCTCCCCACATCCACCAGGCGGGTCACCTGATACTAGAAGGAGATCAGGTTGGTCAGGCAGGACCTGCCCTTCCTAAATCCATGCTGGCTGGACCTGATCCCTTGGCCATCCTGGAAGTGCTGTGTGGTTGCACTCAAGATGACCTGTTCCATAATCTTGCCTGGCACTGAGGTCAGGCTGACAGGCCTGTAATTCCCTGGCTTATCCAACCGGCCCTTCTTATGGATGGGCACCATGTTGGCCAGCTTCCAGTCTTCTGGGACATCTCCAGTGAGCCAGGACTGCTGAAAAATGATGGAGAGTGGCTTGGCCAGCTCCTCTGACAGCTCCCTCAGCACCCTAGGATGCATCCCATCTGGTCCCATGGACTTGTGGGGATCCAGGCGGCTGAGCAGATCACCAACTACCCTATTTTGGAACAGTGGAAAACTATGCTGCTCCCTGGCTCCTTCTGCCATCTCTGGAGGCCAGCTGTCTGGAAGACATTCTGTCCTGCTAGTAAAAATTGAGGCAAAGAAGGTGTTAAGTATCTCTGCTTTTTTCTTATCCCTTGTCACAACATTCCCCTCTGTGTCCACCAAGGAGTGGAGGTTGTCTCTGCCCTTCCTCTTGCTATTAATGTATTTATAGAAGGACTTTTTGTTGTCCTTCACAGCAGAGGCCAGACTAAGCTCCAAATGTGCTTTTGCCTCCCTAATTTTCTTCCTACAAGACCTAGCAACATTCTTAAATTTTTCATGGGTTGCCTCACCTTTCTTCCAATGATGATACACCCTCTTTTTTTCCCTTAGCTCTATTAAAAGTTCATTAACCATCCAGGCTGGCCATCTGCCCCAGTGGCTCATCTTCCGGCACATTGGCATAGCCTGTCCCTGAGCCTTCAACAATTCTTCCTTAAAGTAGGACCAGCTCTCCTGGACCCCTTTGTTTTTAAGGGCTTTATCCCAAGGAACCCTCTGAATTAGTTCCTTGAGTAGCCTGAAGTCAGCCCTCCGGAAATCCAGAGTGGAGGTCTTCTTGCTACCCCTCTTAGCTTGACCAAATAATGAGAATTCAATTATCTCATGGTCACTGGCCCCTGAGCACCCTCTGACCACCACATCACCCACCAGCCCTTCCCTATTGGTGAAGAGGAGGTCAAGCATAGCCTTGCCCCTGGTAGGCTCTCGCAGCACCTGGGATAAGAAGCTGTCCTCCATGCATTCTGAGAATCTCCTAGATTGCCTCTTCTCTGCTATGTGAATATCCCAGCAGATATGAGGCAAGTTGAAGTCGCCCATGAGAACAAGGTCAGGCGATCTTGAGACAGCCTTAAGCTGCCTATAGAATGCTTCATCAACATCTTCCTCCTGGTTGGATGGTCTATAACAGACTCCAACCAGGATGTCAGCCCTGTTGGCCTTCCCTCTAATTCTCACCCATAGGCACTCAACCCGATCGTCCCTGATCTCCAGCTCAATGGCACCTAGTGCCTTCCTAATGTAAAGGGCCACCCCTCCACCCCTTCTTCCTTGCCTGTCTCTCCTGAAGAGCCTGTAGCCATCAATTGCAGCACTTCAGTCATGTGAGTCGTCCCACCACATCTCTGTGATGGCAACTACATCATAACTTTCCTGCTGCAGCAAGACTTCCAGCTCCTCTTGTTTGTTGCCCATGCTTCATGCATTAGTGTACATGCACTTCAGCCGGCCTGCTGGTTTCACCTCTGGTTCTGGCTTATCACCCCCAGACCCCAGCCTGGGGGGACTGGTTTCAACCCCTTCCCCCTTTGAAACTATTTTAAAGCCCTATCTATGAGACCTGCCAATTCCTCCCTAGAATCTTTTTCCCTTTGAGGGATAGGCCATTCTCGTACACTCTGATCTTACCCCTCCTCTGGGACAGATGTGCTCCATCTGTTGCCAGCTGGCCTGGTGCAGCAGAAAGTTTTTGAAGATCGAAAAAAACAAAATTCTTTTGACTGCACCAGCCTCTAAGCCACTTGTTGACTTCAGCTGGTGACCTGTTCCTTCTGATATTCCCTCCTGCAACTAATGGTATAGACGAAAAAACTATTTGTGCACCTGACCCCTCAACCAGATCTCCCAGAGCCCTGAAGTCATCTTTGACAGCCCTGGGAGTTCTGGTTGCAACATCATCATTCCCTAACTGCATAACTATCAAGGGATAATAATTGCTGTGCAGTGTTTGCTTGACAATCATGTGTTAAGACTTTTGTTCATAGTGTATATTTTTTTAAAATATAACAAAAGTGTATGCCATTAAGAAAGACTTTAATAACAAAAACTATAAATAACTGCACTTAATTAAAAAAAAAATTAAAAAGGAAAATGTAACAGAAAGACTAGAAGAGATCCAAAGCAAAATGAGGAAACAAAATCTTAACCTCCAAAAGTATAAGCTAACTTTCTGACAATCTGAAGATGGAAAACAATTAAGAATGTCAAATTCTAGTTTGCTGGAATGAAACAAAAAGAAAAAGTTACATCCTTGATTGGATTAAGTATTCATAGTCAATTTACTGCCAAATGGGGTTTAATGAGGAATTGAATGGTTAGTTAATCTGTACAATGTAGTTATTCTAACTTACGTTATTTACTACAGCACATATTTAATATATTTTGTTCTTTTCTTCAACATGCTTTCCTTTCCATTTTTTTTGTTCTTCCTGTAATAAAAAATAAAATAAAATTTTATTTAGAAAATTTAACTGAAAATACTGTCCTCAAAAGAATTTTTCAAAAATGTAGTGTTAGCCTTTTCTTCATATGAGTTCAGACTTTCAGTTTGTTAAAGAACAGTCAAATCAAGTGAAATTAGTGAGATTGTGAAGTGATCTTTCAACTAAACAAAAATTATTACCTTAGTATGTGTTAACATTTTAAACATTCTGGACTTAACAAGTAGGATTTTACTGGTGGTTTCCCTTTTTTTATACTTTAGAAACAATGTAGCTTCAAATAAAACTTCTGTTTGTGCTAACAGTGCTGATTGTTAATTTTTGGACTTGATTTTGTAAGGTATATACAGAATCAAAGAATCACAGAATGTTAGGGTTTGTGAGGGCCTCCGGACATCATCTAGTCTAACACCCCTGCAAAAGCAGGATCACCTAGAGCAGGCTGCACAGGAACACATCTAGTCAAGTTTTGAAGGCCTCCAGAGAAGGAAACTCTGCACCCTCTCTGGAAAGCCTTCTCCTGCGCTCCATCACCCTCACTGTAAAAAAGTTTCTCCCTGTATTGAGATGGAACTTTCTGTGTTCCAGCTTAAATCCATTGCTCCTTTTCTTATTACTGGGCACTACTACAAAGAGGCTGTCACCTTCATCTTGACGCCTATGCCTCAGACATTTATAGACATTAACAAGACCCCCTCTTGGCCTTCTCAAGACTTAACAGCCCCAGTTCTCTCAGTCTTTCTTCACAGGAGAGATGTTCAAGTCCCTCAGTCATCCTTGTAGATCTCCTTTAAGTCTCTCCAGTGGGTGCCTGTCTTTCTTGAATTAGGGACCCCAAAATGGGACACAGTATCCCAGGTGTGGTCACAGCAGGGCAGAGCAGAAGGGCAGGAGAACCTCCTGTTGAACATATTTTTTGTACCCCAGTATGCTATTTGCCTTCTTGGTCACAAGGGCTATTGTTGTGCCATGGATTGCTTGCTTCTTACTGGGGTTCCAAGGTCCTCTTCCAAGGAGCTGCTTTCCAGCAGGACCATGCCCAGTATGTACTGATGCCTAGTGGTATTCCTACAGATGGAGGATTGTACCCTTGTCTTTTTTTAACTTCATGACACTTGCCTTCACCAACCACTCCAGCATGTTCAGATCTTGTTGGATGGCTGTACAGTATTCCAGTGTATCAGACAAACAGACTTATGAAGAAAAATCCCCTGAAATTATTTACTGAAATGGTTATTAGAAATTCAGTGTTCTCCCACTCTGACACACTGACCACCATCCAAGCTGATGATGTATTCATATAATTTGGGGCAACCAGCAAGGGTCCCTCCATAAGCAGCTGAAAGCCTTGCAATTTGTTTTTTCTCTTTACACATCTCTGATGAGATTCTTTTACAGTATCACAGTATTACCAAGGTTGGAAGAGACCTCAAAGATCCTCAAGTCCAACCTGTCACCACAGACCACATGACTCGACCATAGAACCAAGTGCCATGTCCAATCCTCTCTTGAACTCCTCCAGGGATGGTGACTCCACCACCTCCTTGGGCAGCCCATTCCAATGACTAATGACTTGCTCGGTGAAGAACTTTCTACTCACCTCGAGCCTAAACTACCCCTGGTGTAGCTTGAGACTGTGTCCCCTTCTTCTGGTGCTGGTTGCTACAGAGAAGAGACTGACACCTTCCTGGCTACAACCACCTTTCAGGTAGTTGTAGAGGGCAAGGAGGTCTCCCCTGAGCCTCCTCATCTCCAGGCTAAACATTCCCAGCTCCCTCAGCCTCTCCTCATAGGGCTTGTGTTCAAGGCCTCTCACCAGCCTTGTTGCCCTTCTCTGGACACGTTCAAGTGTCTCGATGTCCTTCCTAAACTAAGGGGCCCAGATCTGGACACACTACTGAAGGTGTGGCCTAATCAATGCAGAGTAAAGGTGCAGAATGACTTCCCTGCTCCTGCTGGCCACACTATTCCTAATGCAGGCCAGGATACCATTGGCCTTCTTGGCCACCTGGGCACACTGCTGTCTCATGTTCAGGCAGCTGTCAATCAGTACCCCTAGGTCCCTTTCTGTTTGGCAGCTCTGCAGCCACTCTGACCCCAGCCTTGTGACTGACCCCAGGACTTGTGAATATCCAAGTGGCTCTGCATGGGGTTGCTGTAGCCAAAGTGCAGTACCCAGCACTTGGATTTGTTGAAAGCCATCATATTGGACTCTGTCCATCTGTTCAGTTGGTCAAGGTCCCTCTGCAGAGCCCTTCTACCTGATAAATGACCAACATCTGCTCCCAACTTGGTGTCATCTGCAAATTTGTTGATGACTGTTTCAATCCCCGCATCTGCATCATCAATGAAGATATTAAACAGGATTTTGTCCCAGTGGAGGCCAGTGACAAGCGGAGTCCCTCAGGGATCAGTCCTGGGACCTGTCTTGTTCAACATCTTTGTGGGTGACATGGACAGTGGCATTGAGTGCACCCTCATCAAATTTGCTGATGGCACCAAGCTGTGTGGTGCAGCAGACACGCTGGAGGGAAGGGAGGCCATCCAGAGGGACCTTGACAGGCTGGAGAGGTGGGCACAAGCCAACCTCATGAAGTTCAATAAGAGCAAGTGCAGGGTCCTGCATCTGGGTCGAGGCAATCCCAGGCACAAATACAGGCTGGGCAGTGACTGGCTGGAAAGTAGCCCTGAGGAGAGAGACTTGGGGATGCTGGTGGACAAAAAGCTCAACATGAGCTCTCAGTGTGCACTTGCAGCCCACAAAGCCAATCAGATGCTGGGCTGCATCAGGAGAAGTGTGGCTAGCAGGTCGAGGGAGGTGATCCTCCCCCTCTACTCAGCCCTGGTGAGACCCCACCTGGAGTACTGTGTCCAGTTCTGGAGCCCCTATTACAAGAGGGATGTGGAGGTGCTGGAATGTGTCCAGAGAAGGGCCACAAGGATGATCAGAGGGCTGGAGCACCTCTCCTATGAGGACAGACTGAAGGAGTTGGGGCTGTTCAGTCTGCAGAAGAGAAGGCTCCCAGGTGACCTCATTGTGGCCTTCCAGGATCTGAAGGGGGCCTACAGGAAGGCTGGGAAAGGACTTCTCAGGATGTCAGGTAGTGATAGGACTAGGGGGAATGGAATGAAGCTGGAGGTGGGGAGATTCAGGCTAGATGTGAGGAGGAGGTTCTTCCCCATGAGAGTGGTGAGACCCTGGAATGGGTTGTCCAGGGAGGTGGTCGAGGCCCCGTCCCTGGGGGTGTTTAAGAGCAGGCTGGATGAGGCTCTGTCCAGCCTGATGTAGTGTGGGGTTTCCCTGCCGATGGCAGGGGGGTTGGCACTAGATGATCCTTGTGGTCCCTTCCAACCCTGAATGAAACTATAAGGATGGGGCCCAGCACTGATCCCTGGGGGACTCCACTAGTGACTGGCTGCCAGCTGGATGTGGCACCATTCACCACCACTCTCTGGGCTCGGCCCTCCAGCCACTTCCTAACCCAGCACAGAGTGTTGCTGTTCAAGCCGTGGGCTGACAGCTTAGCCAGCAGTTTGCTATGGGGGACAGTGTCAAAGGCCTTGCTGAAGTCAAGGCAGACTACATCCACAGGCCTCCCCACATCCACCAGGTGGGTCACCTGATCATAGATGGAGATAATTTTAGAGAGGCAGGACCTGCCCTTTATAAATCCATGCTGGCTGAACCTGAGTCCTTAGTCGTCCTTCAGGTGTGCAGTTAATGCCTCCAAGTTAATCTGCTCCATAATTTTCCCTGGCACTGAGGTCAGGCTGACTGGCCTGTAGTTTCCAGGTTCCTCCATCTGACCCTTCTTATGGATGGGGATCACATTGGCCAGTTTCCAGTCATCTGGGACCTCACCGGTGAGCCAGGACTGTTGAAAAATGATGGAGAGTGGCTTGGCCAGCTCATCTGCCAGCTTTCTCAGCACCCTAGGATGGATCCCATCCGGTCCCATGGACTTGTGAGTATTCAAGTGGCTCAGCAGGTCCCGAACTAATTCCTCATGGATTTTAGGGGCATTACACTGCTCCCTGGCCCCATGACCCAGCTCAGGAGGGCACTTGTCCTGAACTACTCCTGCCTTGCTCTTAAAAATTGAGACAAAGAAGGTGTTCAGGATCTCAGCCTTTTCCTCATCTTCAGTCACAGTGTTCCCCTCCAGGTCCAGGTTAAATAAGGAGTGGAGGTTCTTCTTGCCCCTCTTTTTAGTGTTAATATATTTGTAAAAATGCTTTTTATTATCTTTGACTGAGGTGGCCAGATAAGTTCCAACTGGTTCTTTGCCTCTCTAATTTTTTTTCCTACATAATACAGTGACTGTCAGAGTGGCTCAGTTGGTAGGGCATCAGGCCCTTGTTGGCAAGGTTTGTGAGTTCAAGCCTGTGGTGGGCAGTAGTGTCCTCCCTACTCCTGTCATGAGGTCTGTGGTGACAGGTTGGACTCGATGATCTTTGAGGTCTCTTCCAACCTTAGTGATACTGAAATAATCTAACAACTTCCTTAAAGATACCTTGAGAAGCCTAATCTATCTTTGCTTAGCTGAAGATGAATTTCAGTTTTTGTTGGGTCATAGTTGATCAAAACTACAGAAATCTCCATAATCAAATTAATCTTTAAATTTGTAATACTTCTCGTATGTTTGGTTAAGGGGTTAGAAAAGTTATGAGTGGGACTAAATGGAAACCAGTGGCTCTGTTTTTATTGTGCTTGATTTCTATCAGATATCTCAGAACAAGCTGCATAAGATAGTTCACTCTTTTGTGAAGATTATATAAACTGAAAATATGGGCAAACACGAAGTTCAGTAAGGGTAAGCATAGAGTCCTGCACCTGGGGTGGAATAACCCTGTGCATCAATATACATTAGCTGCTGTAAAACAGTTCTGCAGACAAGGACCCCCAGGTGTTGGTGAACAAGTTCACCATGAGGCAGTGACTTGACCTCATGGCCAAGAAAGCCAATGGTGTCCTAGGATGCATTAAGGAAAAGTGTGGCCAGCAGTTTGAGGGAGATCCTTTGTCGTAGGGTTGGGGGAAAGGCCGGGCCTCCTCCTCCCCCCTATAAAGTGAAGGGAAAGAAAGTTGAAAGGGAAAAAAAACCTCACAACTGGATTAGAAAAGGGATTGTGCTATATATTTACAAAGCAGTTCAGGAAATGCAGGTTTATGTACAGAATTTACAGTATTTACAATATATACAGAAATATACAACAAAGTCACACAGAAATGAGGGTTCCCTCCTCTGCTGAGGGGGGTTCCCCACCTCTGCTCCCTCTTCTGTCCCCCTTTCCCCAGAGAGGGTTAGAAAGAGAGAAAAAAGAGAAAATTAATTAAAAGTGGTTATGTGTTGGAATGTTAGAGAGTGTCTTATCTACTCCAAGGTCAAGCCTGGCTGAAAGCCCAGAAAAACTGCGAGCTGCAAAGGGGAGAGAGCAAAGTGCAGGAATGCCCAGGATTCTCTGCTGCACTCCCAGTTCAAAAGGTGCTTTCCCCCAGTCTACCAATGAAATTAGTTTAGATCCGTCTTTCGTTTACAAACATCCAACCACAATATTCCCTTTCTTAAGGGGACAGCCTCAAATGGTCACATCCTTCCACTCTGCTGCACAATGGTGAGCTGCCAAAGATGTTGTAGAGTTTCCTTCTCTGGAGAAACCTTCCAGGATATTTTCCTGTGCAATCTGCTTTAGGCATACCTGCTTTATCATAGTCCGTTCCAACTCCTATCAATCTTTAATTCCATTCTGGAAAAACATAAAAGAGTCCCAAAAAGAACAGAATTTTAAGAAAGCAGAAATTTCTGAATGAGGATCCTCAATGTAGTGAAATCTAGAAGGTAACTTAATAAAAATATAAATTGCCCAGAGATTATCCTCATCAGAGAAAAAAGGCATGGAAAAAAACATGCATGTCATAAAAGTCAGGAGGAAGCCTATCCTTCTGAGGAAGTACCTTCAAATGGGAGCAGCTCTTTGTTAAGGGATAGATGTTTTATTCATAGAATAAGCCTTTATAAAACCTTTCTTTCATTTTATATCCCTACATATAGTAGATCTGTAGCTTCCTCTGTTGTGCAAGGGAACTAGCTATAAATGCTGTGGAAGGCTAAATAAATAACAAGTAAACTGCAGAATAATGAATTCTGTATTTTTATCCTTCATGTTCATTTATCAGCTTTTGTCATCCCAGGTTTCAATTTTGTGGCAGAATCATTATTTCCTCAATTTCCTTCATGTTTCATCAAAATTTTTAGTAAGATAAATTTTTGGTAAGATAAGTGTTTTACAGTTAGGTACATTCTGAGAGCTGATCAGTACTGGACTTCAGTACTAGATGAGGGATCAGTACAAGACAAGCTGATTAGTACTAGACAGACAAGGGACCTTGACAGGCTGGACAGATGGGCAGAGTCTAATGGCATGAGATTTAACACATCTAAGTACACATTGGCCTCAACCGCCCTATGCATTTCCACAGGCTGGGATCAGAGTGGCTGGAGAGCAGCCAGGTAGAAAGGGATCTGGAGGTACTTGTTGATAGTAGGCTGAACAGGAGCCAACAGTGTAGCCAGATGGCCAGGAGGGCAAATGCCATCCTGGCCTGTATAGTGTGGCAAGTAGGAGCAGGGAAGTCATTGTGCCCCTGTATTCAGCACTGGTTAGGCCACACCTTGAGTACTGTGTCCAATTCTGGGCCTCTCAGTTTAAGAAGGACATTGAGACACTTGAACGTGTCCAGAGAAGGGCAAAGAGGTTAGTGAGAGGCCTTGAGCACAAGCCCTATGAGGAAAGGCTGAGGGAGCTGGGATTGTTTGGCCTGAAGAAGAGGAAGCTCAGGGGAGACCTCATTGCTCTCTACAACTACCTGAAGGGAGTTTGTAGCCAGGTGGGGGTTGGTCTCTTCTCCCAGGCAACCAGGACCAGGACAAGAGAATACAGTCTCAAGCTGTGCTGGGGGAGGTTTATGCTGGATGTTGGGAAAAAGTTCTTCACAGAAAGATTGATTTGCCATTGGAATGGGCTTCCAATGGAGGTGGTGGAGTCACCATCACTGAAGGTATTTAAGAGGTGACTAGATGAGGCACTTGGTGCCATGGTTTAGTTGATTAGATGGTGTTGGGTGATGGGTTGGACTTGATCTTGAAGGTCTTTTCCAACCTGGTCTGGTCTATTCTATTCTATTCTATTCTATTCTATTCTAGTCCAGCTTCTAGAATGACTTTCCTTGTATGACACAAGAAAATTTGAATCTTGTTCTTTACAAACTAATGAAAAAAGGCAAATGAAAATAACCAACAAAAAAACCCAGGCAGACTGGAAGACAGCATAATCATCTAAGCCTTTATAGCTGTGACAGACATCAGAAGAACTAAGATTCCCCTTAGGATAAGGCTTCATATGGCTCTAATGACAGATTAGACTGATAAAACTTTACATATATTTAATAAATAAAACCGGAGTGAATGTATGTACTAAAAGCATAGTCTGAAAAATTCAGTTTCCTTTGCATGATTTTTCAGTTCTGAGTATTATAGGATAAATACAGAAACAGAATACACATATATGTACTAAGAAAAACCACATTTTATATGTATCTTAAAGCCAAAAAATATTATTAAAATGGGAACTCGTTTAGGAGTTACATGAAGAAATTACTTAGTATCTACAAAATTCATGTTGGGTTTTACAGAGCTCTATGTTCTGCAAATAATGTCTACAATAATTATAATAAACAAGAAAAGTAAAATTCTATTTTTTCTTGATATTTAGCTATAGCTTTCTTTTCCTACCCTACAGAAGACCGTAAGATGTCATTCATCCACAGTTCTGGTTTAAATAATTGGTTGAGGAGCAGTTTCTGAGCACCATGGAAAAACTGTGCACCATGGAAAAACTGTTCCCACATATGTAAATTAATGAAACAAAAATAAATATTAAGACTGCATTTGAGTGAATAAATATCTGGATGGATATAGATGTTCATCCTTGTACCTTTATTCTTTCGATCACAATTTTGCAACATGCAGATAACTCTCGGAACCTTTCATCTTTTAAGGTTTTTCACATATGTGAGACATAAAAGTTATCACATATTCTGGAAATCATGATAAAATAAGCTGACAACACTTGTACTTCAGCAGAGCTGTGAGGCTTTGATTTTGCCTCATTCTAGGGGCACCATGCTGATCAAGAGAAAAGAGAAATTGTTGGTTCTTTTATTTGAAGAGGATAACTTTTAATAAAAAGAACTGTATTTTGAGTTGACCATACATCTTCAGTAACACTTTATCCGGTAGACTGTTAATTATTGAAAGAAAAATCATTAAATATCTAGGGGTCTTGTAGTGTGATCTTTGTAATCTATAAAAGCCACCACCCATTACAAACATTTTTCTCATGGGTCTGTATTCTAGCTCTAACCCGGGCTAACAGATATACACACGGAGATGCAATTAAATGCTTATTATGATTACATAAATCAAAGAGATTAGCATGGCGGGTGCCAGCACTATCCTCATTTATTCATTCACCTCCACTGAAGAGAGTAATTGTTGCTCATGTCATGTACCTTAAATCAAATTTTATTTCCATTTACCCCACATAATATTTGATTCTTGATTATTAGAGATGAAAGCTCAGCTGAAATCTCAGATTGAGTGCTATGTCCATTATTTTGTATCTATGAGATATTCACTCTGAACTTGTTTGCAATTAATTTTGTTTTTTACTATAATACTTTTAGAACGGATTTGAGTAATATTTGCATTAATATTGGGGACTGTAAATCAAACACTTAAGTGCCTACCTTTCAGATAAATAAATGCTAATATAAGCTGGACTTAGAGTAGTATGTCACTTCACTCGACTGCATTCTATATTTTTAAACTTGCAATACATTTGGAACACTTGAAGTCAAGATATCATCTGCTGTAATTTGTTTGTTGGCTCTCCTTTCTTTTTTTTTTTTTTTTTTCTCCTTTGCAGAGAAGATGAAGTAAAATGTTCTGTAGAAGAGATGGCAAGAGTGTTCAATGAGGCTGATCTGTTTTAGATTTTCTACAGAAAGTAATGTATCAAATTATTGTTAATACCACACTCGTATCTTACATTTCTTCTACTTCCCACCAGATAGCCTGTTATGAAAAAAAATGGTGATAATCACTGATGTGTCTTCAGACCATGAATCATATGTCATATTTTCCTTGTGGTTGATGGAGCTATGCGACTTTATATCTGCAAAGAAACTGTGCCACAATCAAAAGTATCCAATGCATACCTAATACAACAGTTTTGACCTGTATATATCTATCTGCACAGTGGACAACTCAGACAGGTAGCCACAAAGTTTAAAATAGTCTTCTCCCATCTCTATATGGAGATCTAATTTCATGACATTTCAGCAGTGACCCTCCTCTTTATCTTCTTTCCATAACATATGGGCAGCCAACTCACTCTCTGCCTAGCCTTTGCACAGTTGATGGGTTCAAACATCTCAGCCATTTCTCCTTTCTCTTCCACAAAATTCCACATTTAATGAGATTTCCATATGTGTGCTTTCTGTTCTCTGTCCATACTGTGTTTTTGATTGCTTTCACTAAATTCCATATTTGTTAGTTACTTGTACTTGCTAGTCATTTATTTGTATTTAAATGCACAGGAGTATAAGAAAGTCTGAGCTACTTAGGATACTCAAATCTCTTTCTTCTATGATGAGTGCTACATATGACACAAAATTTCCATTTGACAGATACCTAGGCAATTGGTATTATTTATTCCACTAGCTCTTCCTGAGTGATCAAGCCTGGTTACTGTGCATGTTTTGCAGATACCCAGTGTTAAGAATATATTTTTTAATGTATAAACAATATGGCAAATATTAATATGAAAAATTACCAAATATGTGTTAAATAGATTCAATGTATGGTTAGAATATATATTTCCAATGGGAATGTACAGTATTTAGGAGATTATAACAATTTATAACAATTTTATGCAAATCGATAGGAATATCAGAAAGAGATGATCCCTGTGAGTGAAATAGCACTTGACCACATGGAGGGAGAGTTGAGGGATTTGGAGGGAGATAAACTGTTAAGCCAAAGAGGCAATGAATTATGTACTCACAGCTGATTCCTCCCAAGTGGGGAGTGCTGCTGCTATTAGCTGTTGAGGCTTTAGGGCCCTCTCATATGCCAGGCACAGCTGGTTGCCAGCCAGAAGGCCACTCAGTCTTCGATGGCTGATCTGGCTTCAGTGGGCAGTGAGCTGTTTATGACACTTCTCACAATGGGCACTTGCTTTGTCCTGGGGAAATTGAGACACAGCAAAAATCTTGGTTGCAAGGGGAAGCAGTCTTGATTCTGACTCCTGAACTCATGGCTTCTCTTGTAGCTTGTGGTGTGTAGGCTTGTGGTTTTATCCCAAGCTCTGAACCAGGTACTTGAGGTAAGGCAACTTCAAGCCAAACAGGTCCAAGAAAGGCAAGGCTTAAGCAAGGCAAGATGATTAGAAATCATCCTGTATATAAATCTTGCCTGAGATTCGATTGGGCCAATAGGGCAACTGAAACCAGCACATAGTTAACCAATGAGAAGGGGTTCTGCGAGGCTGTGGCCATAAAAGGGAGAAACATGGGCCTGGTCAGGCAGGAGCAGTGGCCAGTGTACATGCCCTTACCTGGCATGTATGGTCCTATCTGTTTTGTTCCTTTTTCCTCATTACCCCAGCTTTCTGCAGGAAGCGGGGAGGAGAGGGGGACCATGTCTAGACACATTAGGGTCTGTCTGGGTTTTATGCGGGGCCTGTTTGGCCCTACCATGACATCTAGTTATGGATTTTGAATATGAAATGTTTTCTTTCACTCAATATCCTTTTTTATTCATAATCAGAAAGAAGTTGTCATAGGCTCAATGTAACTTTTGTTTTGGTTTTGGTTTGTTATTTTGTTTAAATCCTCTAAGAATGAAATAACAGTGCTTTCAATTCGATGTGATAATTTCACAACTTCTAAATCAGGCTATGAAGATAATGAAGGCAGGTCTAAATATATTTTAGTTCTTTTGGTGAAAATGTAACAAAGTAGAAGTCTGTTTTATTTGGTTAATGAATATATGTGGGCAGCTGAAACTCTCACATGACCAGTCATCTCAGTCCAGAGGGGAAGAGAGACTTGGTTCTTTTTGAACATTCCCGTGTTATGAAACTAGAGACATAAATGATGCCAAATATCAAAGTGAGGCTACTTATTAACAGAATAAAGTGGACAGAACAGAGGAAGATAGAGGGAGAAAGAGAAAGAGAGAGAGAGGGAGAGAAAAGAGAGACAGAGAGGAGTTATATTACCACCCTCCTCCCTCAGCTTTCTTTTTCTTCTCTGTTTGTCTTTTTTTCTCCCATCCTGAGCAGGCATCACTCTGGTCTTTCAAACACTTTTTTGTCACAGTTTTTTTAGGTGTGTGTCCAGGTATTGTCCCCAGGGAATCTTCCCACTATTCCTTGTGTGCTTACAGGGGTTCCTGTGGAGGGAGGCCTCCTCCTCCTCATTCACATTTTACCGGTCCATACACACAATACACATCAGGCTTATCATGCCAGGTGGTAAAGCCATTGTATAGTCCAGCCTTTTCACCAACATCCCTTTCCGGGGTAGAGATGATCTTGTCTGTGCATATTCTGGAGAGTCAGTACCAGTGGCATCCACCCATTACACATTTCTGTAGCCAGAAGGTATTTTCACCATCCCTTCCCTGTGTAGCTGCTGTCTGGATGAGGAGCAAAAGTGATGTTATCTTTGTTGATTCACATCTAGAGAGACAAGATATATTCTCTTACACCACCCTACCAATCAAAGAAAAAAAGAAAGGAAAGAAAAGAAAAGAAAGGAGTTTTAAACTATTTTTTTCAATAAACACAAGTTTTGATTGGCTGGTGGCATGAATCTATTTTATGCTGTCATTGGACACAAACTGCATATTGGACACTACATCTTGAATCAATTACATAGAATAGAATTGTTATGGTTGGAAGGGACCTCAAGTATCATCTAGTTCCAACCTCCCTACCATCAGCAGGGACCCCTCACACTACGGATTCATAGAATCATAGAATCAATAAGATTGGAAGAAACCTCAAGGATTATCAAGTCCAACCTGTCACCCAACACCTTATGATTACTAGACCATGGCACCAAATGCCACGTCCAATCCCCTCTTGAACACCTCCAGGGATGGTGACTCCACCACCACCCTGGGAAGCCCATTCCAATGGCTAACAACTCTCTCTGTGAAGAACTTTCTCCTCACCTTGAGCCTAAACTTCCCTTGGTGCAGCTTGAGGCTGTGTCCTCTTGTTCTGGTGTTGGTTGCCTGGGAGAAGAGACCAACCCCCTCCTGGCTACAACCACCCTCCAGGTAGTTGTAGAGAGCAAGAAGGTCTCCCCTGAGCCTCCTTTTCTCCAGGCTAAACAAGCTTGTGCTCGAGGCCTCTCACCAGCCTCGTTGCCCTTCTCTGGACACATTCAGGAGATCACTAGATCAAGTTGCCCAGAACCACATCCAGCCTGGCCTTAAAAACCTCCACCAATGGGACTTCTACCATCTCCATGGGCAACATATTTTGGTATCACCTCAGTTTCCCCATATTCCTGGGGAGAGTGTATAGAGGGACCTCAAGAGGCTGGACAGATGGGCAGAATCCAACAGCATGAGATTTAACACATCCAAGTGCTGGGTTCTGCACATTGGCCACAGCAACCCCATGCAGTGCTACAGGCTGGGGTCAGAGTGGCTGGAGAGTGGCCAGGCAGAGAGGGACCTAGGGGTGCTGGTTGATGGTAGGATGAACATGAGCCTGCAGTGTGCCCAGGCAGCCAAGAAGGCCAATGGCATCCTGGCCTGCATCAGGAACAGTGTGGCCAGCAGGAGCAGGGAGATCATTCTGCCCCCGTATGCTGCACTGGTTAGGCTGCACCTCGAGTCCTGTGTCCAGTTCTGGGCCCCTCAGTTTAGGAAGAATGTTGACTTGCTGGAACAAGTCCAGAGAAGGGCAACAAAGTTGGTGAGGGGCTTGGAACACAAGCCCTATGAGGAGAGACTGAGGGAGCTGGGATTGTTAGCCTGGAGAGGAGGAGACTTAGGGGTGACCTTATTGCTCTGTGCAACTACCTGAAGGGAGGTTTTAGGCAGGCGGATATTAGTCTCTTCTCCCAGGCAGTCAGCACCAGAACAAGAGGACACATTCTCAGGCTGCGCCAGGGGAGGTTTAGGCTGGATGTTAGGAGGAAGTTCTGTACAGAGAGAGTGATTGCCCATTGGAATGGGCTGCCCAAGGAGGTGATGGAGTCACCGTCATTGGAGGTTTTCAGGAGGAGACTTGATGGGGTGCTTGGTGCCATGGTTTAGTTGTTTAGGTGGGTTGGATTGGTTGATGGGCTGGACGTGATGATCTTGAATGTCTCTTCCAACCTGCTTTATTCTACTGAATTCTATTCTGTTAAATTGTTTGTGTGGCTCAGTGAAAGAGAAAGGTGTCTCTTTGGTTGTGGTGGTGGAGATAGTTTCCCCATCCTCATATAAAATTTCTGTTTTAATGATAAGCCTTTTATGAATGGCAGCTTCCTCAGTTGCTGCCAATTCTGCTCAAAGGGATGTGGGGACAGAATCTGGGTAATTCACATTCTGTTTTGACTCCAAATATAAATTTTGCCTCCTCTCCTCTTCTAATTGAATTTTAAGGTCTGCCACAACATCTTTCAAAGAGGCAACATGTCCTTGTAGTGATTCCAATAAGTTCTGCAGAGATAAGATCATTTTATTATCTCATTTGTGCCATTCATTAGGAGGGCTTTAAACTAGGTCTGAAAGGGGTGGGTGAGGCAATCGGTCCCTCTGCAGAGGTAAGAGTAGGGCGCAAGGTAGGGTCAGTTGAGAAGTCAGGAACCCAGCTGCGATGCATGTACACCAATGCACGCAGCCTGGGCAACAAGCAAGAGGAGTTGGAGGTCCTAATCCATCAGGGCGACTATGATGTAGTCGCCATCTCAGAAACTTGTGGGACAGCACCCACGATTGAGTGCTACAATGGGGGTTACAGGCTCTTTAGGAGAGACAGGCGAGGGAGAAGAGGAGGAGGGGTGGCTCTGTATATTAGAGAGTCAATCTCTGCCACACAACTTGAGGTGGAAGATGAGGTAGTTGAGAGCCTGTGGGTCAAAATCAGAGGACAACCTAACAAGTCTGACATCCTGATTGGAATCTGTTACAGACCACCCAACCAGGATGAGGCGGCTGATGAGTTGTTCTACAAGCAACTGGAGGCTGTCTCAAGATCATCAGATCTTGTCCTTGTTGGTGACTTCAACCTCCCAGATAATCTGCTGGGAACTTCATTCAGCAGGGAGGAGGCAGTCCAGAAGATTCCTGGAGTGAATGGAGGACTGCTTCCTGACACAGCTGTTAAGCGAGCCTACCAGGGGACAGACTCTGCTTGACCTGCTGTTCTCCAATAGAGAAGGGCTGGTGGGAGACGTGATCGTGGGAGGCTGCCTAGGGTGCAGTGACCACGAGATAGTGAAGTTTTCAATATGCAGGAGATAGGGAGGACCACCAACAGAACCTTCACCTTGACTTCCAAAGGGCGAACTTCAGCCTATTTAAAAACTTGTCTGCAAAGTCCCCTGGTACCAGCCCTCATGAACCAAGGGGTTCAGGAGGGTTGGACCTACTTCAAACAGGAGCTCTTGAAGGCACAGGAATTGGCGGTTCCCACGTGCCGGAAGGCAAGGCGGCGGGGAAGGCGACCAGTCTGGATGAGCAAGCAGCTCCTGGAGGATTTAAGGGGGAAGAGGAGGCTGTATCACCTTTGGAAGGAGAGGAAGGCTTCTCGAGGTATGTTCAAGGAAGCTGTTAGATTATGTAGGAATAAAATTAGGGAGGCTAAGGCCCAGCTGGAACTGAAGCTGGCCACCTCAGTCAAAGACAATAAAAAGCATTTTTATAAATATATTAACAATAAGAAGAGGGGCAGGAAGAACCTGCACTCCCTAGTGGACCTGGAGGGGAACACGGTGACTGAGGATGAGGAGAAAGCTGAGGTCCTGAACACCTTCTTTGCCTCAATTTTTAACAGCAAGGCAGGAGTTCAGGAAGAGTGGCCTCCTGAGCTGGGTGATGGGGTCGGGGAGCAGTGTAATGCCCCGGAAATCCATGAGGAGTTAGTTTGGGACCTGCTGAGCCACTTGGATATTCACAAGTCCATGGGACCGGATGGGATCCATCCTAGGGTGCTGAGAGAGTTGGCAGATGTGCTAGCTAGGCCACTCTCCATCATTTTCCTCCAGTCCTGGCTCACTGGGGAGGTCCCAGATGACTGGAAACTGGCCAACATGGTCCCCATCCACAAGAAGGGTCAGATGGAGGAACCTGGAAACTACAGGCCGGTCAGCCTGACCTCGGTGCCAGGGAAAGTGATGGAGCAGATTATCCTGGCGGCAATAACTGCGCATCTGAAGGATGGCCAAGGGCTCAGGTCCAGCCAACATGGATTCAGGAAGGGCAGATCCTGCCTCTCCAACCTGATCTCTTTCTAGTATCAGGTGACCCGCCTGGTGGATGTGGGGAGGCCTGTGGATGTGGTCTACCTAGACTTCAGGAAGGCCTTTGACACCATCCCCCACAGCAAACTGCTGACTAAGCTGTCAGCCCGTGGATTGGACCATTACACTCTGTGCTGGGTTAGGAACTGGCTGGAGGGCCAAGCACAGAGAGTGGTAGTGAATGGTGCCACATCCAGCTGGAGGCCAGTCACCAGTGGCATCCCCCAGGGATCAGTGCTGGGCCCTGTCCTCTTCAACATATTTGTTGATGATCTGGATGAAGGGGTAGAGTCAGTCATCAGCAAGTTTGCAGATGGCACAAAGTTAGGGGCAGATGTTAGTCAGCTAGAGGGTAGAAAGACTCTGCAGAGGGACCTCGACCGACTGGACAGAGTCCAATGGGATGGCATTGAACAAGTCCAAGTGCCGAGTGCTGCAATTTGGCTACGGCAATCCCGTGCAGAGCTACAGGCTGGGGTCGGAGTGGCTGGAGAGCTCCCAAACAGAGAGGGACCTGGGTGTGCTGATCGACAGCCACCTGAATATGAGCCAGCAGTGTGCCCAGGTGGCCAGGAGGGCCAATAGCATCCTGGCCTGCATTAGGAATAGTGTGGCCAGCAGGAGCAGGGAGGTCATAGTGCCCCTGTACTTTGGTTAGGCCGCACCTTGAGTCCTGTGTCCAGTTCTGGGCCCCTCAGTTTAAGAAGGACATCGAAACACTTGAGCGTGTCCCGAGAAGGGCAACAAGGCTGGTGAGAGGCCTTGAACACAAGCCCTATGAGGAGAGGCTGAGGGAGCTGGGATTGTTTAGCCTGGAGAAGAGGAGGCTCAGGGGTGACCTCATTGCCCTCTACAACTACCTGAAGGGTGGTTGTAGCCAGGAGGGGGTTGGCCTCTTCTCCCATGCAACCAGCACCAGAACGAGGGGACACAGTTTCAAGCTGCGCCGGGGGAGGTTTAGACTCGAGGTGAGGAGGAAGTTTTTCACTGAGCGAGTCATTCGGCATTGGAACGGGTTGCCCAGGGAGGTGGTTGAGTCATCGACCCTGGAGGCGTTCAAGGGGAGATTGGACGTGGCACTTGGTGCCATGGTCTAGTCATGGGGTCTGTGTTGATGGGTTGGACTCGATGATCCCCGAGGTCCTTTCCAACCTAAGAGATGCTGTGATTTCTCTTCCTCTTCCACAGAAGTTGCTAAGCAGGCACCTAAAACTACAGAGACAAAATCTTTGCTATTATCGGTCTTCACTGTTGCAGCTTTCTGTAGGGCAACTATATGATCAGACACACTCTGGAAATTATTTCAGTTTTCATGGGCCCAATCAAGTACCTGTACAGATTGGCAAGCACCATGAACCTCTATAATGGAAAAAAAGACTCTGACTTGGGGGCCATTTCTTTTGTTTCAAAAGCATTTTAGTCAGTGGCATTGTTTCTGTTTCAATGGGGCACTGTTTCACATGGAAGTCAAATCAAAACCAGTATTTGTACCCAAAAAATCTTCCCCAGGGAAACATGCACTTTAAAAAGATTTACACCAAAATACGCTTTCCCAGTAAAATGCACAAAAGATTTCTTGTGGGAGGTCACAAAAAAAATGGACTTTTCAGAGGGAAATAGAGTGACTTGCAAAAGCTTCTCAATTTTTGTTTCAATACAATGTAAAATAGTAAATAAAACCAAAAAATTATGATTTACCACTGAAACTGTTGGTGAGATGGCTGAAATATTGAACTCCTTTGGAAGTTATAACAACTTGAGAAACTGATTCTCATTATATTAACTCGATGTATTACAAGACATTGTGAGTCCATAATAAGAAGTTACAGAGAATTTATATATAATAAAAGTTTAAAGATATTTCATATATGAAAACCACAGGAATAAATTTAGTAGGAATCCTTTAATTGCTTATAACCATCAGAATATAGTAGGTACAAAGCATTTATTGTATCATTTCTATGTTGCATAGTTGATAAGGTTTCCTTCCTTTCTTTCCGGTCATTTAATTTCATTTCAAAGCAAAGTGTGAAGTTGTATGCAAAGGAATGTGATAGCATAATACTGATTTTTTTAAATTTATTTTTCTTTGAACAAACAGGATGCCCATATACTGTTTTGACATTTCAGTACTCTTTTGATATTTCAGTATACACATTGCTTTTGCATCACTGCTATTTTAGCTGTAATTTACCTTTATTCAGTGATGATGTCTGTGCTATGTGATGTGCTGGGGAACTGAAATAATAAATCCTGATTCCTACCTAAATTTCACATAATGAGAACTATAACATCTCCCAGAGTTTTATAAATTTTAGCTAGAAAATATGTGGAATAAACATCTTAAACACTTTACTACTCTTGAAAATATTTCATAACATGTGTAGAGCTTCTTATTTCTAAGTGTGCGAACATATTTAATTTGACACAGTATAAAATGCCAGTATTAAATAAAAATGTTTCTTGATCCAGTGCAGTAGTGGTTAAACTTTGTACTGACATGAAAATAAAAAGGACAATCACACTGTAGACCAGGTTCAAGATTAAATGTGTTCATGTTTTAATGTTTTACAGACATGAAAAAAAAAAAAAGTAATAAACAAATCCCACTTCCATTAAAAACTACGTTGGTGGTTACCCTCAGAGATCATGAATACTGCCTTAGGAGTATCAGAATCCAAATGCATGGACTACAATTCCATGTATTAAAAAGTATATCTATATTCACTTCAGATGAATAATTATATCATCTTTAAACATTGATGAGAATAAAATTGTTTAGAACTCCAAAAATACTACTATGAAATAAATTCACCTTTTAAATTTTCAGGAATGTCTATGAGTTGCAGGTGCTTAGGTATTAATAAATAAAGGATAGAAGTTTCATACTTACATATCAGGAAATAATAAAAAAGAGTTACAGTAATAATTCTTTAAGAGAGGCTTAACAAACCTGTTTTGTACCCAGTTGTTTTATGGCAAGGGCTCCCTCCAATGGCAACAAGTTACTTCACTTTCAATTTATTGCTACATATGGGTGAACGAAACAGGAAATAATCTATTTGGAAGGTAGATGGCAAAAAAAGTAGTTGCCTGTCATATTTTACATTAAGAATTTTTGATGCATACATCAGACCCTACATCCTGACATCAAGACTATGATGTATTTTTTTTCATTCCAGATCTGCTGAACATGAAAAACAAGCAACAAACAAAAAACATAAACAATCACCAAACCAAACCAAAACAATAAAAAACCCCATACACAAGCCTTTTATTAAACTAAACACATATCCAAGGCAGCATGGCTAACTGGTGATAGACCTCTGCTACCTAGCAAAAGCTGTTCCTTATTCAACATACACACCACTGTAATGCCATTAAGTAAATGGGATATCCAGCTGTACCATTGCAGAAAGAAAAAAAACCACAAACTTTTGTTGTTACCTTCATTTTTTTTCAGATGCTAAACTCTTCCTATTCTGTATTAATATGAAAGCAAGCTTTTTCAGTTCTCAAAAGAAAAAAGAAAAATAAATAAGTAAACCAAATAACAAAACAGCAGAGACAGAAAAAAACTGGTACTGGTTGATTCACAAAATTCACTTGGTGCCCTTGATAAATTACCTGGTAAGTGTGGCCACATCTCCTGCTGCTGTAGTTATTCTTTCATATAAAAGTATGCTAATATTCCACTCAAAGAGTGAAAGGAAAGGGACACTAGATCAGCCTGGCCAGAGCCTCATCCAGCCTGCTCTTAAACACCTCCAGGAACGGGGCCTCGACCACCTCCCTGGACAACACATTCCAGGGTTTCACCACTCTCATGGGGAAGAACCTCCTCCTCACATCCAGCCTGAATCTCCCCACCTCCAGCTTCATTCCATTCCCCCTAGTCCTATCACTACCTGAGATCCTGAGAAGTCCTTCCCCAGCCTTCCTGTAGGCCCCCTTCAGACACTGGAAGGCCACAATGAGGTCACCTGGGAGCCTTCTCTTCTGCAGACTGAACAGCCCCAACTCCTTCAGTCTGTCCTCATAGGAGAGGTGCTCCAGCCCTCTGATCATCCCCGTGGCCCTTCTCTGGACACGTTTCGGCACCTCCACATCCCTCTTGCAATAGGGGCTCCAGAACTGGACACAGTACTCCAGGTGGGGTCTCAGCAGAGCTGAGTAGAGGGGGAGGATCACCTCCCTCGACCTGCTAGCCACACTTCTCCTGATGCAGCCCAGGATCTGATTGGCTTTGCGGGCTGCAAGTGCACACTGAGAGCTCATGTTGAGCTTCTTGTCCACCAGCACCCCCAAGTCTCTCTCCTCAGGGCTACTTTCCAGCCAGTCACTGCCTAGCCAGTCACTGCCCAGCCTGGATTTGTGCCTGCGATTGCCTCGACTCAGATGCAGGACCCTGCACTTGCTCTTATTGAACTTCATGAGGTTGGCTTGTGCCCACCTCTCCAGCCTGTCAAGGTCCCTCTGGATGGCCTCCCTTCCCTCCAGCATGTCTGCTGCACCACACAGCTTGGTGTCATCAGCAAACTTGCTGAGGGTGCACTCAATGCCACTGTCCATGGCACCCACAAAGGTGTTGAACAAGACAGGTCCCAGGACTGATCCCTGAGGGACTCCACTTGTCACTGGGCTCCACTGGGACATGGACCCATGGACAGCCACTCTTTGGGTGCGGCCACCAAGCCAGTTCCTTATCCATCTAGTGGTCCACCCATCAAACCCATGTGTCACCAGTTTGGAGACCAGGATGTGGTGTGGGACAGTGTCAAAGGCTTTGCTCAGCTCCAGGTAGATATCAGTTCCTTGCCCCTCATCTATTAATTTTGTCACCTGCTCATAGAAGGTAAACAGGTTGGTCAGGCAGGATATGCCCTTGGCAAAACCATGCTGACTGTTCCAAATCACCTCTTCACTCTTCTTCTGAGCCAGTAGTGCCTCCAGGAGGATCTGCTCCATGATCTTTCCAGGCACAGAGGTGAGACTGACTGGCCTGGAGTTCCCTGGTTCCTCCTTCTTACCCTTTTTGAAGATGGGGGCAATGTTTCCCCTTTTCCAGTCTGTGGGGACTTCCCCAGATTGCCATGACTTTTGAAATATAATAGAGAGGGGTTTAGCAACCTCATCTGCCAGTTCTCTCAGCACCCGTGGGTATATCCCGTTGGGTCCCATGGACTTGAACACTTTCAGGTTCTTCAGGTGATCATGAACTTGATGTAAAAGTATTTTTTGTTGTCCTTCACAGCAGTGAAATCCAAGCAGAAATGTCAGCTGACAGCTCAGAGGATTAGGCCATGGACGTACTGGTCAACCAACCCATTTAATAAAGTAAAGCATTCACCCTGATGTGGTACCACAAATAGTAAATGATACTACAGGTGAAAACTGGTAACCTTGTTCTCTAGTGAGTTGGTGAGAAAAAGTTCAGTTCTCCCCCTCACACAAAGAAACCATGGCTAACTCAGGCGGAGGAGCAGAAACAAATAAGATATATTTAAAAGCAGGATGAAGTGCACATTATTATATACACGATATACAGTATTTACAATATATACAGAAATATACAGCAAAGAACGCAACACAGAAAAAAAAACTTTCGCTTCTCCAGCCAGGAGGGTCTCCCCAGCCATATCCCTCTCTCTCCCTACCTCCTTTTTTTCCCAGAAAGGGGTTAGAGAGAGCTCATACTGGAGTTCCATCATGTCTGGTACTGCTGCACTCATAGGTGGAGTCACTTCATGCAGGGCTTGGAAGTCGACTGTCAGACGCCAGTCTCCATTCTGCTTTCGCACAGGCCACACTGGACTGTTGAAAGGTGAATGAGTTTTGCTGATGACTTTCTGACTCTCCAACTGATGAATCAGATTCTGAATGTGCAACAAAGAGTCACGGTTGGTTCTGTATTGTCTGTGATGCACATTCTGAGAATCAACCGGCAATCTAATGTCCTGTATCTTGTGCTGTCCCAAAACTGCAGATTCATGAGAAAGCTCAGGTCTAACAGACAGCTTCAATTTTTCTCCATCAACTTCCACAGATGCTACTTCAGAAGGCCATTTGTAACCTCTAGGGTCTTTGAAATGCCCTTCTCTCAGGAAATCAATTCCCAAAATACAAGGTGCATCAGGTCCAGTCACAACTGTATGCTTCTTCCACTGTTTACCAGTTAAACTTATATCAACCTCCACCTTAGTTAACTCTTGAGATCCATCAGTGACTCCTAGAATCGTTATAGGCTCTAATCCCTGATAATTTGATGGCATTATGGTGCACTGAGCTCCTGTGTCAACCAAGGCCCTGTACTTCCAAAATTGTGAAGTGCCAGGCCACTGGATGAACACATCCCAATAGATTCTGTTATCCCTATTATCACTCTCCTCCCCCTGGCAGGAGGCAGGGCAGACCTAGTTATTGGGAATATGCCCACATGTGCAATGGGCACACTGTCCAGTGTTAGAACTGGAGCCACTGTTGGAGCTACTAGAGATGTTCTGGGAAACTGTGGAAGTAACAGCTACCCTTCTGGTATTGCTACCTTGGGTTCTGCCACTTTGCAGTTTCCTCAGTCTCCTGAAAAGATTAGAAGTTGGTTGACCATCCCATCTGTTCATGTACTCACCAAACTGATCACACAGAGTTATCCAAATACTCCCACGTGATTGCCTTGGTGGTCTATTTTGGTTTGATCTGTTTTGGAATTACCTCCTTGGAGGATGCCTATTCCTCACAGATGAAACTTGTATCTATCTGGAGGAAGAATTGGAATATCTCTTTGTGTCAATTGGTATATGGAATCTTTCAGCTCCTTCATGCAATTCTCAATTTTTTCCAGACAGAGTTTCAAAGGCTGAAACCAAAGACACATATGTCAGGCTATCCTTCAATTATCTCATTTGATCACTGAATTGGCCAACGGTAGGAGGAGCTCCACCATAATTTCTTGCCACAATTCTGCTTGCCAGAATATTTGTATAATTAGAAGGAGAAACCTTGATGAGCTTTTTAGCAAGACCAGTTCTTACAGGAATTCCATCAGGGTTCAGAGTTTCATGGTTACCATAGAGTACGTCTCTAACAGTAAATTCTCTCAGATGCTTAATTCCCTCATCCGTGGTAGTCCAGGGTTTAGGATTCCATGGAAGATCATCTCAGGAAGGGTATCTCATGAGAGCTGGCAATAAAATGTGTATCCACAGAGTAACCTTACCGAGAGTCCTGTCTGGATGTCTATCCATTCCATTGTCCTTAGAGAGTTCCTAGTTGTGCTGCTGACTTGTCTCCAACCATTAGAGCTGGTGCACCTTTATCAAAACATCTACCAAGCCAAGCTAGAACTGGCTCATTCTCTGCTCTGATATAATCCTTCCTCACATGTCTAATGTCTTGACGAGGGCTGAGGTATTCTGAATATCATCTTCTTCCTCATCTATCTCATCTTCCTGAACATGTTGTCCCCATAATCCTACTGACACTCTCCTAAGGATCTCTTTAAGCTCAGAAGCACCATCACTAGCTTCTGTCCTACCAGGACCTGCAATTTGCCTTGCATCTCCATCCAGTGATGATCTCAATAACTCAGCTATATCTTTAAGACAAACCTTCTCTTCCACCTCAGCAGGCTCTTTTTTAGCAGAAGTTCCCTCAGCAGCAGCAGTATGTTGCTGTTCTCCCCTGCCAGCTCCTGGATCAGCTTTGTGCTTTCCACTTCTCTTATCTAATACTGCTACTTGCTTAATTGGAGCTTTGTTTGAATTTACAGCCACTTTAACAGAAGCTGACAGGTTTTGAGATGGACCAGCTGCCATGGAGGACACTTCCGGTCCTGCCAAAGAAGAAGGAAATGACTTTGCCTCTCTAATGGCTGCTGAGGACATGGAAGCCACCATGTTAGGAGCTGCCGCTGCCACTGGCTGATTGCCAGAATCACCAACAGCACCATTCAAAGCAGCCTTCCTGATAGCCTTTTTAGCTCTGTCTTTAACTGATACAGATTCTCTATTCTCCTCATCACTAGTAATCTCTGGGGTCAAATTAGAGTTATGCTTCTTTCTCTTTGGTCTATGCTTAATAACAAAACATGCCTTAGATACTTTCTTCTCCCAGGTACAGTGCGTATAACAAGTACATAATCACTATCACCAGCAGCCTGATTACACACATCAAATAAATCACTTTTGGATCCCAGCCATCACTTAAAATTACTCTTTCACCTACTGGAATCTTAAACTCCCTTATCTTGATGGGAAGAGTGCTAGCTGTTACATTTCTGTGTCTTGTAAGCCAAAAGAATCCCAGACACCTGTCATAGAGAAGCTGAATCTTATACTTAAACAGTAAATATAATTTATATGTTAAGTATCTGCCTAAGTGATCACAAATTAAACCTAGCAAATACTTATAGACCAGTACACAACAAATTGAAAAGAGTAATTGTTTAAAAATCCAAATCACTTTCATGTTTGCAACTCTGACTTGAGCAGACAATAAATCAAACAAATTTTGCCCTGCTTCTGGACAGCAATTATCTACAAGCCCCATGTTGGGTGCCAATAAATTATGTGGTGGTGAGAGAAAGTTCAGTTCTCCCCCTCACACAAAGAAACCATGGCTAACTCAGTCGGAGGAGCAGAAATGAATAAGCTATACTTACAATCAGGATGAAGTGCAGATGATTATATACATGATATACAGTATTTACAATATATATAAATATACAGTAAAGAACGTAACACAGAATAAAAAACCTTTCCCTCCTCCAGCCAGAAGGGTCCTCCCAACTGTACCCCCCTCTCTCCCTACCTCCCTTTTATCCCAAAAAGAGGTTAGAGAGAGAAAAGGTAATTATTAAGGAGGAAATTCTGTTAGCTCAAAGCCTATGCAAGAATTAATTTCTTATCTGTTAGCTGAATGTCAGCACCCACCAGCACAGACAGAAAACAACTGTTGCTCAGAGAGACTGAAACAGACAGACTGAAAAAGACAGACTGAACTGACTGAGATTCAAACTGAACTAAAGCTAACATTTTAAAGTTGCATTCTACCAATATGCCAATGAAATTCTTTTAGAATATCTTTATTTTCAATGTAATACCGAAACATTCAGCCGGAGTGTTCCAGTAACTGTCCCTTTCTTAAAGCCACAGCCTAAAACTGTCACATTGAGTGATTTAGAGATTTTTTTTTTTGAATACTGAATAATTTCCAATAGTTAGCTTTTTATGTACTATCAAGTTTTATTTTTTTTCAGAAGATATCTGCTCTCTTCCTCCTTTTCATTGTAGTAAAAGAGAGTAAGTCATCTTGGGGTGTTCTACAACGAGCAGAGACAGAGTTCAGTAATCTCTATAGAAGAGAATTCTGCAATGTAAGGGAACTATGCTATGTAATCTTAAATAATCTTTTTTACATTTATTGTTCATTGTGTATAAAACTTTTAATAATGCAGTTGTGAAATAAATAGTGTTCTGAAATATTCTGAAAGACATTTGTCTGTTTTTTTTGATGTGTGATTTTAGTAACACTCAGAGATGGGTAGTAACTAAATAAGAGATTTGAAGTCCTCTTGGTAAGTGAAATAATTTTCTATGAGGAAAACCACAGTATTTTCAGTCCTAACAGCGTAAGATTCCAATTCTGAACTCTTGATGTAAAAGTGGATTAATGACAGATTCTACAGTTCAAGGAACTAAAAGACATTTAAAATATAATGCTGAACAGTGTTCCTTAAAAAACTCTGAATGAACTGTGAAAACACTATGTGAAAAAATAGTTATAGAAGGTATACTCTTTGAAATCACTTCTTTCAGAGGATTTTTTTATTATTTTTGTTTGTTTTTCAATTTCCAATAATCGTCTTCAAATTTAATTCAAACTTCCATGTAACTGTTATGGGTTTAAGAACCGTAGAGGATAAAAAATAAAAGAGTCTTCCAGAGGACCAGGTAGTCAGGAGATGGACCAGAAAGCATAATCTTTTTTATTCATTCCCATAATCCTGCAACTCCTTTATAAATGGGCATTTCTGTCTGTTCTGTTCCTTTTTCTTTTTCTCCCTGCTACCAGCATGGACTCTTACCTCTTGCAGTGTGTGGGAGGTTTGTGACATTCTATGGCCTTGGCAAAGTCAATTTTTAGCTACTACATTTTGGCACTAGTCGGGGGAAATAGGGAAGTATGGGGGGGCATTGCAGCTTGATATTTGGCCTGGTATGGGAGGGGGAGGTTTTTGGAAGGTTCTGGCCTAGTGAGGTTTTGGTAAGCCCAGGATGAAGAACTAGGCTAAGGCTGAATATGAAATTTGTGTATTTTGTATTGTTGTATATGGTTGTGAATAGTATTTCCATTTAACTTTCCAATTCAGTGTCTGTAGCCCTTTATTTTACTCCTTTGGGGAGGGGTAAAATATCTTCTGTCTGCTCAGCATAAGACAGTAACTAGGAAGATAATAGATTGAAGAAAGTATTTAATGAATAGAAATATAAAATATTATGTGCATGGCATCAGGGTATCTGATACTAATTAGTCATGATTGCATCACAGCAGTGATTTTAAGATCTCTCTACTGTTTTGCCAGAAAATAATTTTATTACTGTAGCTAGTCAGATATTCTTTTGACCATACCATTACACAGATGAGGTGCACAACTTGAAGATGATTTAAACACATCAAAATTTATCAGGTGGAGTATGTTTCTATGGAAATAATGGAAGCTCTTAGAGGCAGTGGGCATTAACTTAAACAAGATTTTATGATTTCCTAGCCAGGTTGTTTCCTATCTTGTCTGTATTATTCGTGTTGCCATTAATATACACTACTTTCTTCACAATACAGGCTATGGTCAGTAAGAGTTGTACATATATGGAACTGATGTGTAGTTTTGTCAATTTAAGACTACTCTAATTTAACTATATTTGAAAGACTTCAGGGAGAAGACCTGATTAAAAATACAGCAAATAACATGGTACGGAGTCTTCACCAAGATGCCACTGCTAATATTTTATAGCAAATAGATCCATAAGATTTTGCAGACATAATTGCTTATGACTAATATAGCCCTAACAATCTTCGATTATTTTATCTACAAAAATAATTTTGTCCAAGCCATAATTCCAATCTGGAAACCAAGTAAAGGAGTGAGTTTTTTAGTACAGTGTTTCTTGGTCAAAGTGAAAGATTTTCTACTATTTTTTCACTTTAACCAAACAGTTCATATCTACTGAATTTCAGAACTGACTTCAAAAGCCTAGCAATAACTTTGCATAGTAGTAATATCATGAGAAGGAGGACTCTGAATGCCTAGATTCTCATGCATCAAATATTTTCTTGACATTGCTGTTAATTGTACTATGTGTAGTATGTGCTGAGATGTGAACAGTTAAGCTACTATATGAACCTGAATGCAGCTTAGAAATTATGGGTGAAAATTATTAGTTTTGAATTTTCTTAGTTCTTGGATGAGTTCAAGATGGGTTAATACTCAAGCCTTGTTAAAGCAGCTTGAATGATGGTCTAAGGACAGTAAATTGCCAGTAGAGTACTGGGATTTCCATTCCTTTCCTGATGACCTTTTCACTAATACCAACTACAGTTTGGTGTGTGCCATAAGCAGAAAGACTTGTACAAGTAGTTTGGCTTGACAGTTTCCAGCACATAACCACAATCACACAAGAGCAGAAAGTATTTTATGGAAACTACAGCTACCTCATGCTGATTTTGTCAACCTTTTTTGATGATTTTGGCAGCACAACTCACAAAACACATGAAAGACTGCCTTCATACTAAGCTTCCTTTTCTGAAAAGAAATTATCCAAATTAAAGTCTTACTAGTGTTCTAGTCATTTGTAATTGTTTGAATCAGAACAAAACAGGTCAAAACAAGTCAGTGGCTTAACCTCTCTATTTTCCCAAGACAGAATTCAGGGAAAAGTAACATACAAACACAAAATGGATTCACACACACACGCATAAACACACACGTGCACACACACACACACACACAAAGTGAGGTAAGAATAGACTTTACTGAACAAAATCAGATAAACATAATACAAAATGCATATTTACCTTAGCCTATTGTCCTGAAGGGGCAAAATGCCTCAAACATGCTCTGAACCAGACAATGGGGCAGGAGCCAGTTTCATTTTATCGGAAGAAGCAACGAGTGCCACTGTAGAGGATTGCAGCAGAAGAACCTCTTTTCTACAAAGCTTTCTGCTATAAAGCCTTTGGGAATAAATCCTGTGTCTCAGCAACCAGCTGCAGACATGAACAGAAAGTGAAACTGTGCTCCTGCAACTTCCACGTGGTCAACAGTATTTTGGTTTTGTTTAAATTCCCATGTGTGCTGCAGGATATCAAGATCAGTGAGTAATTACGACATCTGATTTGTATAAGCATCTATTGGTGTGTTGCCTTAGGGAATTCTGGAATTCCCCCACTCCCTTGTGGGCAATCTCTGGCTTCATTGCCAATGTTCCCTTTTTTTCCTTTACAATTTAAAGTGCTGTTTGTTGTTTCTGGGTTTTTGTACATATTGCTTAAATTGTTACTTGTTCCTGCTAGTGAGATATCTGTTCCACAACCAAATATTTTGAACCAGTAACTAGGTTTTATTAATAATTTTCACAGTATTTTTATGATTAATAAAGTTATTAATAGTTTTTTAATAATAGTTCCACCTATTGAATATAAATAGCTTTTATGATCATAATGCCTATTTGCAGAAAAACCATGGCATAAAGCAGCAGCAAGCAGAAGCAAGAGAGCTGAAAGACCAAGCCAGAAAGCTACTCCTACATTCTTCTTTGTCCCACCACAATCCCAGAGGAAAATCTCATTATTCAAAGCTGTCATGACTGCAGCATGGTATGAATAACAGCAACAGGGTTAACTCAACCCATGACATTCTCCTCCCCTTATTGTATACCACCTGCACCATGTCTTGTAGCAATCAACATTGAACAACTGTGCATCATGCATCAGTCACTGTCCATTCTCACTCAAAATGTGATCACTTTGCAGTACACAGAGGACTGCTCACTGCAGATGCAAAGGAGCTCCACTCTTTTCCAGCATGTTTTGAATCAGTCCATGACCATTCCAAATCATGGGGCTGTGTTTCCACTGCTGGGGCAGTTGAGTCCTGTGACTCCTTCCATTCTTTCAAGTGAACACAAACAGTGGGATGCATTCTGGTGCTTGGCTTCCAATGCATGCAGGAGTGGAAATCCATCTGTCATGCCAGAAATATAGAAAATTTCTACCTATGCAACCAGACAACCTGTCAGTTCCATATAGTTCCATAAAACTAGTTGTCCCTATCCTCCATCTGGTTGGAGCTTTCTGACTGGAATCACCTGCATCTTGTGAAAATGTTTTAGAAATCCCATCAGGAGAATTAGAAGCAGTATTGGCTTGTCTGGTTTCTTCAGGTGATTTTCAATGGAAACTGAGGCAGCCTTCTTCAGTGAAGAATTCCCTTGTAATTCATATGCTCATGCATCCAGGACTGAAGTGGGTTTTCTGTCCTGCTTCCTCAAGTCCTCCCCATTGTCTTACAAGTAAAACCACAGGGTATGTTGTGGTGTGTACATTCCAGATTCTCTCCCTCAGACAGGCGAGCACCTGCTCCTTGTGCCTGAAACATGGGACCATACAGGTGGGGAGTAGAACATGTTCTTCTTGAGTTGGTGGACATCTCGGGACAGTTCCTTCACAGCTGAAGCACAGTCCTGGAAAAAGAAGGAGAGATTTTTCTCCCTTGAATTGCTGAGGCCTTCTGTTTGCTTCATTCATTCTTTGTCCTGGCCATTCTCCAAACCCAGAGATAAAAAGTAGGCAATCAGCCCTGGTTCTGTCTCTTGTTACCTCCCTTTTCATTATCTCAATCCGTTTGTCTCTTGCCAAGAATCTGACAGTCTTAATTAAGACAGCAGCTTTTTGTGCCCCGTATTGGGTGCCAGAAGAATGTAATGGTTTTAATCAGAACAAAATGGGTCAAACCAAACCAGTAGGTTAACCTGTCTATTTTCCCAAAACAGAAGTGAGGGAAAAGTAATACACAAACACTTGGGATGGGGGGGAAAAAAAAAAAAAAAGTGAGATAAGAATAGACTTTACTGAGCAAAATCTGACAAGCATAATACAAATTCATAATTACCCTAGCCAATTTGCACAAAAAGGATGGTGCAAAGCAGCAGTAAGCTGAAGCAAGAAATCCATAAAGATCAAGCCAAGAAGCTATTCCCCTATCCCTGCTCATACCACGATCATCCCAGTGAAAAAAAATCAACACCCAAGAACCCAGAACCAGAAGCAGTGACTGCAACAAGAAGCGTCCCATGTTACAATCTGGACTTCAAGCCTCATTATACTTTTCTCCTGCCATGACTACAGCATGGTATGAATAACAGCAGCAGGTTCATCTCAATGTAAGAGAACATTAAAATGGAATTAAAATTGGCTTGTGACTGTATTGATTTAACATATACATTTCATATGAAACAATGTTTCAAGTAAATATAATACTTATTGCAATAGGTACACAATACATGCAAAAACATTGTGCATGCTGTTTAGTCCTATAGTATATTTTACAGCGTGTATATATATATATATTATAAAATAAAAGCTTTATTTATAAATAATCTGTTGTAGGTGATCTAATTTCTAGCTCAGTATACACAGTACATGGGTCATACACAGCTTTACCTGGGTTGAAAAAACTTTGGACCTGATGTCTATCTTATCCCTATTCTGAAAGACATGTTTTGTTTCTAGATAGAGGATGGAAAGGAAAAAGAAGAACTTCTCATTTACCTTGTCTTGAAGTAAACTTACCTTCAAAATTGTTCTGAGCTTGGAGATGCATTTTCTCTAATACAGTTTAGAGTACATATGTGATTTCTGATGCTATAATGAACTGAGCAATTCTGTCTTCAAAACAGGGTTAGAATAACTTCAGGTAAAGAAACAACAGTTAGAAACTGAGTAGGAGGGTTAAAACAAGTTTGAGTGTTAAAACAAGTTTGAGTGTAGGCCCTCATTTCAGGCTTTGGTTCAGGTCAGGATATTTGTCTTTTGTGGAATAAACTAGGCTGTGAAGAGCTATCTGCTTAGATGTCTATGCTGCTCTGCACTCCTGCTTCTATGTAAGGCTAAACTGCAGTGTAATGTTTCCCTGTTTCAAAACTATAATTCATGGAGAAAATGTATGTCTTCATGATATTTATAACACAGTATAACACAGCATCTCTAAGAACATTAACTTAGATTCAGATGGCAGTTATATTTGAGGGGATAGCTTTAAAGCCCTATTAATATTTATGGGAGCAATACTTATTAGGCATAACACTCATGTTAACAGAGGGTTATACTGAATCCTTTTTAATCATCAGATGCCTGTGTATGCTTTGAGGACACTGTATAATCTAGAGAAATGGCATATTTCCTTACAGTGATTTGGCACATGAGTGAACTTATCAGGAGTGGGAGGAAGGAAGCTTATCTGGTTATAGTTGTTCTCTGCTTAAACGATTGCTGGATTGACCAGGAACCAGAAATTTCATTCTACTGTAACAGAAAGAGTGTATGTGTCATGCTGAATATGCTTCTCCACCAGAAAAGCTACAGGCTACTATCACAGGGTTTAGGTGTGCCATAACCACCCATAATCTTGAGGAGAAGCTATCTGTTTGCCTTCTTTTTCTTGTGAAAAAGACTAAAACTAAAAAAATCCTCAAACTATGTATTTTAACCCTTTGAGTGTTGAAATAAAGTGGTAAAGACCCATTTAATACTCCTCTTGATAGATGTTAAAATGTATTCATATTAGATAAAATCTTTGCAGAATGACAGATTAAAGTATTGTTTACAAACTGACCATTCCAAATGATTTAAGGAGTAGTTTTAGTTACTTAAAAAGAAGTTAAATGAAGTCAATCCTCAAATTTAGAATGCATGGCTAAGTATATCTTGCAGTTAAAAAAAAAAAAAAAAAAAAAAGAACAAAACCCCAATAAACCCAAACACAAAAAGTATTAAAACTAAAAAATCCCTCAAACTATGTATTTTAAACCTTTGAGTGTTGAAATTATGGTAAAGACCCATTTAATACTCATCTAGATAGACTTTAAAATATATTCATCTTAGATAAATTCTTTGCAGAATGATAGCTTAAAATATTCTTTACAAACTGACCATTCTAAATTATTTAAGGAGTAATTTTAGTTTTAAAAAAGTTAAATGAAGTCAACCCCCAAATTTAGAATGCATGGCTAAGTACACCCTGCAGTAAAAAAACCCAAAACCCAGCAAAACCCACAAAACCCAAAAGTCAACATGCATTCTATTCTATTCTATACTAATTATCATGATGTGGCTGCCCTCTGAAAATGATTTGTGGAGGAAAAAAAAAAAACCTTAACTGAATAATTCATTTGTTTACAATATTTCAACTTCTGGGTCCTTCTTTCTCTTTCTGGTTCAAAAAATAAACTGTTTCTTGTATTGGCAGCTCTATCTGAAAGTGAAGGTTTCATGGGACAGGAGATTGGAAGGACCTCATTCTCCAAATAGTAGTCCTTTTCAAGTGTTTGTTTCAGCATGTTTCCACCTTCACTCACTGTGACTGTTACATTATAAAACATGAAGCTGAAAGTGATGTGAATGTTCCAAGGCACTAACCCTCACAGTTTTCTAGCTTAATAGGTTAGCTGTAATGAAAACACCCAATATTCTTTCTCTTTCCCCCATTACCCCCCTTATTTTTCTTTCCAATTCTGTGTTCTGAGATCAGAATTTATTAAAATTTTGCTAGCACAGAAGAGAATAGAATAGAATAAACCAGGTTGGAAGAGACCTTCAAGATCATTGTGTCCAGCCTGTCATCCAACTCACCTAATCAACTAAACCATGCAAACAAGTACCCTATCAAGTCTCCTCCAGAACACCTCCAATGAGGGTGACTCCACCACCTCCCCAGGCAGTCCATTCCAATGGGCAATCACTCTCTCTGTGTAGAACTTCCTCCTACCTTGCAGCCTAAACCTCCCCTGGTGCAGCTTGAGACAGTGTCCTCTTGTTCTAGTGCTGGTTGCCTGGGAGAAGGGACCAACCTCTGCCTGTTTACAACCTCCATTCAGGTAGTTGTAGAGAGCAATAAGGTCACCCCTGAGTCTCCTTTTCTCCAGGCTAAGCAATCCCAGCTCCCTCAGTCTCTCCTCAGAGGGTTTGTGTTCCAAGCCCCTCACCAACTTTGTTGCCCTTCTCTGGACACATTCCACCAAGTCAACATCCTTCCTAAACTGAGGGGCCCAGAACTGGACACGGGACTCGAGGTACAGCCTAACCAGTGCAGTGTACAGGGGCAGCATGACCTCCCTGCTCCTGCTGGTCAATCTGTTCCTGATGCAGGCCAGGATGCCATTGGTCCTCCTGGCTGCCTGGGCACACTGCAGGCTCATGTTCGACCTCCCATCGACCAGTACCCCTTAGTCCCTCTCTGCCTGGCTGCTCTCCAGCCACTCTGACCCTAGCCTGTAGCACTGCATGGGGTTGCTGTGGCCAATGTGCAGAACCTGGCACTTGGATGTGTAAAATTTCATGCCATTGGATTCTGCCCATCTGCCCAGCCTGTTGAAGTCCCTCTGCAAAGCCTCTCTACACTCCAGCAGATCAATACCTGCCCCCAGCTTGGTGTTGTCCGCAAATTTACTGATGATGGACTCAGTGCCCTCATCCAGATCATCAATAAAGATGTTAAAGAGCATGGGGCTGTGAGAAACAAACTCACTGCTGAAAATTTATAACCAGTTTATTATGAAATAAAGGCAACACAGCGCTGGGCACATAGCGAGCTTGCTGGAGGTGCACCCTAACAACACGAGGTGAACTTATATAGACAGCATACATACATATTAATATATTAAACCGTACATATTCATATATTCCCCGGCATGCTCCCACCCCTCTCCATCAGGACAGACAAAACCTGCACTTTTGACCTGGCCAGTCTTTAGATCTGTTGGTGCCTCCCCTTTCTCTCCCAATACCCCACACAATACAGACCATCAGCCCAATGATCCAGGCCCAACGATCAAGCCCCACGGTCCCCAGTATTTCCCCTTGCGAAAGCCAAATATTATAACCAGTTTCTCTCAGGGCCCAGCACTGATCCTTGGGGCACACCACTAGTGACTGGCTGCCAGCTGGATGTGGTATCTTTCACCACCACTCTCTGGGCTCAGCCCTCCAGCCAGTTCCTAACCCGTCGCAGTGTGCTCCCATCTAAGCCATGGGCTGACAGCTTGGCCAGGAGTTTGCTGTGGGGAATAGCGTCAAATGCCTTGCTGAAGTCCAGCTAGACTACATCCACAGGCCTCCCCCAAGAGGCAAGGGAAGGAGCTGCTTTGAGTGCAATAAGTGTGCATCTGATTCAAAAAAATTATGAAAGTAGTAGACACATGCCTGAAGCTGTTGGTTTCTATATAGATAGCTTATGGCTATAAAATCAATTTCAGAAATCAGGATGAGAAAGTAATACCAACTTAATGATGCTAAAGTTCATAATTACATCTCTCCACGTCCTGTTTTTTTACATTTTTCTTTATTTTTTTAATATTTCTTTATATTTAATTAATGTTACAAAAAACAAAAAGTAATTTTATCAGTTCAATACTGTCAAAACCCACTTTCTATTACAGAACTTTCTTTTTTGAATCTGTTTTTGGAGGGGAAGTAGTGAAATTTAGAAGGCTTTTTATGTTTGTTTGGTTTTGGGTTTTTTTTTCATAATACTGAATTCTTATTTATTTTTTTAATGCCCTGAATTCTTTAGTTGGAAATCATAGTCTTTCAACACCATGATCTGTCGGTATAGGAACCTGGATTCATCATGATACCTATCTAAATGGGGTTTGCAATTACACTTACCAAGCCTTTTGGTAAGAAGAAATCAGACAGTTCACTTTGTTGCCTTATGAAAAGATTAGATGGTACAACACACTGAGATGCCAGACTCACATGTTTTGTGAAAGGAATTTTTATTTTGGAAATGTTTCATTTACTGAAATTTTTGAAGGTGTGAGATCTTTCAGTGAGTGTCATGTCAGGACTACATATACAGTTGATTTAACACTTAACACTTATCAAGCTTTACTTGGTCGTTGTTCCTACTGAATTCATTGAAAATCACATTTCATTCCTGTGCTTGACTGTTTGCCAGATGAGGTTTTAAATACAAAAATCAACAATACTTAATTTATTTCAGTATTCAGTATGGATGTTGCTGATCTTGTTTTAATTTTCTTCTAGGCCTTTTCTGGAAACACAAATGCAGACAGTGTCGTATACTATAAGCTTCAGCACGCCATTAAAGCAAGATTTCTCCGTTTTGTGCCTTTGGACTGGAATCCAAATGGCAGAATTGGAATGCGCATTGAAGTGTATGGATGCACATATAGTAAGTCTTTTGCTAAGTCAGCTAAATGAAATGACTGTTCATCATTGGGTTTTACTACCTATTTTAGACTTCAAATTACATTTCTAAGGTTAAATTTAATCCTGAATAAAACTGATTCAATAAGTTTATGCAAAGACTTGACTAGTTCTATGTCTTCTAACAGTATTCAATGCTTGTTTTTAAGTTCTTTTGATGTTGGGGTGAATAATGTGGATGTAATCCAATAATTGTGAAATTAATTTTTTAATTATCTTAAGAACTGCATCTAACATGATGTGCTTTCTACCTGAAGAGAAAATGTGGCAAATTTCTGCAGTGTTAAATATATATGGTTCAAGCCAATAAGAGTGCAATTTATATGACCCACAGATACGGAGTTGAAAATTACTTTAAAATTTTTATTTATATAATGGGTACATTTTAAAAAGCAGTATCATTAATAAAGCATTAATAACTCATATAAGAATTTGGAAGACAAATGGATAAGTATTATCTTTGTATTGGACTGCTGAACTATGTAAACCATCCTGTCACCTTCCTGTTTCCTTCTTGTAGCAGTTCTGCATCCCTGGATTTGAAAAAAACATTTCTTTTAACAAGTTGTTTACTGCTTTTTTATTCTCCACATCTTTTCTCCTTGAGGGAGCAGAATTTATTTTAGGAAACCTCTTTAACTGCTTATTTTAAGTACTTTTGTGTGTTGGTGCTTTTTTAGGATATTTTTTCAGCTTCTGTGCATAGTCACCTAGAGACTTGATCCAGTGGTGGACTCGGCAGTGCTAGGTTAGTGGTTTGATTCCATCTTGGAGGTCTTTTCCAACCTTAATGACTCTCTGATTCTAAGCACAGCTGATCTCTTCTGAATGGTCTCCGTATATCTCTCTTCTATTTCCACCCATTAGTATCTGTCTTTAAACTGAACATCAATAAAACACATCTCTGTACTTTCTGTCTTACACTTGTCTTTGTAAAATAAGTGAAAGATAATGAACTAAGAACATTTGCAATTTCATCTTGGTTGCAGGAGATTAGGTTATCTCAGAAATTAGGCAAACTTCCTCATCCCAGAGATGCCAGGAGAGGTGTGTGAGCAGCTAAAAACCACAGAATTCCTATGTGATATCTGCCTCGCAACATGACTTACAATTTCTAGAACAATCCGATGACACTTATGTAACCGGGAAATGTAGTCAGTATCAACTTACTCTTTATTGTTTCAAATATCAGGACTTTTAAAAGTTAAAATTGATAGCTTTATTCTTCCCAGCTGAAAGGTCATCTGAATATCCCACTTGAAAGCTTTGGTTCTCTCTAGTCCTTTACCATAAGCATTTGACAGTGTTTAAGTCCTTAATCAAAGTCATGCTCTCAAAATTTGCAAACTGAAGAGATCTCTTTTGCACATGCCTAAAATCTAGGTTTTGATTATCTATAGTTGCTACTGTAATTTTCCCTTTCACACCTTGTAAGGTGTCTTATAGCTCTCTTTTATGATACTCATATTACTACACTGCTAATGGAAAATCTATGAATCTAAAGCACAAAGAGAGGGCAGTGCCCATATTACAAAAAATAATAAAGCACATAGAATAAGCAGTTACACAGTTAAAATACTCTGCAAAAGGATAATGACTTCTTTTGTAGTATCATAGTATCATAGTAGTATCATTCAGGGTTGGAAGGGACCACAAGGATCATCTAGTGCCAACCCCCCTGTCATGGGCAGGGACACCCCACACTACATCAGCCTGTCCAGAGCCTCATCCAGCCTGCTCTTAAACACCCCCAGGGACGGGGCCTCGACCACCTCCCTGGACAACACATTCCAAGGTTTCACCACTCTCATGGGGAAGAACCTCCTCCTCACAGCTAGCCTCAATCTCCCCACCTCCAGCTTCATTCCATTCCCCCTAGTCCTATCACTACCTGAGATCCTGAGAAGTCCCTCCCCAGCCTTCTTGTAGGCCCCCTTCAGATCCTGGAAGGCCACAATGAGGTCACCTGGGAGCCTTCTCTTCTGCAGACTGAACAGCCCCAACTCCTTCAGTCTGTCCTCATAGGAGAGGTGCTCCAGCCCTCTGATCATCCTCGTGGCCCTTCTCTGGACACGTTCCAGCACCTCCACATCCCTCTTGTAATAGGGGCTCCAGAATTAGACACAGTACTCCAGGTGGGGTCTCAGCAGAGCTGAGTAGAGGGGGAGGATCACCTCCCTCGACCTGCTAGCCACACTTCTCCTGATGCAGCCCAGGATCTGATTGGCCTTGCGGGCTGCAAGTGCACACTGAGAGCTCCTGTTGAGCTTCTTGTCCACCAGCACCCCCAAGTCTCTCTCCTCAGGGCTACTTTCCAGCCAGTCACTGCCCAGCCTGTATTTGTGCCTGGGATTGCCTCGACTCAGATGCAGGACCCTGCACTTGCTCTTATTGAACTTCATGAGGTTGGCTTGTGCCCACCTCTCCAGCCTGTCAAGGTCCCTCTGGATGGCCTCCCTTCCCTCCAGCATGTCTGCTGCACCACACAGCTTGGTGTCATCAGCAAACTTGCTGAGGGTGCACTCAATGCCACTGTCCATGGCACCCACAAAGATGTTGAACAAGACAGGTCCCAGGACTGACCCCTGAGGGACTCCACTTGTCACTGGGCTCCACTGGGACATGGACCCATGGACAGCCACTCTTTGGGTGTGCCATCAAGCCAGTTCCTTATCCATCTAGTGGTCCACCCATCAAACCCATGTGTCACCAGTTTGGAGACCAGGATGTGGTGCGGGACAGTGTCAAAGGCTTTGCTCAGGTCCAGGTAAATGACATCAGTTGCTCGCCCCTCATCGATTAATTTTGTCACCTGCTCATAGAAGGCAACCAGGTTGGTCAGGGAGGATTTGCCCTTGGCAAAACCATGCTGACTGTTCCAAATCACCTCTCCACTACTCTTTTGAGCAAGTAGTGCCTCCAGGAGGATCTGCTCCATGATCTTTCCAGGCACAGAGGTGAGACTGACTGGCCTGTAGTTCCCTGATTCCTCCTTCTTACCCTTTTTGAAGATGGGGGCAATGTTTCCCCTTTTCCAGTCTGTGGGGACTTCCCCAGATTGCCATGACTTTTGAAATATAATAGAGAGGGGTTTAGCAACCTCCTCTGCCAGTTCTCTCAGTACCCGTGGGTGTATCCCGTTGGGTCCCATGGACTTGAACACTTTCAGGTTCTTCAGGTGATCACAAAACTGATCTGTACTTACAATGGGCAGTTCTTCCTCCCCGACCCTGGCATTGTCTTCCATAACATCAGGAGTGTGGCTAGAGGCCCTTGCAGTGAAGATTGAGGTAAAGAAGTTATTAAGTACCTCAGCCTTTTCCTCATCACTTGTGACCATGTCACCATTTTCCTTTCTGAGGGGGCCCACACCTTCCCTAGTCTTCTTCTTCCCATTAATATACCTGTAGAAGTTCTTAGTGTTCCCTTTAATCTCCCTGGCTAGATTCAATTCAAACTCTGCTTTGGCTTTCCTAACCAGGACTCTTGCTGCTCGGGCAGCTTCTTTATATTCCCCCTGTTCTACCTGTCCTTCTCTCCACTTCCTGTAGAGTTTCCTTTTAAGTAATAGTGTGTCCAGTATCTCCTTGCTCATCCAGGCAGGCCTCCTAGCATTCTTACCTGCTTTTCTCTTTGTTGGTATACAGAGCTCCTGGACACAGAGGAGGTGGTCCTTGAATACTGACCAGCTGTCCTGGGTCCCTCTTCCCTCCAGGGCTTTGTCCCACGACACTTTGGCTAGCAGATCCCTGAAGCGATCAAAACCTGCATACCTAAAGTCTAGGGTCGTGAGCTTGGAATACTTCCTCCTGATTGCCCTGAGGATATTAAATTCAACTGCTTCATGGTCACTGCAGCCAAGGCTGTCTCTGAGCCTCACATTGCTTACCAGCCCTTCCCTGTTGGTGAGAACAAGGTCCAGCATAGCACCTTTTCTTGTTGGTTCCTCTACCATCTGGAGGAGGAAGTTGTCTTCTATGCAGGCCAGGAACATCCTGGATTGCTGGTGCCTTGCTGTGTTGTCCCTCCAGCAGATGTCCGGGGGATTGAAATCACCCATGAGGACCAGGGCTTGTGACCTGGAAACCACTTCTATTTGCCTATGGAGGGCCTCATCTGCTTGGTTCTGCTGGTCAGGTGGCCTGTAGGAGACCCCCACAGTAATATCTCCTTCCCCTGTCCTGCCTTTAATTTTAACCCATACGCTCTCAACTAGCTCATCATCCCTCCCCAGTTGGAGCTCCACTGATTCCAACTGGCTATTGACATAGAGGGCAACACCTCCTCCTCTCCTTCCCTGCCTATCCTTCCTAAAGAGTTTATACCCAGAAGATTATGTATTTTTTCCTGTAATTTTTTTATTTGGTACAGGATTGTACAGATGACTTATGGGGAAAAAATAAAAACAGTGGTAACAATCTTCTAAGATTAGGCTAAATTTAAAAGAAATACTTACTCTATCCATTTTTCACTCTAATGTATTGCATGAAGAACATGATGCTATTAAAAACAGAGAAAATATTTTTTAAGCTGCTGAAGATTTTGCCTATATTAACGGAAATATGAGTTTCTGAAATGCTTATTTTTTTCTATATATGCAGGTTTTGATTTCAAAGTAATTGCAGACTGTTTATCATCTCTTTATTTATCTTGAACATCTACAATTACCATGTATTTTTAGTAGTTTAATTAAGTGATTAAAGCTGAAATGAAGCCACATGCTTATATTCCTAAAATAGACTTAATAATTTCAATTAATAATGTCCCCTCTCCAGTTTTGTCCTTCATTTGTTAGACATATGTAGGATATATTGTTACAGTAATTATGCCTGGCTGTTTCTGAACTGATCTTCCAGATCCTCTAACACTGTTAAATGTGTTGAAGGATTCCTCTCATGTATGAGAACTTCCATTTTCTCAGTGGCATTTCATCAGTTTCCAAGGTATTTTCACAGTACACTAGCTGATTTAGCTCATTTTATGTTGTGAAAGGAACATTGTGAAAAATAATAGATGAGTGGTCAGAATGAAAATCAGCCTTTTTTATTTTCCATATTTATAAGACTGGAGAAGAGAGTGTCTGTGGAGGCTGTTTAAGTCCAGGACTATTGGAATTTGGGAGTAGCTGGTAAATATTTAAAAAAAAAAACAAACTAACAAACAAAAAAAACCCCACCCAAAATGTTAGAGCAACCTGGATATTTCATCTCATTCTTTTATCCTGCTAATTTGTAAAAGACCCAAGCTTTATCTTGCACAGCTTTCAATTTATGTAGTGTTAACACATAGATGGTGAAGTCAAAAATATCTGAGAAATGTTATAAGAATGTTGATTAACATCTGCAGCCCTTTCATAATCTTCATTCATGCATGTTTATTTTCAAAATTTGGAGAGACTATGTTTTGCTTCTTGGCAACTAGTATTGCAGAACAGTGAAAGGGATTTTGGAGAACAGTGACAAATTTGGTTTATGTTATTGTCTTGATAAATAACAAGAAGATTTTGTTCCCAATCAAAGAAATCTGCTGTTATTGCTACTTACTAAGAATATAGTTGGTCAGTTGGTTTGATGAGTATGTAACAATCTGCAAGATATGTTACTGACGTTTTTATTGAAACTATTAACCTTTACATTCATTGTTTAAATTTAACATTACTGCATTTACTTTCCTTTCCCTTCCCCCTTCCCTTTCCCATTCCCCTTCCTTTCCTTTTCCCTTCCCTTCCCCTTCCCCTTCCCCTTCCCCTTCCCCTTCCCTTCCCCTTCCCCTTCCCCTTCCCTTCCCCTTCCCCTTCCCCTTCCCCTCCCCTTCCCCTTCCCCTTCTCCTTCTCCTTCTCCTTCTCCTTCCCCTTCCCCCCTTCCCCTTCCCCTTCCCCCTTCCCCTTCCCCTTTCCCTTTCCCTTTTCCCTTTTCCCTTTTCCCTTTTCCCTTTTCCCTTTTCCCTTCTCCTTCTCCTTCTCCTTCTCCTTCTCCTTCTCCTTCTCCTTCTCCTTCTCCTTCTCCTTCTCCTTTTCCTTTTCCTTTTCCTTTTCCCTTTCCTTGTAAAACATTGTCATAAATAGAAAGTAGATTTCTCTGGACCACTGCCATGGAGCTGTAACATGATACCTACCTTTTAGCATAGCCATGAGAAGTGTGAATGTGAGTAAGTCAGAAAGCACAGGGGGGACAATCTTAAGCTGCACCAGGGGAAGTTTAGGCTCGAGATGAGGAGAAAGTTATTCATGGAGAGAGTCATTCATCATTGGAATGGGCTGCCCAGGGCAGTGGTGGAGTCACCATTCCTGGGGGTGTTCAAGAGGGGATTGGATGTGGCACTTGATGCCATGGTCTAGTCATGAGGTCTATGGTGACAGGTTGGACTCAATGATCTTTGAGGTCTCTTCCAACCTTGGTGATACTGTGATATACATAATGAAACAATGATAATTTATCAGTGTAACTATTTTCTTCATATGTAAAGTTTAGGTGTTTATTATTTCATATTTTAATGGGTTGGGGCAAATCCCCTCCCCACCATGGGGAGAAATAACAACTCAGACAAACACATTGCAAAAGTGATGGAAAGTTTAAATAGAAAAACAATGAAAAAACAACAATGCCAGTTTTACAGTGAACCACAAGCACCATGACAAAAAAAAGAAATCCCAAAACATTCCCAAGAACATCCCATCCCCACCTGGGGGTACACCCAAACCCCCCCAGGGCTCTTTCTCCCCCCCAATAACCCAGCCTTGGGCCTGGACAGGCCCAAGGGTGGCAGCTCATGCCATTTTACCTAGGCAGCAGCTGGGGATGAAAGAGGAAGTGAAGACCCTGCATGGACATTTTATAGGGGAGCAGGGCATTATGGGAATAGAATACCTGCTTTCCTGTGACCACCCCCTGGGTTGGGCCCACCCATAGGGACCTCCCAGGTGTGGTCTGTGCAGTGGCATCCAGGCCAGCACCCAGCCTAAATCACCACACGCCACCCCTTATTCCATACCATAAACCCTGCACCCAAAACATATCATCAAATTAGAACTCTTCTGATGACATGTCTAGCAACAGTCCAGGTCTTCATCTGGGCATCCTTTCACACAGTCTCTCATTCAGGCTCAAGTATCAGTCCATTCCAGTTCTTCATCCTCATATGATGGAACCTCCCAGCGACACAGAGTCATTCTCCTGCAGTGTGAATTCCTTGTGGACTTGTTGGGACATCCTGATCACCTGGAAATACCTCACAACTTCTCAGCCGAGACTTTGTTCGCTTTTACATTTACTCAGCAGTTTTTTCCACCCCTGGGGCAAGCCAGTTGGAGCAATCAGGCTCCACGACCGCTTTTTTCCATCCCTCCAGGAAGCTGCAGCCGACCGCTTCCAGCCGCAGTCCAAAGCTACACAAATGCACATCGCAGGCACATCATAGGCACATTGCTCCCCACTGGGTGTTTGCATACCAAGGTATCACCGCATCCAGTTCACAGCCCTCCCCCGGAAGAGAGGGCGAATGCAGCACAACTCACTGAGAAGAGAAGAGACGGAGCCAGGTGCTCGGCGCCATTCTCGGAGCATGTCTGAAAACACCAGGGAAAAATTTACAGCTGCTGCCGCTGCCACTTCAATGCAGCCCAGCATGGGCGATGCTGCCGCCGCCACTTCAAGGCAGCCTGGCTCAGCCCCCGCTGTCTCTGTCGCCACGATGCAGAGTCCAGGTCACCTCCACCCCTTCGGGCATCCAAACAGTTGTTTCAGCCAAAGACACAAGCACTTTCTCAGAGCCATTGAGAACAGCTTTTCAGCTGAAGTCCCCGCTCGCCCTCGGGTTTCGGAAGCCGTTGCTTGCCCACTCGCCGCGGGTGGCTGTGTCCCACAGCAGCCGCAGGCTGACCCCACTCTGCTTGCCGCTGTCCCCTCCTCCGCTCCGCTCCCTGCCGCTCATCACTCCGTAGAGAACAAGGAGGAGAAGACAGGTCTGGCCTTCTTATGCTACTTGAGCATTCTTAAGTCACCCTGGGCGGAAAGTCACAGAAAGAGCCACCTCTCACTGTTCCCAAGCAACAGGAAGGACTTCCATGCCATCAGCCACATGCCAGGTGTCCTTCTGCAGTCCACAGGAGTTCACACAGTCGCCCTGACAAGAAAACTTGAGCCCCAACTTCCAAACCCAAACCGACACCCAGAACTAAGTTTAAACTCTCCATCTTTTGCAATCAATCTGCAGAGTGGGCACAACAACTAGCCCCACATTGGTGCACCAAAATGTAATGGGTTGGGGCAAACCCCCTCCCCACCACACACAGAAAATAATGACTCAAATAAACAGATTGCAAAAGTGATGGAAAGTTTAAATAGAGAATAGTGAGTGCATGCAGAGAGCTAGAAACACAGTGACAAGAGAGACCCCAAAACAGTCCCAGAAAGATCCCATCCCCACCTGACGGTGCACCCAAAACCCCCAGGGCTCCTTCTTCCCCCCCCCCGGCTAGGCTAGTCTCAGCTGGCCAGATCTGAGACTGCTCATCCGCCCGTGGCCTTGGGCCTAACCAGGCCTATGGCCAGGAGATCTCTCCCCCAGTTACCGGGTGTCGGAGAGGAAAGGAAAGACGAATTGCCAGACCCTGCTGTAAAATTTATAGTGGTGCAAGGGATCATGGTAGGAAATACATAATTTCCTGTGTCCACCCACTGGGCTGGACTTCTGGATACAGGAAAACCCTTCTGTAGCAGAGGGCACCCAGCCCAAACTACGACACATATATTGCAATATGCCATCAAGCAGGTCAAGGGAAGTGATTCTCTTCTACTCCACTTTTATGAGGCCTCAGAGTACTGCATCTGGCTCTGAGAACCTCAGCACAAGACAGACGTGGACCTGATATATTAGGTCCAGATGAGGACCTCAGAAATGGTCAGAGTGCTGGAACACCTCTCCTAGGCAAAAAGGCTGAGGGAGTTATGGTTGTTTAGCCTGGAGAAGGCTCTCGGAAGACTTTGTTGTGGTCTTTCAATACTCAAAAGGAGATAATAAGGAAGATAGAGAAGGCTATTTCAGGCCTGACTGGTGCTCTTGGATCGAAAGAGGATAGTTTTAGATAAAACCAAAGGAAGAGTTGTTGTTTTTTTGAAGGTTTTGTAAGGTGTTTTTTTGTTTGTTTTGTGTTTTGTTTTTTTTTTGGGTTTTGTTTGTTTGTTTGTTGGGGTGTTGTTGTGTTTGTTTGTTCATTTGTTTTTGATGATGAGACACTGGAACAAATTCCCCTCAGAACTTGGAGATGTCCCCTCATTGGAAATGTTCAAGGTCAGCTTAGATAGAGCTTTGAGAAACCTGATCTAGCAAATAATGTCCCTGCCCACTGAAACTAGATGATCTTTGAAGAATCTCTTCAAATCCAAACTATTTTATGATTTTGTTCTATGAAGAAATCTTTTTAGGTGCCTCCCCAACTCACTCCATTGCACGTATTAGAAGCCACTCTGCCTGTCTGAACTCCTTTCTAGAGAGATTTGCTTTTTGCCAGCAATGCATATCCAAGATATTGCAGAGAGACATTTGAAGCTTGTGCAATCTTCAGATTACCTCCCTCTGCTGCTTTTCCATTTGGGAGCCAACAGTACTGCCAAAGGAAACCTCATGTGTATCAGAATGGGTACAGTCCTCTAGGGGAGAGGGGCAGAAATGTAGAGTCTTACATAGCATTTTCCTTCTTCCTAATAATAGAAGAGGAATGCTTGAAAAGACTGGATGGATTCTTAGGGTTAAAAACTTGTTGCATAGCAACTGTTCACATCAATTATTCAATTAATTAATTACTCTTTGAATATTGGGAGTATTAGGATGGAACAGAATCCATCTCATCATGCAGAGCCAAAGCATCTTTTCCAACAGTCTGGGCAACCTTGTGAGAAGACCACTAAACTAGGAATGATGGGTGAGGGAGATGATGGACCAAAATAAAGTGTGGAAGTGGAGGACTGGTTTGCAAAACAACAACAACAACAAAAACAACAAAAAGTCTACAGGGTAGTGTGAATAAGAGAGACCATGGAAACATCAAGCTATCTCAAGTGAAAACTCACAAATAAGCAGATGTTGCTATGAGGGAAATGTGAGGGAATTTCTCATAGCTTTTCTGAGAAATCAGTATGAGTGGATGTCTTTCTGAACTGCCTGGGTGCTATGCACACGATGGGGATCACACAGAAGAAATTAAGTTTTTCATATATGTCGTAGGACTGGGGCAAAGGCTGGGGCCTTCCCCCCCCCGGTAAGTAAATGGAAGAAAAAAAATTGAAAATTGAAAGGGAAAGAAAAACACACAGCCGGATTAGCGAAGGAATGTGTGCTGTATATTTACAAAGCAGTTTAGGAAATGCAGGTATATGTACAGAATTTACAGAATTTACAATATATACAGAAATATACAACAAAGTAGCACAGAAATGAGAGTTCCCTCCTCTGCTGAGGGGAGTTCCCCACCCCTGCTCCCCCTTCTCTCCTCCTTTCCCCAGAGAGGGTTAGAAAGAGAGAAAGGGAGCAAATGTCAAAAATGTTAAAAAGCAGTTAGGCGGTTATGTATTAGAAGAGGCCTTATCTTATCAGTCAGTCTGTCCAAAAGCCCAGAAAGCTGTGAGCTGCAAGCCACTGAAGGAGGGGAAGAAAGACTGAGACTAGTCCCACTGGGAACCAAACTTAAGGCAGTGCTTCTGCCTCTCCACCAAGGAAATTAGTTTAGACCTGTCCTTTATTTATAAACATTCGGCCATAGTATCCCTTTGTTAAAGGCACCGCCTCAAATGGTCACAGTCTACCCCTTCTAAACAATTTCATTGGCTGTTCATACTGTCCATCTAATCCAAAATTATATTTACAGTTTGTAAACAAAGTTCATAGTCCATTCCAGCTATGCTCACATGTAGATGATTCAGAAGTCCAAGAAAATCAGAAAATGAGAAAAATTGAAAACAGCTTGTTTCTTCACTGATGAAGTGAAGAAAAGGGAAACAAGGATTCTCAGGGTCTCTTAGTTGACTCAGGGCTCTCAGGGTTCTCAGGGTTCGTGCACCGTAGATTCCTCATTGATTATTCTTTTGGACGTGATGTAGCTGTACAACAGTTTGAAATTAAACTCTTTCAGCTAAAGCTAAATTTCTTTGTGGAATACACTGAATTTCACCATTCTCTTGCATTACCCAATAAGTGTGACCTGGACCACCCCTCGGACAGGTTTAGCCTCTCCTGAGGGTGAAAATACCCAAACAGTTTTACCTAACAGATTCTTTTCTCTAACAACAGGAACTCTATCACCTTCTATTTTCTGTAGCAAATCTGAATGTGCAGGTCCAGCTCGGTTCACTGAACCTCTACTATTTACCAGTCAGGTTGCTTGTGCTAAATGTTTTTCCCAGTTTTTCAAAGATCCACCCCCCATGGCTTTAAGAGTGGTCTTCAACCAACCGTTGTAGCGTTCAATCTTCCCTGAAGCTGGTGCATAGTAGGGAATATGGAATATCCACTCAATACCGTGCTCTTTTGCCCAGTTCTTTACAAGGTTGTTCTTGAAATGAGTTCCGTTGTCTGACTCAATCCTCTCTGGAGTTCCGTGTCTCCACAGGACTTGTCTCTCCAGACCAAGAACGGTATTGCGTGCAGTTGCATGTGGAACTGGATAAGTTTCCAACCATCCAGTGTTCGCCTCTACCATAGTAAGCACGTATTGCTTACCAGAATGAGAACATGTAGTCAATCTGCCAAGCTTCACCATACTTGTACTTCGACCTTCTGTCACCATACCACAAGGGCTTAATTCACTTTGCCTGCTTAATAGCAGCACAAATGTCACAGTCATGGATGACTTGTGTGATAGCATCCATGGAAATGTCTATGGATCTGTCACGAGCCCAATGGTATGTTGCATCTCTGCCTTGATGTCTTGACGACTCATGAGCCCACCGAGCTAAGAATATCTCACCTCGGTGTTTCCAGTCGAGATCAAGATTAGAGTCCATGTCTACTTGAGAAACTCTTGCAGCTAGATCTGCCTGATGGTTGTGTTGCTGTTCCTCAGTAGCTTTGCTCTTAGGAACGTGAGCATTGATGTGTCTCACTTTCACTGGAATTCTCTCGATTCGATCAGCAATGTCCTGCCAGAGTTCAGCTGCCCAAAGAGGTTTTCCTTTCCTCTGCCAACCACTCTTCTTCCAGTTCTTTAGCCAACCCCATAGAGCATTGGCTACCATCCATGAGTCGGTGTAGAGATAAAGCTCTGGCCATCTCTCACATTCTGCCACGTCGAGAGGTAGCTGGACAGCTTTTACCTCTGCAAACTGACTGGATTCTCCTTCTCCATCCTTCGCCTCTGCAACTCAGCATGTTGGACTCCACACTGCAGACTTCCACCTTCGCTTGTTTCCAACAAGATGACAGGAACCATCCGTGAACAAAGCATATTTCTTTTCATCATCAGAAAGGTCATTGTAAGGAGGAGCTTCCTCAGCACAAGTTACTTTCTCCTCTGGAGGTTTAGCATGGTTGTTGCCTTCAGGCCAACTTGAGATCACCTCCACTAGACCAGGTCTTTCAAGATTTCCCATTTGAGCTCTCTGTGTTATCAGAGCCATCCACTCAGACCATGTTGAGTCTGTGGCATGATGTGGTGTGGAGCCTCTGCCTTTGAACATCCAATTCAAAACTGGTAATCTGGGAGCTAAGAGAAGTTGTGATTCAGTTTCAATCACTTCAGAAGTTGCTTTTACTCCTTCATAGGCAGCTAAAATTTATTTCTCTGTTGGAGTATAATTAGCCTCTGAACTGCTGTAACCTCGACTCCAGAAACCAAGAGGTCGTTCACGTGTCTCACCTGGAGCTTTTTGCCACAAGCACCAGGTTGGACCATTGTCACTTGCAGCCGTGTACAAAATGTTCTTAATGTCTGGACCATCTCGGAAAGGTCCTAGACCCATTGCTTGAATTACCTCTTGCTTTATCAGGTCAAAGGCTGCTTGTTGTTCAGGTCCCCACTGGAAATGGTTTCTCTTTTGAGTCTCCAAAATCCCACTATCCCCAAGAAACGTAGGGTCTCTCACTTGTTGGTGGGATTTGCCATGGTAGAGACTCTATTTACCACATCCACTGGAATGTGTCAGCGTCCATCCTGCCACTGCACTCTCAGAAACTGGATCGCTGTGGTAGGTCCTTTCACCTTGTCTCACTTGATGGCAAAACCTGCATTCAGAAGAATGTCAATGACTTTGTCACCTTTCTCAAAGACTTCCTCTGCAGTTTTACCCCAGGAGATGATATCATTGATGAACTGGATGTGTTCTGGAGCACGGCCTTTCTCCAGAGCATTGTGGATCACTGCATGACAGATGCTTGAGGTGTGGATCCAGCCCACTGGCAATCTGTTGAAAGTGTACTGGATTCCTCTCCAGGTGAAAGCAAACTGAGGCCTGCATTCCTCTGCTATGGCAATAGAGAAAAATGCATTAGCAATGTCTATGGTAGCATACCATTTGGCCTCTTTGGATTCCAGCTCATACTGGAGCTCCATCATGTCTGGTACTGCTGTACTCACAGGTGGTGTCACTTCATTTAGGGCTCGGTAGTCGACTGTCAGACGCCAGTCTCCATTCTGCTTCCGCACAGGCCACACTGGACTGTTGAAAGGTGAATGAGTTTTGCTGATGACTTTCTGACTCTCCAACTGACAAATCAGATTCTGAATGGGCAACAAAGAGTTACGGTTGGTTCTGTATTGTCTGTGATGCACAGTCTGAGAAGCAACTGGCAATTTAATGTCCTGTATCTTATGCTGTCCCACAACTGCAGATTCATCAGAAAGATCAGGTCTAGCAGACAGCTTCAATTTTTGTCCATCAATTTCTATTGAAGCTACTCCAAAAGCCCATTTGTAACCCTTAGGGTCTTTGAAACGCCCTTCTCTCAGAAAATCAATTCCCAAAATACAAGGTGCATCCGGTCCGGTCACAACTGTATGCTTCCTCCATTGTTTACCAGTTAGACTTATATTAACCTCTACCTTAACTCTTGAGATCCACCAGTGACTCCTAGAATAGTTATAGACTCTGATCCCTGATAATTTGATGGCATTCTGGTGCACTGAGCTCCTGTGTCAACCAAGGCCCTGTACTTCCAAAATTGTGAAGTGCCAGGCCACTGGATGTACTCATCCCAATAGATTCTATTAACTCTGTTATCCCTCTTCTCCTCCTGGCGGGAGGCCGGGCACCCCTAGTTATTGGGAACACGCCCACATGTGCATTGCGCACAGTGTGCAGTGTTATAGCTTTGCATGTTATAACTGGAGCCACTGTTGGAGCTACTAGAGTTGTTCTGGGGAACTGTGGAAGTAACAGCTACCCTTCTGGTATTGTTACCTCGGGCTCTGCCACTTTGCAGTTCTCTTAGACTCCTGAAAAGATTAGAAGTTGGCTGGCCATCCCAGTGGTTCATGTTCTCACCAAACTGATCACGCAGAGTTATCCAAATAGTTCTACGTGATTGCCTTGGTGGTCTATCTTGATTTGATCTGTTTTGGAATGACCTCCTTGGAGGATGTGTATTCCTCACAGATGAAACTTGTATCCACCTGGAGGAAGAATTGAAATTATCCCTTTGTGCCAATTGGGATATGGAATTTCTAAATTCATCCTTTAACTCTCTTATGCAATTCTGTATTTCACCAGACATAGTTTTTATGGTCGAAACCAAAGAACCTCGTGTCATGCTATCCTCCAATTGTCTTGTTTGATCACTGAATTTGCCAACCATAGGAGAAGCTCCACCATAATTTCTTGACACAATTCTGCTTGCCAGAATGTTTGCATAATTAGAAGAAGCAAGTTTGATGATCTTTTTAGCAAGACCAATACCAACAGGAATGTCATCAGGATTCAGAGTTTCATGTTCACCATAAAGTAGCTCTCTAACAGCAAATTCTCTCAAGCGCTTAATTCCCCCATCTATGGTAGTCCAGGGTTTAGGATTCCATGGAAGATCATCTCAGGAAGGGTATCTCAGGACAACCGCTATAAAAATGTGTATCCACAGATTAACCTTACCGAGAGCCCTGCCTAGATGTCTATCTATTCCATTATCCCGTGAGAGAGCTCCTAACTGAGCTGCTGACTTGTCTCCAACTGTTAGAGCTGGAGCACCTGTATCATAACACCTACTAAGCCAAGCTAGAACTGGCTCCTTATCTGCCCTGGTGTAATCTTTATGGACATTTCTTAGCTCTTCCCATGGGGAGGAACAATCAGTTATGTCATCTTCCTCTTGCTTCTCCCCCTCAACTTGTTGTCCATATAATCCTGCTGCCATTTTCTCAAGGATCTCTTTAAGCTGAGAACCACCTCTGCCAGCTCCTGTCCTAGCTGCATCTCTATCCTGCTTTGCTCTCACTAGGTCAGCTACATCTTTAAAACAAATCTCTTCCTCCTCAGCAGGATCTTTTCTAGTAGAGAGTCCCTCACCAGGATCAGACTCCTGCTCCTCTCCTCCATCAGTTTGGTCTTGCTACTTCTAGTCTTTAAAATAGTCACCTTAACTGGAGCTGTGTTTGAATTTACAGCCACCTTAATAGAAGCTGACAAGTCCTGAGATAAATGAGCTGCTGGGGCAGTGACGTCCGGTCCCACTGAGAGAGTGGGCGGAAATGATGTTGCTCCATTAATGGCTGATAGAGAAGAAGGAGGAGGAAAAGGAGGAGACGCCATGTTGGCTTCTGCCACCACCCTTGGCAGCTTGCCAGAATCAGCAGCAAAATCATTTAGAGCAGCCTTTCCAATTAACTTCTTAGCTTTCTTTTTAACTGACACAGATTCTCCACACTCCTCATCACTAGATGTCTCTGGGACTGACCCAGAGCCACACCGTTTTCTCTTTGATCTAGTTTTAATAACAAAACACGGTCTGGATATCTTCCTCTCCCGTCGCAAAGAAGTCAGCAGATACACTTTAATTATCACCAGGAGCAGAATTACACCCATAAATTAAATCACCTTTGGATCCCAGCCATCACCTAAAGTTGCTCTCTCCTCCGGCGGAATCTTAAAACCCTTTATCTCAATTGGGAGAGTGGTAGAGGTAACATTTCTGTATCTCACCGGCCATAACAAATCAACACATTTTCCATACCATAATCTAACTCTACACATAAACCACAGATAAATTGTCCTCACCAAATATTTACCCAGGTAATCCAAAATCAAACACAAACATATCTGTAAACCAGAGCCCCAAAAATTGAAAAAAATAACCGCTCTAAGAACCACTACACCTTCATGTTTGCTAATCCGGCTATAAAACACTAAACGAATAAAACAATAAAGAAATAAATCAAGCTAATTATCGGCTGCACTTTGGGTAAGCCAAGAAAAAATGTCGTAGGATTGGGGGAAAGACCGGGGCCTTCTCCCCCCCCCATAAGTAAAGGGAATAAAAAAAAATTGAAACGGAAAGAAAAACACACAGCCGGATTAGTGAATTAATGTGTGCTGTACATTTACAAAGCAGTTTAGGAAATTGTGGTGGGGTTGGAAGGGTAAGGCCAAGGAGCCTCCTCCCTTCCCCCTTGTAAAGTAAAGGGAAAGAAAATTGAAGGGAAAGGAAAAAAAACTCACAGCTGAATTAGCAAAGCAGTGGAGCTGTATATTTACAAAGCAATGTAGGATATGCAGGGGAATATATACAAATTTACAATATTTAAAATATATAGAAAGGTATACAATAAAGTAACACAGAAATGAGAGTTCCCCCCCTTGCTGAGGGGTTCCCCACCTCTGCTCTCCCCCTCTCTCCCCCTATTCCTCAGAGCAGGTTAGGAGAGAGAGAGAAAGAGAAAAAAATAATTGGAAGCAGTGTTAATTGGAAAGCTGTTAATACAGGCCTGGTAGCTCATCGGTTTTCAAGGCCGAAGCCTTGGCAGAAAGCCCAGGAGTTGCAAGCTGCTACCCGAAGGAAAAGCGGAAGCAAGACTGCAGAAAAGTGCTGGAAAGCCCAGTATACCTTCCTGCACTCCCAGTTCAGAAGGTGCTTCCTCCCACTTCACCAAGGAAATTAGTTTACATTCTTCTTTCGATTACCAACATCCGTCCACCATATTCCCTTTCTTAAAGGCACAGCTTCAAATGGTCAGAGAAATGCAGGTTTATGTACAGAATTTACAGAATTTACAATATATACAGAAATATACAACAAAGTAGCACAGAAATGAGAGTTCCCTCCTCTGCTGAGGGGGGTTCCCCACCCCTGCTCCCCCTTCTCTCCCCCTTTCCCCAGAGAGGGTTAGAAAAAGAGTAAGAGAGCAAATGTTAAAAATGTTAAAAAGCAGTTAGGCAGTTATGTATTAGAAGAGGCCTTATCTTATCAGTCAGTCTGTCCAAAAGCCCAGAAAGCTGTGAGCTGCAAGCCACCGAAGGAGGGGAAGAAAGACTAAGACTAGTCCCACTGGGAATCAAACTTAAGGCAGTACTTCTGCCTCTCCACCAAGGAAATTAGTTTAGACCTGTCCTTTATTTATAAACATTCGGCCATAGTATCCCTTTGTTAAAGGCACCACCTCAAACGGTCACAATATATTTAAAAGACTACATCTCCTCACAACCAGTGACATGGTGAGATATCCAGCACAGTGAAAAGGCAGTTAACATTTATGTAAACAAGCAGTAGGGATTCATATAGCTTTGCCTTTAAACAGGTGATGAGACAGCTTAGAGTTTAGTTAACAGACAGACCAAAGGTAATGACTCAATGGTGAATGCCTGATATAGACTAGCTGGTATGAGAGAAATGTATGAAGCCCTTCTCACACAACTGGAAGAAGTCTTAGGTTCACAGGCCTTGGTCTCTATTGGAGACTTTAATGACCCTGATATTTGATGATGGGATATCAGGGCAAAAGAAATCTAGAAGTGTTTTGTACTTCTTTGATGATGACTTCCCCACACAAGTGATCAAGGAAATAACAGGATGATGATATTGGGTTTGTGTCTATTGTAATTTTGGTGAGGTGAGTGACTGTCATAAAGGCAACCTATGCCCAGAATTATGCCTCAAATATTGTCAAAATTTGTCTCAACATATTTTGCTCACATCCCCCCTGCTTCCCTCTCCTTCTGGAATGGGTGTTCAGCCCCCAGAGCTGAGTAAACAAAGGGCCAGGCATCACCAAGCTGGGGTAAACAACCCAACCTGCCTTTTTTGGAGTAAACAAGATCATACATCCATCTTGTGGGATGCTTGTGCTTCTTCCAAGTTTGGGCATAATTCTAGCCTCATACTTTGTTATTGGCTAAAGGCGCTTACCAAGGTTGACTACTGGCTAAATCTAAGCCTAGAGCATATTATAAATATTCCTCAAATTTTAAACAATTTGCTCTTTGCTTAAGCTCTTTGCTCTTTGCTATTAAGCTCTTTTGCACTGTTTTGCTCCAAGCACATGCTCTGCTCTTTTGTACGTACTCTGCCTTTGTTTGCAATCTGGAGAGAAGTATGCTACCTGGAAGGTGCCAACATGCCCCAGTTTACCCAGAAATCTGCAAAGAGTACATCACAAGCTGCTCTGCAACTACAGACAGTCAGACTTGCAAGCCAAAGCCTCTGTGTGCCAGCTTGCAAAGCAAGAACCATGCTGAGCCGTATCATGTGTGTCAGCTGCTGAGTCACAGAAGGAGGAACTGCCACTGTCACTCCACAGCCTTGTAAGTGAAAGCTGACCTAGAGTGATTCAGAGCACCATGCTCTGCTGGGACAACCTGAAAGTGCCCCATACAGCTCCACAAAGGACTGTTCCATAATCCTAGAAACAGGAAAGCTGTTGCCAAAGGAATTTGCTGCTAGCTCACTTTGAGCCAAGCCGGGCGAAAGTCATCCCACTCCACACTGCCCCCTCTATTTTCTCCAGCAGCCTCACAAGGGCAACCGCCCACCAGAATGCCTTGCTGATTCCGGGTGATCTCAGCGTCAAGGAAGCCACTCAAGAGAGCCAATCCAGGTGAATCCACTTATCATCAGAATTCTACACCACACCCCCACTGGCACAGGAGAAAGCTGCCTCCAAACGTCCAGAAGGGACTTTCCCTCAGAGTCAGCACTGGGTCTCCGCAAGTCCCTGAGCTTCAGCAATGACCAGCTACAGCACCATCAGATCCCTGTGGGCCTCAGAGCCTCAGCAGCTGCCACAGTTGCCCCCAGCCAAATCCCTGCCAACTCCCTTATCCAGCATAAAAGTAGCTTAGCAACCTGTATAGCAACATGTTTAACACCAGTTATGGTTCTGTTTAAAATCCTCGTGCTTTAGTCTGCATGATATTGTTTATAAGCAGCACCCTGCTTATGCCTGGATTCATAATTTGTGATCATAAATTGATTTAAGTCTCTGAAAGATTCCTTTGGTTGTATGTGCCTATTACATTGTCTTTCTAGTTCTTTAGCAGATGCAAGCATCTTGTCAATCACCATCTGTTGGACAAGCACCAGAATTGCACCTGTGGTTCTATAGTTGACTAACTATTTTTGTATTTTTCTAATTTGGCTCAAAATTGTTATACTGTACCAGTTTATGGGATATATGCCATTACTGTGCACTAGTATCTGCATCTAAATATTGTTTAAAGGTTATTAATTAATTTGTGTTAATAAATAATAATAAATACTAAAAAATAATAATTACTTTTTTTCATTATTCATTAATTAATAACCTTATTCATTACATGTGCTACTGGTATGGCTCGTGTAAGAAGCTTTGAGAAGCTTCCTGAGCACCAAGTCTGATCCAATAGGGTTGAACTGCTGATTGAAAGATTTGTGATCAATGGTACAAGTCAAGCTAAGTCTATTAATTTGTGTTGTATTCCTTGGATTTAAAGCTGTTTAACATCTTTATTACTGCCCTGGATGGTAAGATAGAGTGCACATTCAGCAAGTTTAAAGCCAAAAAAAATATGGGGGACTAATTGACCTGCTAGAGTTGTATTATGTCATTTAGATGGATCCAGTCATGCTGGAGAAATAGGCTTACAGGTATTTCAAGCTGTTCAAGAAAGGGAAGGACTTGCACCTGCGGAGAAAAAATCCTGAGAAGGTTTTTTTCAGTACACACTATGGGGGCTGACTGTGGCTTTGAACAAAGAGACATGAGGATTCTGATAAACACCATTACTCGTGAGCTGGCAATATGCCCTTGTAACACAGAAAGCCAAGAGCATCCTGGGCTATTTTAAGAAGAGTGCTGCCAGCAGCTCAAGGAAAGTTATCCTTCCACTCTATTCCAATGTGATTTCTCTAAATTACTGTGTCTAGCTACTACAAGAAAGACACAGACATACAGGAGCAAATTAAACAAAAGGGCACGAATATGATTAAAGCACAGGAGTGTCTGCCCCATGATCAGAGATTCAGAGAGCTGGGTCTAGAAAACAGAAAGCTCAGCTAGAGGCTTAGCTAGGTGTATTAATATCTGATTGGAGAATGTAAAGGAGACAGAGCCAAGATGTTTTCAGTGGTGTCAAATAAAAGGACATGAAGCACTGGGCATGAACTGAAATGAGACTGTGAGAATTGTTGAACATGGTTCAGAGAGGTTCATTTCTCCCTGGAAATACTCCAAACTTGACTAAACATAGCCTTAAAAATCCTGCTGGAGCTGATCTACTTTGAGTAGGGAAATTGGACAGGATGATCTTCAGATACATGACAACCTCAAACACTCTATGATTCTGTGATACCCATATTAAAAAAAAAAAAGTGATGATATGAAGTCCTGTATTTCAGTACCCAAACTGCAATTCAGGTTAATTAAAGTCATAATTTGTGATGCCAGCAAAAGAAAAAAAAAACAACCAACCAACCAAAAAACCCAAAACAAACCAACCACCAAAAAAACAACCAAACAAACAAAAACCTAATGATAGAGAGAGCTAGGCCGTGTTCAGAGATGACAAGTTGTCAGTTTGTTTTTCCTTTTCAAGAATAGTGTACCATTACCTTATTTTGAATTCCTGTACAGATATCCAGATTGGTTTTAACAGTGCCATAAATCTGCAGGTTACGTAAAAGCCCTGAAAAGCAGCTAAGTGTAATGAATGTGATTTTTCTCTTCTTAATTTTGTTAACTGGAGTCAATTGCAGATAAATTAACAGAGATTTTTACCCTAAGAATACAATAAGAACAGAAATAGTCCAAGTACTTCATGGCTCCAGGGCAAGTAACACCTTTCATGGTTGCTACAGTAATAGCTGCAATAACTGGCAAGCTAAGAGCTGGGATTCAGCCTACAGAAGAGGAGTTTTCAGGGAGATCTTAGACCTTCCAGGATTTGAAGGGGGCTACAGGAGAGGTGGGGAGGGTCTTTCAATAAAAGCATGGAGTGACAGGATGGGGAGTAATGGTTTCAGACTAGAGGAAGCTAGATTTGGATGAGACATGAGGATGACATAGGACATGAGGGTGGTGAGTACCTGGCATAGGTTGCCCAGAGAAGTTGTGGCGGCTCTGGCAGTGTTCAAAACCAGGTTGGATAGAGCCTTGAGCAACCTGGTCTGGTAGGATGTTATCCTTGCCCGTGGCAGCGGGGCTGGAACTAGATGACCTTTAGGGTCCTTTTCAGCCAAAACCAGTCTATGATTCTATGATCATGTGACTGTAGTTCTAGATTGAAACAGGAGTCAGATCTCTTCTGCTCTCACTTTACTGTTTAGTGAAAGCGTCATCATCAGAGCAGGACAGTCAACATTTGGGGAAAGACAGGAACAGCAGAAACAAGATACAATTTATTGGGCACAGGTGACTCTAGGGATGTCAGTGGAGATATCATATTGAAGTAACACAAAATTGTTTCTTTTAGGCATAGCATTATACATTATCTTTCATTTCCTTGCTTCTAGGGTCCGAGGTGGTTGGCTTTGATGGGAAAAGTTGTCTAATTTACACATTTAATCAAAAACCCATGAGTGAACTGAAAGATGTGATTTCTCTGGAGTTTAAGACAATGCAAAGTGATGGAATTCTCCTCCACAGAGAAGGACAAAATGGAGACCATATCACCCTGGAATTAATTAAAGGGAAGCTGTCCTTACTCATTAATTTAGGTAACCAGCTACAGCTCATAAACTCTAATATAGTTATTAGGTATTGTTTGACTGAAACTCCTTTTGATTTGTTAAGCAGATTTTAATATATAGAGTGTAATGAACCAGAAATATGTATTTGAATAACTATATATTTTGATTGAATTAATAGTTTTTATATTTCTTCTTTCAAGGTGATACTAAAACTCACCCTTCTAATGCCCAAATTAATATTACACTGGGCAGCCTTTTGGATGATCAACACTGGCATTCTGTTCTCATTGAGCACTTTAACAATCAAGTAAACTTTACAGTGGATAAACACACTCATCACTTTCATGCAAAAGGAGAGTTCAATTCTTTGGATCTTGATTATGAGGTGTGAAAATTACCTTTCCTTTTTTACATTTATTGACTGTATTATGTAAATGCAGTGAAAGCAAAGGATGTAGAATTTGAGGAAGTTTGTAGTGATTAAGACTTCAGGGTTTTTCTGTCTCCTAAATGAATAAATTGAAGGGGAAAATAGAAAAATATCACATAAATGAAAGTACCAGTGTTCCATTTGACATGTAACTTAAATTTTTCAGAAGCCCATATTTTTTGTCCCCTTATTTTAGTATCTTTGTTTTAGTAGTGCAGTGAATGTGATAAAAACTATATAAATAAATGAGCTCCAACTCAAAGTTATGATTTAATGTCTTGATGAAAATTACAATAAATCCACATAAACCCATTTTTAATCTCCTGCTAAATCCAGCAAATGTACTGTGAAAAAAAATCTTGTATAACAAATGCTAGATTCATGAAAAAGAGCAGACATAGTTTGCTGTGTCAATTTCTGAAGTATAGTTAAAAATATGACTGTTTCATCAATTTTAATGTGATGTCTGACTGCTTTAGGTTTGCCCCTCTCCTGTTTGTTAGTTGAGACAATGAGTGGTGGAACAGAATATCTGGTACCCACAGTTCTAAATTACTTCATTTTACTTATCAAAGTTTTTTAACAGTTTGGAGGAAGGTTTCATGCTGTTTCATGTCTTCAAGATTCCATTTCAAAAATGTAATTCATAAATTAAATTAATTATTCTATTGTACACTTCTGAATATAAGTCACAATCCCAAGGGTGTAGGATCATAAGAAAACAAACCAAACCAAACCACAAACCAAAAAACAAACCAATCATAGTTTTAACCGATTGGCAAATAGACTTACTATATGAATTCAACTAACATTGCAAATTAATTTTTCCTTTCTTTGACATAGTGAAATTTGATATATGTATTACCCATACAAATTCCAAAGGAAAGGAAAGATGGGTGAAAGTCTAAAAACTTACCCAAAACTATGAACTGCTATGTTTAGAATTAATAGAATTTAATTTCTGACTATAAAATATCTCCGTTTCATAACTTAAGAAAGCATTATATATTTACTACTTTTTTCCTCAGGAAATAATTTTAAATATTAGGTAAAATTTAAAAATTAATGCATAAATAGATTGAACTAACTTTTTCTACAATATCAACCAGAATAGCATAGAAAGGGTTGAGTTCAAAAGATATCTTAAACTGACATCCTATTTCTGACGGTGCCCACAAGTGGAAATATAAACCAGGTCAGTTCCGTGAGAATACTTTATTAAAATAAACTAGTACTTCGATACAGTCACTTCATTAGGGACTTACTAGAGCAGAGTGATATTTTTTATTTAATAGCTTTCAATGGATTTTTATGTTTTATTAAATCTTCCAAACCCTTTCTGAACCCAAGCTAACCTACAGTATTATGTCAAGGAGCTGTATAGTATAAACATTTTTACAGAGAATAAGTGTCTCCTTTCATTTGTTTTGAATCCACCCTCGAACAATTTAATATACTATTGTTCTCTGTTATGGTAGTTATGATTTGCACGCAGCAGAGACATCAGCTTAATATGCTGGTTCTTGTCTTCCTTGGTTTCATGGCTCTAATGGACTCTGAAAATCAATAAGCAACTGTTAAGCACATTGAGGAGGAAACAAAAGGCCAACATTTCAGAAAATTTTAATGCACACATATGACTTGATGTAACCTTATTTTGGTTATCCTGTTCTTTTAATGCATAGGTTTGATACAAAGAAATAACCAAAAATAGCAGATTCCCTATTGGCCAGTCTTTGACTTCTGCTCTTACACTATTGGCAATGTCTTTCCTTAGAAAATTATTTAATAGTATACTTGATTTCTCTTCTCTTTCTAAGCTCAGCTTTGGAGGGATCCCAGTGCCTGGAAAATCGGGGAAATTCTCACGCAGGAACTTTCATGGGTGTTTCGAAAATATTTATTATAATGGAGTGAACATTATTGACCTGGCCAGGAGGCATAAATCCCAGATCTACTTTGTGGTAAGAGATTCATAGTTAAGAAAGAATAAATAAGTGAAATAGATAAAAGAAAAAGATCATAAGAATTTTCATATACATTCTTTTAATGTGAAGTTCTATTGAAATCTATACTATAAACAGAGAAATCACCTAATTTGGCTATTTTATGTCTGCTGCAATACAGACTCATCCATAGACAATGTGGGATGCATTGCTTTCTACTGTTCTGGACATAAAAGGAAAAAATAGCAATACAAGATATATCTGAAGTCATCAAAGCTCTGGCTTTGACTTCTATGAATGTACATATGCAGCCCTTTTGAAAAGACTTCTGTTATTAAGGGTGTTGTTTCACTCTGTTTTCTGCAGACCGTTATAATTTTTGTAGATGTGTTCTGTTTGTTAATTTATAGTGTCCTGGAAAGCTGTAGCTTAGGTTAGTGGGTTTAATGTAGTTATTGTAACATGACCAAGAGCAGTGTCAGATAAATCTCTATTACTGACAGAAATGTTTCCTGCAATGTATGAGCTTTCTTCAGTATTACAGAAATTTGTCAAAAACTTTATTAATTCCTTTTTTTTTTTTTTTCCTCCAATAGTGCAAGAGCCATCTACATTTGCAATAATTGTTTATTTAGCAGCAAGAAATGCAGAAATATGATGGAAACAATCAGTTCAAAATAATTAACAAAATATAAAATGCTTTCATCTAAACCTTTTGATTTGGATTTCAGTTCAGAATATGAACAATCAAATTTGGTGCTCTGTTCCAAAAAAAGTATGACAAGTATCTCTTCTTATGTGAAGCTCATATGAAACATTCCACAACTAACCAAACTGATGCCTCTGTATAATATCCTGTCCATGATGGATGCTGAGGAGAGGGCAATTATAGAAGGTTCTGTGAGGACCTTCTATAGTGAAAAGGGAAACATGAAATTGTTGTCGTAGGAAATATCATCTTCACCTCAAATGATTTAAATGTCTGTGCTGCTTTCAAATCTATATAGGAAACATTTAATAATATATATGTGCCAGAAAGTATTTATATTACCATAGAATCTTAAATAACTACTTTGCTGGTCTGATACAGGATTAGGTAGATGTTCAGATGACATATAAAGGGAATCAGCACATGTTAAGCATTTGACTTTTGCAAGGTTTATTAATCTGATGACTCTCTTTTCACTGTAAATCAGTTCAGCTGACTACTCATTTCTCTGCAGATAAGTTTGTAAGACAAAGTTTTTATTTATTTATATATTTTCCTTGAAGAAAATTAAAACAGACACACTTTCATGTCTTGTCATGCCACGGGCTAGTGAGTACTATTCTTAAGTTATGGGTTTTTTCAGATTTTTACAATAAGGTCAAAGTTCTATGTATGTTAAAAAGCTACAAAGCTCTTCATGTTGAACTGAAGTTAAATGTACTTTAAATTGTAAAGGCAGTTATAGTTCAAACTGCATATAGTTCATAGAGTGTGTAAAGTTCGAATGGTGTCAGCAGGTCAAAGTGAATATTGTATCATTTTTAAGTTTAATAAAGTATTAACTATCTCTGATACTAGATGCAAATAATGTGTTATTCTAATTCCAATCTTATTTATATTAATACAACAACTGATACATTTTAAATTGAGAACTTGAGAATTTGTCAATTGATTGATCTGTAAGTTTATTTATATATCTAAATAAGAACCAGTGATTTCAGAAGCAATCAGGCACAAAAAAACCACTAGGTATCCAAATACAACCTATGGTCTGGTCCATATGGGCCTGCTTGAAAATATATTTTCTCCCGATTTATGAAGTATGTGTTTTACATCTGTAAGTACTATGCATTTACGTGTGGGATTTCCTTTGATAAATACTTAAGCTAGTGCACATGTCTGGTTTCATTGATTCAGAAAGATTGCTCCTTGGTCTGGCAAAAATGTTTTTCTTTTGAATTCAATGCTGCCTTAGGCAATCAATAACCACGCTCAACATCTTTCTCTGCCAATATTTGTACCAAACTTTGCATTCAGTGGCATTTAACCTGAAATTCAGAAATTTGCCAAGTCCCTAATACTTCCTGAGGCTGAGCCAAAATAGAAACAAATCATGTCTGTCTAACTTCTGAAATACCATTCAATCACTCATAATTTAGGATTTTACCTCACTCATTCAAAGAACTTGTCAGGTAGATAGGTCTGGTTTGTTGGAACAACTTAGTAAATATTTAACAAGCTAATGATCGCACATATTCATACTTAATTTTTTGGACTAACCTGCAAGTATTACAAATCTTAGGTTCTATGCAAAATATTTAGGAACAATGCAAAATTTCTCATGACTGCTTACCTCCAAATGTTTGTAATGCCATATTTGTTTCATTTCTTTCTAGGGGAATGTATCCTTCTCATGTTTAGAGCCACAGATGGTTCCTGTTACATTTCTGAGCTCCAGTAGCTACCTGGCACTTCCAGGCACAGCAGGGCAAGAGGAAATATTCATGAGTTTTGAGTTTCGCACTTGGAACAAGGAGGGACTTCTATTATCTAGCAAACTCCACCAGACTTCAGCAGGTTTTTTCTTATATCTGAGTGATGGGAAAGTTAAATTCAGTCTTCACAAGCCAGGAAAAGTACTAAGTGACGTCGCTGCAGGTAACAGAAATTAAGAAAATATCCAAGATTCTTATGCATAAAAGGTTGAGTAATGTAAAGTAATTTAAATTAGTACCTACATTATTGACTAAATTTTATAACTACACTATATGTAACTACACTTTCCTTCTATGATTTTAATCATAGACATTTCTAAATACTTTTTTTTTTCTTTTCTTACAAATGCATATTTTTGTATTTTCCCACACAATTATGTGGAGATTTCTTGCAATAATATAGTCTGTAAAACTGAAGTTTTGGCTTTACATACATATTGTATGTAAAGTTTATGTGTCTAGTCTGGGAAATTTGGGGTATCTAAGCAAATTTTTGAATTCTGAAATGTAAAGAGTCTAGCTACTTATTCTATCTAATCCATTAAGATGTTTTTCACCAGACAGTTTTTAGTGCCTTCACAAAGCATGAAGTAACTATTCTGTTCCATGAAATTATATTGTGTTTGTTATTTTGCAGAGGTCTCATTTACAGAGCTATTCATTACATTTGGACAGTGAATGTCCGGTACCAGGTTATGCTCCAGAAAATTGGGGCAAAAGAAATTAAGAACTTGAGGAGACATAATAATTGAGATATGAAAGGTCAATTTTGTAGTTAATCACTGAAGTGAATCTAGGTCATATAGTTTTGGTAGTGTGCACTGCTAGGCAGCCCTCAGAGTAGAGATAAGATTTCCTGAGCATATGGCCTCTAGTCTTCTTCTAATACATAAGGACAAGAGGATAAGACAAATACAGTACCCAGCTAGGATTCTGAGAACCAGCTCTCATCTTTTTAGGAGCAAAGATGAATGTCCTTAATTCATGACATATGAGAGCAGAAAAGAGGCAAAAAAATCTCCATTTTCCACAACATTCCAAAAAAATGTGATAATGCCTTCAATGTGATAATACACTTCATCAGCAGTATAAAGCGCTGTGACACTCCATGCATCACAGCAGCCTCAGAGTTTCTCATCCTCTCGGTAATCAAATTGAATATTATCTATTTCCAGTGGAAGGTTAAAATGACCATTGTAGAATGAATTCTCAGAAACAGAAAACAGGATTAAAGAGATTAGGCAGATAAATGGGATTCAAAAGAATTTATGAAGATGAGGAAATGAGATTAGGATTGAAATGTTTCACATGTGCTTAAGTAAAGATAACCAGAAATTACTAATTGGAGGAATGCACCATGGAAGTTGTGCTTAGTTTGTCTGCAGAAAACACAACAATGATAACAAATACATTAGCTGATTATAAATTTATTGTGAATGGTACATAATTGAATGTTTCATATTTCATATTCATGAAGACAAACATTACCAGTGAAAAAGAAGCCAAATTAGTTATAGCAATGTAAACTGAATTAATAGGTGAATAACAAGTAAAAAAACTTTAGTTTTGCATTGGTATTTAGAAAACATTAAGGATTTGAATGTGTGAATAATTTAATCTTGTATAGAGTATGTTTTTTAGTAATAGAAACCAAGCCAAAAGCATCTTCCAAGGAATTTTCAAAGTCAGAATACAGACAGCTTAATGATACTGTTTATGCTAGTTTGTCTTGAGTAATAACAAGTACAGTAAGTAAACTAAGGAGTTACTGAAATTAATAATAATAATAATAATAATAATAATAATAATAATAATAATAATAATAACAATAAATATAATAATAATTATACCCCCTAAATCTGTTTATACCCCTAAATCTGGGAAAATTTTCACCAAAAAAAAATTAATTCATAAAACCACAAAATAAGAAGCACGTACCTAAAATATTTACAATTTATGCACTTAGCAGTGTAAGACAAAGAGAGCAAAGCAGAGCAAAGAAACAGCCATAGGATTTGAAGGTGAGGCCTCCTGAGTGGTAGTTCTGTGACTGATTCTTTATACAATTCCTTCTTATGAAATGAAACTACCTTTGAAGGGAAAAAAAAAAGAAAAAGCAAAAAGAAAACCTAAATATAATCTGAAGCTCATTATGTCTCTAGAAATGTGCAATGATTACAAGAAAAATTTGAATCAGTTTATTTTAACTCAGGAAAAGATTGTAAGCCAGTAAAGACCATAGATAATGTTGAAATTTAAATCAATCCTTTGATCCTGTTTCTAAGGTTCATAATCCTATCTGCCCTGGTACTTTTTATAATGCCCTAAGAACAACATTTTAGTGACAAGGGGTTTTCCTATGCTCATTATTTGATAATGCTGAATACTTAGTAAGGAATGTCAGTGGTATGTTGTCAACAATGATGAATTTGGATTTTTAGGAGCTATTTTAATTTCATCTCAATATTGTTATGTAGCATCATTTTTACAGATGACCTGACAGTGATGGCAAGTTTTTACAACTGTAGACTTACATGTAGAGAAATTTATTCATTTTTTGAGATTGCAACACACTGTATAATGTATTATTTGAAACACCTCAAAATAAACTTTATCAAGACAGAAACTACTGCAAAACCAACTTACTCTACTCCAAGATGTTTTTTAACAAAACCATATAGGGAATTTTTTCTTGTTTTTGAAGTGTTGATTGTTACTGTGAAGCAATGCAATGCATTTGGAGATTGAATAATTAAATAAATCATGGATGGCTGGATAAGTTTGTTCCCCTACAGGCAAAGGCTTATGACCTCGCTTTCACATGCACACGCAAAGTATTTGATAATTGAATCAGAGCATTTTTGTTTAGTTAGTCTTGGTTTTGTTATGCACAGTTCTACAATTTATGTTCATGTAATTTAAAACATTTCTTAAACCCTATAAAAAAAAGGAGAATGACATGTAAAGTCATGAGTGATTATGTTTTAATCAGCCATATCCTTTTACAGAATGGTTGTTTAATGTCATCCCTTTGTAGCCTCTTTTGCAAGCTGCTCAAACAGCTTTATTGAAATAACCCTGTCTTTCTATGCAGGTTTTAATATCTATACAGTTTTCAATTAAGTGATGTTAACAATCACTACATTTGGTGGTTATACTTCAGACTAATCTATATATTACTTTTTCTAAACTAGGGGTTTTTTTATTATTATTTCTCATTGAATCCCTAATAATCCATATACATTATCTCCTTCAGTCATTCATTCAATCTTCTTACGCTTGGGCAATTTCTAACCTGCTTTACGTCACAGTCAAATATTGAAACATTTGAAATAGATTTTTCTTGTGATTCAAAACTAAATTAAAAGCAGTTATGCCAGGGGTCCTTGATGCAAATAACATAAAGTTCAAAAACTCCGAGTGAAAGATCTGCATCAGGGTCAGGGTAATATTCATTACCAGCACAGACTGGGGCCTGAATAGACTGAGTGCAGCCCTGAAGAAAAAGACTCTGTCATATTGGTAAATGAAGAACAGTGCATGAGCTTCTAACATTCATTCACGTCTCAGAAAGCCAATTCAGTCCTATTCCATATGACGTGTGGCCAGCAGGTTGAAGGAAGTGACTTCTTCCCTCTACTCCACTCTCATGAGATGCATACTGTAGTACAGTTTTCAGCTCTGTGGTTCCCATCACAAGAAAAACATGGACTAGCCACAGTGGTTCCAGTGGGAGTCCGTGAATATGATGAAAGGTTTGGAATATCTCTCTTATGAAGAAAGGCTAAGATAGTCAGGTTATTCAGCCAAGAGAAGAGAAAGCTCTGGGAAAACATTGTTGCGATAATTTCAACCTTTCAGTACTTACAAGTGGGCTTATAATTAGGATGGAAAGAGATATTTTAATCTTTTGTAATGAAAAATGTGTCAGGACAAGAGGTAACAGTTTTAAACTGAAAGAGGTTATACTTAGGTGTCGCACCCCTGGAAGTGTTCAAGGTGAGGGTGAACAGGGCTTTGTGCAGCCTGATCTAGTGAAAGATGTCTGGGGCTGTTAAGTCTTGAGAAAAGAAGACTAAAGGGGGACTCTCATGAATGTGTATAAAGATATCTGAGGAGTTGGTGTCAAGTGGATGGGGCCAGTCTCTTTTCAGTGGTGCTCACTAATAAGACAAGAAACAACGGATTCAAGCTTGAACATAGAAGACTTCATCTCAAAATTATGATTAACTTCTTTACAGTGAGGGTGACACAGCACAGGAACAGGCTTCCCAGATCAGTTGTGGATTCTCCTTCTCTGAAGACTTTCAAAACCTGCCTGCATGCATTCCTTTGTGGACTAACCTAAGTGATTCTGCTTGGCAGGGGGGCTGGACTCAATGGTCTTTTGAGGTCCCTTCCAGCCCCTAATGTATGGTTATACTGTGATACTGTGGTGTCTGCCCATGGCAAAAGGACTGGTCTAGATGAACTTTAAAGGTTCTTTCAAGACCAAAATATTCTATGATTCTCTGATTTTCTGATTGTATTGTTACTAAAGGAAAAGATACAATATTGCAAAGATCTGACTGAGGAGAACATAATTCACCTGAAGCACCTCTAACAATAAATAAACTCCTTGTTTAATCTTAGATGCTAGGTGAAAAATCAGGAGCTTTTGGTAGCTGGGAATAGAGGCTAGAAAGAGGGAAATATATAAAATGGGAAATAATTGATTCAAAAAAATGTTCTGAAATGGATAATCTTAAAACTATAGTGTGACAAGTGGTGTTATAGACTACATATATTTTAAAATTTAATTTCTTATTGAAAGATAACTCCACAAACATTAATTGATGAAAACTAATTGAGTTACTGGGAATTGGGAAAATAAAACTTTCTTGGACTTAATCTGCTGTTCTTTAAAAACTACATTTTTCATATTCTTTGTTTTAGCATATCTATTATCTCTTTGATGAAAAAGTATTCTTCATTTGGATTCGCAGTAGTATAAAAGACCTAAGGATGCTTTGTGTTTGTTATTCTTTGTTGAGTCTTTGTCGAAGTTACTAAATAATTCGATGAACTGTAAAATAGCACTAAAAATATGGGAGAAATTAATACTGGTAATGAAGAATCTCTAGTCACATAAACTTGCATTGTCTGTAGGGATGTGCAAATCCTTATTAAAAAAAAAAAAAGTTACCTCTCTAAGGTGACATTTTGTAGCCAGATGTAACTTCATGAATATTATTTTAGATTGTCTGCAATCAAGTTTTGAATTTAAATTTTAGTAAAAGTTCATCTTTATAAATATCATGGAGTTCAATGGAGGTAGAAAATACATCTGTCTACACAGAAAATTAGTGATTGATTTAATGCTGGTTGTTTACTCTGACTGTAATTGTACTAATCCTGTTAGCAAACTCAAATATCAGTCCTTATTAAAGGCTGCAAACAAAATAAGTAATGACCAGAGCAGTATCAGAAAGCCCTTGGCTGTGTCTCTTTACTTTCTGATATTTTATGAGAAAGGCGAAAAAAGCGAATTGTTACTAAAAGTGCAATACAAAGACAAGAAGATATGCTAACCATATTTTTTATATAATTCCACTGAGGCTTAGGTTTCTTGTTAACACCATCCCTAATAAATACAGTGGCTGAAGTAAGAGAATAGAAATAATAGAAATAATAGAAAAGTTCTAGCACTAATATTGCATTAAATATATTAGATATTTTCTAGAAAATTTATCTGAATTTATAACATAATTCTAAGATTTATCACTTGATTTCATGCTGTGGTAGTTAATAATATATGGATCCTAGTAAATCAGCTATTTACAGAATCACAGAATAGATCACAGAAGGGATCTTGAGAGACCATCTAGTCCAAACCCTCTTCCAATGCAGGATCACCTATACCAGGTCACACAGGAATGCATCCTGGTGGGTTTTTAATATCTCTAGGGAGATAGACTTCACAACCCTCCTGGGCACCCTCACAGTGAAAAAAATTTCTCCTCATGTTCCCATGGAACTTACTATGTCTCAGCTTCCACTCATTGCTCCTTGTTCTGTCATTGGATGTCACCAAGGAGAGCCTGACTCCATCCTCTTGGCACTCACTCTTTACATATTTATAAGCATTAATGAGGTCACCTCTTAGTCTCCTCTTCAAGCTAAAGAGACCCAGATCCCTCAGTCTGTTCTCATAAGGGTGATGTTCCACTTCTCTAATCACTGTGGCTCTGTGTTGGACTATTTCAAGCAGTTCCCTGTCCTTCCTGAACTGAGAGGCCCAGAACTGGGCACAATACTCCAGAAGTGGCCTCATCAGCACAGAGTAGAGGGGCAAGAGAATCTCTCAATGTACTAGCCACACCCCTTATAATACACCCCAGAATGACATTGGCCTTTTTGGCCATATGAGCACATTACTGGTTTATGGTCAACCTCCCATCCACTAGGACCGCCAAATCCTTTTCCCCTTCATTGCTCTCCATCAGGTCAGCCACCAACTTATACTGATACGTGAGGCTGGTCTTTCCCAGTTACAAGGCTCTACACTTGCCCTCATTGAATTTCATTAAATTTCTTCCTGTCCAACTCTCCTGCCTATGTCTTGCTGAATGGCTGCACAACTTTCTGATGTGTCACCCACTCCATCCAGTTTTGTGTCTTCAGCAAACTTGCTGACAGTGTACTCTGTGCCCTCATCCAGGTTGTTGATGAATAGTACTGGTTCAAGTATTGACTGTTGAGGGACTCCACAATATACAGGTCTCCAACTAGACTTTGTCCCACTGACCACAACTCTCTGACTTCTTTCCTTCAACCAGTTCACAATTCACCTCACTACATGATCTTCCAGACCTCACTGCCTCAGTTTAGCTGCAAGGATAGGATGCTGTGGGAGACAGCATCACATGCTTTGCTAAAATCATGATAAACCTCATCCACTGCTATACCGTCATCTATCCACCTGGTTATGTCCTCATAAAAGGCTATCATGTTGATCAAACATGACTTCCCATTGGTAAAACTATGCTGACTGCTCCTAATGACCCTCTTGTCCTAAGGACAGTATTGAGGATAAGTTGTTGTATTGTTTTTCCAGGGATGGAGGTAAGAATGACCAGTCTGTAGTTACCTGGGTCCTCCTTCTTACCCTTTTTGAAGACTGGAGTGTCATTTGTCTTCCTTCAGTCCTCAGGTATCTCTCCTGTCCCTCACAACTTACCAAACATAGTGGAGAGTTGTCTGGCAATGACCTCTGCTAGCTCCCTCAGCACCCGTGGGTACATCCCATCAGGACCCATGGATTTATGGATGCCCAGATTGCATAGCTGTTCTTTAAGCCAGTCTTCATCAACTAAGGAAAATTTCTTCTTTGTCATGCCTTCATCTGCTGCTGCAGGGATCTGGGGCTCCTGAGGACAGTCTCCGGCAATAGAGATGGAGACAAAGAAGACAATTAGTAACTCCACCTTCTTTGTGTCCTCTGTCACCAAGGCACCCACCTTATGCAGTAGGGTCTACTTTACCTCTGGTGTTAGTTTTTCCTGCAATGTATTTGAAGAAGTCCTGTCTGTTGTCCTTGAACTGCATTTAAACCTTGTTTTCTTTATATTTTTATTTCTATTTTAACTAATCTGTCAATCATTGGATTATTTCTCTAGAATATACAACACATTCTAGAGGCAATAAAATAATTTATTTCAAAGGTTGTATTCTTTGTTCTGCACTTAAAGAGTTATCTCTGTTCTGAAGAACAATCAAGAACATGATTGACTTTAAAAAAGTTCTTAAAAAGAAGAATGTTCATCCATATTGTCTGATAAAAAAGATTATCTAAGCATATATATGTGAGTACTTCGCAAAATCAGGGCTTTAGTGTTAATTGCTTTGTGACAACTTACACCTACACGTTCAGAGGTAACACAAATTGGTTCTAGCCACTAATGACTCAGAAAATTTTCCTGTAGATTTCCAATAGAAGAGACAACGGCAATAAAAATAATCTTATGATACTGAGATGACAATTGATGTTTTTTAGCATCTACAGAATTTTGCTATTTTAGTATTTTAGTAGGTTGTAATATAATGATTACCTTTGATTTTAGAAGGTGAAGAAATGCTTTGTAATAGTCTAGTAAACATTAATTTTGTGTAAAATACTGTACCATCCATCACAATGATGTCTTAAAGGTAGTTTCCTTAGATCCACATTCACTGTATTAAATGAATGTATTACTGATTATTAGGAGTATTACAGCATCAATGCTTATTCACTGAAGTACTCCTACTTTTTGTTTATCAGATGTGGGTCAAGAGAATGGACAAAGGTTCTGTGTTCACAAAACATATGTGGTTTTTACTAATTATTTTTTCTTTTCATCACAATTCAGAGTTCTTGTATGGGCTATGATTGCTCTGTCTGTCTCTCATCCTTTCAAGTCTGTAACATTCAGATAGTATAACAGATAATGGCTGTTTATACTTCATATTGCTTTTTATTTTTCTCCCAGGTGCTGGATTAAATAATGGTCAGTGGCATTCTGTATCCTTCTCTGTCAAAAGGAATCATATCAGCGTGATAGTGGACAATGATGTGACCTCATCTGCTCATGCCTCCATATCTCTGCAAATTTATTCAGGAGATGCTTTCTACTTTGGAGGTGAAATATATTGTTTATTTATCCTCAAAATAACTCACAGTTAAATGGCAAGAATTATTTGGCTTGTCTCAAGTCTCCTTTGGCTACCTTTGACATCACCCAAAGGATCTGGTTTTCAGTTGCCGCTATCATGTTTTTGAATTTGTGTTTCCTTAGAATTCTATAAAACTTAAATATTTGACCACTTTTTTAGAACAACATTTTCTGGCATCATGGTCTGATAAATTAATATAGTCTGGCTGACATACAGACACACAAAGTCTCTCAAATGTTTATTAGGTTGCTAAATTAATTCTTTTTGTGAGAATCTTCTGCTTGGATGAAATCAAGTTCTCACCTTAATTGAACACTTGCTTACTTGTGCAAATTTCCTCTTTACATGAAAAAAGCTAGTAGTTTGGTCACTTTTTATTACACAAAATTCCTGTGTTTGGAGAATATAACTTGTGACTAAAAAGTACATTTAAATGTATTTATTTCCCTAGGAATATTGATAATTTCATGATAGCAAGAGATTTTGTCATCAAACACATACATCATTATTGATAGGTAACAATAGGTACTGATAGGATGTCTAAATCACTTGGGAATGGATTATGTAATATCAATGTTAAAACACATCTGAATACATCATTTAGCATTAGACTAGTGCTTCATCTCTTAGAATTTTAGGAATTAATGACCAGACTATTTATTGACATCCTCAGATTTGTGACAAAATTGGAAAATTAATACAAAACCCTAAAGGACTATAGACCAAGTGGCTGTTCACAGATTAGTTCCCTTGAAGCAATAACATGTAAATAGATTTCATATTTACAAGCAGACTGCAAATATCAAAACTCTCACATTAACATCCATCTGACTTTTCACATTTGTCATCTAGTCTTGCATAAACATTTTTAATCATTTTTCTTCTATGTTGATTCCTGTTCCCACTTTGCTGGTTAGGTGATTTACACAGTTTCAGGGTAGATGCCATGGGTGAACACATCAGGAGTCATGCGAGCAGCTGAAAAAAAGCAGAATATTCAATTAAGTTGTACAAGGACATTTCTATTTATCTTCTTGATTCCAAGCACACTGAAAGTGTTAACTGCATATCCATCCCTTATCTTCTCTGATGTTACCATACAGCTGTATAGTTGAAATCAGCAGATTATGTGTGTCATAAAAACTTGGGGAAAAACTACTTGAGGGTTTATAAATTTATAAAATTATTCATTAAATTCTTATATCATATACCACTGTCAAAATGCACACAATGCATTTTTACTTTCTCGATAATTTTATATGGATATTTGTTGTGTTCCCATATATTGTTTATTAAAACATGAACTTCAGCCTTCCAGGAGTGGTGTCCTGGAGACATGGTGGCTACTGTGCCTGTTTTAATGAATCAAACTATGCAAGAAATGTGTATGCTTAGCCAGGAAACTGTATAGTAAACTTGAAAATGCTCTAGCATTATGTCAGCACAATTTCTAGTCATGCTATCATCAAGGATATACTACCTTTCAGTTACTGGTATAATAACTCATTACAACAATAAGGGCAAAAACTGATTATTTTTAAAAAATAATTTTAAAGCTTACTAGGTATATTTCATTATTATTAATTTTTTTCCTATCTTTAATATCTGGCCCATAATTATAAGGAAACTCAGTTTAATGAATATTTATGTTTTGGTCTTTTATGCAAGACAAGTAGAACAAAAATTTGAGAAAGTATATACCAAGAAACACTATTTTGTAAAATAGTTAAGTGCAAAAAACATAAATGTTTTCTGCCTTTTTTTTTTTTTAATATTTATGTAAGAACTTATTTGGAAGTATTTATTTCTAAAGTGGGTATCAGATTTTTCATGAGAAATGAGAGTATATTTTTGCATTTTATTGTAGAATGCTGTGAAGAATGTGGCTAGAGATGTAATTACTTTGTTTTTGTGTGTGTGCTTTTCCAAGTCTGTGGATTTGCTGTTCTTAAAGCCATATTTGAAGTAGATAGTAAATATTTTGCTTCAGAAAGGCAGTTAGAGTTTTGAACAATTTGTTTCACCAGTGTGTAAAACACACTGAGAATTTACTGACTTATTTAATTTTCAGTTTCTATTGTGTACTTCTTAAAAAACATGTCTATGCTATTTATGCTGTTGTACAGTCATTTGAATAAATTTACTAGTTTCCACAGTAATTTTGCTTTCTATTACAGTAAACATCTGAACTGTCTTTACAGGACTTCAGAAATAATTCATTGGCTCTGTAGAATAAAGAAATTTCTTGAGTAATTGATTCTATGCTATGTGAAACAAGAAGAAAGTGTTTGAATTCTGTGAGCCAGAATGTAGTGTTGTTTGACTAAGATCACTCCAGAAGAAATATTAACCTCTGGAACAAAGCCAGAGGAAAACAATAAAAATTATGTGTGCTATTTCATGCAGAGTTCAGATGCCACTGGGAAAGAGTTGCTCAGTGGACATGGTTTAAATCAATTTAGCATCGAAATTGTTTATTCATTTATTAACATTTTTTAATTCATTAGTGTTA